>CM062291.1:158145301-158745301 GCA_031216915.1 Pictodentalium vernedei | reverse complement strand
TATAACTTGAGATATAAACCAATATACCAGCTATTAATTGAAATAATTTGAATTGTTGACTTTGTAGCTTCGAAACTGTAACAATGAACATTTTTAAACAAACCTGGCTGACGGGACTGAGACCTCACTTTTATCATATTTTCTTGGAAAAAAACTCATTTCAAATTGGATCGATTCCATTCGGTCATGAAGCCATTTGGTTTAATAAAAAATATGGAATGACTAAAATGAAATGTTAATTCAATGCCGATTGGATTCAATCCACTTGTAAATTGAAGCCTGCTTTACTTGTGTTTATAAAATAATTAGGAGTATTCTTTTAGAAAATCGTTGCTTTTGACGATGTATCCAGTAACTGTGTTCAAACGGAACAACCCTCATTATAAAATAATATTAGCATGCTGTGGAACAAATCATTTATTGAAGTTGAACAGCTGAATAACTTTTCGAAGTTCAAAATTGTTTATAAATGGTCACTGGTCATAAGGCATAGTAAGTTGAAATGAACATTTGTAGTGGTAATAATGTTTGTAGCAATGTAGCTACAATTGTTGTACAGTTGTAGCTACATCGCTACAAACACTTACCACTTCAAGTCAGTTATGTTTCTACTCAGAACAATATTCAATATAAAATAATGTGATCAATTACAATCTGTAAACATTCATGGTTATGGCCAAAGTAAATTAAAAAATATTCGAATTTCTGATTTTGAATTGAATCAAATCGAATATTGACTTTCAAATCGAATTTCAAATCAAATTTTGAATTTTTGCAGGAGCCTACACTAAATCATCTCATGTGACCCCCCTCCCCTCACCCACATTGGAACAAGCTCTTTGAGGTTCTTCCAATGATGGGTGACAAGAAATGGTTTTGATGAATTTATTTTATTTTGTGAAAAAATTAATTAAAATAACAAACTTTGATAACATGTGCATTGAGAAAAGGGTTAAAAAGGACTTGAGAGCTGTTTACCAAAGGTATATCTCAAACCAATGTTTATTAACAAAAACAAAAAGTTAAAAAGTTAAAAAATTTATAGTAATTTATATATTTTTTATACTTACCAATGACCCAGACTTAGCTGGTGCTAACTCTAACAAAACCAGGGCCAAACACAAATTTTGCCCCCCAATCCCCAAAATTTGCATCCAAAACAAAAAGAAATCATGTCCTAAAGGACCTCCATACTACGCCTCTACTGCGCATGCGCAGTGACGCAGACATCCCGAAATTGGCGCCAATTATCATTCTTACTGGCAGTGCCTGGTCAGCGCTATGTACTCAGCGGGGAGGCAAGAGTTCCCAACTCCAGGGAGGGCCATCCCCGTCTGGGTCATTGGTAAGTATAAAAAATATATAAATTACTATAAATTTTTTAACATTTTTATACTGTACCAATGACCCAGACTTAGCAGAATAGTAAACAGGCTGGAGGGCCTAGGACATAGAGGAAAATCCAATAAGCTCAACTATATAGTAAAGAGGTAACCCCTTAAGGAGAAAAGGAGTATTAGGCTTTACATGTATCTTTCTTATTTAATATTAAATTAGAGAGATACACTACCCTTAATAATTGAGCACAATAACATTCATGTTCTCTATTAACATCCAGTATATCCCTTATACTAATTATTTTTAAAGCAAGCCAATAAATAAAGTAGTCCAGAGAATTGAGACTCTTTATAGTCATTTAAAAGTGTCCGAGTATTGTATATTAAAGCCCGTTTGACACTTGACATATACAAATGCTTCACACCGAGCTACACTTTAAAAATAAGACATGAATGAATTTTAACATTAATATTACACTTTAAAACCATCCCGGAAGCGACTCAGAAATACTGACTTGGAGGAGGCATTCCCTTGCTTTTCACTATAAAGCAGGTGACCTAAGGGAACACCCCCCCCCCCCCCCCCCTTCCCCTTGCCCTGAGTCAAATAGCCCAGAGCGAAGAGGGCAGCTGGACGGAGTCACTGCCGGAACAGAAAGCCTGCATAACTATAGTTGCAACTGTTTAGTGGACGACATTCTGAGCAACAGATAACGGACCTAAACAATGCAGGTCTCCAGAAATGGACTCAATATTTCTGAGATAAAAATTCGTAAATGTGGATGGCTGAGACCAATAAGAAGCCTTCATTAAATCTGTAATAGCAACACTATTAGCATAAGCCCAGGAAGTAGAAAGAGCTCTTACTTCATGAGCAGAAATCTTAAGCACAGACTGCTGAGAAGAAGATAAATCTTCATAAGCAGTACGGATAGTTAATTGAATCCATCTAGCAATAGAATGGACCGAAATGTCCTTTCTATTAGGCATCAAAGACAGAAAGAAACGTTTCCGTCCCTTTCTGATAAACTGAGATCTCTGTTTATAGATACGTAAGGCTCTAACAGGACAGAGTAAAGGCCTACGCCCGTCTGAAGACGGAAGAGCCTTAATAACAATAGGTTCCGGATATTTATTAGGAGCCTGATTCTTAGCTAAAAAACCCACATTAGTAGTGAAGGTGATAGTGTTCCTGACACTACGATAGTGAGAATCATCCACCGACAGTGCATGAAGCTCACTGACTCTTCTAGCAGAAGAGAAAGCTAAGAGAAAAGCTGTCTTATAAGACAAGAATTTGAAATCTACTGTCCCAAGAGGTTCAAATGGCTTTTCCTTCAGTTTAAGAAGAACCCAAGCTAAATTCCATTTAGGAATTAATCTAAGAGTTCTGGGTCTATTTATCGAGAAGTTTCTAACCAACTTAGATAAAGAGACATTAGATCCAATTTGTAAACTATCATGATGTGCATAGGTATCAGATAACATAGACCTATAACCCTTAATGGTAACAGGCTGCAGTTTGATTTCGTCAAACAAGTATACTAGAAAGTTTGCAATGTCTGGTATAGAGGGATCGAATATATCTACAGAATGATCCCTACACCAACGACGAAAAACCTTCCACTTAGCCGCATAGTTTAGCGAAGAGGAGGTCCTCCTACAGTTAGAAATTGTGTCCACTGCTCGTCCTGTAAAGTGTTTGCCATGCAAGAAGGACCGCACAACGGAAAAACGTGAAGGTTGAGACCTTGCGGGTTGTGATGGAGTTGGCGCGATTTCCCCTGCGAAAGAAGATCCTCCGGTGGAGGAAGCTTTCGCGGTAGGTCCCACAACAGACACCTGAGTAGATTTATCCACGGTCTCTGTGGCGACAGAGATGCTACCAACAGAATCTTGCATTGAGATTATTTTATCTTTAGCAATACTTGTTGAATTAACGGCGCTGGAGGATACACATATCCTATCATTCCGTCCCAAGGGATCGACAGAGCGTCTACTACAAATGCTCTTGGATCCGGACACGGAGACACATACGTCTGCAACTGATTGTTGAGATGTGTCGCAAATAAGTCTATCATTGGCCGTTCCCATTGGTAGCAAATCTGATTGAATACTTGTTTGTTGAGAGTCCACTCCGATGGCAACAAGCGACCCTTTCGTGAAAGGGAGTCTGCTAGCACATTCAGACGACCCGGTATGTGACGGACCGAAAGAAGAACGTGATGTTCTAGCGCAAACAGAAGGATTCTTTCCGTTAGATTGAACAACGGAACTGAATGAGTGCCTCCCTGATTCCGTATATACGCCACTACTGTCGTATTGTCGGATAGAATTTGGACATGAGCATTGTGAATAATGTCCATCCAGTGACGTAACGCAAGCCAAATTGACATCATTTCCTTGATGTTTATGTGCTTGCACAGGAATTGCGGATCCCAAAGACCCTGGCATCTCGAATCCGTTGGGATTAATGATGCACCCCAACCTGTTTGACTGGCATCCGTCATAATGGTAAAACTCGGATCCGGCAACTGCAGCGGAACTCCCTGAGTTAACCACTGAATGTTTGCCCAAGTCTGAATCTCTTGTTTCACTTGATCTGACAAGAGAACGTCTACATCGAGCGAATGAATTTTCACACTCCAATTCTGAGTCAAGAAAATTTGAAGAGGACGTGTGCGTAACCGCCCCATCGGAATGAGATCCGCGGCGGCTTCGCACAGACCTATCAGTCTCATAAATTCTCTCGCCGTGACTTTGTCTGCGTGCAGACAATAGCGAGCGTAACAACTGACTAATTTCGCTCTGGTTAATGGCAGACGAACGAGATTGTTGTGCGTCTCGAAGCTCATTCCCAGATGAGTGAATGACTTGGTCGGCACCAGATCCGACTTCTCCTCGTTTACTATAAAACCGAGACGTCGGAGCAATAGAAGAAGATTCTGAACATCGTTCTGAAGCGTTAACTCGTTGCCATACCTCTGAAGAATGTCGTCCAGGTAGGCCGACGTTACCGCAGACGAATGAGCTCGGAAATAGATCATTACCGAGTTCATTACCCGAGTGAAAGCCCAGGGTGCTAGATTCAATCCGAAGCACATCGCCCGGAATTGATACACCACTCCTAGGACTGCGAAGCGTAGGTACTTTCGGAATGTCGGATGTACCATGACGTGAAAGTACGCATCTTTGAGATCTATGCTCATTGCATAATCGTTCACCCGAATACTCGCTCTGACCGATCGAATCGTCTCCATATAAAACTTCGGAGCGACGATCAGCTTGTTTATCCAGTTCAAATCTATGACTGGACGGAACGAGCCGTCTGGTTTCGGAACCAGAAACAGATGGCTGTAGAATCCCGGAGATTCCTGGTTTTCTACGACCTCTACCACGTTCTTCATTAAAAGAGACTGCACCTCTGATAACAGAGCGTCTCTTTTCTGCGGATTTGACGGAAGATGAGTCCACTTTGGACTTCGAGTTAATGGAGGCTTTCGTTTGAAGGATATCTTTAGACCTTCCGAAGTCACTCCTCTCACCCAAGGGTCATCCGTAATCGACGCCCATTCTTGTGAAAAGCTCGACAACCTTCCGCCAACCGGTACGCGATAGAGGTTTAAGCCATCACCTCCTGGACCTGCGAGGCCTGCGGTAGGAGAAACCACATCCTCCACGGCCCGCACCTCGCCCCGTCGACCTCGGGGCATCCGCCCGATTGTCCCGGCCTGAAGGACGTCCCGAACGAGAGTCGCTACCCTGATGGTCTCTCGAATAAGACCATGAGGACGCACCGGAACCTCTATAGGAACCTCTCTTGGGCGCATTAGACCCAGAAGTGCCTGTCTTATTCGTGTCTGCTGTATCCGACTTCTTAGGAGCAGATTTGAACAACAGAGAATCCTTAGCTTTCTTTGTAATTTTATCATAAATAGCAGAAAGCTTGCCGTCAAAGAGAAGTTCTCCTGAGACCGAAGCGACTCTAAGAGAGTTCTTCACCTTAGTATCCACTAGTGTGGATGTAGCTAGGGCTGCGTCACGTCTAACCAACTCCAGATTTGCCACTGAAAGGGTGGAGTTACACGTGGAATAAGCTACTGCCCTTGAAAGAAGTCTTAAAGAGGATTGTATATCCTGAAACTCTTTCCCCTGAAGGCGCAGTGATAACGCCTTAGTAAGGTGATCTGCGTAAGATAAGGCATCTAAATTGGCTCTGTTAGACGCAATAGCTGTTTCCAACACCGCGGTTGGAATAGAAGCCGAAGACGGTAATGATAGCTCTAAGTCTTCCGCCTCATCGTCCATACGCTGAGGAACTCTCGGTATACCCTGTCCAGCCGTATCGAATTTATTCCTTGCATTAATGAAAGGCAGGTTGAGAGTATTAGCGGACAAGAAACCTGCTTTCCCCGTCTTGGAAGCAAGTTTAAATATAGCGTCGTTCAATAATTCAAATGTTCTTGCAACATTATTGGACTGCGACGGAAACTCGGGAGCGATGTCCCTGAACCGCTCAAAAAATTCAGAGTCCAATGACGCTATAATTCTCTTGTCCGGAACCGCAGCAGTCTGGCCCGACGGAACAACTTGAGGGAGAAAGTGCCGGATGAAGTCCACGGCAGCTTTATGTTGTTCCAAAAGGGATAGCTCCAAGTCATCCGTATCCCTTTCACCATCCGGTCGGACCTCATGATGTTCCCGGTCGTCCGCCCCCGATGCTTCGGCGGAGCGTACCGACCCAGCGCCGTCGGATAATTCTCGATCCGACACCGTTTCTGTCGGCTGCTGGGATGCTGCGATAAGCTGTGCTATCTGCACAAGAATGTCCAGCGTCGAGACCTGCGGAGGCGCAGTCTTTCGCTGCTTCGCCGAGGGCAGCTCCGCATCAGATGGCTCCCGCATACTTTTCCTATGCGAACGTCCTGAGTCCATCGGTCTCGAATCCCTGGCTGCCGGATGGTGTGACCTGGTCGCCGAAGAATCCTTGATCGACGAAGCTGGTAATATATCGGCGGTCACGCAGCCAAGGTGCGGTCGTGTGCGCTGACGAGAAGAGGAAGCCTTAACAGTCTGCGCGGACTGCTTATACAACGGAGCGTCCCGAGCGATGGACGTATGCTTCGCTAAAGACACATTTTGTACCACAACATCTGGTCCCAGATGTTGTTGTACGAGAGAGGAGCCTCTCTCGCTCGCGGCCCGGCTGGACCTGGACGAGCTAGGAACCGGACTCAAAGGCTTCCTCCGTTCTCGCTTACTATCCGCCGTCACTGGGTGTGCATCTATTATGTTTATAGTGCTCGCATCACCCAAAATTTCCTCCTGGACCGCATCGGACGAACCCGGCTGCCGAACCATTCGGTGAATGGACGCTACACCGGGCGAGCTAGCGGACGACATTTGTCTAATCTCCATGAGCACTTTTGCCGCTAGCTCTGAATTCATTTGTGACGACGGACGCACACTTGTAGAAGATAACATGGAAACATCACCCTGTTCTGGTTCCTCTGAAATAGAAACTGAGAGAGTAGAGTGACCTTGCGGAGAAAGAGCCGGCATAGCCCTTTCTCCAGAAACAACATATCGTGACACACGTTTCCAATGTTTCTCATCCCAATATTCACATATAGGACAGGGATTAATGCGAGAACACTGACTACAATTAATACAATGATCATGAAAGTCAGAGGAAGATTTCTTCCTATTACAATTTGAACAATGTCCCTTCATTGTGAAAGAACAACAATAAGTCCTAGTTACTCGCAAAAACCCCTGACACAAAGATACATAATAACATGATCCATTAATAAATGAAAAAACAATTGCAAATCAAAATAATTTTGAAAAAATATTTTTTCAGCTAAGCCCAAGTTGCTGAAAAGTAAAGTTGAGCCCCGATGGATCCGATGGCAAAGTGTGGTAAAAAATTTTAAATTTATATTAAATAATTAATGAGACACTTACGGATAATATAAATGTATCTTATAGTGAGATAAACTACAGCAAAGGCAAACAGCCCCCCCTCAAAAAAGGCTGTTGCCAATGTAAACAAACAGTGTAAAAACACCAGAAAACATGACTCCAGGCACTTTAAAAACTGGCCCGGAATCAGTCATCAAATTACACTCTATCTGATGCAAAACAGAGACTCCCAGGGGAGAATCTGCAGAACATCAGATGGAAGATGCAGAACACAAACGTTATACACCCATGGGTGAAAACGTAACTATGGGGAAAATAACAGAAAACATTCTGTAACCAAGCAACTCTCCCAGGAAATTTTAGAAATGAAATTTCTCAAAAATATGCCAAAAGCATGGGAGAATTGCAAGGGGGGACTTTAGAAGGCTAGGGGAGAGGAAACACTGAATAAGCAGTGCAACATTTAGCAAGAATGACAACAAGAGGCCCATGCCTCGAAAATAGGCAACTTAACATAATTTTATCAAAAAATTTTAAGTACAGCCCTGATTATTTTTTGTCACTTCTTTTTCCTCTCCTCCTTCTATCCTCCTTAGAATCACATTTTCTCCAAAAATTACGTGTCTGGCATCCTTTAAACTGAGATTTACAAGCACAAAGATCAGTGAGATGTTGACTGATGAAGGGCCAAACAGAGAATGATAATTGGCGCCAATTTCGGGACGTCTGCGTCACTGCGCATGCGCAGTAGAGGCGTAGTATGGAGGTCCTTTAGGACATGATTTCTTTTTGTTTTGGATGCAAATTTTGGGGATTGGGGGGCAAAATTTGTGTTTGGCCCTGGTTTTGTTAGAGTTAGCACCAGCTAAGTCTGGGTCATTGGTACAGTATAAAAATAAAGCTTTCATCAATAAACTGGAAAATAGATTATAGTATTTTCAAAGAACAGAACAATGAATTTAACATCTGTAGGGTTGAAATATTTACCAGAATTTACTCTACACCACAACTAGCCAGTCAAGAGGCACAACAGTGATTTCTAGTCAAGATCTGGCTGCCTCTACTGGAAATCAAAGCCAAGAACTGATTAGAAATCACTGCTTGGGAAAGTCTTTTCAAGTGTGGAAGATTACTTCATGACTACATGGAGGGGCAATTTTTCTGAGGCCACAAAAGTTGTCAGTCAATGCTGGATATAGGCCGTCAGCTGTTCAACTAACAAGGAAAATGCTACAATGACGTGATAAATATGCTGAGTTCTAAAAAATATATAATAATTACCTGAGCCTGAGTTATAGACATCCAGCAGTCTGGAAGTTGTTCCATACCAAAACTAACAGAAACTAGATTTTCAAAAGTCTCAACAAATGATTTATTTGACATGACACCAGTTGGAGCAGAAGCTTTGAACTGTAAATAAAAATGAAAAAACACATTTATCATACAGTGCACTCAAATGAATACTGATTAATTGGTTGATGGGTAGAAGGCCATATTTGGGCTCCATTCAGAAGTTAAAGTACTGCAATTAAATATCATTTTTTAAAATTGTTAAAAACAATTCAACAAAACCATATCATGTGACCTCTCATTGGAACGAGCTCAATGAGCTCGTTCCAAAGAGGGGTCACATGATAATGGTTTTGTTGAAATTTTTTTGAAAAATTATAAATCTGGCGTCTGCGCATGCACAGAGAGTAAATGTGTGGAGGACCAGATAGGACTTCTAATTTTCGGTTTTACATGCAAGTTTTGGGGATTGGGGGGGCAAAATTTGTGTTTGGCCCTCGAGATTTTAGATATTTTAGAGTTAGCACCAGCTAATTCTGGGCCATTGGTATACTGTGTAAAAATATAATATTTTTTTAGCTGCTGAATTTGCATATTATGCGGGCAGATGTGGCCAATTCATTGGGTAAAGGGTTGAAAGGGTTGATATTAAGTGGATGTATTTCATTTCTCTAAGAAGAAAACTTATTTAGTCTTATTCAGGATCTGACGTTTCAGGCTTTATGGAAGAGTGCCTATTGGCACTCTCCCATCAATTCTAACAAAGCAAAGGTATGTCAACAAATTTTGATGACCAAAAAATAATATAATACTCTAACAGTTAAAGAGTATTCCTGTTTACTTGCATTTTTTGCCTTGAGTGAAAGTTTAATAATTTCATTCTATTGTTCACTTTATACATTGGCTTCCCTTAAATCTGAACTTTGATGGATGAAAGAAGAAGAAAGCATTATAACACAATGATTTTTAGAAAACAAGCATTGGAAATAATTTTGGGCATACAAATTTGGAAGCTTCAGGGATAAAACTCTCCAAAAGCTTACCTGGTTATGTACTGCCATGATCTGGGCAACAGTAAACTGATCCCCCATGGGATGTTCTATTGGAGGAGGCTGTGGAGGAGGTGATGGAGACTGCAAAACCAAAAGATCCTGTAAAAGAGATAAAACATGAAATACCTAAGCCATAATTAAAAATTTGTGTCAAAATCATATGACTCGTTGATTGTAATATTTCACATTGTACTGCACTTTAATTCAAATGGTTAATTTTCCTGCATCAGAAGAGCCAATCCAGCATGTATCTTCACAGTAACCTAACAGTATTTCCTACTCAAGTCTTGAAACCACTTTAATAGAATAGCTAGGTTATGATGCAACACAAATTGGGTGAAAAGTACAGCATGAATACTTGTTGTGCGATGGGAGCCTCATCTGAGATCTTTAGAAAAAAGCCAGAAATATATATCTGGGCCTAAATGCATTACCTAGCAATGTGATATTTACTTGAAGAGAGAAAAGTTTCTGTTCATAACAATTGTTGTTAACAATTCACTGGAAAGTGCCTATTGCTTGTCTGGGTGGCTGACATAATTCAAAATTTGTTCAACCAAGTTTACCAATTCATCTATCAAATAATAGAAAAAAATGTTAAAACAGAACAAAAAGATATACCTCATTCAAAAACAAGTCTTCTTGTTTCAAAACCAGTTCTTCTTGGATTCTTTCTTTACTTTCAATTGCATGACGCATCAATTCTGACAGCTGATCAATGCTAGAATAAAAAAAAAATGCCAATGAAAACGTTATAAAAAAAAACTTTGTTTCTCAGGCACCTCCCACATCATTGAAAATCTGCTTTTTCACTCTCTTTTTTCATCAAGAAATCTCTTCAATGATACTATTTTGCACTTGTAGGGCTAAGAATGTAACCAATTTTATTTTGTTTGACAGAGCACACTGAGCTGTGTCAAATAAAATACAGTTGGTTAAATTTGCAACATCTGTATTGGGAAATTTTCACTGTTGAAAACATTGTATTTTCTATAGAATAGTTTAAGGAGTTAAATTAATAATTCCAACTCTTTTTAACAATGTTTTGAGGATTAATCAAAAAAAATCTTTCACTCCCTCAAAAAAAAATTGATGGAAAATTATAAATTTAAAGTAATTTGTATATTTTTTATACTTACCAATGGTCCAAACTTAGCTGGTGCTAACTCAAAGTTATCAAGGGCCAAACATAAATTTTGAACCCCCCCCCCCCCCCCCCCCCCAATCCCCAAAATGTGCTTGCAAAACCAAAAATTAAAAGTCCTATCTGGTCCTCCATACTTTTACTCTCCGAGCATGCGAAGTCACCAGAAAGTGACCGAAATTAGCGCCAACATCATTCTTTATAGAAAAGAGTGCTATATAATAACTCATTTGGGAGGTAGGAGTGCCCACTCATGGGAGGGCCATACCCGTCTGGGCCATTGGTAAGTATAAAAAATATACAAATTACTTTAAATTTATAATATTTTTATACTATAACCCAATGGCCCAGACTTAGCTGAATTCTAGTGGTAGCAAATCTGCCTGAATATTCGCTTGTTGAGAGTCCGATTCAATGGCAACAGGCAACCTTTTTGAGAGAGTGAGTCTGCTACTACATTCAGATGACCTGGTATATGACGGACAGAAAGATGAATAATTCATGACATATAGAAGAATATTCTCCGTTAATTCGCATAATGGCATTGAATGAGTGTCGCCTTGGTTCCTGATGTAAGCTACTACTGTCGAATTGTCCAACAAAATTTGAACATGGACGTCTGTTATTATGTAAATCCAATGTTGTAGCGCTAGCCAAATTAACATCATCTCTTTTATGTTTATGCACGTCTCTAGGAATCGAGGGTCCCAAAGACCCTGATACCCCAAGTCTGCAGGACTTAGGGTTGCGTCCCAAACCGTCTGACTCGCATCCATCATAATTGTGAAAGCCGAATCCGGCAGTTGCAGTGGAACTCCCCGAGTTAATCACTGAATATCTGCCAAAATCTGAACTCCTGTTTTACTAGGTCCATTAAAACAATACTGGTTTCGAGCAAATGCGTCTTCACACTCCAATTCTGAGTAATGAATATCTGAGGGGACGCGTGCGCAGGTGGCTCATCGGAATAAGATCTGAAGCCGCTCCGCACAGCCCCATCAGTCACATGAATTCCTTCGCCGTTAATGCATCTGAGTGCAGACAAAAGCAAGCATAACAACTGACAAATTTTGCTCTGGGTAATGGCTGACAAACCAGATTGTTTTGAGTCTCAAAGCTCATTCCCAAGTGAGTGAACGACTTGGACAGAGCTATATCTGACTTTTTCTTGTTTACGATGAAACCGAGATGACGGAACAGAAGAAGCAGGCTCTAAATATCGTTCTGAAGAATAATTCTGTTGCCGTATCTCTAAAGAATGTTGTCCAAGTAAGCCGAGGTTAGCGCAGATGAATGCGCTTGGAAGTATGACATTACCGAGTTCAGTATATGAGTGAATGCCCAGGGAGCCAAGTTCAGACCAAAGCACATTGCTCTGAACTTATACACTTTCCCTTAAATGGCGAACCGCAGTTACTTTCTGAATGCCGGATGTACCAGGACATGAAAGTACGCATCCTTTAGATCTATGTTTGCCACATAGTCATTCACTCGAATGCTCGCTCTTACCGACCGAATGGTCTCCATATAGAATTTTAGAGCCACGATAAGCTTGTTTATCCAGCTCAAGTTTATTACTGGTCGGAACGAGCAGTCTGACTTCAGTACAAGGTACAGGTGACTGTAAAAACCCTGAGAATCCTGATTGTCGGCGACCTCTATTACTTCCTTTAATATAGAGCCTGTACCTCCGCTAGGAGAGACACTCTTTTGAAAGGATCCGACCGAAGATCTGACCAATGCAGACATCTTGTTAGTGGGGGTGCCACTCAGAATGATAGCCGTAGGCCGTCCGAGACAACACTTCTCACCCACTGATCTTCCGTGACTGCTGTCCAATTTCTCGCGAAGATACCCTTCCGACAACTAGCAAGTAATAGAAATCTTGAACATCACCTTTATGAGCTGCAAGGCTTACGGGAGGAGAAACTACGTCCTCCCCGCGAAGAACCCTGTCCCGTTGACCTAGGGGCATCTGACCGATAGTCCTGATCAGACCTATGCCCCTTTCCTGAGTCGCTATATTGACAACCCCCAGAGTAATTGTAAGAGGGCTTCTTGTACCCTTGTGAGGTGTTCTCTTTTCGACATTTAGATCTGGAACATCCTCCTTTACTCTTGCCTGCTGAAGCGGGTTGATGAAACGCCGACTTCAATAGCATATCAGTTGACGCTTTCTAAATAGCCTGATCACAGGCTGATGAAAGCTTGTTGTCTAAAATAGTATGTCCAGAGACCGGAGCGACTCGGAGAGAGCTTTTCACCTTGTCATCTATAAGTGATGTTGACACAAGGGCAGCATCACATCTGAATAACTCCAGATTAGCCACTGTAAGGGCAGAGATAACCGTGGTATACAAATTGCCCTGGAAAGAACTTTAAGAGAGATACCAACATCCTCAAATTCCTTCCCGTTGAGACGTTGCGCCATAGCTCTGGTAAGGTGATCTGCGTAAGACATTGCTTCCAAATTCGTTCTACTTGATGAAATTGCTGTTGTAATTGTGTCTGAGCGAATAGCGATTGATGCAGGCAAGAATACATCTAGATCCCTGGCTGCTCATTCAAATGCAGAGGAGCTCTCTGAACATCTTCTCCAACCACTTTTAAATGAACGTAGTCCATGAAATGGTATGTTTATGGAAGATGTAGCTAAGAAACTGCCCTTTCCTTGCTCTCGAGAGGATAATACCGCCTTGTCTACATGGCCAAAGGCCTGCAACACCAACCTAGGCTGAACCGGAAAAGAAAGAACTTCTTCCTTTGTCCGATTAAAGTCTGCGTCCAAAGACATCAGTGGTTTCTCACTTATTTTCGCAGCATTCTGATTCATCGGAACAAATTCAGGGTAGTATTGATGGATAAAATCCATCACAACCCAAATTCAGGGTAGTATTGATGGATGAAATCCATCACAACCCTGTGCTGTTCCAAAAGGGAAGGGTAACCCTCTTCCTTATCCCTTTCACCATTCGAGAGAATCAGTTGCGAATCTCGGTTCATTGCATCTGCGTGAAAAGACGACTGGACTAACCCAGCTCTGTCCGACAGCTCAGGTTCTGAGTCTGAGGGAAGCTGCATCTGCACTTGCTGGGATGCTGTGATCAGCAAGTCTGTCATCGAGGCCTGAGGAGCAGCGGTCTTCTGTTTCCTAACCGCTTGCTGCTCCTGGGATGGTGTGACAGAGATGGATATCTTCTCCGAATGTCCCAATGATCGAGGTCTGGTCTCCATAGCTACCGGATGATCCGACTTCACGGGCAAAGAGTAGTTTCTTCTTCATGTAGCAGGCTGGATATCCAAAGTTGGGTAGCTAGGATGTGGTCATGTATGCTTTAATAACGTAGTGGAGGAAGCCAAGACTGAAGCCGACCCTGGCTGCAGACTAGACTGAGCATCCTAAGCAGTGGGCGAACGTATGTTCCATCTCGAGCAAGTTTCCAACCCGAAAACTTCATTTCGGCTTGTGAAACATAGCGGAGGAAGCCGTGACTGAAGCCAACCCTGGCTGCAGACTAAACAGAGCGTCCTGAGTGGAGGGCGGACATATGCTCCGGCTCATGCAAGTTTCTCATAACAACATTTGGCCCCAAATGTCTGTTAGGTTAGAGAGGAGCCTCTCCTGCTCGCGGTCTATAGACCTCGTCAAGTACAAGAAACTTGCTAACTTCCTCTCTATTCCACTTCTTAGATTGCAACAGACTTACCCGGCATCACGGCACCCACAGATGGAGTATCACTTCACTAGAGCTAGCTGCTTGCAAGAGATTAAAACCCTTAACAAAAGGTCCTAACTCTTGCAATCATGAACACTGCAGCTAGCTCTTTTTGCTCAATGGAGCGCAACATCGGTAGCACACTTGGATGGATGTCAAAATATCATCACCATGTTCATGTTCCTCTGAAATAGAAACTGACAAAATGAATTATAACACAGTGAGAGGCCTGCCCTCAGAACTTCACCGCCAACAACGTACCACGACAGCCGTCTCCAACATTAGTCATTCCAGTGAACACAAGAATAACACGAGTCCACAGGAGTGCATCGACTAAAGTTGATACCAGACCTCCAAACTCCATAACAAATTATATATAATTAAGATACATGATTAATAGCAATCAAAATTAAATTCAAAATATTTTTGGGAAAAATGTCTTTTGAAAAAATGCCTATGTTCCCAAAGGGAACATTAAGAGCCCAAAGGCATCCCGAAAGAGCCTAAGAGTGAACAAAATTCAAATTTTTTTGAGCTACACTACCGGAATAATAATCCATGTAATCCTACAGTAATTCTACAGTAATAGAATATAAGAAAACAACATCAATTTAAACAAAATATCAGGTACACAAAAAGGTCCAAAGTCAGAAAACAATTTAATGCTACCAGATGCAAAGCTAGATCTTCATACGAAGAAGAAACAATATATCGGATAGAAGATGGAAGACTAAACGACCTGACATCCCTAGGGTGAGGATGTAACCATGGGAAAAAAAACAGAATAATATTCTGTAATAAATGTTAAACTCCCAAGAAATTTAATATAAAAATTAGCCAAAGAGCTTAAGAGTTTAACAGGAAGGGTTCGTGGAAGGATAGGGAAGGAATGCTTAACAAACTGTGGAATAATCATTAACAAAATGATGACGTCAGGTGTATGTCCTAAAATTGGGAAACATAAAATAATTTTATAATTATTATAAAGTTACAGCCCTGAATGTCTAAAACCACCGTTGAACACTTCTATCATCCAATAACAGCCTTGAATCCACCAATTCTTGCATTGATTTGTGTCTGGCATCCTCAAAAAGGAGATTTTAAAGCACAGATGTCATTTCATTGTTGATGACTTTTGGGCCAAACAAAGAATGATGTTGGCGCTAATTTCAGTCACTTCCTGGCGACTACGCATACGTGGAGAGTAAAAGTATGGAGGAGCAGATAGGACCTTTAATTTTCAGTTTTGCAAGCAAATTTTGGGGATTAGGGGTTCAAAATTTGTGTTTGGCCCTTGATAACTTTGAGTAAGAACCAGCTAAGTCTGGGCCATTGGGTTATAGTATAAAAATATTGCCTGATGAGAAACAAATTTTTCTTAATCTGCATTAACTTGAAAGTCTTGATAATTTTCACATTATTTAACACTCTTGCATAGAAAAAATGAGATGAATTATTTATTTATTTTTTTATTTTTTTGTGTTTAATGTCACATCTGACGCTGAGTCTATATAGTGATGATGAGGTGAATAAAAGCAAGCTCTCCTTGAATATGGGTTAGCTGAACAGGGATCAGCGTCCCATGAGTATGGTTGATCGTCGAGCAATAAGGATATCTATTCTATTTACAGGAAAGAGTTAATTTTATTTGCCCTTTACCTAGCGTAACAGTCAAAACAAGTCGCAACACTTCACAAAAGTAGCAAATTCATTTAAATTAATAATTTTTTGATTATTCATTTTTTTGAAAGTTACTTATATTATGTAAAGGGTTACTGAAGTCCTATGAATTCTGAGAGGCATTCAAAAATTTTCTTTGGAAACACTACCATGTACAACAATATATAGGTGACTGTCACTTGAAAAAGTTAAAAAATTTATGGTAATTTATATATTTTTTATACTTACCAATGACCCAGACTTAGCTGATGCTAACTCCTTAAATTCTAGGGCCAAACACAACTTTTGCCCCCCAATCCCCAAAATTTGCATCAAAATCCGAAACTTCAATGTCCTATGTGGTCCTCCATACTTTCTATCCACTGCACATGCGCAGTGTCAAGGATGTCTCGAAATTGCCGCAAATGTCATTCTTACAACCAGTGCCTGGTAAGCATTATGTAATCAGTGGGGAGGTATGAGTTCCCAACTCATGGGAGGGCCATCCCCGTATGGGTCATTGGTAAGTATAAAAAATATATATATTGCTATAAATTTTTTAACATTTTTATACTGTACCAATGACCCAGACTTAGCTGAATAGAAAAAAGGCTGGAGGGCCTAGGACATAAAGGAAAATCCAATAGGCTCAATTACATGTAAACAGAATTATCCCCTCAAGGAGAAGAGGAGAACAGGTTTTACATGTATTTTTCTTGTTTGTATCAAAAAAGAAAGACACAATACCATTCCGTAATTGAGCACAACAACATCAATGATCTCAATTAACATCCAGTATAACCCATTATACTAATCTTTTTAAAGGAAAGCCAATAAATAAAGATAGTCCAGAGAATGAGACTTTTTATACTTTAAAAGTGTCCGAGGATTGTATATTAGCACTCGTATGACACGTGACATATACAAATGCTTCACACCTAGCTACACTTTAAAAATATTACATGCATGAGTTAAACATTAGCTTTACACTTTAAAACCATCCCGGTACCGACTCGGAATTACTGACTCCAGAGGAGGTATTCCCTTGCTTTTCACTATAAAGCAGGTGACCTAAGGGAACACCATCCCCCCCCCCTTCCCCTTGCCCTGGGTCAAATACCCCAGAGCAAAGAGGGCAGCAGGACAGAGTCGCTGCCGGAACAGAAAGCCTGCATAACTATAGTTGCAACTGTTTAGTGGACGACATTCTGAGCAACAGATAACGGACTTAAACAACGCAGGTCGCCAGAAATGAACTCAATATTTCTAAGATAAAAACTCGTGAATGTAGAGGGCTGAGACCAATATGCAGCCTTCATCAAATCGGTAATAGCAACACTATTAATATAAGCCCAAGATGTAGACAGCACTCTTACTTCATGCCCCAAAATCTTAAGCACAGACTGCCGAGTTGAAGATAATTTTTCATAAACAGTACGGATAGTTAATTGAATCCACCTTGCAATAGAATGGACCGTAATGTCCCTTCTATTAGGCAGCAGAGACAGAAAGAAACATTTACATCCCTTTCTGATAAACTCAGATCTACGTTTGTAAATACGTATAGCTCTAACAGGACAGAGTCTATGGCCTATGCCCATCTGAAGACAGAAGAGCCTTAATAACAATAGGTTCCGGATACTTATTAGGAGCCTGATTCTTAGCCAAAAATCCAACATTAGTAGTCAAGGTAATAGTATTACCTACACTACAATAGTGAGAATCATCAACAGATAGTGCATGAAGCTCACTAACTCTTCTAGCCGAAGAGAAGGCTAAGAGAAAAGCTGTCTTATAAGATAAGAATTTGAAGTCCACCGTGTCAAGAGGCTCAAATGGCGCTTCTTTTAGCTTAAAAAGAACCCAAGCTAAATTCCACTTAGGAATTAATCTAAGGGTTCTAGGTCTATTTATCGAAAAGGTTTTCACTAACTTAGATAAAGAGACATTAGATCCAATCTGTAATCTATCATGATGTGCATAGGTATCAGAAAGCATAGATCTATAACTCTTAATGGTAACAGGCTGCAGTTTGATCATCGAACAGGTAGACTAGAAAATTAGCAATGTCTGGAATGGAGGGATCATAAATATCAACAGAATGATCCCTACACCACCGTGAGAAAACCCTCCACTTAGCAGCATAATTTAGCGAAGAGGAGGTCTTCCTACAGTTAGAAATTGCGTCCACTGCCCATCCTGTAAATGCTTGCTGTGCAAGAAGGACCACACAACGGAAATACGTGAAGGTTGAGACCTTGCGGGTTGTGATGCAGTGTGCGCGATTTCCCCTGTGAAAGAAGGTCCTCCCGTAGATGAAGCTTCCACGGAATGTCCTAGAACAGACACCTGAGTAGATTTATCCATGGTCTCTGGGGTGACAGAGATGCTACCAACAGAATCATGCAGTAAGATTGCTTGATTTTTAGCAATATCTGCTGAATAAACGGAGCTGGAGGATACGCGTATCCTATCATTCCGTTCCAAGAGATTGAGAGAGCGTCTACTGCAAATACTCAAGGATCTGGGCATGGCGACACATACGTCTGCAACTGATTGTTGAGATGCGTCGCAAATAAGTCTATCATTGGACGATCCCATTGGTAGCAAATCTGAGTGAATACTCGTTTTTTGAGAGTCCGTTCTGACGGCAACATGCGACCTTTCCGAGAAAGGAAGTCTGCTAGAACGTTGAGACGACCTGGTATATGACGGACCGATAGACGAACTTGATGCTCTAGGACAAACAGAAGGATCCTTTCCGTTAAACTGAATAATGGAATGGAATGAGTGCCTCCCTGGTTCCGAATGTACGCTACTACTGTCGAATTGTAGGACAGAATTTGAACATGCAAATTCTGATGAATGTTCATTCATTGATGTAGCGCAAGCTATGTACTTGTTAGGAACTGCGGATCCTAAAGACCCTGGCACCTCGAATCCGTTGGGCTCAGAGTTGCACCCCAACCTGTTTGACTCGCATCCGTCATTGTTGTTAAACTCGGATCCGGCAGTTGCAGTGGTACTCCTTGAGTTAGCCACTGAATATCTGCCGAAGTCTGAATCTGTTTCACTTAATTCGACAAGATGATGTTCAATTCGAGTGAATGAGTCTTCACATTCCAATTCTGAGATATAATATATGTGGAGTGGACGAGTGCATAGCCGCTCCATCGGAATAAGATCCACAGCGGGTCCGCACAAACCTGTTAGTCTCATGAATTCTCTCGCTGTTACTACATCTGAGTGAAGACAAAAGCAAGCGTAACAACTGACCAATATCGCTCTGGTTAAGGGCAGATGAACGAGATTGTTGTGCGTCTCTAAGCTCATTCCCACGTGGGTGAATGATTAGGATGGCACGAGATCCAACTTCTTTTTGTTTACTATGAAACCGAGACGTCGGAGCAATTGAAGCAGACTCTGAACATCGTTCTGAAGCGTTAACTTGCTGCCGTAACCCTGAAGAATGTCATCCAAGTAGGCCGATGTTAGCACAGACGAATGAGCTCGGAAATGAGTCATTACCGAGATCATTATTTGAGTGAAGGCTCAGGGCACTAGGTTCAGACCAGAGCATCATTGCTCGGAACTGAAAACAACTCCTGGGACAGCGAAGCGAAGGTACTTTCTAAATGCCAGATGTACCATGACGTAAAAGTATGTATCCTTGAGATCTATGCTCACAACATAATCGTTCACTTTGAGTGCTTGCTCTGACCGATCGGATGGTCTCCATATAAAAATTTGGAGCCCCGATCAGCTTGTTTATCCAGCTCAGATCTGTAACTGGATGAAACGAGCCGTCTGATCTTGGAACCAGGAACAGGTGACTGCTGAAAACTGGAGATTCCAGGTCTTCTACAACGTCTATAGCGTTCTTGTCCAGAAGAGACTGAACTTCTGATAGAAGCGAATCTCTCTTCTGAATGTTTAACGGAAGCTGAGACCAATGTAGACTTCGAGTTAACAGAGGTTTTTCCTTGAAGGACAGTACAGACCTTTGGAAATAACCCCTTGCACCCATGGGTCGTACGCAATTGACAACCAATTGTTTAAGAATCTCGACAGCCTTCCGCCCACTGGAACGCATCACCTCCTGGCCCTGCGAGGATTGCGGAAGGAGAAACCACATCCTCCACGACCCGCACCTCGCCCAGTCGACCTAGGGGCGTCTGACCTGATATCTCGGCCAGCATTACAACCCCTATGTGAGTCGCTACTCTGACGGTCTCCGGAGTAAGACATAGAGGCTTTCATTGATCCTCTATAGGAACTTCCTTTGGACGTATTCGCCCCCGAAGAACTTGCCTTACTCCTCCCTGCTGAGTCCGACCGGAGCGACTGGAAGTGAGTTTTTTCACCTTACTATCCACTCTTGTGGATGCAGCCAGGGCAGCATCATGTCTGACTAACTCCATATTGCCACTGAAAGGGCGGAGTTATACGTAGAATATGCTATAGCCCTCGAAAGAACTCTTAAGGAAGTTTGAACATCCTGGAATTCTTTCACTCGAGACGTAGTGATAACGTTCTGGTAAGGTGATCTGTGTGAGATAATGCGTCTAAAATCTATTAGATGATATTGTCGTCTCCAGTATACTGGAGTAAATAGACATGGACGCCGGCAATGACAATTCCAGTTCTTCAGCCTAGTCGTCCAAACGCAGAGGAACTCTCGGCATGCCTTGTCCTGCCGTTTCAAATTTATGTCTAGCCTTGATGAAAGGCAGCTGTATTTGCCAGTCCTAGAGGCTAGCTTGAATATTGCGTCATTCAAAAGTTCAAATGTCCGTGACATTTCTGGACTGGGTCGGAAACTCAGGGACAGTGTCCCTAATCCGGCTGAAAAGTCTGTGTCCAGTGATGCTTTCAGTTTCTTATCAGGTAACGCAGCATTTTGTCCAGAGAAACAATTTTTAAAAGGTGATGCTGGATGAAATCTACAGCCACCTTAAGTTGTTCGGAAAGGGAAAATTTCAGCTGTGCTGATTCCCTTTTACCATCCGCCTGGACCACATAATAATCTCGGTCGTCCCTTACTGACTCTGCAGGGGAGCGAACCGACCCAGCTTGCTCAGATAGTTCTTTACTGAAAAAGTTTCTGATAGCGGCTGGGATGCTGCGATGAATTGAGCTATCTGCGATAGCAAGTCCGTCACAGAGGCCTGTGGAGTTGCAGTCTTACTTAATTTAGTCGCTGGAAACTCCAGGGACGTTAATTCCTGCATACTTCTGATATGCGAATGTCCCAACTGGAAAGGCCTCATGTCCTTGGCTAGCAGATGGCATGACCTGGTCGACGTGGACTCCCTGGTCGGCGGAGCAGGCTGGATATCTGGGGTCACATAGCCAAGGTGCGATCGTGTGTGCTGACATGAGGATGAGAAAGCCAATAGACAAGCCGTGTCGGACTGTCTATGCGATGGAGCGTCCCGAGCAGGAGGAGTGAAAGTATGCTCCGACTAACGAATGTTACATACAACAACATTGTGCCCAGATGTTGTTGTAAGAGAGAGGGGGCCTCTCTCGCTTGCAGTCCGGATAGACCTGGATGAGCTAGCTACCAGACTGACAGGCTTCCTCCATACTATCCTTGGATCCGTCATCGCTGGGTGTGCACGTTCAATGTTTATAGTGCATGCATCACCCAAACTGCTTCCCTGGACCGCAACGGACAAACCCAGCTGCCGAGCCATTCGATGAATGGTCGCTAAACCATGCGAGCTAGCGGATGACAATACCGTTGATCCTACTAGGGACCTCTTAGGCAATTGTCGTATTTCCATGAGCACTTTAGCCACTAGCTCTAGATTAGACTGCGACGATGGAGGCACACTTCTTGAAGACATCATGGAAACATCACCCTGTTTTTGTTCCTCTGAAAAAGAGACTGAAAAAGTAGAGTGACCCTACGGAGAGAGGACCGGCATGGACCTCTCAAAGAAAAAATTACACAAATTATGCCAAAAGCATGGGAGAATAGCAAGGGGGGAATAAAGGAAAGGGAGAGAGAAACCACTGAACAAACAATGGTAAATTCATAGCCAGAATGACAACATCAGGCTCATGCCCCGAAATTAGGGAACATGAAATAATTTCGTAACAAAAGTTAAAAAATTTATAATAATTTATATATTTTTTATACTTACCAATGACCCAGACATAGCTGGTGCTAACTCTAAAAATCCAGGGCCAAACACAAATTTTGCCCCCCAATCCCCAAAATTTGCATCTAAAACCAAAAGAAATCATGTCCTAAAGGACCTCCATACTTTGCCCTTACTGCGCATGCGCAGTGTCAAGGATGTTCCGAAATTGGCGCCAATTATCATTCTTACTGGCAGTGCCTGGTCAGAGTTATGTACTCAGCGGGGAGGTAAGAGTTCCCAACTCCTGGGAGGGCCATCCCCGTCTGGGTCATTGGTAAGTATAAAAAATATATAAATTACTATAAATTTTTTAACATTTTTATACTGTACCAATGACCCAGACATAGCTGAATAGTAAAAAGGCTGGAGGGCCTAGGACATAGAGGAAAATCCAATAAGCTCAACTATATAATATAAAGGCAACCCCTCAAGGAGAAAAGGAGTATTAGGCTTTATATGTATCTTTCTTATTTTATGTTAAATTAGAAAGATACAATACCCTTCATAATTGAGCACAATAACATTCATGTTCTCTATTAACATCCAGTATAACCCTTTATACTAATTATTTTTAAAGTAAGCCAATAAATAAAGTTAGTCCAGAGAATTGAGACTCTTTATATTCTTTAAAAGTGTCCGAGGATTGTATATTAACGCCCGTTTGACACTTGACATATACAAATGCTTCACACCGAGCTACACTTTAAAAATATGACATGAATGAATTTTAACATTAATATTACACTTTAAAACCATCCCGGAAACGACTCAGAAATACTGACTTCGGAGGAGGCATTCCCTTGCTTTTCACTATAAAGCAGGTGACCTAAGGGAACACCCTCCCCCCCCCCCCCTCCCCTTCCCCTTGCCCTGGGTCAAATAGCCCAGAGCGAAGAGGGCAGCCGGACGGAGTCACTGCCGGAACAGAAAGCCTGCATAACTATAGTTGCAACTGTTTAGTGGACGACATTCTGAGCAACAGATAACGGACCTAAACAATGCAGGTCTCCAGAAATGGACTCAATATTTCTGAGATAAAAATTCGTGAATGTGGATGGCTGAGACCAATAAGCAGCCTTCATTAAATCTGTAATAGCAATACTATTAGCGTAAGCCCAAGAAGTAGAAAGAGCTCTTACTTCATGAGCCGAAATCTTAAGCACAGACTGCTGAGAAGAAGATAAATTTTCATAAGCAGTACGGATAGTTAATTGAATCCATCTAGCAATAGAATGGACCGAAATGTCCTTTCTATTAGGCATCAGAGACAGAAAGAAACGTTTTCGTCCCTTTCTGATAAATTGAGATCTCTGTTTATAGATACGTAATGCTCTAACAGGACAGAGTAAAGGCCTATGCCCGTCTGAAGACGGAAGAGCCTTAATAACAATAGGTTCCGGATATTTATTAGGAGCCTGATTCTTAGCTAAGAATCTAACATTAGTTGTGAAGGTGATAGTGTTCCTGACACTACGATAGTGAGAATCATCCACCGACAGTGCATGAAGCTCACTGACTCTTCTAGCAGAAGAGAAAGCTAAGAGAAAAGCTGTCTTATAAGACAAGAATTTGAAATCTACTGTCCCAAGAGGTTCAAATGGCTTTTCCTTCAGTTTAAGAAGAACCCAAGCTAAATTCCACTTAGGAATTAACCTAAGAGTTCTGGGTCTATTTATCGAGAAGTTTCTAACTAACTTAGATAAAGAGACATTAGATCCAATTTGTAAACTATCATGATGTGCATAGGTATCAGATAACATAGACCTATAACCCTTAATAGTAACAGGCTGCAGTTTGATTTCGTCAAACAAGTATACTAGAAAGTTTGCAATGTCTGGTATAGAGGGATCGAATATATCAACAGAATGATCCCTACACCAACGATGAAAAACCTTCCACTTAGCCGCCTAGTTTAGCGAAGAGGAGGTCCTCCAACAGTTAGAAATCGCATCCACTGCTCGTCCTGTAAAGTGCTTGCCATGCAAGAAGGACCGCAAAACAGAAAAACGTGAAGGTTGAGACCTTGCGGGTTGTGATGGAGTTGACGCGATCTCTCCTGCGAAAGAAGATCCTCTCGTGGAGGAAGCTTTCGCGGTAGGTCCCACAACAGACACCTGAGTAGATTTATCCACGGTCTCTGTGGAGACAGAGATGCTACCAACAGAATCTTGCATTGAGATTGTTTTATCTTTAGCAATACTTGCTGAATTAACGGCGCTGGAGGATACGCATATCCTATCATTCCGTCCCAAGGGATCAACAGAGCGTCTACTGCAAATGCTCTTCGATCCGGACACGGAGACACATACGTCTGCAACTGATTGTTGAGATGTGTCGCAAATAAGTCTATCATTGGCCGTTCCCACTGGTAGCAAATCTGATTGAATACTTGTTTGTTGAGAGTCCACTCCGACGGCAACAAGCGACCCTTTCGTGAAAGGGAGTCTGCTAGAACGTTCAGACGACCCGGTATATGACGGACCAAAAGAAGAACATGATGTTCTAGGGCAAACAGAAGGCTTCTTTCCGTTAGATTGAACAACGGAATTGAATGAGTGCCTCCCTGATTCCGTATATACGCCACTACTGTCGTATTGTCGGATAGGATTTGGACATGAGCATTGTGAATAATGTCCATCCAATGACGTAACGCAAGCCAAATTGACATCATTTCCTTGATGTTTATGTGCTTGCCCAGGAATTGCGGATCCCAAAGACCCTGGCATCTCGAATCTGTTGGGATCAATGATGCACCCCAACCTGTTTGACTGGCATCCGTCATAATGGTAAAACTCGGATCCGGCAACTGCAGCGCAAAGTCTGAATCTCTCGTTTCACTTGATCTGACAAGAGAACGTCTATGTCGAGCGAATGAATTTTCACACTCCAATTCTGAGTCAAGAAAATTTGGAGAGGACGCGTGCGTAACCGCCCCATCGGAATGAGATCCACAGCGGCTCCGCACAGACCTATCAGTCTCATGAACTCCCTCGCTGTAACTTTGTCTGCATGCAGACAATAGCGAGCGTAACAACTGACTAATTTCGCTCTGGTTAACGGCAGACGAATGAGATTGTTGTGTGTCTCGAAGCTCATTCCCAGATGAGTGAATGACTTGGACGGCACCAGATCCGACTTCTCCTCGTTTATTATAAAACCGAGACGTCGGAGCAAAAGAAGCAGATTCTGCACATCGTTCTGAAGCGTTAACTCGTTGCCGTACCTCTGAAGAATGTCGTCCAGGTAGGGCGACGTTACCGCTCGGAAATACATCATTACCGAGTTCATTACCCGAGTGAAAGCCCAGGGTGCTAGATTCAATCTGAAGCACATCGCCCGGAATTGATACACCACCCCTAGGACTGCGAAGCGTAGATACTTTCTGAATGTCGGATGCACCATGACGTGAAAGTACACATCTTTGAGATCTATGCTTGTTGCATAATCGTTCACCCGAATACTCATTCTGACCGATCAAATCGTCTCCATATAAAACTTCGGAGCGACGATCAGCTTGTTTATCCAGCTCAAATCTATGACTGGACAGAACGAGCCGTCTGGTTTCGGAACCAGAAACAGATGGCTGTAGAATCACGGAGATTCCTGGTTTTCTACGACCTCTACCGCGTTCTTCATTAAAAGAGACTGCACCTCTGATAACAGAGCGTCTCTTTTCTGCGGATTTGACGGAAGTTGAGTCCATTTTGGACTTCGAGTTAATGGAGGCTTTCGTTTGAAGGATATCTTTAGACCTTCCGAAATCACCCCTCTCACCCAAGGGTCGTCCGTAATCGACGTCCACTCTTGTGAAAAACTCGACAACCTTCTGCCAACCGGCACGCGATAGAGGTTGAAGCCATCACCTCCTGGACCTGCGAGGCCTGCAGTAGGAGAAACCACGTCCTCCACGACCCGCACCTCGTCCCGTCGACCTCGGGGCGTCCGACCGGTTGTCCCGGCCCGAAGGACGTCCCGCATGTGAGTCGCTGCCTTGACGGTCTCTTGAATAAGACCAAGAGGACGCACCGGAACATCTATAGGAACCTCTCTTGGGCGCATTAGACCCAGAAGTGCCTGTCTTACTCTTATCTGCCGTGTCCGACTTCTTAGAAGCAGATTTGAACAGCAGAGAATCCGAAGCTTTCTTAGTAATTTTATCGTAAATTGCAGAAAGCTTGCCGTCGAAGAGAAGTTCTCCGGAGACCGAAGCGACTCTGAGAGAGTTCTTCACCTTACTATCCACGCGTGTGGATGTAGCTAGGGCTGCGTCACGTCTAACCAACTCCAGGTTTGCCACTGAAAGGGCGGAGTTACACGTGGAATAAGCTACTGCCCTTGAAAGAAGTCTTAAAGAGGATTGTATATCCTGGAATTCTTTCCCTTGAAGACGCAGTGATAACGCCTTAGTAAGGTGGTCTGCGTAAGATAAAGCATCTAAACTGGCTCTGTTAGACGAAATAGTAGTCTCCAACACCGCGGTTGGAATAGACGCAGACAACGGTAATGACAATTCTAAGTCTTCCGCCTCGTCGTCCATACGCAGAGGAACTCTCGGGATACCCTGTCCTGCCGTATCGAATTTATTCCTTGCATTAATGAAAGGCAGTATTGTTGGACAAGAAACCCGCTTTTCCTGTTTTGGAAGCAAGTTTAAATATAGCGTCGTTCAATAATTCAAATGTTCTTGCAACATTATTGGACTGAGACGGAAACTCGGGAGCGATGTCCCTGAACCGCTCAAAAAAATCAGAGTCCAATGACGCTATAATTCTCTTGTCCGGAACCGCAGCAGTCTGGGCCGACGGAACAACTTGAGGAAGAAAGTGCCGGATGAAGTCCACGGCAGCTTTATGTTGTTCCGAAAGGGATAGCTCCAAGTCATCCGTATCCCTTTCACCATCCGGTCGGACCTCATGATGCTCCCGGTCGTCCGCCCCCGATGCTTCGGCGGAGCGTACTGACCCAGCGCCGTCGGATAATTCCCGATCCGACACCGTTTCTGTCGGTTGCTGGGATGCTGCGATAAGTTGTGTTATTTGAACAAGCACGTCAGACATCGAGGCCTGCGGAGGCGCAGTCTTTCGCTGCTTCGCCGAGGGCAGCTCCGCATCTGGTGACTCCCGCATACTCTTCCTATGCAAACGTCCACCGGCCTCGTGTCCCTGGCTACCGGATGGCGTGACCTGGTCACCGAAGAATCCCTGATCGGCGAAGCTGGTAAAATATCGGCGGTCATGTAGCCAAGGTGCGGTCGTGTGCGCTGGTGAGAGGAAGAAGCCTGAGCAGTCTCCGCGGACTGCCTATACAACGGAGCGTCCCGAGTGACGGACGTGTGCTCCGCTTGCGACACATTTTGTACCATAACATCTGGTCCCAGATGTTGTTGTACGAGAGAGGGGCCTCTCTCGCTCGCGGCCCGGCTGGACCTGGACGAGCTAGGAACCGGACTCGAAGGCTTCCTCCTATCTCTCCTACTATCCGCCGTCACTGGGTGTGCACGTAGAATGTTTATAGTGCTCGCATCACCCAACATTTCCTCCTGGACCGCATCGGACGAACCCGGCTGCCGAACCATTCGGTGAATGGACGCTACACCGGGCGAGCTAGCGGACGACATTTGTCTTATCTCCATGAGCACTTTTGCCGCTAGCTCTGAATTCATTTGTGACGACGGAAGCGCACTTGCGGAAGATAACATGGAAACATCACCCTGTTCTTGTTCCTCTGAAATAGAAACTGATAGAGTAGAGTGACCCTACGGAGAAAGAGCCGGCATAGCCCTTTCTCCACTAACAACATATCATGACACACGTTTCCAATGTTTGTCATCCCAATATTGACATATAGAACAGGGATTAGTGCGAGTACACTGACTACAATTAATACAATGATCATGAAAGTCATAGGAAGACTTCTTCCTATTACAATTTGAACAATATACTTTCATTGTGAAAAGCCAACAAGTCCTAGTACTCGCACAAACCCCTAAACACAAAGATACATCATAACATGATCCATTAATATTGAAAAAACAATTGCAAATCAAAATAATTTTCAGCGAAGCCCAAGTTTCTGAAAAGTAACATTGAGCCCCAATGGATCCCAAGGCTAAGTTTGGTCAAAAATTTTAAAATTATATTAAATAATTAATGCAACACTTACGGATAATAATAATGTATCTTATAGTGAGATAAACTACTCCAAAGGCAAACAGCCCCTCTCAAAAGAGACTGTTGCCAATGTAAACAAACAGTGTAAAAACACCAGAAAACATGACTCCAGGCACTGACAAAACTGGCCCGAAATCAGTCATCAAATTTACACTCTATCTGATGCAAGACAGAGACTCCCAGGGGAGAATCTGCAGAACATCAGATGGAAGATGCAGAACACAACGTTTATACACCCATGGGTGAAAACGTAACTATGGGGAAAATAACAGAATACATTCTGTAACCAAGCTAACTCTCCCAAGAGAATTTAGAAATGATATTTCTCAAAAATATGCCAAAAGCATGGGAGAATAGCAAGGGGGGACCTAGAAGACCAGGGGAGAGGAAACACTGAATAAGCAGTGCAACATTATAGCAAGAATGACAACAACAGGCCCATGCCTCGAAAATAGGCAACTTAACATAATTTCATACAAAATTTTAAGTACAGCCCTGATTATTTTTTGTCACTCCTTTTTCCTCTCCTCCTTCTATATCCTCCTTAGAATCACCATTTCTCCAATAATTACGTGTCTGGCATCCTTTAAACTGAGATTTACAAGCACAAAGATCAGTGAGATGTTGACTGATGAAGGGCCAAACAGAGAATGATAATTGGCGCCAATTTCGGAACGTCCTTGACACTGCGCATGTGCAGTAAGGGCAAAGTATGGAGGTCCTTTAGGACATGATTTCTTTTGGTTTTAGATGCAAATTTTGGGGATTGGGGGGCAAAATTTGTGTTTGGCCCTGGATTTTTAGAGTTAGCACCAGCTATGTCTGGGTCATTGGTACAGTATAAAAATTTATAAGTTACAGCCCTGAACACATCCTGCCACTGTTTCTTCCTCTCATCGTTTAATTTCCTTCTTAGATCCACCATTTCTTTCATAATTATGTGTCCGGCATCATTTAAACTGAGATTTACAAGCACAAATATCAGTACCGTATATGTCCGTGTGTAAGTCGCCCCCATGTATAAGTCACACCCTACTTTTCATACAAAATATCCCCCCTGCGCCTATAACCCTTGTATAAGTCGCAGCCCGATTTGGGTTGAAAAATGTTCAAACAATTCCGTAAATTTGGCTAAAGGACTGGAAGTCTTGTGGACTGAACAGGGAGGTTTGATGACCAATTACAGTATATTTATAAATTATATTTGTTTGTATACTTCATTGATACTTTCAATGTGTCGTATTTATTAAAAGATATATGTCAACTGTGTTTGTTATTACTCGTGTATCGTATTTATTAAAAGATATATGTCAACTGTGTTTGTTATTACTCACGCCGGTAAAAGAAGGAATGCTCCAGTGCATGTGTTAGGTAAGAATGAGGTAAGTTGAATTAAAATGGTAAATCCAAATGTAAAACTACAAAGAAAAAGGCTTTATTCCCATGCCATTTAAATGAATTGCACGTGCGAACAAATAGGTCAAATGGACGCAGCATTTGTTTGAAGTGAGACAAGCAACTGATGGAAGGGAAGTAACTGCATGATTCTTGTTAATCTTCTTCAAAGGGAATTCCCCTTAAAAATGCACGTGGTGTTCTGTGTAAACAATTTGATTGCCTTGCGAATTTTGTAAATAACTCATACCAATATCCAAAATATGTTGAGATATACAACCATGGAATATTCTATTGTGAATTATTACTGGAGATGTTGAAGACATGAACAGGTACCATAATTATTTTGAAGGAAATTAATTGCATGCGGTTTCGAATTTTCGATTGTTCACCACCCCTCCACTCACTGGGTCACCGAGAAAAAAAAAATCAACAAGAACACATTGAGTATAATCTCCTATTTTTATTTTATTTTTTTTTATATTCATTTTTTTTTAAATTTTATTTTGTGATCAAGTTAATGCACAACACAGAAATAAGAAATAAAGAGGTGAAATAAAATAAACAAATTTTCAAAGCAGGTGAATCGCCATGATACAAACCGTCGACATGGGCCAATCTGGTGTCCGTTCAGTCCTCATATCGCTGTTGAAAACTTGCTGAAAAATAATTACCTTTGTATAAGTCGCACCCCAATTTTGGTCCCGTTTTTCCAAGCAAAAAGATGCGACTTATACACGGACATATACGGTAAGATGTTACTGATTTTAGGGCCTAACAAAGAAAGACATTTGTGCCAATTTCGAGACCACCTTGACACTGCGCGTGCGCAGTGAATAGAAAGTATGGAGAACCACATAGGACATTGAAATTTTGGATTTTGATGCAAATTTTGGGGATTGGGGGGCAAAATTTGTGTTTGGCCCTAGAATTTAAGGAGTTAGCACCAGCCAAGTCTGGGTCATTGGTACAGTATAAAAATGGTCAAAATGCTTGAACTTATTGTGCCCATAGATGTTCAAATGCCAAATATTTGGTATAGTGTTGGGTATGGTTTATCAAAATGATATATGAAGGGTCAACTATTTCAAGGGAAACTAGGACATCTGTTGATCTTCAACTGCTTGACAACACACTGGAAATTTAAAATATAGCAGTTTTCCATGGAGCAAACTTTAAGAGGACTATAGAAGTGCAGAAGCACAACAAAAGGTACAAACTGAAATACGGTAGAACCATGACAACTGAATAGTCGTTGGCCATTTTATGTGTTCTGGTGATAAACTGAGCATTAATTTTATTATATCTTAATTGACAGAGCCCATGATGCCCTTTCAAACAAGATACAATAGATTAAATTTTTGTATTGGATCTACTGGTCTATAAACAATGGGAATTCAGTGACTACCTGGGTAATTTCTTGACACATTACAAGACTGTTTATTCTGTTTCCAGGAGTTTCCTCAAAAACCTACATGCATTTAACAAGTCAAATTTGTTCTGATGGTAAATGGCTGTGTGTTTGGAGTTCTAATCAATTCATCTGGTTATTCATATAAGAAATGTCCAGTTAAGTAGGTTTCACTGTACCAGAGACATAGGTATAAAGCAGAGCCATCTGGTATCTCAAAAAAAAGAAAAGTGACAGTAATTGACTCCTGACAACTGATTAAGCTTCAGAATACAAACCTTTCAATTTCTTTCAAAAATCTGGCTCCTAACCAGTCATTCATATCATTATAAGCACCATCTGCCTTTTTTCTCAGATCTTGTAAAATGCATATAGCTGTAAATTTTATTAGTTCAAGTCTCTTTTTGCAAGCAGCTTCTGGAAGGCAAAATCAAATACATACTATGTGTAATCTGGGTAATTTTGTCATCCCTCTTCAACTCTTCTCACACAAAACTAAATCTGACTTTGTCTTGAAATAAGATTTCATTTATACTATTTCAAATATACACATACATCAGCTTAACCCTTTACCCAACATAACAGTCAAAACCGGCCAGCGCTATTCACAAAAATTGCCAGTTAATTTTTATTATTTTTTCATTTTTTGTCTCAAAAACATTGGTTATGACCCCTCTTTGGAACGAGCTTGTTGAGCTTGTTCCAAAGAGGGATCATAACCAATGTTTTTGAGACAAAAAATGAAAAAAATTTGTTATTCAAAAATTTTGTTTACAAGTGTCATCTGCTTTTCATGTTAGGTAAAGGGTTAATTAACTGGTTGAGTGCAAGAAGTCAATATCATGTATCTATTGAAAGTGCAGATATCCACTTTAGTGGCTTCACACTGCATGTATTAGGTTTTGTTTGTTGAGCACTAGTTAAAATATATAGGCCTATATAAAATTGTTTTGTAGCAATTTATTGGAGAATGACACTCTTCAATAAATTGTAACAAATCAATTATTTATGGTCACAATCTTGCTAAACCAGTGCTCCCCTACTGGTAGCATCTTTGAAAAATAATACTCATGTTTCAAGCCACCTTTGAACAAGAAGAATGTTACTAAGGTAACACATGCCCCCTCCCCCTTGTGAACTTCACCTTGCAGATGCGGCAGAAACTATTATACATGACACACCTTCTGACTGTCCTTAACATTTGTAAAAAGTTTAACAATTGTACTATGATTCGTTTCTGAGTTATGGCTGAGACATGAATATTGACCGATTTTTAGTGTGACCTTGAAATGTGACCTTGACCTTAAAGGTATGAACCCAGCTATGGTGTGTGACACATCCTCCCATTGTACTTTATAATTGTGTGAAGTTTGATGACTGTAGCCCTAATAGTTTTGGAGTTATGCTTGAGACACTATTTGTGACCCTGAACATATGAAGGTCAATTGTGACCATCACATTGCAGATGCGGCAGAAACTATTATATGACTGTTCTTAACATTTGTAAAAAGTTTAACAACTGTACTATGATTCGTTTCTGAGTTATGGCTGAGACACGAATATTGACTGATTTTTAGTGTGACCTTGAAATGTGACCTTGTCCTTGAAGGTACGAACCCGGCTATGGTGTGTGACACATCCTCCCATGGTCCTTTATAATTGTGTGAAGTTTGATGACTGTGGCCCTAACAGTTTTCGAGTTATTGGCTCGGACACACACACAGACACACGGACACACAGACACATGGACACACGCACACTTCAATCACTATATGCCACCCTACTTAAGTCGGGGGGCATAAAAATAATGTATCACTCTACCAGTTAAAAAAAACTTTCTGTTGTTCCAATGAGTCTTGGCAATAAAACAGTTAATTCCAAGTGGTCATTTGAGAACAGATAATTTTTAAAGAAGTTTGATGCATTTTATACAGTTCCATATATGTCTAGCTATTCCTTAGAATGAAGACCATTACCATTCATATACACACTGTTTGATTTTACACTGCTGCACAGTGTATAAATTCACAGAATAATCTTTTTTTAACATATTTAATCAAGTTGGTGATGTAGTTTAGGACTTAATTATCCCCTGGAAGCCAGAATGACACCTAGGAAGATACTGTTATAATTGCCTAAGAAATTCAAGAATGTCCAAGAAATTTACTGAACAATGGCATTAGCAAACAAAAGCCAAATGCAGAACTTGCACAATGTTTTATGTTTCATGATCACACATCATACCTAGGTTTTGAGATATAGAATCACGCAATTACAGTCAACAAATTGTAATGACCAGATTGTAATGGCCAAATTATTGATGAAAAATAAAGCTGTGCTTCTCATATTGCCCATAAGATGCTATCATCAACTCTTAACCCTTTACCCAACGAATCGGCCGCATCCGTCTGCGTAATGTGCAAATTCAGCAGTTGAAAAAATATTATTTTTCAAAAATTTTCAACAAATTTTGAGAAAATGATATTTAAAATAATAAATTTTGATATCGTCTGCGTTGGGTAAAGGGTTAATTAATGGACTGCAAAATTACTGTTCAAAAGTGATTTCCAATATGAGTATTTTTTTATCGAAGATAGCATGCTACCAGCAAGGGAAGCCTTAATTGAGCTTAGTTTTGTAAGATTTTGATCATATGTTTTGCTAAAATTTATTGGAGAGTGCTGGCACTCTCCAATAAATTGTAACAAGACAATTTTATGTACATTTTTTCTACTGCTAGGCAAATAAGCTGATGCATATGGTGTAAAACTATTTAAGTGGCTTTAGAACTTTTTAATGGAGCCATTATAATGGCTTCTAGTACTGAACTAGTTTACTGTGAAGGCAAACAAGACTGACTGTAAGTAGCCCTGTACAGTATCAGAAGTACACTTGGTCCCTGTTAATTGAATACTGATTAACAGGATCATCCTGCTTATTGCATATAACTGTTAAACGAGAGTAAATCACTGTCAATTGACTAGATAAAGCAGTTATCTACTAAAATTTATGCAAGTGACTGCAAATTTCCTTTGTTTCATTACAATCATGAGTCATAAGCTATGTTTTGGAAGCAAAAACTAAAAAAGTTACATATTTTGTCAATCATTTTTTTTGTACAACATTATGTGCATTTGGTTGCTGAAGAATTAAATTTTACCTGATACAACTATAGGTGACACTTACAAAATTACAAAAAAATTTTGTTGGATAACAGAATATTTTCATTTTTTGTCCTCAAAACATAGTTTATGACCCTTCATGTGGGCAATCTGAAGGAGCTCATTCCAGAGTGCATTCATTAACTATGTTTTATGGGCAAAAATAGAAAAAAAATGATAAAAATTGAATGATGATGTTTGTGAATATAATTGGCCTGACATGGCTGTTACATTAGGTTAAGGTTTAAGTCAGACTTGTATTGAACCAGTACAGGGGAAACTCACCTTCTAACTGTACAGAAAAGTAATATTCTTGCTTCATTCTATCTCTTGTTTGTTTCCTTTGTTTCTCTAATTCACTCTCTGCCTCAGAGACTGTAAAATAAATGAGAATCAGTTAGGTCTAAAAAAGTTAAAAATCTATTTCTCTGGCTTTTCCACATGCTCTCTGTTTTATAACGAATGCAAACTTAAAAAACAAAAATTTAATGGTTTATGTCCGTTATTTTACCCAAGTTAATAAAATTGATAAATTTGTCCCTTGAGTGCAACAAGGGTTTGCAATGCTTTAGCATTGCAGAGCCTTCTTGCACTCAAGGGACAAAATACATCACCACACATGCTATTCTGTAGATTATAAGGCCTAAAACATAAAACAAACCAAGAACATCAAATCTGATGGCAAAGAAATAATTACAAAAAGAAAAAATAAAATAAAAAATTGCCCGTCCACATGCAGTTTTACAAAAAATGGCCCGAGAAACAGAAAATCTACTTTATGGGGCCTTATCTAGGAAGAACATATCAGACCTTTTTCAACAGTATGTCACACAACAGCATTCCATAAATGTGAAAGAAGAAAGTTTGGGAATTTTCTGGGGTCTAGCAGTTAGCCAGGTTGGTCTTTAGACTAACAGTGTGGAATTATTTGTTGCAGGATGCAAATTCTAATTTATGTGGTATTTAGCTATGTTTGGAAGATTATTTATAGCGGTAGTTCTGATCATGATATGGCTGCTTATTAGCATAACCAGTTAATGCTTTACTCAACAAAACTGGGTGAGATTCTTACACTATTTCTCCTTAAATAATTAATAGTTTTAATTTTTTGTATCCAAAACACTGCTTATAACTCTACTCATCGAGCTTGTTTATGGTAGTCCAATAAAGCTCATAAACACTATGTTCTTGGAAGCAAAAATTTAAAAAATAATGATATTTCAAGATCTTTTTTTTGTATGGCACTGGGTGGACATGGCTGATATATATATATTATCACCATTATGTTTATGTGCAAAATATTGTATCACAGTCATGCTTTCCCATGGAAACCATGGGAAATGAAGTAGTGCTTGTTTACTATAGTAAACAAGCTCTGTATTTCTGGTAAAATAGAACCCAGTCATCAATGTTTGGGGTGGCAATCCTCTAAAACAGGCAACATCGGTATAAACAATTGGATAAACTTTACTTTATCTCCATGCTGCAGACACAATTAGCCATTGTGCAGAAACATTTGACCTTAAATACCATTAAATAAATAAAGTAGGGCTATGCAAAGCATGGGCCACTACTCACGATCCGTAGGCATGTTCGAAGTAGGCTTAAAGGTAATGTGGGACAGAAAAATTTTCTCAGTCGAAAGAGTGAAAAAGGGCCATAACTCTGGGAAAAATATTAGACAGAACCCATTCCTTGTGCATATCCATTCCCCCATGCGAGTTTACCAGCATACCAAAGGAGATCTAAATCTGACTTATAGCTTTGAAATTACAATGCAAAACATTTGTATGGACAGACAGATGGACAGACAGGTGGATGGACAGATGGATAGACTGACAGATGGACTGAGAGATGGATGGATGGAGGGCATCACTAGATACCCCCAAATCCTCTTTCGGAGGTCAGGGCATGATAAATCAGAGATGAGCTCTTGTTTCTAAGCCACATCTCGGAGTCTGAGAGAAATGTACAAGGTCCCTTGCAGATGCATTTTGAAAGCATGTAATGTTCTCCAAAAAGAATGATGCATTCCGGTAAGAATGGACCCAATACATACTTATGATGAAATAAATATAAGGTACATGGTTAAAACTTGACATGAAGACACTACAAACAACAAATACAGCAAAATGTCAACAAAGACACACAAATGATCATGTCCTCAGGGATCATTGATAATAATCATCTCATTAGAAACGGACGAGATAATTAGGTGTCTTAAAACCACTCACCAGGTGGAGTAGTTGATGGAACCTCAACCTCTTTCTTCTTTTTTGGTGATGGGCTTCTACTCTTTCCCTTCTTTCCACCTTTATCTTTCTTTTTACTATTTGCTGCTTTTTCCTTTTCCTTTTGACTCTCAAGTTCTTTCTCTCTCTGTCTCTCGGCTTCTTCCTCAGCTTCTTTCACAGCCATTTCTGTAGATAGCTATTAACATATTCAACATACAAAAATAAGTGACCATGATATTTTAATAAAGCTAAATTTCTGTTCACTCTGCATATGGATATAAAAAGAAAGGCTGTCATGAAAAAATTATTTAATCAACTAACTGTCACAGAAGCAGGAAAAACCTGATAGATAGGACCCCACTTAGATGGATATTGCTTTATGGAACAAGAACAAAGCAAATCCCCTCATGCCCCCCGGATGAACTATGAGAAGCCTGGAAATAAGCAGTCTGTCATTTGCAGAATGAGGTCCTCAGAGGGTGAATTTGGTGATGCTAACCTGCACAGCAGGATAGCATCACAAAGTTTACCCTCTGTGAACCTCAATCTGAATCAAGATCTCAGGCCTAAACAGAAAGAGGTACCCAGAGAATAAATTGAGGGATTCTAGACCACTGTATGGGATAGCATCAGCAAATTCACCCTCTGGGAACCTCTTTCTCTAAATGACAGATTGCTTATTTCTAGGCTTGAACTAGAACACATGAGCGTAACAAACTGAACATTAATGAAATCTGACAATTACTGTAAGTTATCACATCATCATTAACATTTTGAATAAAATGAAAAAGTGTTAAATAACATTATAAATTTTCAAGATAAGGCTAAAAAAAAATTAATGTTTTGATTCTCAGGCCCTCCCTCGTTGGATTTGAACCTCCTCATTAGACATTTTTATTACGTCATTTTTTTTTAAGAATTTGTGAAAACTTGGAATGGTCATTTTTTCACATTTCTCGACATATAATTATTTAGCTGTGTTTGCAATAAATTGGTTTTTCTTGTTGCAGTTTATGGGAGAGTGCCCAGAGGCACTCTCCCATAAACTGTAACAAGGCAAATTCTGATATACTGGATCATGATTTAATTATTTATTTGCTGGTGTTTAAGGTCATATATTTCTGCACAATGGTTAATAATGGCCGCAACACCGACATAAACTCAACTTTAACCAATCATTTAGAGCCATGTTTCCCATTTAAAAGGACTCCTACCTCAAGCATTAGTTACTGGGGCCTATTCTAATGGATCATGTTTGTCAGATCTATACTATTAAAACAACAATAAAATTTAGCTGTTGTTACGGCTGTTAGTTAATAAAGGTATACTATAATTACACTAAAATACAACCTTTTCTCTTTTTCAAGTGGAAAGACAGCAAAAAGATTTACTGAGTATACTCAACCCTTTTCACGAAAAAAAAAAATAAAAAATAAAATCCTCCCTCCCTCACAGATTTGAAAATAAAAATTGCCTGAGAATCAATTCATTTTTTTTATTTGGCCTAATGTTAACATGCAGCAGTATGACAAAAATGAATGAAACCTGATGATTACTTTTCAAGTTAGCACAAGTAAAATGGAATACACAAAGGGCAATAATTGTCACAGTTTTTGACTAATCATCATGATTTTCAATTTAATCCATGACAATGTCAATATAAAGCAGCATATCAAATTTATTGAAATGTTTTCATGTAATCATATAAACTTTAAAATTTCAAGAAAAATGGAACAATAAAGGTCAATAACTCCCTCAATCTTTGAGAAGGCATCGAAATTTTTTAATTTGTTCAAGACCTTATTAATAAAGCAGGATGTCAAAGGTTATTGAAATACCATACTTACGGCAGCTTACTGTTCAAGTTACAACAAAAACAATGAAATTTCAAGCAAAATTCAACAAACAAAGGGCAATAACTCTCTCAATTTTTGAAAAATCATTCTGCTTTTCATACTTGTTCAAGACAAAATTAATTTTAGGCCAAAAAAAAAAAAGAAAAAGGGTTTTGGTTCTCAGGCAATTGGTTTTCCAAATTCAGTGAGGGAGGGCGGTTTTTATTTTTATTTACCACACCAAGTATACCCTATTCACATAGCCTGAGAATACCCACACTGGACCTTTGGAATTTTATTTTAAGACAGACAAGATACATTTCTGTTTGAAAAAGAATAAACTGAGTCACGGTTAAGTAAACATGCAGGGGACGTTTTAAGGCTGGAACCCAAACCAGCAATCCACCAGAGGTACTGCAATACTGGCGTCTTAAACTTCACTTGAGGTGAAAAGGTTTGCTCTGTTGTTGTGACTTGTCAGCTTAACGATACTGAAATGGTGGCCAGCGTTATGTTTATAAAGATTTAAAAAAAAAAAGTTCATGATATCAAAGTGATATCAAAGTCTGAGATCACTAAAAATTATTTAAAATCAGCCGTGGAACAAAGCAAATTAAATTTGGTGAGACATATGGGGGGTGGGGGGGTCACATTAGGCATAAAGCACTGTCAGCAATTTCCACTGCATGAAAAAAAGAGAGTTCTTTGATAGTTAATTTGATTACCTCCCTTGCATTAGTTACCTTTCAACAGAACCAAAATACACTTTTTAATATGCTTCTGGTGAGCTGTTAATAATGCCGCTTCAAACCATGTTGGTTCAGTGGCGGATGAAGGACTTTACTAAAAGCTGTGAGGGTTGGGCTGGGGGGGGAGGGGGGTGCCACACCTAGGTGGGCTAGGCCCAAGTTTGCCGGAGTGTATTGTCAACCAAATGTTTAAATTTAATCCTAAAAGATGTGATTACCTCGCACCCAATGCAGATATCTACAATGCACAACCCGTCTCCAGGAGAAAATAGGGGGGTGTGGGGGGGGGGGGGGGGGGGGGGGTTAGGGGGAAGGTGCATACCAAGTGCGTCGATGACTGGATTTGCCCTTGTGGTAAAATAATGTGATTGTAACGTTATTGATAGACCATTAAATAGATGTTTCAATGCTTAAGGCAACTATTTAATGCATGTCAATTGCAGAGGCGGCTCACCCCATTTGGAGTATAATGGACAGGTCCAGTGGACCCCGGTCCTGGGTGGGGGGGGGGGGGGAGCAAATGTGGTAAGCTACAGATCAAGTTCAGTTGTGCATCGACATATTAACGTAATCGTACCTGGTGTGTTATAGCAAGTTGGGAGGGTTTTTACTGTTCGTTTTACCTCAGTTTCAATAGCAAGAACAATGCTTACGTAGGACAACAATTTGTGGAAAAACCACCGTAAACACAATGACTGTGCAGGTTATGGCGCAAATGGTGCTCTGATTCTGAAACTATGAAGTCTCAGGTACAAACAAGTGTTGGATTTTCTTGACAGGGATGAAGACATTGGGGTGATAAACAAACAATGAAAAACAGATAAAATGCAAGTATTTTTTAAATCTTTAATAATAATTTTCCTTAATATTCTTTTATCTTATTAAACACGTGGTAACTCGTAAAAACTTACCTATTTCCGTTGCATCCCAAACTGGCAAAACGTATAAACTTGCAACTAATTCTTGTTGACTGCATATACTTGAAAATGGGTGTGCGAACTATACATGAGCTTTAGGCAAAAGGGAGGAATTCCAAGCGTGAGTTGAGGGTGTGACGTATACACGGACATATATGGTATTTTTGCCACACTGCAATGAATGTCTGAGACTGGCAGTGCATTGTTTACTTTTGAGAAAATCTCAAACCTCCATAAAAAATTAAATGTGGGGGGTATTTTTCCAACGTGGTGGTGACTGAGAACCAAAACCCCTTTTTTTTGGGCCTAAAACATTTTATCAAATTATATAGAAATCTGAGATCTTCTCTTCAAGTTATATACAATGAAATTTTGGACAAAATTCAACACAGGGCAATAACTCTCTCAATTTTCATTGAATGGTGGTGGTAACTGAACTTGTCAATAAACACAATATCAAAATTTGTTTATCTTGTTTGACAGAGCTCAGGGAGCTCATATGTTCTTAAATCCTCTCTCTCAGGTGGTCAGGAAAAATGCAAGATTTCCCTTTAACAAAAGGTGGATTCTTTTTTTTTTTTAGTTCAATGACACTTCCAACAACCAGGGCCACCTCTCGTTTCGACAGTTTTATGGGTGCTGGAAGCCAGAATACCTAAAGAGAATCACTCAGCAGTGGCAAGCAACTGTATACTCCAGAATATACTAACTGTGCACAAGCAGGGTTAGCATTGGCTGAAGGCAAGTGAAAGATGGATTCATTAAGACAAGACAATACTTACTATTTGAGCAATTGCATGTATTCCAGTGAGGTAAGCATCAAATATAAGCCTCTCATCAGGGTCAGTTGGAGGTATAGGACTCTCCACACCGTCATCTTTCTTTCCTTTCTTGTCTTTTTTATCTTTAGCAGCTGTAGTTTTTCCATCTGCATCAGGGGATAGTGGTCTTCTAGGAATGAGGGGTATTCTGAAATTATAATAAATTCCGTTGTTTCATTCAGTAGGTAAAGTGCTTGATTACTTTTGGTAGACACAATATGTTCAGAGGAAAATGTGTTTTGTTATAGTTATTTGGAGAGTATTTGCAGGCAATCTCCTATAAATTGTAACAAGAAACTTTTTAATACTTCGCCCGACAAATCAGGATGTGTCCTCATGCAGAACTTAAAAATTAAGGAAATAAAAAAAATTATTTGTCAAAAAATATCAACAAAACCATATCATTTCACCCCTTTTTTGGAATGTGCTAGGCAAGCTCATTACCATGGAGGGGAGGGGTGGGGTGGGGGTCACATAATACAGCTTTGTTGAAACTTTGTGAAAGAATTGAATAAAAAAAATTAAAACAATAGGCCTAAAAAAATAAAAAAATCTGTTTCTCAGGCCCTCCCGCATGGTCCTTTTGGCTGCCGCATGCTCTCTTTTTATAACCAATTTAAACTTTAAAAAATTAAAATTAAATGGTTTATGTCTGATATTTTACCCAAGTTAAAAAAATTGATGAATTTGTCCCTTGAGTGCAAGAAGGCTTTGCAATGCTTTAGCATTGCAAAGCCTTCTTGCACTCAAGGGATGAAATACACCACCACCCATGCTATTCTGTAAATTATGAGGCCTATAACTTGAACCAAGAACATGAACTTTTGATGGCAAAGAAGTAATTACTGAAATAAAAAATAAAATAAAAAAACGCTCGCCCGCATGTAATTTCACAAATAATGGCCTGAGAAACAGAAGATCTACTTTGTGTGGCCATATATATAAATTTTGATATTGTGTATGTTCTGTAAAGGGTTAAATATGGCACTAGAACTTTTCATTGGAGCCCAGGCTTGGACTTCTACCACTCAACCAGTTAAGATCAACCTTTCACATAAAGTGAACAAATGTTTGCCCTAACTCATTAAACTCATTCCATTCAATGGTCACATAAGAAACACTGAAAATAACTTATCTCTTTAGACCTGATTTTAACAGCCGATTTAAGTCTGTTCTAATTGTTCAAGTGCCAAAGGCCAATGTGAGTGGCCAATAATATCATGGCACTTCAAAGAAACGTTTTTTCAGAAAGGTGAAAATATGAGCTTACGCAACACGATTGGAAAGAGTACACAGATCATGCACTTTCCATGTGTTTTTACCCTTTACCCAATACATTTTTCATAAAAGTATGCCAAATTATTTGATAAAATGAATTAACCTCTATGCAATGCATACAATATCAAAATTTATTATTTCAAATATTATTTTTTCAATTTTTTAAAATGTTTATTCAACAAAAGTTAAAAAATTTATAGTAATTTATATATTTTTTATACTTACCAATGACCCAGACTTAGCTGGTGCTAACTCTAACAAAACCAGGGCCAAACACAAATTTTGCCCCCCAATCCCCAAAATTTGCATCCAAAACAAAAAGAAATCATGTCCTAAAGGACCTCCATACTATGCCTCTACTGCGCATGCGCAGTGACGCAGACGTCCCGAAATTGGCGCCAAATATCATTCTTACTGGCAGTGCCTGGTCAGCGCTATGTACTCAGCGGGGAGGCAAGAGTTCCCAACTCCAGGGAGGGCCATCCCCGTCTGGGTCATTGGTAAGTATAAAAAATATATAAATTACTATAAATTTTTTAACATTTTTATACTGTACCAATGACCCAGACTTAGCTGAATAGTAAACAGGCTGGAGGGCCTAGGACATACAGGAAAATCCAATAAGCTCAACTATATAGTAAAGAGGTAACCCCTTAAGGAGAAAAGGAGTATTAGGCTTTACATGTATCTTTCTTATTTAAAATTAAATTAGAAAGATACACTACCCTTAATAATTGAGCACAATAACATTCATGTTCTCTATTAACATCCAGTATATCCCTTATACTAATTATTTTTAAAGTAAGCCAATAAATAAAGTAGTCCAGAGAATTGAGACTCTTTATAGTCATTTAAAAGTGTCCGAGTATTGTATATTAAAGCCCGTTTGACACTTGACATATACAAATGCTTCACAACGAGCTACACTTTAAAAATAAGACATGAATGAATTTTAACATTAATATTACACTTTAAAACCATCCCGGAAGCGACTCAGAAATACTGACTTGGAGGAGGCATTCCCTTGCTTTTCACTATAAAGCAGGTGACCTAAGGGAACACCCGCCCCCCCCCCCCCCCCCCTTCCCCTTGCCCTGGGTCAAATAGCCCAGAGCGAAGAGGGCAGCCGGACGGAGTCACTGCCGGAACAGAAAGCCTGCATAACTATAGTTGCAACTGTTTAGTGGACGACATTCTGAGCAACAGATAACGGACCTAAACAATGCAGGTCTCCGGAAATGGACTCAATATTTCTGAGATAAAAATTCGTAAATGTGGATGGCTGAGACCAATAAGCAGCCTTCATTAAATCTGTAATAGCAACACTATTAGCATAAGCCCAGGAAGTAGAAAGAGCTCTTACTTCATGAGCGGAAATCTTAAGCACAGACTGCTGAGAAGAAGATAAACTCTCATAAGCAGTACGGATAGTTAATTGAATCCATCTAGCAATAGAATGGACCGAAATGTCCTTTCTATTAGGCATCAAAGACAGAAAGAAACGTTTCCGTCCCTTTCTGATAAACTGAGATCTCTGTTTATAGATACGTAACGCTCTAACAGGACAGAGTAAAGGCCTACGCCCGTCTGAAGACGGAAGAGCCTTAATAACAATAGGTTCCGGATATTTATTAGGAGCCTGATTCTTAGCTAAAAAACCCACATTAGTAGTGAAGGTGATAGTGTTCCCGACACTATGATAGTGAGAATCATCCACCGACAGTGCATGAAGCTCACTGACTCTTCTAGCAGAAGAGAAAGCTAAGAGAAAAGCTGTCTTATAAGATAAGAATTTGAAATCTACTGTCCCAAGAGGTTCAAATGGCTTTTCCTTCAATTTAAGAAGAACCCAAGCTAAATTCCACTTAGGAATTAATCTAAGAGTTCTGGGTCTATTTATCGAAAAGTTTCTAACCAACTTAGATAAAGAGACATTAGATCCAATTTGTAAACTATCATGATGTGCATAAGTATCAGATAACATAGACCTATAACCCTTTATAGTAACAGGCTGCAGTTTGATTTCGTCAAACAAGTATACTAGAAAGTTTGCAATGTCTGGTATAGAGGGATCGAATATATCTACAGAATGATCCCTACACCAACGACGAAAAACCTTCCACTTAGCCGCATAATTTAGCGAAGAGGAGGTCCTCCTACAGTTAGAAATCGCGTCCACTGCTCGTCCTGTAAAGTGCTTGCCATGCAAGAAGGACCGCACAACGGAAAAACGTGAAGGTTGAGACCTTGCGGGTTGTGATGGAGTTGGCGCGATTTCCCCTGCGAAAGAAGATCCTCCTGTGGAGGAAGCTTTCGCGGTAGGTCCCACAACAGACACCTGAGTAGATTTATCCACGGTCTCTGTGGCGACAGAGATGCTACCAACAGAATCTTGCATTGAGATTATTTTATCTTTAGCAATACTTGTTGAATTAACGGCGCTGGAGGATACACATATCCTATCATTCCGTCCCAAGGGATCGACAGAGCGTCTACTGCAAATGCTCTTGGATCCGGACAGGGAGACACATACGTCTGCAACTGATTGTTGAGATGTGTCGCAAATAAGTCTATCATTGGCCGTTCCCATTGGTAGCAAATCTGATTGAATACTTGTTTGTTGAGAGTCCATTCCAACGGCAACAAGCGACCCTTTCGTGAAAGGGAGTCTGCTAGCACATTCAGACGACCCGGTATGTGACGGACCGAAAGAAAAACGTGATGTTCTAGCGCAAACAGAAGGATTCTTTCCGTTAGATTGAACAACGGAACTGAATGAGTGCCTCCCTGATTCCGTATATACGCCACTACTGTCGTATTGTCGGATAGGATTTGGACATGAGCATTGTGAATAATGTCCATCCAGTGACGTAGCGCAAGCCAAATTGACATCATTTCCTTGATGTTTATGTGCTTGCACAGGAATTGCGGATCCCAAAGACCCTGGCATCTCGAATCCGTTGGGATTAATGATGCACCCCAAACTGTTTGACTGGCATCCGTCATAACGGTAAAACTCGGATCCGGCAACTGCAGCGGAACTCCCTGAGTTAACCACTGAATGTCTGCCCAAGTCTGAATCTCTTGTTTCACTTGATCTGACAAGAGAACGTCTACGTTGAGCGAATGAATTTTCACACTCCAATTCTGAGTCAAGAAAATTTGAAGAGGACGTGTGCGTAACCGCCCCATCGGAATGAGATCCGCAGCGGCTTCGCACAGACCTATCAGTCTCATAAATTCTCTCGCTGTGACTTTGTCTGCGTGCAGGCAATAGCGAGCGTAACAACTGACTAATTTCGCTCTGGTTAACGGCAGACGAACGAGATTGTTGTGCGTCTCGAAGCTCATTCCCAGATGCGTGAATGACTTGGACGGCACCAGATCCGACTTCTCCTCGTTTACTATAAGACCGAGACGTCGGAGCAATAGAAGAAGATTCTGAACATCGTTCTGAAGCGTTAACTCGTTGCCGTACCTCTGAAGAATGTCATCCAGGTAGGCCTACGTTACCGCAGACGAATGAGCTCGGAAATAGATCATTACCGAGTTCATTACCCGAGTGAAAGCCCAGGGTGCTAGATTCAATCCGAAGCACATCGCCCGGAATTGATACACCACTCCTAGGACTGCGAAGCGTAGGTACTTTCGGAATGTCGGATGTACCATGACGTGAAAGTACGCATCTTTGAGATCTATGCTTGTTGCATAATCGTTCACCCGAATACTCGCTCTGACCAACCGAATTGTCTCCATATAAAATTTCGGAGCGACGATCAGCTTGTTTATCCAGCTCAATCTATGACTGGACGGAACGAGCCGTCTGGTTTCGGAACCAGAAACAGATGGCTGTAGAATCCCGGAGATTCCTGGTTTTCTACGACCTCTACCGTGTTCTTCATTAAAAGAGACTGCACCTCTGAAAACAGAGCGTCTCTTTTCTGCGGATTTGACGGAAGTTGAGTCCATTTTGGACTTCGAGTTAATGGAGGCTTTCGTTTGAAGGATATCTTTAGACCTTCCGAAGTCACCCCTCTCACCCAAGGGTCGTCTTGTGAAAAGCTCGACAACCTTCCGCCAACCGGTACGCAATAGAGGTTTAAGCCATCACCTCCTGGACCTGCGAGGCCTGCGGTAGGAGAAACCACGTCCTCCACGACCCGCACCTCGCCCAGTCGACCTCGGGGCGTCCGACCGATTGTCCCGGCCCGAAGGACGTCCCGAACGAGAGTCGCTACCCTGACGGTCTCTCGAATAAGACCAAGAGGACGCACCGGAACCTCTATAGGAACCTCTCTTGGGCGCATTAGACCCAGAAGTTCCTGTCTTATAAATAGCATAAATAGCAGAAAGCTTGCCGTCAAAGAGAAGTTCTCCGGAGACCGAAGCGACTCTAAGAGAGTTCTTCACCTTAGTATCCACGAGTGTGGATGTAGCTAGGGCTGCGTCACGTCTAACCAACTCCAGATTTGCCATTGAAAGGGCGGAGTTACACGTGGAATAAGCTACTGCCCTTGAAAGAAGTCTTAAAGAGGATTGTATATCCTGAAACTCTTTCCCCTGAAGGCGCAGTGATAACGCCTTAGTAAGGTGATCTGCGTAAGATAAGGCATCTAAATTGGCTCTGTCAGACGCAATAGCTGTTTCCAACACCGCGGTTGGAATAGAAGCCGACGACGGTAATGATAGCTCTAAGTCTTCCGCCTCGTCGTCCATACGCAGAGGAACTCTCGGGATACCTTGTCCTGCCGTATCGAATTTATTCCTTGCATTAATGAAAGGCAGGTTGAGAGTATTAGCGGACAAGAAACCTGCTTTCCCCGTCTTGGAAGCAAGTTTAAATATAGCGTCGTTCAATAATTCAAATGTTCTTGCAACATTATTGGACTGCGACGGAAACTCGGGAGCGATGTCCCTGAACTGCTCAAAAAATTCAGAGTCCAATGACGCTATAATCCTCTTGTCCGGAACCGCAGCAGTCTGGCCCGACGGAACAACTTGAGGGAGAAAGTGCCGGATGAAGTCCACGGCAGCTTTATGTTGTTCCGAAAGGGATAGCTCCAAATCATCCGTATCCCTTTCACCATCCGGTCGGACCTCATGACGTTCCCGGTCGTCCGCCCCCGATGCTTCGGCGGAGCGTACCGACCCAGCGCCGTCGGATAATTCTCGATCCGACACCGTTTCTGTCGGCTGCTGGGATGCTGCGATAAGCTGTGCTATCTGCACAAGAATGTCCGGCGTTGAGACCTGCGGAGGCGCAGTCTTTCGCTGCTTCGCCGAGGGCAGCTCCGCATCAGATGGCTCCCGATACTTTTCCTATGTGAACGTCCGGAGTCCATCGGTATCGAATCCCTGGCTGCCGGATGGTGTGACCTGGTCGCCGAAGAATCCTTGATCGGCGAAGCTGGTAATATATCGGCGGTCACGCAGCCAAGGTGCGGTCGTATGCGCTGACGAGAAGAGGAAGCCTTAGCAGTCTCCGCGGACTGCCTATACAACGGAGCGTCCCGAGCGACGGACGTATGCTCCGCTTGCGACACATTTTGTACCACAACATCTGGTCCCAGATGTTGTTGTACGAGAGAGGGGCCTCTCTTGCTCGCGGCCCGGCTGGACCTGGACGAGCTAGGAACCGGACTCAAAGGCTTCCTCCGTTCTCGCTTACTATCCGCCGTCACTGGGTGTGCATCTATTATGTTTATAGTGCTCGCATCACCCAAAATTTCCTCCTGGACCGCATCGGACGAACCCGGCTGCCGAACCATTCGGTGAATGGACGCTACACCGGGCGAGCTAGCAGACGACATTTGTCTAATCTCCATGAGCACTTTTGCCGCTAGCTCTGAATTCATTTGTGACGACGGACGCACACTTGTAGAAGATAACATGGAAACATCACCCTGTTCTTGTTCCTCTGAAATAGAAACTGAGAGAGTAGAGTGACCTTGCGGAGAAAGAGCCGGCATAGCCCTTTCTCCAGAAACAACATATCGTGACACACGTTTCCAATGTTTCTCATCCCAATATTCACATATAGGACAGGGATTTATGCGAGAACACTGACTACAATTAATACAATGATCATGAAAGTCAGAGGAAGATTTCTTCCTATTACAATTTGAACAATGTCCCTTCATTGTGAAAGAACAACAACAAGTCCTAGTTACTCGCACAAACCCCTGACACAAAGATACATAATAACATGATCCATTAATAAATGAAAAAACAATTGCAAATCAAAATAATTTTGAAAAAATATTTTTTCAGCGAAGCCCAAGTTGCTGAAAAGTAACGTTGAGCCCCGATGGATCCGATGGCAAAGTGTGGTCAAAAATTTTAAATTTATATTAAATAATTAATGAGACACTTACGGATAATATAAATGTATCTTATAGTGAGATAAACTACAGCAAAGGCAAACAGCCCCCCTCAAAAAAGGCTGTTGCCAATGTAAACAAACAGTGTAAAACACCAGAAAACATGACTCCAGGCACTGAAAAAACTGGCCGCGAATCAGTCATCAAAATTACACTCTATCTGATGCAAAACACAGACTCCCAGGAGAGAATCTGCAGAACATCAGATGGAAGATGCAGAACACAACGTTATACACCCATGGTTGAAAACGTAACTATGGGGAAAATAACAGAAAACATTCTGTAACCAAGCAACTCTCCCAGGAAATTTTAGAAATGAACTTTCTCAAAAATATGCCAAAAGCATGGGAGAATTGCAAGGGGGGACTTTAGAAGGCTAGGGAAGAGGAAACACTGAATAAGCAGTGCAACATTTAGCAAGAATGACAACAAGAGGCCCATGCCTCGAAAATAGGCAACTTAACATAATTTCATCAAAAAATTTTAAGTATAGCCCTAATTATTTTTTGTCACTTCTTTTTCCTCTCCTCCTTCTATCCTCCTTAGAATCACATTTTCTCCAAAAATTACGTGTCTGGCATCCTTTAAACTGAGATTTACAAGCACAAAGATCAGTGAGATGTTGACTGATGAAGGGCCAAACAGAGAATGATATTTGGCGCCAATTTCGGGACGTCTGCGTCACTGCGCATGCGCAGTAGAGGCGTAGTATGGAGGTCCTTTAGGACATGATTTCTTTTTGTTTTGGATGCAAATTTTGGGGATTGGGGGGCAAAATTTGTGTTTGGCCCTGGTTTTGTTAGAGTTAGCACCAGCTAAGTCTGGGTCATTGGTACAGTATAAAAATACGAAAAATCATGAGATGCCCTCATTGGAAGGAGCTTCAAAAGCTCGTTCCAATGAGGGATCAGAATATGGTTTTGAGAAATTGTTTGAAAAATAACTGCTTAATTTACTTATTATGTGAGTAGATGCAGCCAATTCATTAGGCAAACAGATAAAAGAAATCATTTTGTCTCACTGAAGACATGGGTTATGACCTCTCAGTAGAACAAGCTCCAGGAGTTTTTTTCCCAATGAGAGACATTAGCTACGTGCTGGAAAAAATTGAAACAATAACATTAAAAAAAGTTTATGACTATTTTTCTCATCTCATATACCACTGACCAGTTTTGACCATTACATTGGATGGAAAAATTAAGCAACCAAATGTCATGAGAGGAGGTAAAAAACACAAGAGTTTTCATCATCACTGCAAAATAGAAGAATAATAAGATTTAACCAAACAGTGAGCCTTTGACTAATGAATCAATCAAATCTATCCATTTTATAAGCACAACTCTTTACCTTACAAATTGGACAGATTCACAAACATTCCACTCATTACAATTCAAAGTTTATTTTTTAAAGTTTTTCCAACCAAAAGCATATGCTACCTCATTGTAACAAACCCATGGAGCTTCTAATAGAAAGGGGTGATCAAAGATAATGGTTTGGATCAGGGTTCTGGAGAGAATCAGCGAAACAAGATTTGAGAACTTTTCAAGAACATTTAATGACTTAATAATTAATATTCAATCACCTAAAATGGCAAAATGCTCAATTCTCTCATTACTGTCAATCTAGATGTCCCCAAATAAACAAGCATAGCTTGACACACTGATACTCCTAACCTGGACAATTTACCTTCATCAATTAAGTAATAAAGTGGCATCCACTTAACTGTATAATTCTTAATTGAATAACCCTGTTAAATGACTACAATTTCCAAATACCAAACCATTTACAATACCTTCAGTACAAATTTGACCTGTAAACTGTATATAGGTTATATAATAGAGTAAACTCCTGTAAACTGAATAAATAATTTTTGTAATATGTTGAGAAATAAACCTGACAATCACCGAATTCACCTTGTTTACAGATATATTTGGCCTCAGTACATCCTGCATAGGCATTTATTTCCTTGCATGATGCTGACGGATATTCCTGCCCAGGTCACAAAATTTCTTGCTACCGAAATATGAAAAATTTGAGCACATTTGACCAATTTTCCTCTCTATAAATTTAATGGAGTTTTTGACCAATGATATCTTGAGTTAAATTAAGATTAATTTTTCAGCAAATCTAGTCATGGCTGCTTCACAGCAGCCATGACTAGATTTGATGAAAAATATTTTGAAAGTTAAAAAATTTATAGTAATTTATATATTTTTTATACTTACCAATGACCCAGACATAGCTGGTGCTAACTCTTAAAATATAGGGCCAAACACAAATTTTGCCCCCCAATCCCCAAAATTTGCATCTAAAACTAAAGAAAACATGTCCTGAAAGGCCCTCCACACTTCGCCCCTACTGCGCATGCGCAGTGTCAAGGACGTTCCGAAATTGGCGCCATTTATCATTCTAATAACCAGTGCCTGGTAAGCGCTATGTACTCAGCGGGGAAGCAAGAGTTCCCAACTCCTGGGAGGGCCATCCCCGTCTGGGTCATTGGTAAGTATAAAAAATATATAAATTACTATAAATTTTTTAACATTTTTATACTGTACCAATGACCCAGACATAGCTGAATAGTAAAAAGGCTGGAGGGCCAAGGACAAAGAGCAAAATGGAATACGCTCAATAAAATAAAATAGAGTCATCCCCTGTAGGGAAAAGAAGTAGTAGGCCTTACATGTATCTTTCTTATTTATGATAAATTAGAAAGATACAACACCTTCCAAAAATTGAGCTTCATACATCCATGTACTCTATTAATATCCAATAATCCTTATACTAATAATTTTTAAAGTAAGCCAATAATAAAGTAAGTCTAGAGAACAGAGACTCTTATACTCCTAAAAGTGTGTGAGAATTGCATAATCATGTCCGTTGACATATGCAATATTCAAAGCTATACTTTAAAAACTAAGACTTGAATGAATTTTATAAACTTAAACTTCTCACTAAACAACCATCCCAATAACAGCTCAGAATTACTAACTCCGGAGGAGGTATCCCCTTGTTTTCATAGTAAAAACAGGTGACCCAAGGGAACACCCTCCCCCCCCCCCCCTTTTTCTTGCCCTGGGTCAAATAGCCCAGAGCGAAGAGGGCAGCCGAACGGAGACACTGCCGAAACAGACAGCCTACCTAGCTATAGTAGCAACTGTTAAGTGAATGACATTCTGAGCAGTAGATAATAGACCTAACAATAGAGGCCTCCAGAAATGGACTCGATATTTCTGAGATAAAATTCATGAATGGATGGCTGAGCGCAATGAGCAGCCTTCAAAAATCTATAATAGCAACACTATTAATGTAAGCCCAAGAAGTAGAAGAACTCTTACTTCATGAGCCGAAATCTTAAGCACAACTGCTAAGCCAATGATATACCATAAGCAGTACGCTAGTTAATAGAATCCATTAACAATAAAATGGAGTGTAACGTCCTTCTACTAGACATCAAAGACAGAAGAAGCTTACGCCCTTGTAATAAACAGATATCCGTTTATAAATACATAAACTGTACCCGGAAAGAGTAAAGGCCTATGCCCATACGAAGACGGAAGGACCTTAAAATAATAGGTTCCGGATAATAGGAGCCTAACTCTTATGCAACAATCCAACCTAAATAGTAACGGAAGTATTGATTCCGAAACTATGAAAGTGAAAATCATCCATCGATAGTGCATGAAACTCACTGACTCTACAGTAAAAGAGAAATCAACAGAATTACTGTCTAAAAGGTCAGAATTTGAAAACTACTGTTTCCAGAGGCTCAAATGATTACTTAGCTAAATAAGAACCTGAAGTTAAAATCCGTATAGGAATTTAATCTAAAGATTCTAAGTCTATTTATCAAAAAGTTACTAACTGACTTAGATAAAGAGACAAAAGACTCAATTGTAAACTATCGTAGAGTGCATAGGTATGAGGTAACATAAACCTATAACCTAAATAACAACAGGCTGCAGTAGATCTTGTGAAACAAGTATACTAAAAAATAGCAATGAGTAGTATGGAGGGATCAACCATATGAACATAATGATCCCTACACCACGACGGAAGAGCCTCCACTTTAGTCGCATAGAATAGCGAAGAAGAGGATCTCCTATAGTAAGAAATCGCGTCCAAAGCTCGTCCAGTACAGTGCTTACAATGCAATACGGACCACACAACGGAATACATGAAGGTTGCGACCTTGCTGGTTGTGATAAAGATGACACGATTTACCCAGTGAAAAATGATCCTCACATAGAGGAAGATTTCACGTTAAGATCCACAGTAGACAAGAGAGTAAATTACTCATGATCTCTGTGAAGATAGAGATGCTATCAACAGAAATGTATTGTGGTTGTTTATCTTAGCAATACCTGCTAAAACAACAGCGCCGGAGGATACGCGTATCCTATCATTCCGTCCTATAGATCAATAGAGCGTTAACAGTATTAGCTCAGAGATCTGGACAAGCCAACACATACGTCTGCAAATGATAAGCAAGCTGTGTCATAAATAAAACATCATTGGGCGCTCCCATAGATAGCAAATCTGATTGAATACTTGTTTGTTGAGAGTCCATTCTGACAGCAACAAGCGACCCGTAAGAGAACGGGAGTGCGTTAAAACAATCAGACGACCCAGAATATGACGGATCAAAACTGAACTTGGTGTACTATAACCAACAGACGGATTCTTTCCATTAAATTGAATAACGGAAACGAAAGAGTGCCTCCCTGGTTCCGGAGATACGCCACTACTGTCGAATTAAAGGACAGGAATTTGGGCATGCGTTTCTGAATAATGTTCATGCAATGACATAAAGCAAGCCTAAAAAACATTATTCCGCGGAAGTTAAACTGATAGCTAAAAGACTGCGGAACCCAAAGACCCTGGCACTTCGAATCCGTAGGGATCAGCATATATCCCAATCTGTTTGACTGGGAACCGTCATAACAGCCACACTCGGGTCCGGCAACTGCGGCGGCACTCTCTGAGTCAACCACCGAATGTTTGCCCCAGTCTGAATCTCTTGTAACACTAGATAGACAAGAGAATGTATAAATCAAGCAATTCATGGATTGCCGGAAAGTTGCCGTCGAAGAGAAGCTCCTCCGAGAACGAAGCGACTCTGAGAGAGTTCTTAACCTACTATCCACGCGTGGATGTAGCTAGGGCTGCATCACGTCTAACCAACTCCAATCAGCCACTGAAGGGCGGAGTTATACGTGAACAAACTACTGCCCTCAAAAGAAATTACATTGAGAATAATATCCCGTAAATCTTTTCTTGAAGACGTAATGATAACGCCTCAGTAAGGCGGATTACGTATAATAAAGCGTCTAAGTTAAGTCTACTATACATAATGTCGTTCCCAACATTGAAATTGGAAAAGACATAAACGGCGAAAAAGAATATATGCAGTCTTAATCACACCGTCTAGACGCATATGAACTCTCGGTATGCCCTGCTCTGCCAAAATAAACTATATGTAAAAAAGATAAAATGGCAGAAATGAGCCACGCGGACAAGAAACTAAACTATCATGCTTAGTAGCAGGCTTGTATATATATATAAATATATAGCGTCGAAAAATAAAACACATGTTGTAATGACAATATTGGACTGCGTCGGTAAGTCAGGGACAAAGTCCCTGTACCGATCGAAAAATCCGAGTCCAATGACGCTATAAGTCTCTTATCCAAGATCGCAGCAATGAAGTCCGAAAAATAATCACTGGAAGAAATGCCAGAAGATATGAAAGGCATCTTCCGATACTACTAAAGGGAAAACTCGAAATCTTTCGAATCCCTTTCGCCATCCTGTCGGACCCTATAAAGCGTTTGGTCGTCCGTAGCTTGATGCAACCGCGGACCGCACCGACCCAGCGCCGTCGGATAATTCCTGATTCGACCGAGAAACCGTCAATTGCTGGGATGCTGCGAAAGAACTGTGCTAACTCGGATAGCACGTCCGTCACTGAGGCCTGAGGAGCAGCGGTCTTACGATGCATTGCCGCAGGAAGCTCCGAGATCGTTACCCCGTGCATACTTCCAATATGCGAGCGAACGGAGTGTATAGGCCTCGTGTCCCTTGGCTACCGGATGGCGCGACCTATTCGCTGTGGAATCACTGAATGCCGAAACTGATCGGATACTCGAGGTCACGTAGCCAATGTGCGGTCGTGTGCCCTGCTGTGAGGATGAGGAAGCATTAAAGACAATCTCTCGGACTGTCAATATAACGGAGCGTCCCGAGCAACGGACATATGCTCCGAATGTAAAATATCTGAACCACAACATGCGGTCCCCTATGTTGTTGGCTTCCTCCGATCTGTCCTCAATCTGCCGTCACTGGGTGAGTACTAAAGTAATTAAAGTGCTCGCATCACCCAAATCTCCTTCCTAGACCGCAACGGACGAACCCGGCAGCCGAACCATTCGATGAATGTACGCTACACCGGGTGAGCTAGCGAATGTCACTCCGTAAGCGATAGACATATTTCATGAGCACTTATTGCCGCTAACTCCTCATTAACTATGACGACAGAGGCACACTTTTGAAAGACATCTCCATAACTCTTCGAACAAGAAACCAGAAATGCTTGGATAGCAAGCATAAAATAATAATATATATAGCGTCGTTCAATAATTCGAAAGTTTGTGTGACATTATTGGACTATGTCGGAACTGAGGGACGATGTCCCTGAACCGAACCAAAAAATTTCTAAGTCCACCGACGCTATCAGTTTCTTATCCGGCATCGCAGCATATGTTGTTCCGAAAGGGAAAGCTTGAAATCCACCGAATCCCTTTCGGTATCCCGTCGGACCGGATGAAACTTTCGGACGTCCGTACCCGCTTCCGCGGAGCGTCCCGACCCAGCATCGTCGGATAAAATATATGCGACAGATTCAGTTGATGCTGGGATGCTGCGATAAACTGTGCAATTAAGGAAAGCACGTCCGTTCCTGAGGCCTGTGCAGTAGCGGACTTACGATGCATTGCCGCTGGAAGCTCCGTGTACGTTGACTCCCGCACACTTCCTATGCGAACGTCCGGAGTCTGCAGGCCTCGAGTCCCCGGCTACCGACCCAGCGCTGTCGGATAATTCTCGATCCGACACCGTTTCTGTCGGCTGCTGGGATGCTGCGATAAGCTGTGCTATGTGCACAAGAATGTCCGGCGTCGAGACCTGCGGAGGCGCAGTCTATAGCTGCTTCGCCGAGGGCAGCTCCGCATCAGATGGCTCCCGCATACTTTTCCTATGCGAACGTCCGGAGTCCATCGGTCTCGAATCCCTGGCTGCCGGATGGTGTGACCTGGTCGCCGAAGAATCCTTGATCGGCGAAGCTGGTAATATATCGGCGGTCACGCAGCCAAGGTGCGGTCGTGTGCACTGACGAGAAGAGGAAGCCTTAGCAGTCTCAGCGGACTGCCTATACAACGGAGCGTCCCGAGCGACGGACGTATGCTCCGCTAACGACACATTTGTACCACAACATCTGGGGCCAGATGTTGTTGAACGAGAGAGGGGCCTCTCTCGCTTGCCGTCCGGATGGACCGGAACGAGCTATGAACCGGACTAAAAGGCTTCCTCCGTTCTCCCTCCGATCCGCCGTCACTGGGTGTGCATTAAGTTAATTTTATAGTGCTCGCATCACCCCAAAATTCCTTCTAGACCGCAACGGACGAACCCGGCTGCCGAACCATTCGGTGAATGGACGCTACACCGGGCGAGCTAGCGGACGTCAAAGGCCGTCGAACCTACTAGGGTCCTCTTAGGCAATTGGCGTATTACATGAGCACTTTTCCGCTAGCCCTTCATTAATTGTGACGACGGAGGCACACTGTTGGAAGACATCACAGATACATCACCCTAATCTTGATCGTCTGAAATAGAAATTGATAAAGTAGAGTGACCCTGCGGGGAAAGGACCGGAGTGTCCAAATCCCCAACAACATACCGTGACATACGCTTCCCATATTGTCATCGAAATCATACGATACAGAACAGGAGTTAATGCGAGTACACTGACCACATATAGAATGATAATAAGGTCAGAGGAAGACTTCCTCTTAAAACAATTGATCAATATCCTTTCAATGTGAAAAGAAAACAAGTCCTGGTACTCGCACTAACCCCTGGCAATCAAAATACATAATAATAATATGATCCATTAATATAGAAAAAATAATTGAAATCAAAATATTTTGAAAAAATATTTTTTCAGAACAGCCCAAGTTTCTGAAAAGTAACGTTGAGCCCCAATGGATCCCAAGCCTAAGTGTGGACAAAAATTTTAAAAATATTTTAAACAATTTATTCAACACTTACGAACAATAATAATGTATCTAGTATGATTAAAATAACATAAAGATATTATTATTTAGAAATCCCCCCTCACACAGAGGGCTGTTGTAAATGTAAACAATGAGTGTAAAAACACTAAAATAAGACTCCAGGCACCCAGGCCCGAAATCAGTTACCAAAAATACACCATCTGATGCAAAACAGAGACTTCCAGGGAAGAAACTGCAGAACATCAGATGGTAGATGCAGAACACAACGCCTAACCACCCGTAGGTGAAGACATAAACATGGGGAAAGAACAGAATTCATTCTGTTATTCAGCTAAAACTCCCAAGAAATTTTAGTAATAATTACAGAAATTATGCCAAAAGCATGGGAGAATAGCAAGGGGGAACTTAAAGGACAGGGAGAGAGGAAAAACACTTGAAAAAACAGTGTAACTAAATAATCAGAATGACAACAAAATGGCTGCTGCCTTGAAAATAGGTAACTTAACATAATTTCATTAAAAAATTTTAAGTTACAGCCCTGATAATATTCTGTCACACATTCTTTTCCTCTCCTCCTTTTCTATCCTCCTTAGAATCACCATTTCACTAATATTTATGTGTCTGGCATCATTTAAACTGAGATTTAAAAGCACAAAGATCAGTCAGATGTTAACTGATGAAGGGCCAAACTTAGAATGATAAATGGCGCCAATTTCGGAACGTCCTTGACACTGCGCATGCGCAGTAGGGGCGAAGTGTGGAGGGCCTTTCAGGACATGTTTTCTTTAGTTTTAGATGCAAATTTTGGGGATTGGGGGGCAAAATTTGTGTTTGGCCCTATATTTTAAGAGTTAGCACCAGCTATGTCTGGGTCATTGGTACAGTATAAAAATATACTTGGCGGGTTAAGAGCTAATCTATTATATCTTGTTTGACAGGGCTCATTGGACTATATCAAATAAGATACAGTGCAACTCACTCAATTGGATATCTCTTAATTGTATATCCCTGTTAATTGAATATAATGTTCAAACACAAAACCATTTACCATACCTTTAGTACAAATTTGATCTGTTAATTGCATATGGGTTATAGAGTAAACTCCTGTTAATTGTATATAAGTTTTTGTAATATGTCGAAAAATTACTATGACACGCACCAAATGCACCTTATTTATCAACCTCTTTGGCCTCACTACATCCAATACAGGCATTTATTCTATTATATCTTGTTTGACAGAGCTCTATGAGCTCTGTCAAACAAGATATAATAGAATAAATGCTCAGTTTACCTACAGAACACAGGAAACTGACCAAATCCCTGTTAATTGTATACTCCTGTTAACTGAATAATTTTCACTGGCAAAATTGATATTCAATTAAGAGGATTCTACTGAATAATTGAATATATGCTTAGTTGATCTCAAGAATACAAGATAGGGAACAAATCCATGTTAATTGAATATTCCTGTTAATTGAATATTCCTGTCAAATGAATAACTACCTTTGGCAAAATGGCTACTCAATTTACAGGGTTTCACTGTATCAGTGTTCCATTTTGTGGTGTCTTTCCTCAGTACAAACAAAATATATATAAAAAAAATTCACAGAAATTCTAACTCTTTTATCTGTTGCTACAAACAAATCCAATTTTCGATGAAAAACTGTCCAATTTCATATATTTATGAGACTCTTACTTTATTCTGAGGTGTAAGTCTGCTTCAGAAGCCTGTGGGGCTTGCTCCATTGGTTTTTCCTTCTCTTTGCTCTTATCTCTTTTCTTCCCTGATGGAGTTCTTGATTTTGATCTTGGTGATTTTGAGTCTTTGGGTGATTTTGATCTGCTTTCTTTTGGAGATTTCAGTCTATCTTTTGGTGATTTTGATCGATCTGATTTGGCAGTTCCAGGTGGCTCATCAGCAGCAGGTGGTGTTGGGGCAACTTCACTAGGAGGTTTTTCTGGTGATTCAGGCCTATCTGCTGGCATCTGTAATAAATAACATGCATACATCATAACAATCGGTAGTTTTCATCAACTTGACATACGAGACTAGCAACACACAGACCTCAAAAGATGTGATGTTTGGAAATTAACTGTTACATTGCAAAATGAATTAGAGTTTTTATTTCAAACGAATGAATGAATTTACGAATGAATGAACGAACGAACAAACGAATGAATTAATGAACGAACAAATGAATGAATGGACGGACAGGCAGAAGGACAGACGGACAAACAAACAAACAAATGAATGAATGAATGAATGAATGAATGAATGAATGAATGAATGAATGAATGAATGAATGAATGAATGAATGAATGAATGAATGAATGAATGCATAGGTGATCTACACAAAGAAGCAATACCTGATAGTTTGACAAAAGAAATTGTTTGTGTTAGGTCACACGTCCTACCACTTCAAGTAGTGAATGTAAATCTGGGTGGCCGAATGACAGATGGATGGACAGATGAATGGATCCCAGATGAATGGAGATAGACAACAGACATAATGGATAGAAAAATAACAAATATTTCAGTACAAAACTCTTTATATATACATACCTCAATTAATGGCAGTCTTGCATAATTAACATCAAGATTTTCAGGTATCTGTCCTTCCATCCCCTTGTAATAGTCTTTCATTAGTCTTATGGTATCTTGGTATCTATCAGCCTCTGACTGTAGAGAGAAAATACAATTACTATCATCAATCCGCTGTTAGATTATTTTGTCAGTCAATACAGCAGAATGGTCAAATCTATCACGAAGCGTTGTCTCTGTAAACAGAATACAGTAGAATCCTCTTAATTGAATATCCATTTTGTCAGTGAAAATTATTCAATTAACAGGAGTATACAATTAACAGGGATTTAGTCAGTTTCCTGTGTTCTGGAGGTAAACTGAGCATTTATTATATTATATCTTGTTTGACAGAGCTCATAGAGCTCTGTCAAACAAGATATAATAGAATAAATGCCTGTGTTGGATGTAGTGAGGCCAAAAAGGTTGATAAATGAGGGGAATTTGGTGCGTGTCACAGTAATTTTTTCGACATATTACAAAAATTTATATACAATTAACAGGAGTTTACTCTACAACCCATATGCAATTAACAGATCAAATTTGTACCAAAGGTATGGTAAATGGTTTTGTGTTTGAAAATAATATTCAATTAACAGGGATATACAATTAAGAGATCTCCAATTAAGTGGGCTCCACTGTTAGGGTTTAATTCGGGACCGGGAATTCCCGTTTCCCGATTGGTTACTTCCCGTTCCCGAAAACCGGATTTTTACCATCGGGAAAATTCGGGAACCGGGAATGAGAAAACGATATTTTACGGACTTCTTACTGTGTTTCTTATAAGATTAAAAGCTCACTTATTCAGATCTATCGTCAATGTTTGTCACATACCCCTTTATTCAACGATTTTATTATTTGTATACCGAGTTCCAACTCGTTATCAGTCATTTCTGGCGCGATATCACTTGTGCATAGGCAGTACGGCTATATGCTCATCAACAACAAACAACCCGAAAAATAAATCGGCCTTGATTTTAGAACGAACATCGCCTGCATGATTGGCGACCAACCGTATAACTAGTAAGTTAGTAACTACCATGGATTCCGTCACTCGGACTCACTCCCGTCAGTCCCGTGGTAGTTTATGTCCCATTTTTCGATATTTGACCGTATAAATTCACTTTTAGTTATATGGTAACATGCATAGCATGCCAGTAATGTTACAACTTAGAAGAGCAACAAAATTGCACCTGTCGGGGAATTTATATATCGCGGGATCGATAACTCCAATCTTCTCCAGTTGTAACTTGTAACTTGTAAAGCCAGAATCGTAGCTATAGACATTTAGAGTTATCGATCTTACAATATACATTTCCAGTCAAGCGTGCTTATGCAGTTTTGTCAAACTTTTGTGTTATCGTTCTTGTGATCTTGTCAAAAACATTTTATCGTCTGCAAGTTTCAACTTTGAAATTAATCTGCGATTCTACTTGTCTTTATTCTTTATTACACTTTCCTGCAAATTTGCAATGGCGTCGAGGCAGAATGCATCTCCCGCCTGGGAATACTTCAACAGAATATCTGATTCAAAGGCAGAATGCAAGAAATGCTCAAAAACATTAACACTTTCCGGCGGTTCCACGGGAGGTCTTGCAAAACATTTACGTCTGGTTCACAAGATTGAGTTGATCAAACGTCCGACTACAGATAGTAGTGTTAGTGCGGGACCATCGAAAATTGCTAAACAGACGTCAGTTGATGCTTTTTTGGTACGACAAAGGCAACCATTGGAGGAAATAATTTCCAAGTTAGCTGCCCTTGATGGATTTTCAATAAACGGTATAACCAAAAGTGATTTTATACGGTCAAATATCGAAAAAATGGGACATAAACTACCACGGGATCCATCAGCAGTTATGCAGTTGGTCGCTAATCATGCAGACGATGTTCGTTCTAGAATTAAGGCCGATTTATCTGAGCGAATTGCTAATGGTGAACGTTTCAGTATAACACTAGATGAATGGACAAGTGTTAGGAACCGTCGGTACATGAACATAGATATACATGCTAAAGACGGTGAGTTTTGGAATACAGGACTTTGCAAAATTACTGGGAAGTTTACAGCAGAGGCTATGGTTGTTTCTGTCACTGAGCACCTTTCAACTTTTGGGTTGTCTGTTGATGAGCATATAGCCGTATGTACAAGTGATGGCGCATCAGTAATGGTCAAATTTGGTCGACTTATGCCAACTGTCTCTGTGTTGTGTCTCAGCCATGGTATTCACCTTGCAGTATCAGATGTTATGTACAAAGGCTTTGGTAGTACTAGTACTAGTGGTGCTGCTGGTGCAGCACAGTGTGAGTCAGAGCCTGAGGACGAGGAATCTGCTTCGCTCACGGGTAATGAGGGTGACGATGATAATGATATATCCGATGATGAATTTGACGATGGTCTCAACGTCGAAGAAAGTCAATGTGGTACTTTGATAAATTTGGATATAATAAACTTTGCTGACTTGGTGACCAAGGTTAGAAGTGACTGCAAGAAGTTTCGACGTGGACGCGCTGATGAGATTTTACAAACTTATGTGAAGCAGGATCAAGGGAAAGAGTTGAAGCCCATAATCGATGTGAAAACCCGTTGGAATACAATAGAAGCTATGTTCACTCGCTATCTCAGACTCCGACCATGCATGTTAAAGGCATTCTTAGATATTTCATGCACATCTTGTCTTACTCAGCCTGAAGTCGAGGCTGTCACAGATATCGCCAATGCACTTAGGCCTATTACAGTGGCGAATGAAGCTTTATGCCGGCGTGACACAACTTTCGTTTCTGCTGAGGGGATATTGAAATTTCTATTTGCACAGTTAGATTCATTAGATTCTGACATAAGCAAGCGATTGAGCGAAAGGCTGAAGGAACGCTTATGTAAGAGACGAGACAAAACCCTTGTAACTCTTTTGAAATACCTCCACAACCCAAACTTTTGTTTGTTGGACGAACCAGCATTCCTTGAGACATGTGCGAAAACTGTCAGAGTAAAGTTTGCCCGTACAGAGCTCATCCGCCTCAAAGGGTTAAGTGACTTAAGTCTGAGTGAGGCTTCCGAAGTCGTCGAGTCTCCCGCAAGTGTTAGCAATGTATCACCTGATCTCACTGAAAATCCTTCAACTGCACCAACACTTGAGGATGTACTGCAGGGCTATATTGACGATACAGCTTGTAAAACATCTATTACCACACGTGCAGAACCAACAAATGCAAATATCGGGAACGAATTCAAGTTGTATGAGACCAACGGAGTTAGAACGGACAATCTGAACTTTTTATATAACGCCCTCATAACGGGAAAGCCGACATCTGTAGAGTCAGAGCGCAGTTTTTCTACGGCTGGGCACATATGTACCAAAATACGGTCCAGATTAAGTGACAAAGCGTTGAGTAATTTGCTGTTGTTGAGGAAGTATTATTGTGCACAAAGATGTAAAAACGCATCTAAATAAATGGAATGAGTAAAGTACTATAGTGACAGTCACTCTAGTACTTTACTCATTCGATTTATTTGGATGCATTTCGGTGACTCAATAAACATTGAACACTACACAGTAGTTTACAAACTTTACAGTATTGAGCATTGGACAGTCTGGACAGTGATTCAAAAGACATTGTTTATATACACTTTTACAGCTGAAAGTTGAAACTACAGCTTTCAAATTCAATGTTTGTTTTCTGTATGAATGTTACCTAGGTTTTGTGTGAAATGTCTTTCATTTAAGATTAAAAAACGATACGATTTTGGTCCGATTCCATTATTGTAAACACAGACTTGTAACAAGTTAACAACCCCTTCTATTCCCGGTTCCGTTCCCGGTTCCCGAATATAAACGGGAAAAATTTCCCGGTCCCGATTTTTTAAGAAACCGGGAAATCATTAAACCCTATCCACTGTATCAAAATTTGTAATTTTAATTATTTTTTTCAAATTTTTCACAAAACTTCAATGAAACCATTTCATGTGAGCTCCTCATTGGAACAAGCTCAATGAGTTCATTCCAAGGGAGGGTCACATGATATAATTTTGATTAAATCTTTTGAAACTGTTTTTTTCAACTGTTGAATTTGTATATTACATAAGCAGATACTGTGGATTCATTAGAGAGTTAGCCCTTTACCTAACATGAAAAGCAGACAACACTTGCAAACAAAACTCTTGAATAACAAATTTTTTTCATTTTTTCTCTGAAAAACAGGCTATGACCCCTCTTTGGAATGAGCTCATTGAGCACGTTCCAAAGAGGAGTCATAACTGACGTTTTTGAGACAAAAAATGAAAAAATAATAAAAGTTAAAAAATTTATAGTAATTTATATATTTTTTATACTTACCAATGACCCAGACATAGCTGGTGTTAACTCTTAAAATAAAGGGCCAAACACAAATTTTGCCCCCCAATCCCCAAAATTTGCATCTAAAACCAAAGAAAACATGTCCTGAATGGCCCTCCACACTTCACCTCTACTGCGCATGCGCAGTGTCAAGGACGTTCCGAAATTGGCGCCATTAATCATTCTTATAACCAGTGCCTGGTAAGCGCTATGTACTCAGCGGGGAGGTATAAGTTCCCAACTCCTGGGAGGGCCATCCCCGTCTGGGTCATTGGTAAGTATAAAAAATATATAAATTACTATAAATTTTTTAACATTTTTATACTGTACCAATGACCCAGACATAGCTGAATAGTAAAAAGGCTGGAGGGCCTAGGACATAGAGCAAGTTGGAATACGCTCAATAATATAAAATAGAGTCATCCCCTCTAGGGAAAAAGAAGTATTAGGCCTTACATGTATCTTTCTTATTTATGATAAATTAGAAAGATACAACACCTTCCAAAATTGAGCATCATACATCCATGTACTCCATTAATATCTAGTATAATCCTTATACTAATAATTTTTAAAGTAAGCCAATAAATAAAGAAAGTCTAGAGAATAGAGACTCTTTATACTCCTTAAAAGTGTCTGAGGAATGTATAATAACATCCGTATGACACATGCTATATTCAAAAGCTATACTTTAAAAACTAAGACCTAAATGAATTTTTAAAACATAAACTTCTCGCTAAAAAGCCATCCCAGTAACAGCTCAGAATTACTAACTCCGGAGGAGGTATCCCCTTGTTTTCATAGTAAAACAGGTGACCCAAGGGAACACCCTCCCCCCCCCCCTTTTTCTTGCCCTGGGTCAAATAGCCCAGAGCGAAGAGGGCAGCAGAACAGAGTCACTGCCGAAACAGAAAGCCTACCTAGCTATAGTAGCAACTGTTAAGTGAATGACATTCTGAGCAGTAGATAATAGACCTAACAATAGAGGCCTCCAGAAATGGACTCGATATTTCTGAGATAAAAATTCATGAATGTGGATGGCTGAGTGCAATGAGCAGCCTTCAAAAATCTATAATAGCGACACTATTAATGTAAGCCCAAGATGTAGAAAAAACTCCTACTTCATGAGCCAAAATCTCAAGCACAACTGCTGAGTCAATTATATTCCATAAGCAGTACCGATATTTAATTGAATCCATTAGCCATAGAATGGAGCGTAACGTCCTTCTATTAGGCATCGGAGACAGAAGAAGCTTACGTCCGTAGTAATAAACAGATATCTGTTTATGAATACATAAACTCTAACCAGACAGAGTAAAGGCCTATGCCCGTATGAAGACGGAAGGACCTTAATAACAATAGGTTCCGGATATTTATTAGGAGCCTGACTCTTAACCAAAAATCCAACCTAAATAGTAAAGGAAGTAGTGATTCCGAAACTACGAAAGTGAGAATCATCCACCGATAGTGCATGAAGCTCACTGACTCTTCAGTAAAAGAGAAGCCAAAAGAATTACTGTCTAAAAGGTCAGAATTTGAAAACTACTGTTTCCAGAGGCTCAAATGATTACTTAGCTAAAAAAGAACCGAAGTTAAATTCCATATAGAAATTTAATCTAATGATTCTAAGTCTATTTATCGAAAAGTTACTAACTGACTTAGATAAAGAGACATAAGACTCAATTGTAAACTATCATAGAGTGCATAGGTATGAGATAACATAGACCTATAACCTTAATAGTAACAGGCTGCAGTAGATCTTGTCAAACAAGTATACTAGAAAGTTGCAATGACTAGTATGGAGGGATCAACAATATCAACATAGTGATCCCTACACCAACGACGGAAGAGCCTCCACTTTGGCCGCATAGTATAGCGAAGAAAAGGTTCTCCTACAGTAAAAAATCGCGTCCAAAGCTCGTCCAGTACAATGCTTACAATGCAATAAGGACCACACAACGGAATACGTGAAGGTTGAGACCTTGCGGGTTGTGATGAAGATGACACAATTTTCCCCAGCGAAAGAAGATCCTCTCATAGAGGAAGTTTTCGCGTTAAGTCCCACAGTAGACATCTGAGTAAATTTACCCACGGTCTCTGTGAAGACAGAGATGCTATCAACAGAAATGTATTGTGGTTGTTTATCTTAGCAATACTTGCTGAAACAACAGCGCAGGAGGATACGCATATCCTATCATTCCGTCCTATTAGATCAATAGAGCGTTAACAACATAAGCTCAGAGATCCGGACATGCAAACACATACGTCTGCAATTGATTAGCAAGTTGTGTCGAAAAAAAAATTATCATTGGGCGCTCCCATTGATAGCAAATCTGATTGAATACTTGTTTGTTGAGAGTCCGTTCTGACAGCAACAAGCAACCCATACGTGAAAGGGAGTCCGCTAATACAATCAGACGACCCGGAATATGACGGACCGAAGCAGAACTTGGTGTACTATAACAAACGGAAGAATTCTTTCCGTTAAATTGAATAACGGAATCGAATGAGTGCCTCCCTGGTTCCGGAGATACGCAACCACTGTCGTATTATCGGATAGGATTTGGACATGCGTTTCTGAATAATGTTCATCCAATGACATAAAGCAAGCCTAAATAACATTATTCCGTGGAAGATAAGTGCTTGCCTAGAGACTGCAGAACCCAAAGACCCTGGCACTTCGAATCCATTGGGATCAATATTGGACCCCAACCCGTTTGACTGGCAACCGTCATAATTATAAAACTCGGATCCGGCAACTGCAGTGGCACTCTCTGAGTCAACCACCGAATGTTTGCCCCAGTCTGAATCTCTTGCTACACTTGATAGACAAGAGAACGTGTATATCGAGCAATTCATGGATTGCTGAAAAGTTGCCGTCGAAGAGAAGCTTCTCCGAAACCGAAGCGACTCTGAGAGAGTTCTTCACCTTACTATCCACGCGCATGGATGTAGCTAGGGCTGCGTCACGTCTAACCAACTCCAGGTTGCCACTGAAGGGCGGAGTTATACAGGGAAAAACTACTGCCCTTGAAAGAAATCACATTGAGGATCATATCCCGGAATTCTTTCTCTTGAAGACGTAATGATAACGCCTCAGTAAGGTGGGCTACGTATGATAAAGCGTCTAAGTTAAGTCTATTAGACATCATTGTCGTTTCCAACATAGTGGTTGGAAAAGACACAGACGGCGAAAAAGATAAATTCCAGTCTTTAACCCCGCCGTCTAGACGCATATGAACTCTCGGTATGCCCTGTTCTGCCAAAATAAATTATTCCTAGGAATGATAAAAGGCAGAATAGAGCATTGCGGACAAGAAACTAAACTATCATGCTTGGTAGCAGGCTTATATATATATAGCGTCGATAAATAATACAAATGTTCTAATGACATTATTGGACTGTGTCGGTAAGTCAGGGACAATGTCCCTGAACCGATCCAAAATTCCATGTCAATGACGCTATAAGTCTCTTATCCAACATCGCAGCAATGTAGTCCGAAGGAACAACCTCTGGAAGATAATGCCGGAAGAAATGTATGGCAGCTTCCATTGTTCCGAAAGGGAAAGCTCGAAATCGTCCGAATCCCTTTCGCCATCCTGTCGGACCCTATAAAGCATTCGGTCGTCCGAACCTGATGCAACAGCGGAGCGCACCGACCCAGCGCCGTCGGATAATTCCTGATCCGACCAAGAATCTGTTGATTGTTGGGATGCTGCGATAAACTGTGCTAACTTGGATAGCACGTCCATCACTGAGGCCTGTGGAGAAGCGGTCTTACGATGCATTGCCGCTGGAAGCTCCGTGATCGTTACCCCGTGCATACTTCTATTATGCGAGCGAACGGAGTGTATAGGCCTCGTGTCCCTTGGCTACCGGATGGCGTGACCTGTTCGCCGTGGAATCACTGAATGACGAAACTGGTCGGATACTCGAGGTCACGTAGCCAATGTGCGGTCGTGTGCGCTGCTGTGAGGATGAGGAAGCATTATCGACAGTCTCTCGGACTGTCAATATAACGGAGCGTCCCGAGCGACGGACATATGCTCCGAATGCGAAATATCTGAACCACAACATGCGGTCCCCTATGTTGTTGTATGAGAGAGGGACCTCTCTCGCTCACAGCCCGGACGGACTTGGACGAGCCACGAACCGGACTAACAGGCTTCCTCCGATCTGTCCTCAATCCGTCGTCACTGGGTGAGTACTAAAGTTATTATAGTGCTCGCATCACCCAAATCTCCTTCCTAGACCGCAAAGGACGAACCCGGCTGCTGAAGCATTCGATGAATGCACGCTACACCGAGTGAGCTAGCGAATGTCACTCCGTCGATCCTACAAGGGACCTCTTAGGCGATAGACATATTCCATGAGCACTTATTGCCACTAGCTCTTCATTAACTATGACGACAGAGGCACACTTTGAAAGACACCTCCGTAACTTTGCGAACAAGAAACCAGAAATGCTTGGTAATACCAAGCATATAATAATATATATAGCGTCGTTCAATAATTCGAAAGATTGTGTGACATTATTGGACTATGTCAGAACTGAGGGATGATGTCCCTGAACCGAACCAAAAATTTCTAAGTCCACCGACGCTATCAGTTTCTTATCCGGCATCGCAGCATTCTGGTCCGACGAAAGAACCTGTAGAAGATAAAGTCAGATGACATACACAACAGCATATGTTGTTCCGAAAGGGAAAGCTCGAAATCCTCCAAATCCCTTTCGGCATCCCGTCGGACCGGATGAAATTTTCGGACGTCCGTACCTGCTTGCGCGGAGCGTCCTGACCCAGCCTCGTCGGATAATACATGATGCGACAGATTCAGTCGTTGCTGGGATGCTGCGATAAGCTGTGCTATTTGGGATAGCACGTCCGGCACCGAGGCCTGTGCAGTAGCGGTCTTACGATGCATTGCCGCCGGAAGCTCCATGTACGTTGACTCCCGCACACTTTCTTATGCGAACGTCCGGAGTCTGCAGGCCTCATGTCCCTGGCTACCGGATGGTGTGACCTGGTCGCCGATGAACCTCTGATTGGCGAAGCTGACTGGATATCCGAGGTCACGTAGCCAAGAGCGGTCGTGTGTGCTATGAGAATGAGGAAGCCTTATTGACAGTCTCTTCGGACTGACTATATGTCGAAGCGTCCCGAGTGGCGGACGTATGCTCCGAATGCGAAACATTTTGTACCACAACATCTGGGGCCAGATGTTGTTGTACGAGAGAGGGGTCTCTCTCGCTCGCCGTCCGGATGGACCTGGACAGGCTAGGAACCGGACTAAAAGGCTTCCTCCGTTCTCCCTCTAATCCGCCGTCACTGGGTGTGCATTTGGTTGATTTATAGTGCTCGCATCACCCCAAAACTCCTTCTAGACCGCAACGGACGAACCCGGCTGCCGAACCATTCGATGAATGGATGCTACACCGGGCGAGCTAGCGGACGTCAAAGGCCGTCGAACCTACTAGGGTCCTCTTAGGCAATTGGCGTATTTACATGAGCACTTTTCCGCTAGCTCTTCATTAATTGTGACGACGGAGGCACACTTTTGGAAGACATCGCGGATACATCACCCTAATCTTGATCGTCTGAAATAGAAATTGATAAAGTAGAGTGACCCTGCGGGGAAAGGACCGGAATGTCCAATTCCCCACTAACATACCGTGACACACGCTTCCCATGTTGTCATCGAAATTATCACATACAGAACAGGAGTTAGTGCGAGTACACTGACTACATATACAATGATTATAAAAGTCAGAGGAAGATTTCCTCTTATTACAATTGACCAAAATCCTTTCAATGTGAAAAGAAAACAAAGTCCTAGTACTCGCACCAACCCCTGACAATCAAAATACATAATAATATGATCCATTAACATAGAAAAAATAATTGAAATCAAAAAATTTTGAAAAAATATTTTTTCAGAACAGCCCAAGTTTCTGAAAAGTAACGTTGAGCCCCAATGGATCCCAAGCCTAAGTGTGGACAAAAATTTTAAAAATATTTTAAACAATTTATGCAACACTTACGAACAATAATAATGTATCTAGTTATGATTAAATTAACATCAAGATATTATTTTCAAGAAATCCCCCCCTCACACAGAGGGCTGTTGTAAATGTAAACAATAAGTGTAAAAACACTAGAATAAGACTCCAGGCACCCTGGCCCGAAATCAGTTACCAATAATACACTATCTGATGCAAAACAGAGACTTCCAGGGAAGAAACTGTAGAACATCAGATGGTAGATGCAGAACACTACGCCTAACCACCCGTAGATGAAGACGTAAACATGGGGAAAAGAACAGAATTCATTCTGTTATTCAGCTAAAACTCCCAAGAAAATTTAGTAATAAAATTACAGAAAATATGCCAAAAGCATGGGAGAATAGCAAGAGGGGACTTAAAGGAAAGGGAGAGAGGAAAACACTGAACAAACAGTGTAACTTGATAACAAAAATGACAACAAAATGGCTGTTGCCTCGAAAATAGGTAACTTAACATAATTTCATTAAAAAATTTTAAGTTACAGCCCTGATAATTTTCTGTCACACATTTTTCCTCTCCTCCTTCTATATCCTCCTTAGAATCACCATTTCTCTAATATTTATGTGTCTGGCATCATTTGAACTGAGATTTACAAGCACAAAGATCAGTCAGATGTTAACTGATGAAGGGCCAAACTAAGAATGATTAATTGCGCCAATTTCGGTACGTCCTTGACACTGCGCATGCGCAGTAGAGGTGAAGTGTGGAGGGCCATTCAGGACATGTTTTCTTTGGTTTTGGATGCAAATTTTGGGGATTGGGGGGCAAAATTTGTGTTTGGCCCTATATTTTAAGAGTTAGCACCAGCTATGTCTGGGTCATTGGTACAGTATAAAAATATTAATTGGCAATTTTTGTGAATAGCGCTGGCCGGTTTTGGCCGTTACGTTGGGTAAAGAGTTAACATCCAGCTTGATTTCTACATTTAGGAGACGCAACCTAAATAAAAATGGTGCTTGATGATCTCATTCACCTTGGGACAATATGTTTTTTCGATGAAAAAAAAATGCAAATGAAAATATTACAAAAAATGATAAATTTGAAGTATATTTTTTATACTTACCAATGGCCCAGACTAGCTGGTGCTAACTCAATTAAATTCAGGGCCAAACACAAATTTTGCCCCCAATCCCCAAAATTTGCATACAAAACTGAAAAAATAAGTCCTATCTGGTCCTCCATAATTTTGTTATCTGCGAATGCGCAGTATCCAGGAAGGTACCGCAATTGGCACCAACCATCATTCTTTGTTTGGTCCTAAAGTCAGTAACAATGATCTGACATCTGTGCTTTAAAATCTCCTTTTTTGAGGATGCCAGACACAAATCAATGAAAGAATTGGTGAATCCAAGGCCGTAAATGGATGATGGAAGTGAACTATGGTGGTTTCAAACTTCACGAGTATATTTGATTAACCAGAACTCATTAATTAGCTTTAATTTAGTAAAAATGTGAATATTTATTCTTTTATTCAAACTTCAATTGACAAAGCTCTGAGTGCAGTGTCAAACAAGATATAATGAATTGAATCTTAAGACTGAATCTGCTGAGGCCAATAAGGTGTACTTCGTGTATAAATTTCTGATGCATCACAATATCTTCTAGACAATTAACAACAATTTCCTTTATAACCCATGTGCAATCAACAGGTCAAATTTGCACTTTATTTATTGGGATTTAACGACACTTTTGACAGCCAGGGTCATCTCGTGTCGGACAGTTTTATGTGTGAAGGAAGCTGGAGTACTTAGCAATGGTGAGCAACTGCCAGACTCCCCAACGTACTAACTTCACAGAAGCAGGGTTAGCATTGGTTGAAGACAAGTGCACCATTACTGTGCAGTACAGCTTAGTACACAGCACCACCATGTGGACAATTGGGATTAATTGCCTTGCCCAAGGACACAATGCAGTTACCTCTACTGTGGATCGAACCGTAGGCCTTTTGGTTTGATGTCCAATGATGTAACCACTGAGCCACTGCATTCCTCAGATTTGTACTATGGTTATGATAAATGGTTTAGAGTCTGAAAACTAGATGCATTTAACAGAGTTATTCTATTAACCCTTTACCCAACGAATCGGCCGCATCCGCCCGCGTAATATGCAAATTCAGCAGTTGAAAAAATATTATGTTTCAAACAATTTCAACAAAACTATATCATGTGACCACTCGTTGGAACGAGCTCGTCGAGCTTGTTCACGCCGAGCTCGTTCCAACGAGGGGTCACATGATATGGTTTTGTTGAAATTTTTTTAAAAATTTCAAAAAATGATATTTAAAATAATAAATTTTGATATCGTCTGCATTGGGTAAAGGGTTAACTGCTTGAGAGTGAGAAGCCACTATCATAGCTCTCTTGAAAAGTGCTGAAAGCCACTTTGGTGGCTTTACTCTTTATGAATTAGCTTCTTGACTATAAGCAGTAGCAAGGATTTCTTTTATGTAAAATTGATTTGCAACAATTCATTGGAAAGTACCAGCATGCACTCTCCAATAAATAGTAATAAATCAATTATTTATGAACAAAATTTTGCAAAACTAAGTAGCTTTGGAAAAAAATACCCTTGTTACAAATCACTTTTGAAAAATAATTTAGCTCTCTACCAGTTAACCAGCATCCAATGTCAGTTTGACAAATCTGGCTATTTTATCAAATGAAGGATAAATTGACGATCTACATTCTCAATAAGCTCTGTCAAACATTACTGAATTGGCTAAATTCCTAGTTGCATTATGGGAAAAATTTGCAGCTTAGAACTTTGATATTTCAACGCAAGTGTTCTTGTCTAAACTCTTTACCCAGCAGGAAAAGACTTGGTTTTCTTAAATAGAAATTAGAAAATTTTCCACAAAATGCAGCTTATGACCCCTCACTGGAATGAAGTCATTCCAATCAGATATCATTAGCTATGTTTTGGAGCAAAAAGCTGAAGAAAAAAATTGTGATTGTCATTGATTGAATATGTTCATTATGTTAGGTTCAGGCTTATTAAATGGTTATTCAAGCAAATTTGACAGTAAAGTGAAACAACTAGAATCTATAAATAGCAATTTACCTGCATAATTGTAATATAAAAATTACTAAGAATACCAAATCTGTCATCTAACCATCCATCATTCATAACCGTTTCTCTTTCAGATTCTGCCTGTTCCTTCCGCTCATCACATATATTCCAAAGTCTTTCCCTCAGATCATTAACGCGCTGATGTAACTCTGATTTTGTTTCTTCATCATCACGCATGTCATCGGATACATCATTGTATTCCTGAGAGAGAAAAAAAGAAACATAATCAACAAGGTTTATCAAACTTTTTACTTTGTAACATATTTTCTTATGTCCTATAATTAGTCAATATTGGTTAACTAGCTTATTTTTCGTACATTAATTTTTTTTTAATTTTCTTACTTCAAAATCTTGTGAACTGACCAAATAAGAAAATAGACGGTTGGGTGAAAAATTCAGACACTTGACTAACTTGGGTGACAGTAAGGTGGTTGTTCATTTACATGTGTTGCCAGGCAGTAAATAACATGACATTAGAGTTGAATTGACATATTTAAACAAACAAGTCACCAAGATACTCAGAAGCAAATTTGGTTCCCACAATCAGCATGCATATCCCCACCTGCTCTCCTCTTCCCACCAGACCTATTGACTCTCCCAATTTCACCAGAAGACTCCCAACTTGATGCCCACTCACCTGCCCTCCCGGTAACATTCTATTTTCAATCGCTTTGAAACTTTTTCAAATTAGTTATTTACTGAACCATCAGATTTTTCTGTGTTTACAAACATTAAACTCCTGGATACGCAAGATTATTGAAGTTTGTGCGAAACATCATGACAACAGCTTCTTCTTCTTTAACTCTTAACCTGCTAAGTATTCTCAAGATATTTTTCATAAAATCTAGTCATGGCTGCTGTAAATTTCATGAAAAATTAATCTCAATGTAACACAAGAAATCATTGGTGAGAAAATCCATTCAATTTACATGGGGAAAATACGATTAAATGTGCCCAACTTACACTTATTTCAGTGACAAGAGACCCCTGTATTGACAGGAATATCTGCCAGCAGCATGCAAAGAGTTAAATTATGGTGGCTCTTGTGGTGTATTTTTAAACTGAAACAAACTTCCAAGCTGATCAAAATATATCAATTTGGAATGCAGGATAGTCATTGAGAGTGATATCAAAGATTCATCATTATTTGATAGAAAGTTAACAGTAATGTTCAATGATAAATCGCAGATTATTAATTATTTACAGTTGTGGTGTGCAAATGCAAAAAACTCTGTACGCTTTTCCAGTTATGCAAAAATACTATTTGAAGATGAAGTACCGATTCAAATATGTTGTAATTTTTAACTAGAGGTACTGTGAGCAAGCTCACAAAGTGATACCCCCCCCCCCCCCCCACGCCCGTAAGAACGGAATTATATTGCTTCATGCACATCTTCATATGGAGTTCTTCCACTGTGCAAAGTTTGATGAAAATTCTTCAAACAGTTTAGGAGGAGTTGCGCTTATAAGGATGGACAGATGGACAGACGGACAGACAGACGGATGGACGGACAGATGGATGGATGGACAGACAGATGGATGGATGGATGGACAGACAGGGTAATTCCTATATACCCCCCCCCCCCAAAAAAAAAAACATTGTTTGCGGGGGTATAATAAATTGAAAAATAATTTTAATTCACAATTTTATAAGTCAGGGTTGTGAAAGGAATTGTATTTTTGGTGAAATAAACCTTTGAAAGTTGGTATTTAAATATCTAAATTACAGTTCATGTACTTGGATTTTTCAACCCTTTGGGTGATATAAATTTCCTGTTTCATTGTTATCATCATCTTCATTCCAAATCTCCCTCATCTAACCATCAGCAGAGTAGTTACATGGTGTGGGGGATGTTGAATTACGAGAACCAACCTGACAAATATCTAAAATTACCTAAATGGACACAAAATTCTAACACAGAGGCCAAAACTGATACAGGACTGAGAAGTCCTGGAATGTTAAAAAATTTATAGTAATTTATATATTTTTTATACTTACCAATGACCCAGATTTAGCTGGTGCTAACTCTTAAAAATCTAGGGCCAAACACAAATTTTGCCACCCAATCCCCAAAATTTGCATCTAAAACCAAAAGAAATCATGTCCTAAAGGACCTCCATACTTTGCCCCCACTGCGCATGCGCAGTGTCAAGGACGTTCCGAAATTGGCGCCAATCATCATTCTTACTGGCAGTGCCTGGTCAGCGCTATGTACTCAGCGGGGAGGTATGAGTTCCCAACTCCTGGGAGGGCCATCCCCGTCTGGGTCATTGGTAAGTATAAAAAATATATAAATTACTATAAATTTTTTAACATTTTTATACTGTACCAATGACCCAGACTTAGCTGAATAGTAAAAAGGCTGGAGGGCCTAGGACACAGAGGAAAATCCAATAAGCTCAACTATATAAAATAGAGTGAACCCCTCAAGGAGAGAAGGAGTATTAGGCTTTACATGTATCTTTCTCATTTTATGATAAATTAGAAAGATACAATACCCTTCATAATTGAGCACAATAACATTCATGTTCTCTATTAACATCCAGTATAACCCATTATACTAATTATTTTTAAAGTAAGCCAATAAATAAAGTTAGTCCAGAGAATTGAGACTCTTTATATTCATTAAAAGTGTCCGAGGATTGTATATTAACGCCCGTTTGACACTTGACATATACAAATGCTTCACACCGAGCTACACTTTAAAAATATGACATGAATGAATTTTTAACATTAATATTACACTTTAAAACCATCCTGGAAACAACTCAGAATTACTGACTCCGGAGGAGGAATTCCCTTGCTTTTCACTATAAAGCAGGTGACCTAAGGGAACACCCTCTCCCCCCCCCCCCCCTTCCCCTTGCCCTGGGTCAAATAGCCCAGAGCGAAGAGGGCAGCAGGACGGAGTCACTGCCGGAACAGAAAGCCTGCATAACTATAGTTGCAACTGTTTAGTGGACGACATTCTGAGCAACAGATAACGGACCTAAACAATACAGGTCTCCAGAAATGGACTCAATATTTCTGAGATAAAAATTCGTGAATGTGGATGGCTGAGACCAATAAGCAGCCTTCATTAAATCTGTAATAGCCACACTATTTGCGTAAGCCCAAGATGTAGAAAGAGCTCTTACTTCATGAGCCGAAATCTTAAGCACAGACTGCTGGGAAGAAGATAAATTCTCATAAGCAGTACGGATAGTTAATTGAGTCCATCTAGCAATAGAATGGACCGAAATGTCCTTTCTATTAGGCATCAGTGACAGAAAGAAACTTTTTCGTCCCTTTCTGATAAACTGAGATCTCTGTTTATAAATGCATAAAGCTCTAACAGGACAGAGTAAAGGCCTACGCCCGTCTGAGGACGGAAGAGCCTTAATAACAATAGGTTCCGGATATTTATTAGGAGCCTGATTCTTAGCTAAAAATCCAACATTAGTAGTGAAGGTGATAGTGTTCCCGACACTACGATAGTGAGAATCATCCACCGATAGTGCATGAAGCTCACTGACTCTTCTAGCAGAAGTGAAAGCTAAGAGAAAAGCTGTCTTATAAGACAAGAATTTGAAATCTACTGTCCCCAGAGGCTCAAATGGCTTTTCCTTTAGTTTAAGAAGAACCCAAGCTAAATTCCACTTAGGAATTAACCTAAGAGTTCTGGGTCTATTTATCGAGAAGTTTCTAACTAACTTAGATAAAGAGACATTAGATCCAATTTGTAAACTATCGTGATGTGCATAGGTATCAGATAACATAGACCTATAACCCTTAATAGTAACAGGCTGCAGTTTGATTTCGTCAAACAAGTATACTAGAAAGTTTGCAATGTCTGGTATGGAGGGATCAAAAATATCAACAGAATGATCCCTACACCAACGACGAAAAACCTTCCACTTAGCCGCATAATTTAGCGAAGAGGAGGTCCTCCTACAGTTAGAAATCGCGTCCACTGCTCGTCCTGTAAAGTGCTTGCCATGCAAGAAGGACCGCACAACGGAAAAACGTGAAGGTTGAGACCTTGCGGGTTGTGATGAAGTCGACGCGGTTTCCCCTGCGAAAGAAGATCCTCCCGTGGAGGAAGCTTTCGCGGTAGGTCCCACAACAGACACCTGAGTAGATTTATCCACGGTCTCTGTGGAGACAGAGATGCTACCAACAGAATCTTGCACTGAGATTGTTTTATCTTTAGCAATATTTGCTGAATCAACGGCGCTGGAGGATACGCATATCCTATCATTCCGTCCCATGAGATCGATAGAGCGTCTACTGCAAATGCTCTTGGATCCGGGCACGGTGACACATACGTCTGCAACTGATTGTTGAGATGTGTCGCAAATAAGTCTATCTTTGGCCGTTCCCACTGGTAGCAAATCTGATTGAATACTTGTTTGTTGAGAGTCCACTCCGACGGCAACAAGCGACCCTTACGTGAAAGGGAGTCTGCTAGTACATTCAGACGACCCGGTATATGACGGACCGAAAGTATAACTTGATGTTCTAGAGCAAACAGAAGGATTCTCTCTGTTAGATTGAATAACGGAATGGAATGAGTGCCTCCCTGGTTCCGCATATACGCCACTACTGTCGTATTGTCGGACAGAATTTGGACATGAGCTTTGTGAATAATGTCCATCCAATGACGTAACGCAAGCCAAATTGACATCATTTCCTTGATGTTTATGTGCTTGCTTAGGAACAGTGGATCCCAAAGACCCTGGCATCTTGAATCCGTTGGGATCAATGTTGCACCCCAACCTGTTTGACTGGCATCCGTCATAATGGTAAATCTCGGATCCGGCAACTGCAGCGGAACTCCCTGAGTTAACCACTGAATGTTTGCCCAAGTCTGAATCTCTTGTTTCACTTGATCTGACAAGAGAACGTCTATGTCGAGCGAATGAATCTTCACACTCCAATTCTGAGTTAAGAAGATTTGGAGAGGACGAGTGCGTAACCGCCCCATCGGAATGAGATCCGTGGTGGCTCCGCACAGACCTATCAGTCTCATAAACTCCCTCGCTGTGACTTTGTCTGCATGAAGACAATAGCGAGCATAACAACTGACTAATTTCGCTCTGGTTAACGGCAGACGAACAAGATTGTTGTGCGTCTCGAAGCTCATTCCCAGATGAGTGAATGACTTGGACGGCACCAGATCCGACTTATCCTCGTTTATAACAAAACCGAGACGTCGGAGCAATAGAAGCAGATTCTGCACGTCGTTCTGAAGCGTTAACTCGTTGCCGTACCTCTGAAGAATGTCGTCCAGGTAGGCCGACGTTACCGCAGACGAATGAGCTCGGAAATAGATCATTACCGAGTTCATTACCCAAGTGAAAGCCCAGGGTGCTAGGTTCAATCCGAAGAACATCACCCGGAATTGATACACAACTTCTAGGACTGCGAAGCGTGGATACTTTCTGAATGTCGGATGTACCATGACATGAAAGTACGCATCCTTGAGATCTATGCTTGTAGCATAATCGTTCACCCGAATACTCGCTCTGACCGACCGAATCGTCTCCATATAAAATTTCGGAGTGACGATCAGCTTGTTTATCCAGCTCAAATCTATGACTGGACGGAACGAGCCGTCTGGTTTCGGAACCAGAAACAGATGGCTGTAGAATCCCGGTGTTTCCTGGTTTTCTACGACCTCTACCGCATTCTTCATTAAAAGAGACTGCACCTCCGATAACAGAGCGTCTCTTTTCTGCGGATTTGACGGAAGTTGAGTCCATTTTGGACTTCGAGTTAACGGAGGCTTTCGTTTGAAGGATATTCTTAGACCTTCCGAAATCACCCCTCTCACCCTAGGGTCGTCCGTAATCGACGCCCACTCTTCTGAAAAACTCGACAACCTTCCGCCAACCGGAACACGATAGAGGTTGAAGCCATCACCTCCTGGACCTGCGAGGCCTGCGGGAGGAGAAACCACGTCCTCCACGACCCCGCACCTCGTCCCGTCGACCTCGGGGCGTCTGACCGATTGTCCCGGCCCGAAGGACGTCCCGCACGAGAGTCGCTGCCTTGATGGTCTCTTGAATAAGACCAAGAGGACGCACCGGAACCTCTATAGGAACCTTTCTTGGGCGCATTAGACCCAGAAGTGCCTGTCTTATTCTTCTCTGCTGTATCCGACTTTCTGGAAGCGGATTTAAACAGCAGAGAATCCGAAGCTTTCTTAGTAATTTTATCGTAAATTGCAGAAAGCTTGCCGTCAAATAGAAGTTCTCTGGAGACCGAAGCGACTCTGAGAGAGTTCTTCACCTTACTATCCACGCGTGTGGATGTAGCTAAGGCTGTGTCACGTCTAACCAACTCCAGGTTTGCCACTGAGAGGGCGGAGTTATACGTGGAATAAGCCACTGCCCTTGAAAGAAGTCTTAAAGAGGATTGTATATCCTGGAATTCTTTCCCTTGAAGATGCAGTGATAATGCCTTTGTAAGGTGGTCTGCGTAAGATAAAGCGTCTAAACTGGCCCTGTTAGACATGATTGTCGTATCCAACACCGCAGTTGGAACGGACATAGACGACGGTAACGACAATTCTAAGTCTTCCGCCTCGTCGTCCAGACGCAGAAGAACTCTCGGAATACCCTGTCCTGCCGTATCGAATTTATTCCTTGCATTAATGAAAGGCAGGTTAAGAGCATTGGAGGACAAGAAACCAGCTTTGCCTGTTTTGGAAGCAAGCTTGAATATAGCGTCGTTCAATAATTCAAATGTTCTTGTGACATTATTGGACTGAGACGGAAACTCAGGGACAATGTCTCTGAACCGCTCAAAGAATTCAGTGTCCAATGATGCTATTATTCTCTTGTCCGGTACCGCAGCAGTCTGGCCCGGCGGAACAACGTGAGGAAGGAAGTGCCGGATGAAATCCACGGCAGCTTTATGTTGTTCTGAAAGGGATAGCTCCAAGTCATCCGTATCCCTTTCACCATCCGGTCGGACCTCATGATGCTCCCGGTCGTCCGCACCCGATGCTTCGGTGGAGCGTACCGACCCAGGGCCGTCGGATAATTCCCGATCCGACACCGATTCTGTCGGTTGCTGGGATGCTGCGATAATTTGTGCTATCTGAGCAAGCACGTCCGTCACCGAGGCCTGCGGAGTGGCAGTCTTTCGCTGCTTCGCTGCGGGAAGCTCCGCATCAACTGACTCCCGCATACTCTTCCTATGCGAACGTCTGGAGTCTACCGGCCTCGTGTCCCTGGCTACCGGATGGCGTGACCTGGTCGCCGAAGAATCCCTTATCGGCGAAGCTGGTAGAATATCCGCGGTCACGTAGCCAAGGTGCGGTCGTGTGCGCTGGTGAGAGGATGAGGAAGCCTGAGCAGTCTCCGCGGACTGCCTAAACAACGGAGCGTCCCGAGCGACGGACATGTGCTCCGCTTGCGACACATTTTGTACCACAACATCAGGTCCCTGATGTTGTTGTACGAGAGAGGGGCCTCTCTCGCTCGCGGCCCAGCTGGACCTGGACGAGCTAGGAACCGGACTAGAAGGCTTCCTCCGATCTCTCCTAACATCCGCCGTCACTGGGTGTGCACCTAGTATATTTATAGTGCTCGCATCACCCAACATTTCCTCCTGGACCGCAACGGACGAACCCGGCTGCCGAACCATTCGGTGAATGGACGCTACACCGGGCGAGCTAGCGGACGACAGCGCCGTCGATCCTACTAGGGACCTCTTAGGCAACTGTCGTATCTCCATGAGCACTTTTGCCGCTAGCTCTTCATTCAATTGTGACGACGGAAGCGCACTCTTGGAAGATAACATGGAAACATCACCCTGTTCTTGTTCCTCTGAAATAGAAATTGATAGACTAGAGTGACCCTGCGGAGAAAGGACCGGTATAGCCCTTTCTCCACTAACAACATACCGTGACACACGTTTCCAATGTTTGTCATCCCAATATTGACATATTGAACAGGAGTTAGTACAAGTACACTGACTACAATTAATACAATGATCATGAAAGTCAGAGGAAGATTTCTTCCTATTACAATTTGAACAATGTCCTTTCATTCTGAAAAGACAACAAGTCCTAGTACTCGCACAAACCCCTAAACACAAAGATACATAATAACATGATCCATTAACATTGACAAAAGCAAATGAAATTCAAAATAATTTTTGAAAAAAATTTTTTCAGCGAAGCCCAAGTTTCTGAAAAGTAACGTTGAGCCCCAATGGATCCCAAGGGTAAGTGTGGTCAAAAATTTTTAAAATAATTTTAAATAATTATTGCAACACTTACAGATAATAATAATGTATCTTGTAATGAGATAAACTACTCCAAAGGCAAAAAGCCCCCCCTCAAAAGAGACTGTTGCCAATGTAAACAAGAAGTGTATAAACACCAGAAAACATGACTCCAGGCAGACAATACTGGCCCGAAATCAGTTCTCAATATTACACACTAGCTGATGCAAAACAGAGACTTCCAAGGAAGAATCTGCAGAACATCAGATGGTAGATGCAGAACACAACGTCTAAACACCCATGGGTGAAAACGTAAACATGGGGAAAATAAAGAATTCATTCTGTAACCAAGCTAATTCTCCCAAGAAATTTTAGTAGTAATCTTACTCAAAAATATGCCAAAAGCATGGGAGAATAGCAAGGGGGGACTTACAGGATAAGGAGAGAGGAAACACTGAATAAGCAGTGCAACTTCAAAGCAAGAATGACAACAATAGGCCCATGCCTCGAAAATAGGCAACTTAACATAATTTTATAACAAAATTTTAAGTTACAGCCCTGAATATTTTCTGTCACTGCTTTTTCCTGTCCTCCTTTTCTATCCTCCTTAGAATCACCATTTCTCCAATATTTATGTGTCTGGCATCATTTAAACTGAGATTTACAAGCACAAAGATCAGTGAGATGTTAACTGATGAAGGGCCAAACAAAGAATGATGATTGGCGCCAATTTCGGAACGTCCTTGACACTGTGCATGCACAGTGGGGGCAAAGTATGGAGGTCCTTAAGGACATGATTTCTTTTGGTTTTAGATGCAAATTTTGGGGATTGGGGGGCAAAATTTGTGTTTGGCCCTAGATTTTTAAGAGTTAGCACCAGCTAAGTCTGGGTCATTGGTACAGTATAAAAATATAAAAGAACTTTGTCAGTGAAACAATTCAAACATGGGTGTCATTATGGCAAGATCAGAAAGCGAGATCTAGTAATACCCATATTTGTATGCTTTTATAGACAAATGCCATTAAAACTGTTAGAGAAGGAAAAGTAAAGCATTAGAATGAAAGGAGTAAAATGTACATTATTGTTATGCTGGCTGCCTGCACAAATCTCCCGACAATCTTGGAATTCTTCCTGACAGCTCACCCAAATGTCCCTATTATATTTAGAGGTTAACAGGTCTGCTCCCCACCAACATCCAACTTTCAATGTCTGATGGCCAACAATTTTTCAAAAGCTTTTAAAAACTCTGTTATGTTTTGGACTTCTCAGAAGATCAATGATGACTGAAGAAACAATTTATTACTATTATTATTATGCTTACCTTCTGCCATTGTTCAATAAACTCCTTTTTGTGATCTGGTCTTTTGAGATAAGCAAGAAAATCTTTCCTGGAATACACAAATAAACACACAGACTTTATGACTAAACATGCAACATTCAATGACAAAAATGTGCATCGATCATTATCTAACATAATGTCAATATTTCGCTGAATGTGAAAGGATTTCAAGGCCTAATTCCATCCCTAGTTAACGTTTAGTCCTCAAACCAGGTGCCCTATCATGCAAATTATTTTTGACAATTGTCTCATTAACCTCTGGCAGTGGTTTCTAGTGAAGTCTTGGCTTGCCAAGACATGAAGCTAAGACATTATGGAAATCTCTGACAATCCATAGGACTTTAAAGTTGTTGGCTCTCAGCAATTTAAAAACAAACCATCCACATCCTTATGGGATAATTCTTTAAATAATATAATGTCCATATATGATTAAGGCTATTTACAAAAATTGCCATTCAAGTTTTATTTTTCCAATTTTTGCCAGTAAAACACAGGTTCTGATCCCTCATTGGTACAAGCTTGACGAGCTTGTTTCAAAGAGAGGTCATAAGCTGTGTTTTGGGAGCAAAAATTGAATGCAAATAATAAAATTTAAATGGTGATTTTTCTGAATGGGGCTCGGATATGGTCATTACGTAATCGATTTGATTGATTTATTGATGTTTAAGGTCACATATTTATGCACAATGGCTAATCATGACCGTGACAGTTTTACGGGTGGAGGAAGCCGGAGTACCCGGAGAGAACCACCGAGCAACGACGAGCAGCTGCCAGCTCCCCAACATCGTAACTCGCGTTAGATTGGTTGGAGACATGCGCACCATCGACGTGCAGTACGCCATAGTACACGGCGTCATCGTGCCCCCACGCGGGCAATGGAGATGAAGTGTCTTGCCCAGGGACACAACGCGGTTGCCGCAGGTGGGATTCGAACCGAGGACCTCTCGGCTTGCAGCCTGCACCTCTACCAACTGAGCCACCGCGCTCCCCATTCCGTAATCATAGATTACCTTTTCGGAAAAAAATAAAATCAAGAAAAGATTTAGGTAAATGGGAAGATGGAAATGGTTGTATTTACTGATGGAGAGATTTCTAAGCTCAAAAGTTAAAAGTTAACTGACAAAAGGGAAAAAACTTTTACAATTTTAAGTTTAGACTTACCTGATTTCATAAAAATATCTGTAAATATTCTCTCTTTCATCCCTGATTTTTCTGAACATGTTTTTATTATTAGTAATGTATGCTTCTTCAACACTTTCCCAATGTTGTGCAAGAATTTTGGCCAAATCCTTAAATGAAAACAAAACAAAAAAACCCGCTAAAGATATTGAAAAATATAAAATAAACCTATTTTATACTTTACCTAAGAAAAGAGCCAATCACTGGCCAGAAGTGTTCACACAAATTGCCATTTGAATTTTATCATTATTTCAAGTTTTTCCTCAAAAACATAGCTTATGAACCCCCACTGGAAAGAGCTTTCTCAGCAAAAAATTCAGTTTTTTCAGTTAGTCAAGAATATTTTTTGCAAAGGTCATCTTTATTCATGCAGGTAGAGTTAACAGCAGAAACCAGTTCACCAGGTGACCTGGGCAAAAAAGTCACCTCTGATCGGCAAAATTTGCTTTGCCTTCAATAAAAAGTGACTCTGAAGTCACCTTGTGAAAATTCAGTTTGCACTGACATTAGGTGAATTCACGTACAATTTAAAAACAAACAACTTAAAGAAGTTTTATTATCAGTATTAAATGATGTTTGAGCTATTATTCATAGCGACTAAAAATAAAATCAACAGATAAAAAAAACTGTTGACTGATCAGCCAAACCCAACATGTTTATGCTTACAGTGATAACAGGTAACAACCAGCAGAAACATGTGATTTTGAGTTCAAAAATTTGTTCAAAACAACTTTTTTTTCAATTAAAAAGCCCTATGGAGGGCAGTTTTCTAGAAAACAACACTTTTGTGTGAAAATTCCATTTTTAGCTCACCGAAGGGAGCTTAACTTATCACTTGCCGTCTGTCGTCCGTCGTCGTCCGTCGGGAACTTTACATTATCGACTACTCCACACAAACTACTGGATCAAATTGAACCAAATTTGGTGTGCACGTTCCCTATCATATGACAATTCAAATTTACACAAATAAACTTGCTGCACCTACAGGGGGAACCACAAGGGGCATAACTCTGATAGCACCCATGACTTTCTTTCCAAAATTCAAAAAAATGTTCTTCTTCAGATTCACCAGGCAGAATTCTTTCCAATTTGGTATATATTATCTCTAGGGGGGTCAGATTCAAGTTTGTTCAAATCCCCCCCCTCCCCCCCCCCCCCCCCCCCCCCCCCCCCCTGGATTCATATTTGGGCTCACTATAGAAGCCCGAATTCGAACTTAGTGCATTTCAGGCAAATTTCTTAAAAAATCTTCTTCTCCAGATCCAGCAGGCAGAATCTTTTGATATTTGGAATGCAACATTGTGGGGTGGATCTGATTCAAGTTTGTTCAAATCGGCCCCCTGGATTCACATTTGGGCTCACTATAGAAACCCGAATTTGAACTTAGTGCATTTCAGGCAAATTTCTTAAAAAAATCTTCTCCAGATCCAGCAGGCAGAATCTTTTGATATTTGGTATGCAACATTGTGGGGTGGATCTGATTCAAGTTTGTTGAAATCGGCCCCCTAGATTCACATTTGGGCTCACCCTAGAAGCATTAACTCGAACTTAGTGCATTTCAGGCAAATTTGTTAAAAAATCTTCTTCTCCAGATCCAGCAGGCAGAATCTTTTGATATTTGGTATGCAACATTGTGGGGTGGATCTGATTCAAGTTTGTTCAAGAAAAGTCCCTGGGTTCATATTTGGGCTCACTGTGGTAGCCCGAATTATAACTTAGTTCAAAATGAGGAATTTTCTTTAAAAATCTTCTTCTTCAGATCCAGCAGGCAGAATGTTTTGATATGCAGCATCCTTAGGGGGGGGGGGGGGGGGGGAGATTCAAGTTTGTTCAAGCCATGTTCCTAGGTCCATATTTGGGCTCACTATGGGAGCCCGAATGATAACCTAGTTCAAAATGAGGAATTTTCTTTAAAAATCTTCTTCAGATCCAGCGGTCGGAATGTTTTGATATTTGGTATGCAGCATTCTTAGGGGGTGAGATTCAAGTTTGTTCAAGCCATGTCCCTAAGTCCATATTTGGGCTCACTGTGGAAGCTTGAATTGTAACTTAGTTCGAAATGAGGAATTGTCTTAAAAAATCTTCTTCTAAAGATCCAGCAGTCAGAATGTTTTGATATGTGGTGTGTAGCATCCTTAGGTGGGTGAGATTTAAGTTTGTTAAAGCCAAATCCCTGGGTTCCTATTTGGGCTCACTGTGGGAGCCTGAATGATAACTTAGTTCAAAATGAGGAATTTTCTTTAAAAATCTTCTTCTTCAGATCCAGCAGATGAATGCTTTTGATATTTGGTATGCAGCATCCTTAGGGGGTAAGATTCAAGTTTGTTTAAGCCATGTCCCTAGTTCAATAAAATTTGTCTCTCATGACTTCATTCCTTTGTAGTGTTTATGAACCATGTCTAACTGAATGTGACCCCAAATACTTCTTTGAACCACTTCGGCCGGTGAGCGATTAAGGCTCCTTGGGGCCTCTTGTTAATTCATATATGAAGTGGGAAAGGGTCAAAACACATCTATCTTGTTGACATAATAGGGGTGCACGTCATTAGTTTTCAAGTGTACTTGCACCAGAAAAAGGTCCCTCTAAACACTGCAATTACTCCAAATTACATATATTTTCCTGGAATTAGTCAATATAAACTATTTTTATTGAAATGGTTTCAAGGCAATAAATAAAGCTTGAAATCTACACCATGAAGAGAGATCTGTACTTTGTAAATTATATACCTCCTAGAATTTTTTTTTGCAGATTTTTTTTTTTTTTTTTTTTAAATTGACATAAACATAATTTTTTTTCTCTCTTCTTTAGTAAGTTATTAACATGAGCGAAATCTATATAATGGAGAAAACATACAAAAGCCATTCTTGCATTTCCTTCTGACTCACCTCTCCCTGTTTTCAGCTAACTTCTCCCTAAATTTGTAGAGGAAGAAGTGACTTCTCCATCAATTTACACCCTTTGCTGGTCACAAAAAAAATTTAAAAAAAAATTGATATCATGTGCATTGGATAAAGGTACTTTTTTTCACAGAGTTCAGCTGTTGAACATTAGCAACAATGCTTACCAACAGCAGTACTGCTACAAAACAACATTAATGTGAATGAGATCAATCCTTTTACATTTTATGTTACACAAAGCATGCTTTATGGCCAAGTCCAGTCATCAGAAATATTAAATAATATGTTTACCATTTCAACTGGTTCATCAGCAAACTCCCATTCTTCAGAACCAGGCTCTGGTGGAGGTGGTCCTGCTGGAACTTCAGGCTCAGGTTCAGGTTCAGGTTCTGGAGTCTTACTTTTCTTTCCTGATTTTCCACGCTTTGGAGATTTAGGTGAAGTACCTGCAAGACATTTTCAATTAACGAAAAGTTGATTGGTTCCCCTCTGGAAACCCATGTAAACAAAATGCTGGAAGCTAATATATGGACTTTAAACCTCAAAGGCTGGACATTTTATCATCAATTTCACCACTCCACGGATTGTAAATCCAGCAGCTTAGTTGTGATTTCATGGAAGTCAACCAAGTAATTTGTATACTTTTTATACTTACCAATGGCACAGACTAGCTGGTGCAAACTCAAAGTTATCAAGGGCCAAACACAAATTTTGAACCCCCAAATTACTCTCCGTGCATGTGCAGCCATCAGGAAGTGACCGGAATTGGCGCCAACATCATTCTTCATAGAAAAGAGTACTACATAATAACTCAGCAGGGAGGTATTAGTGCTCATTCATGGGAGGGCCATACCCATCTGGGCCATTGGTAAGTATAAAAAATATACAAATTACTTTAAATTTATAATATTTTTATACTATAACCCAATGGCCCAGACTAGCTGAATCGTAAAAAAGGCGGAGGACCTAGGACTTCAGAATTAGTAGACCAACATATTTCCAAGCCGGTAATCCAAGGTGAAATGAATTAAATTTAAAAGGAATTACATTGATGTCTCTCTATACAGTAATTAGAAAAGACATATCATAAATAAGGAGCCAAATTCAAGTAATTTGTATTCTTAGCATGAAGACTATGCTAATTGAATGTAACGAGTTCCCAATTTTTAAGGCTTAGCCCCAAAAATTAGGACAGCATATCTGAGAATGAGAGGATATCCCCCACAAACATACGCCATATACAATAAAACACAAGCTGTATCCAGGATATAATCTACAGACAAAACAGCTTCACTCCTAGTTACACACTTATCAAGCCGGGGGAGAGGTAAAAAAATCTCCCCCCCTCCTTTTTGAAGGAATCTTCTTCAAAAACAAAGAGGGGAGCGATCTGGAATTCGAGCGAATGCATCTTCACACTCCAGTTCTGAGTAAAGCATATCTGGAGGGGACGCATGCATAGGCGGCCCATCAGAATAAGATCCACAGCCATTTTGCACAACCCCATCAGTTGCATGAATTCCCTTGCTGTTAATGCGTCTGAGTGTAGACAAAAGCGAGCATAACAACTGACTAATTTCGCTCTGGGTAACGGCAGGCGAACCAGATTGTTGTGAGTCTCGAAGCTCATCCCCAAGTGATTGAACGACTTGGACAGAGCTAAATCAGACTTTTTCTCATTTACGATGAAACCGAGATGTCGGAGTAATAGAAGCAGACTCTGAGCATCGTTATGAAGAATAATTCTGTTGCCATATCTCTGCAGAATGTCGTCCAAGTAAGCCGATGTTACCGCAGACGAATGAGCTCGGAAGTATGACATTACGGAGTTCATTATTTGAGTGAATGCCCAGGGAGCCAGGTTCAGACCAAAGCACATTGCTCTGAACTGATAAACCTTCCCTTGTACGGTGAACCGTAGGTACTTTTTAAATGCCAAATGTACCAGAACATAAAAGTACACAACCTTTAGATCTATTCTTGCTGCATAGTCGTTCACTTGAATGCTCGCTCTTACCGACCGAATGGTCTCATATAGAATTTTGGAGCCACGATAAGCTTGTTTATCCAGCTCAAGTCTATTACCGGTTGGAACGAGCCGTCTGGCTTCGGTACGAGGAACAGGTGACTGTAAAAAACCCTGAGAATCTTGATTCTCGATGACCTCTATTGTTTCCTTTAACAAGAGAGCCTGTATCTCCGCTAGGAGAGACTCTCTTTTGAAAGGATCAGACAGAAGAATTGTCCAACGCGGACATCTTGTTAGTGGGGGTTTCGCTCGGAATGATAGCCGTAGGCCGTCCAAGACTACACTTCTCACCCACTGATCTACCGTGACTGCTATCCAGTTTCTCGCGACGTTTGATAACCTTCTGCAAACTGGCAAGCAATAAAGGTCTTGAACATCACCTGTATGACCTGCGAGGCTTACGGGAGGAGAACCTACATCCTCCCTGCGAAGAACCTCATCCCTTCGGCGGCGTCTGAGCGATAGTCTCGATCAGACCTATGCCCCTTTCCCGAGTCGCTATATTGACGACCTCCAGAGTAATTGTAAGAGGGTTTCTTGTACCCCCATGAGAAGTTCCCATTTGCCGTTTAGATCTGGAACATACTCCTTACTCTTGTCTGCGGAAGTAGGTTGTTGAGACGATGACTTCAATAGCAGAGCACTTGATGCATTCTTAGTAGCCTGATCATAGACTAACGAAAGCTTATCATCAAAAATAGTATGTCCGAAGACCAGAGCGACCCGGAGAGAGCTTTTCACCTTGTCATCTGTAAATGATGACGACGCAAGGGCAACATCATGTCTGATTAACTTCAGATTAGCCACTGTTAGGGCGGAGTTATATGTGGTATACATAACTGCCCTGGAAAGAACTCTAAGAGAGGTACGAACATCCTCAAATTCCTTCCCGTTGAGTCGTTGCACCATAGCTCTGGTAAGGTGATATTCGTAAGACATTGCATCTGAATTCGCACTACTTGATGAAATTGCCATTTCAATTGTGTCTGAGCGAATAGTGAATGATGCAGGCAATGATACATCTAGATCCCCAGCCTGCTCATCGAAACACAGAGGAGCTCTCTGAACATCTTCTCCGACCATTTATAAATGAACGTGGTCCAAGAAACTGTATGTTTATGAAAGATGTAGTTAAGAAACCGCCTTTATTCCTCACACTCGAGAGGTTGAATACGGCGATGTCTACATGGCCGAAGGCCTGCGACACCTGCCTAGACTGAACCAGAAAAGAAAGAACTTCTTCCTTTGTCAATATAAAGTCTGCGTCCAACGACGCCAGCAGGTTTCTCTTTTGTTTGCGCAGCATTCTGATTCGTCAGAACGAATTCAGGGTAGTATTGATGGATGAAATCCATCACAACCATGTGCTGTTCCGAAACGGAAGGGTAATCCTCTTCCTTATTCCTTTCACCATCCGAGAGAATCAGTTGCGAATCTCGGTCCATTGCATCTGTGTGAACAGATGACTGGACCGACCCAGCACCGTCCGACAGCTCAGGTTCTGTGTCTGAGGGAGGCTGCTCCTACACTTGCTGGGATGCTGTGATCAGCTGCGCAATCTGCGACAGCAAGTCCGTCATCGAGGCCTGAGGAGCAGTGGGCTTCTGTTTCTTAGCAGCTTGCTGCTCCTGGGACAGTGTGTCGGAAATGGATCTCTTCTCCGAACGTCCCGATGATCGAGGCCTCGTCTCCCTAGCTACTGGATGATCCAACTTCACGGGTGAAGAGTAGTCCCTTCTTCATGCAGCAGGCTGGATATCTGAAGTCGAGTCGCTAGGATGCGGTTGTGAGTGCTTTAATAATGCAGCAGAGGAAGCCATGACTGAAGCTGACCCAGCTGCAGACTAGACAGAGCGTCCCGAGAGGTGAGTGGACGTATGCTCTGTCTCGTGCCAGTTTCCAACCAGAAAACTTCATTTCGGCTTGTGAAACGTAGCGGAGGAAGCTGTGACTGAAGCCGACCCAGGCTGCAGATTAGACAGAGCGTCCTGAGCGGTGGGCAGACATATACTCCGGCTTGTGCAAGTGTCTCATAACAACATTTGGCCCCCAAATGTTTTTAGATTAGAGAGGGGCCTCTCCCATTCGCGGTCTATTAGACCTCGCCCAAGTACAAGAAACTTGCTGACTTCCTCCCTATTTCCTCCTTATTTCCATCGTTGTTGGGTGAGCTTATTTATATTTAAGTGCTCGCTCTACCCACATGTACACTTCCTTCGACCGCAACAGACTTACCCGGTCGAGCTAGCTGCTTGCAAGAGATTAAAACCCTTAACAAAAGGTCCTAACTCTTGCAATCATGAGCACTGCAGCTAGCTTTATACGCTCAACAGAGCACGATGACGGTAGCACACTTGGATGGGTGTCAGAATATCATCACCATGTTCATGTTCCTCTGAAATAGAAACTGAAACAAGAGGCCCCAGGGGGCCTGAGGGCACTCACTTGACATGGTAGCCTAAATATCAACACAGAGAATTGATTTGAACAAGTTGCATCTGCTCCTCCTAAAAAAAGCTTATTCCAACTATCCAAAGATTCTGACCAGTGGATCTAAAAAAAAAAGATTTTTAAAGAAAATTCCTCATTTTGAACTAAGTTATAATTCGGGCTACCACAGTGAGCCCAAATATGAACCCAGGGACTTGGCTTGAACAAACTTTAATCTCATCCCCTTAAGCAAGGTGCATACCCAATATCAAAAGGTTCTGCCAGCTGGATCTTGAGAAGATTTTCCAAGAAATTTGCTTGAAATGCACTAAGTTCAAATTTGGGCTCCTATACTGAGCCCAAATATGAATCCAGGGGGCTGATTTGAATAAACTTGAATCAGATCCACCCACAATGTTGCATACCAAATATCAAAAGATTCTGACTGCTGGATCTGGAGAAGATTTTTTAAGAAATTTGCCTGAAATGCACTAAGTTCGAAATCGGGCTCCTATACTGAGCTCAAATATGAACCCAGGGAGCCGATTTGAACAAACTTGAATCAGATCCACCCTACAATGTTGCATACCAAATATCAAAAGATCCTGCCTGCCGGATCTGGAGAAGAAGATTTGTTAATGTTTTTCCCATTGCCTACAGTGTTAAAAAGTGCGGACTCAGCACTTTTTCAAAGTCCTGAAAAAAGTACCTTGTGATCAAACCGATAGGGATTTTTTTTAACCATTCTATTTTACTGGATAAAAATAAGCTTTATACAAAATAAGAATTCTCTGGGCCGTGTAGTTTTGGAGATATGGCAGTTTTGAGATTTTTCCTATTTTTAGCTCCTGAGGTTCCCATGGGGGCAATGAAAAAAAATTTTTTTGCATCAATCAACTACTTATGATCCATTAGCATCTTATATCAAATTTGGTTCAAATCGACCTCACGGTTCTGAAAATAGAAATTTTAGGCGTGGCCAAAATTTTTGCCCCTCCCATAACGAAGGCAAATAATGCCCGACAAACTTCTCTTGAACAAACTTAATTCTAAACCTCAAAAGGACTCTGTATACCCCATATCAAGTCTCTGCTACTGGTGTTTCATTAGAAGAAGATTTTCAAAAAATTTGGCCATTTTTTCCCCACCCCTCTGTTCAATATGAGCCGAAACCTAATTTGCATAAAAATCAAAATGCCCCTATATAACCACTACTTACATGAAATTTAATTAAAATGTGGCCAGTGGTTTAGGAAAAAGAGGCTGAAACACCACCTTCACACAGGACGATGGATGACGGACAACTGTCGGACGGACGACAGACGAAGAGTGATAAGAAGAGCTCACCCTGACTTTCAGTCAGGTGAGCTAAAAATTAATTATAACGCGGTGAGAGGCCTGGCCCCAGAATCTCACCGCCAACAACGTACCGCAACACCCATCTCCAACATTAGTCATCCCAGTGAACACAAGAATGACAAGAGTCCGCAGGAGTGCATTGACTAAAGTCAATATCAGTCCTCCAAACCCCACATCAAAATATATAATTAAGATGCATGAATAATAGCAATCAAAATTAAATTGAAAATATTTTTGGGAATTTTTTTTTGAAAAAACTCCTAAATTCCCAAAGGGAACATTAAGAGCCCAAAGGCATCCCGATAGAGCCTAAGTGTGGACAAAATCCAAATTTATTGAGCTACCCTACCAGAATAATAATCCATGTATCCTACAGTAATTCTATAGTAATAGAATATAAAATACTACCTATATATGAGGACGTTGTCAATGTAAACAACGTCAATGAACAAACCAGAAACAAGACATCAGGCCACAAAAAGGCCCAAAGTCAGAAATCAACTTAAATGCTACCAGATGCAAAACTGGATCTTCATATGAAGAAAAAACGATACATCGGATAGAAGATGCAAGACTAAACGACCTAACACCCCTAGGGTGAGGACGTAACCATGGGGAAAAACAGAATAAATATTCTGTAATACATGTAAAACTCCCAAGAAATTTAATAAAAAATTTCAACAAAAAGTAGTCAAAAAAGCTTAAGAGTTTAGCAGGAAGGGTTCATGGAAGGATAGGGAAGGAATACTCAACAAACAGTGGAATAATCATTATCAAAAATGATGACGTCCCGAAATTGGGAAACATGAAATAATTTTATAATTATTATAAAGTTACAGCCCTGAACGTCTAAAACCACCGTTGAACACTTCCATCATCCAATAATAGCCTTGGATCCACCAATTCTTGCATTGATTTGTGTCTGGCATCCTCAAAAAAGGAGATTTTAAAGCACAGATGTCAGTTCATCGCTGCTGACTTTAAGGCCAAACAAAGAAATGATGTTTGCGCTAATTCCGGTCACTTTCTGACGGCTACGCATGCAGAGAGAGTAAAAGTATGGAGGACCAAATAGGTCTTTCAATTTTCAGTTTTGCAAGCAAATTTGGGGGATTTGGGGGGGGGGGGGGGGGGGGTGTTCAAAATTTGTGTTTGTCCCTTGATAACTTTGAGTTTGCACCAGCTAGTCTGGGCCATTGGGTTATAGTATAAAAATACTGCCATTGTTATTCCACTCAGGATGCCTCATTTTTGAAACTTGGCTCCCATTTTGAATCCAAAGAGCTTACAAGAGTCAGAAGTAGGCCTTTAATGGTTAATACTGGCTTTATATGATAAAAAATACAATTCAATTTTCCATAATAAACACCTCAACTCATCGTTTATAATGCTTCGAGGGTGCCAGTTTAGAATTATACAAACATAACACAATCTCAAACCAGAAGGCACTCATAAATGCTTATCCATACTCAGTGAGGGACAGTGTAAATGTTATTGTATATTTTAGGTAGGGATAAGGGTTAGATTTGGGTCCGGAATGGATAGAATTCAGAAAAGAATTTAGTGTTGTGCAATTTTGATATTTTAGTTTGGTTTCAGTCTCCATTTTGGTTTTATTAGCCATTAAAGGATTGGTTTTATTAGCCATTAAAGGACTGGAGATTGTTTTACATTTTCATTTTCACAACAATTTGACAATATAGGCAGCCAAGATTTGCCTAGAAATGACTGTCAAGGTACTTCAACTCTAACTTCTGAATTTACCCAATAGCTGCATTCTAGGGCAAGTGTTCTGTTGCAGTCAAAAGTTATCAAAGTCAGAATTAATCATTCACCAATTGTTATCCAGCCAGTGTAATTTGCAAAAAATCACTATTCAAATTTTATTTTTTCAAATTTTTGTCTCCTAAATATAGCTTACAACCCCTCAATGAAATGGGCTCAATGAGCTTACTTTAATGAGGGCACATAAGCTAGGTTTTGAAGGCATAAAATTATAATTTTCAATTAAATACAAAAAATATTCCTTAGTGTTGTCTGCCAGTCATATTGGCAACATGGTTAGAAGTAATTACTGGATAATTACAAAATGTCTTGTGATATCTATGGAATATGTGCTAGATAACTGCCAAAAAATTCTTTGAAAAATGTTACTTCAAATTAGAACCACCAAACAGATTTCTATCAAGTTACCAGTGTGCTGGGGGGGGGGGGGGGGTAAATTTTCACTCCAGAAAAACATTAAAGTGATTAAAAAGCAGTTGTTAGAGAATGATATTACAATCCAGATGTGTAAAAAAATCAGAACATCAAGCACCAAATAATTCTATTATTAGGAAGAACAGAACAAAGTTTTCTTTTAAATTTGATGCAGAGACTTGGTTGACATTCAAAGTCCAACAAAACAAGAGATTCACTTGGAAGTGACTATGCCCTCCTATGTCACAATGACCTTGATCTGTGACCTTGATCTCCATCAAACAAAAAAATTTGTAAAAAGTTTAATATTTGTACTTTGGTTCGTTTCTGAGTTATGGCTGAGACACGAATATTGATGATTTTCAGTGTGACCTTGAAATGTGACCTTGACCTTGCAGACCTGGCTGTGGTGTGTGACACATCCACTCGTTGTCCTTTATAATCGATCAAAGTTAGATGATTGTAGCCCTAATAGTTTTGGAGTTATGCTTGAGACAGGATTTGTGACCATGAACATATGAAGGTCAATTGTGACCTACTCCTTACAGATGCAGCAGAAACTATTATACGCAACACACCTTCTGACTGTGCTTAACATTTGAAAAAGTTTAACAATTGTACTATGATTCATTTCTGAGTTATGTCTGAGACACGAATATTGACCGATTTTTAGTGTGATCTTGAAATGTGACCTTGACCTTGAAGGTACGAACCCGGCTATGGTGTGTGACACATCCTCCCATGGTCTTTTATAATTGTGTGAAGTTTGATGACTGTGGCCCTAACAGTTTTCGAGTTATTGGCTCGGACGCACACACACACAGATGGACACACGCACACTTCAATCACTATATGCCACCCGACTTAAGTCGGGGGGCATAAAAATGTTCTTTAACACACACGGACACACAGACACATGGATGGTCGGACACATGTATACTTCAATCACTATATGCCACCTGACTTAAGTCGGGGGGCATAAAAATGTTCTTTAACACACACGGACACACACACACACACAGACAGACAAACACATGCACACTTCAATCACTATATGCCACCCGACTTAAGTCGGTGGCATAATGAAAGTGTCAATGACACTGTAGCTCAACTTGTTAGGACATGTACATGTATAATATGTGACACAGCAATGACAAACATCTAGATAATGACCTGATAACAAAGGTACATATAAAGTATTGTAACGTTCTGTATATAAATACTGACCATAGCCTGTAACAAATGTATAGGTAAAGTATTATAAAGGTGGGTGACAGTCAGGTGCTAAACTAGAAAAGAAATCTTTGAGTCCCAGAGTGGGTCTGACTGAACCCCAAAATATTTGTTCTAATAGCACAGTGATAACAAAGGCACCCCAAAACACACTCGTTCCTGTCCCAAGGTGAAAACAAATGTACCCAAGAAGTTTTGTGAAGATCAGTTCATAAATACGAGCTGTATAGAAGTTGTGTACAAAAAACTGATTGGACCTAATTTCGGTACAAAATGGCCACTGGCAGCCATCTTGAATTTTGGACCACACCCAGAAACACTCGTTCTCATCCCAAGGTGATAACAAATGTACCCAAGAAGTTTCGTGAAGATCGGTTGATAAATACAGCCTCTAGCCCAAGCCGTATTGACATGTGCATTTACAGTGTATAAGTAGCACTGAATAAATCAAAGTTCATCTAATTTGCATAATTTCTGCACGAGACAAAAACCAGTACTATATGTGATTTATTCCATGTTACTAAACATTCATACAAAAAATTTAAAAAATTCAAATCAGAACTTTCATACAGAAGTTCTGTACAAAAGACTGATTGCACTAATTTTGGTACAAAATGGCTGCTGGTGGCCATCTTGAATTTTGGACCACACCCAAAAACACTCGTTCTCATCCCACGATGACAACAAAGGTACCCAAGAAGTTTCGTAAAGATCAGTTCATAAATACTGCCTCAAGCCTGTGCCGTATAGAAGTTGTGTACAAAAAACTGATTAGACCTAATTTCGGTACAAAATGGCCACTGGCAGCCATCTTGATTTTTGGACCACACCCAGAAACACTTGTTCTCATCCCAAGGTGATAACAATGTACCCAAGAAGTTTTGTGAAGATCGGTTGATAAATACAGCCTCTAGCCCAAGCCGTATTGACATGTGCACTTACAGTGTATAAGAAGCACTGAATAAATCAAAGTTCATCTAATTTGCATAATTTCTGCATGAGACAAAAACCAGTACTATATGTGATGTATTCCATGTTACTAAACATTCATACAAAAAATTTAAAAAATTCAAATCAGAACTTTCATACAGAAGTTCTGTACAAAAGACTGATTGCACTAATTTTGGTACAAAATGGCTGCTGGTGGCCATCTTGAATTTTGGACCACACCCAAAAACACTCGTTCTCATCCCACGGTGACAACAAAGGTACCCAAGAAGTTTCTTAAAGATTGGTTCATAAATACGGCCTCTAGTCTGAGCCGTATAGAAGTTGTGTACAAAAAACTGATTATACCTAATTTCGGTACAAAATGGCCACTAGCAGTCCTCTTGAATTTTGGACTGCGTCCAGAAACACTCGTTCTCGTCCCAAGGTGATAACAAAGGTACCCAAGACATTTTGTGAAGATCGGTTCATAAATACAGACTCTAGCCTGAGCCGTGTTGACATGTGTACTTACTGTGTGTTAGTAGCACTGAAAAAATCAAAGTTCATCTAATTTGCATAATTTCTGCATGAGAAAAAAACCCGTATTATATGTACTGTATCCCTTGGTACTAAACATTCACACAAAAAATTATTCAAATCAGCGCTTTCATATGGAAGTTCTGTGTAAAAATCTGATTGCACCTAATTTTGTACAAAATGGCTGCCATCAGCCATCTTGAATATCGGACCGGACCCCAAAACACTCGTTCTCGTCCCACGGTGATACCAAAGGTATCCAAGAAGTTTCGTAAAGATCGGTTCATAAATACAGCCTCTAGACCAAGCTGTATTGGCATTTGCACTTACAGTGCTGAAAGTTACACTAAATACATCAAAGTTAGTCTAATTTGCATAATTTACGCACGAGAAAAAATCCCGTATTATATGTGATGTATCCCATGGTACTAAACATTCTTACAAAAAATTATTCAAATCAGCGCTTTCATATGGAAGTTCTGCGCAAAAATCTGATTGCACCTAATTTTGTACAAAATGGCTGCCAGCGGCCAACTTGAATTTCGGATTGGACCCCAAAACACTCATTCTCGTCCCACGGTCATAACAAAGGTACCCAAGAAGTTTCGTAAAGATCGGTTCATAAATACGGCCTCTAGCCCGAGCCGTATTGAATTGTTGACGGACAGACGAACGACTGGCCATGGCATAAGCTCAAATTTGACTTCGACAAAGTTGAGCTAAAAATGTTCTTTATTAATCTAATTTGATTAACCCATTACTTAATGCGAAAGGCAGACAAAACATGCAAACAAAATTCTTAAATGACTATTTTTTTTTCATTTTTTGCATCCAAAACATAGCTTATGACCACTCATTGGAACAAGCTGACAAGCTTGTTCCTATGAAGGATCATAAGCTATGTTTTGGGTATAAAAAATAAAAAAACAAAAATTGAATGGTGATTTTTGTGAATAGCAGTGGCCGGTTTTGGCCGTTACATTGTGTAAAGGGTTAAATCTGATGATAACATTGGCCCGGGACAGTGACTGAACTATTCACTTTGAAATGTGATGACCATAATTTTGGAAAGATGTATCAATAGACAGGAGAAATGACAGACAGATAGTTGGAAGGTGGAGTGGAACACATTCCTGAACTCACTTAATTGAATATTTCTGAATCGAATAACTCCGTTAATCACATAAACTTTCAAAAACCATTTACTAAACTTTAAAACAAACTTAACCTGTTAATTACATATTGGTTATAGAGTAAATCCCCATAAACTAAATGAAAAATATTGTGATTTTTTTAAAAACTTCAGCTAAGAACCTTCAAACTCAAAAGCATTAGCAACTGATTTGGTCCCCGTACTTCCAATACGAGTATTTATTCAATTATATCTTTTTTTTAAAAGAGCACTGCAAGCTCTATCAAATGAAATCAAATGGAACAAGGGCAATGCAAAGCGTGGGCCACTGCCCCGACCCGCAGGCATGTTCAAAGTAGCCATAAAGGTATTTTAGAACATAATAATTTTCTAAGTCAAAAGATTAAAAAAGGGCAATAACTCTTGGAAAAATTATTGACTGAACCTGTTCCTTGGGCATATCTGTTCCCCCATATAAGTCTATCAACATACGAAAGGATATCCAAATCCAACTGATGGCTTTGAATGTACAATTAAAAACGTTTGTACAGACAGATGGACAAAAGGGAAAAAGGGCAATAACTCTAGGGAAAATATTGGACGGATCCCATTCCATGTGCATATTCATTCCACCATGCAGGTCTATCATCATACCAAAGGAGATCCAAATCTGAAAGGTGGCTTTGAAGTTACAATGCAAAATGTTTGTACAGACAGAAGGGGAAAAAAGGCCATAACTCTGCGAATACGTATTGGATGGAACCTGTTCCTTGTGCATATCTGTTCCCCCATGCAGGTCTATCAGCATACCAAAGGTGATACAAATCCGACCAATGGCTTTGGAATTACAATGCAAAATGTTTGTATGGAAGGACATGGATGGATGGACAGATGGATGGATGGACAAATGGATGGAGGGCTTCACTAGATACCCCTGAATCCTCCTTCAGAGGTCGGGAGCATAATAAATACTCAAACTGTGATGAAATCACCAAATTCTGGTAAACTGAATACTCCTGTTCACTAATTGAATATTTTTGACCAACAAATGTTCTATTCAATTAACCGGTTGTCTGCACAATGATGTCGAAATATCAAAATGACAAGCTGTAAATTTTTTGGCCTCCTGTAACTTGAAATTTAATTAATTCAATCTTGTTTGACAGAGCTCATTGAGCTCTGTCAAACAAGATTAAATTTGCTAAATAGCCAGTTGCATTATGGCAAAATTTGCTTTTTAATCCTTTACCCAACATAACAGCCAAAACCGGCCAGTGCTATTCACAAAAATCATTATTCAATTTTCATTATTTGTTTTTCAATCTTTGTCTCAAAAACCTAGCTTATGTCCCCCACTGCAATGAGCTCAGTGAGCTCATTCCAATGAGGGGTCATATGCAATGTTTTTGACACAAAAAAACTGGTATTTAATAATTTTGTTTACATGTGTCGTCTGCCTTACGGGTTAGGTAAAGGGTAAATTTTTTTTATATTTTGATATCGGTGTGCAGAGGGTTAATGGGATTCCACTCTTGAATTTTTACCAAAACTTGATTTGTGAACAATAATGTTGACAAAGCACAATGCAGGAGTAGTATTTACCTCTACTGCCTTTCTTTCCAGCTTCAGATTTTTTGCCACTTCCACCTCGTTTCGGTGATTCACTGGCTGCTCGCTTGTCCTTATCTTTCTTTCCTGTTTTGGGAGATTTGCTTCTTGATTCTTTTGATGATGCCCTTGAGCCAGATTTCTTTGCTGATCCTAAATATACATAGGAAAGTAGTTGAAATTAAAATCTTTACTAAATAAAAATACTTATAATTTTTTTTCAGAAAGCAAGACTTGTTTCAAGAGAATAAACCTTTGTTGAACAAAACATTGAGACAATTAAATTCTACATTATTGTTGGCTGCCTGTACAGGCAGCCAAGAATGATGTAAAAACACTGTCAAGATAAATGCTTCCTACTGGTAGAACTTTGAACAACATTTTCAGAGCCATACAGAAGTCACAGTTTGTGGCTGAATGGGGACTTAAGGGTTAAAATATATTTCACCCAATAATGTTTGCTTCATGTAAAGTTTCATTTTCCAGGGACCAGGAGAAGTATGATTATTAAGTGGTAAACTGTTGCATTCATTTTGGTTGTTAGAATTGTTTTATATGTGTTGGACTCATTATATTTTATTGGAGGGTGTTTTGGGACATGCCCCAATAAACTGTGACAAGACAGCCCCATATGAACAGAAAGTTTCAAATCCAAGAGAACATGAGCACATCCGCAGAATATGATGCCTTCTAATTTAAGCACCAATGGACTAATGGCACTCAATTAGAACACTGGATTTTAAACCAAAAAGGTTAACAGTTTGATTCTGACCTGCAATAACTATGCTGTGTCCTTGGGCAATACACTTAATCTTGTTTGTGTACTAAGGCCAGACATGGTAACCTGCAAAATAATTTTTCAGGGAACCTGAGGGTGATTTTCAGGGAAATGGGATGGAATTCAGGGAAAAGTTTGCGTGGGGCCAAAACAAAAAAAAAAAAAGACCACCATTAACACCACGTTATATCCAGATCTAGTTGTCAATTGTGCTGATGCATTTATGCTTGGTTAAAAAATCATAAAATAATTGTTGATTTACCCACCCACCCCACCCCCACCATCCTCTTCTTAATGACCCCTCACCCACAGAACACCACCACCTGTGGTTTGCTTTTATCAAAGTCTACTAAGCTAATAATTTCCCAAATCTGGAAATGTTAACAGGAAAAGATGTCTTAATGTTCCGTTACTTCAAGAAGATTAGTACTTGAAAAGTATCTTTATCAAAATCCTTTGTGCATGTGTGGATGTGTCATATGTGCCCTGCACAACCATTCAAAATTTTCTGGGTGGGTGCAGACGGCCAACAATTAACAGTTCTATAGTCAGCAGAATGGAATAAATGTAGTGTTAGAAAATAAGTCCATTGTGTATAAATATGTAGTCATAATTTTTTGACATCCTAAGCGACTTTAACCTATTTTTAAACTGTGTTAAATAGTTGAGATCAAGGTGTTTTTTACATTTTGATTTGGAAAAGGAAAGAGAATTAAAGCTATTCTATGAATAAACAAATATATATTATTTAATTCCTTTTCATATATTTTATTTACCCAAAAACAGCATTTAAATGAAGGTGGAGTTTTCAAGTTTTTGAAAGTAAGTCACCTATTTTCACTTCGACACTCACACATTGATCATGAATCTCTGATTACGAAGAAAAAAATAGGCTGATGAAATCGTCAGATATGTACCCATACGCGCAACTAGTAGAAAGCTGTATGATGGAGGGCCACCCCCGATGCCGACGTAATGTACACCATACATGGTATGGGTACATATTGAAATGGAGTGGAGGAGTGCCTAATTTGATGGATAAAGGGTTAATATCTCCAGATCAAATTATTAGATTTACTTAAAAGACTATACAGCACAGCACAGCACATCAGTAACCTGAATACATATATATATATAAAGTAACCTGATAATCGGATTAATATTTTTTGAGTTATTGCATGCTGAAGAAATGGATTGGAGGAGTTCTCAATTTGAAGGATAAAGAGTTAATATCACAGGATCAAATTATCAGATTTACACCAAAAACTATACAGCTTGGCACATCAGTAACCTGAACACATATATAAAGTAACATGACAATCAGATTGATATGTTTTGAGTTATCTCATGCCAAAGGGATTGGAGAAATTTTCAATTTGAAGGATAAAGGATTAATATCTCAGGATCAAAATAAGAGATTTACACCAAAAACTATACAGCTCGGTACATCAGTAACCTGAACACAAATATAAAGTAACTTGACAATCCAAGCAATATTTTTCAAGTTATTGAATGCCAAAGGGATTGGAGGAATTTTCAATTTGAAGGATAAAGGGTTAATATCTCAGGATTAAATTATCAGATTTACACCAAAAACTAAACAGCTTGACACATCAGTAACCTGAACACAAATATAAAGTAACTTGACAATCCAAGCAATATTTTTCAAGTTATTGAATGCCAAAGGGATTGGAGGAATTTTCAATTTGAAGGATAAAGGGTTAATATCTCAGGATCAAAATAACAGATTTACACCAAAAACTATACAGCTTGGCACAACAGTAACCTGAACACAAATATAAAGTAACTTGACAATCCAAGCAATATTTTTCAAGTTATCGAATGCCAAAGGGATTAGAGGAATTTTAAATTTGAAGGATAAAGGGTTAATATCTCGGGATCAAATCATCAGATTTACACCAAAAACTGTACAGCTCAGCAAATCAGTAACCTGAACACAAATATAAAGTAACTAGACAATCCAAGTAATATTTTTCAAGTTATCGAATGCCAAAGGGATTGGAGGAATTTTCAATTTGAAGGATAAAGGATTAATATCTCAGGATCAAAATAAGAGATTTACACCAAAAACTATACAGCTCGGTACATCAGTAACCTGAACACAAATATAAAGTAACTTGACAATCCAAGCAATATTTTTCAAGTTATTGAATGCCAAAGGGATTGGAGGAATTTTCAATTTGAAGGATAAAGGGTTAATATCTCAGGATTAAATTATCAGATTTACACCAAAAACTAAACAGCTTGACACATCAGTAACCTGAACACAAATATAAAGTAACTTGACAATCCAAGCAATATTTTTCAAGTTATTGAATGCCAAAGGGATTGGAGGAATTTTCAATTTGAAGGATAAAGGGTTAATATCTCAGGATCAAAATAACAGATTTACACCAAAAACTATACAGCTTGGCACAACAGTAACCTGAACACAAATATAAAGTAACTTGACAATCCAAGCAATATTTTTCAAGTTATCGAATGCCAAAGGGATTAGAGGAATTTTAAATTTGAAGGATAAAGGGTTAATATCTCGGGATCAAATCATCAGATTTACACCAAAAACTGTACAGCTCAGCAAATCAGTAACCTGAACACAAATATAAAGTAACTAGACAATCCAAGTAATATTTTTCAAGTTATCGAATGCCAAAGGGATTGGAGGAATTTTCAATTTGAAGGATAAAGGGTTAATATCTCAGAATCAAATTATCAGATTTACACCAAAAACTACACAGCTTGGCACATCAGTAACCTGAACACAAATATAAAGTAACTTGACAATCCAAGCAATATTTTTCAAGTTATCAAATGCCAAAGGGTTTGGAGGAATTTTCAATTTGAAGGATAAAGGGTTAATATCTCAGGATCAAAATAACAGATTTACACCAACAACTATACAGCTCGGAACATCAGTAACCTGAAGATATATATAAAGTAACATGACAATTGGATTGATATTTTTTTTAGTTATCTCATGCCAAAGGGATTGAAAGAATTCTCAATTTGAAGGATAAAGAGTTAATATCTCAGGATCAAATTATCAGATTTACACCAAAAACTATACAGCTCAGCACATCAGTAACCTGAACACAAATATACAGTAACTTGACAATCCAAGCAATATTTTTCAAGTTATCGAATGCCAAAGAAATGGATATGGACACCGGACGGACAGATGGACAGACAGATGGACAAACAAAGGATGGACGAACGACGGATGGCCACCCCAGATGCCGGCATTATGTGTACCATACATAGTATGGGTACACATAAAAACAGAAATAAACATGAATACAGTTGAAATATATATCACAAAATACCCTTTTCTTAAATAAATTTAACTTAAATCCATATTTTACTGCTTCGTGAGTTTTTACCAAAGTTTGAAATGCATCTGATTTGACTCCGAACGTTTTACATAAGTTACAATGGGAAAGAAATATTCGACTGTTGTTTTCCGGGATTTTTTATCCCAAACTGATTCCCATCCTGGAGGCTGGGAACTACACTGAAATTTTGGGATTTTCCTGTGCATTCTGGGAGAGTTAACATGTCTGACTGAGGCATACTGCATATCGATGGTTGGTGTAAATGCCCCAACTGCTAGAAACTCTGCTTGTGTGGAGTTAGTAAGTTGGAGAGGCTGACATTTGCTTATCACAGCTTGATGGTTCTCTCCAGGTACTCTAGCTTCTTCCACCCATAAAACTGTCCAACACGATGTGTTGCTGGCTGTTGAAAGTGTCATTAATCCCCAATAAAACAAACAAACACAACCTGTTTAGAAACTCACATGTTTCTCATTCCAAACATCAGGAGATTCTCTTTAGTTTGAGTGACTACTGAAATAACAAGATCCTGGAGTGAATGACAAACAAAAATAAAAAAATGAACAAAAATTTACAATAAGTAAGATGTTAATAAAATGATAAATTTTAAGTAATTTGTTTATTTTTATACTTACCAATGGACCAGACTAGCTGGTGCTAACTCATTTTAATTCAGGGCCAAATACAAATTTTGTACCCTCCAATCCCCAAAATTTGCATACAAAACCCAAAAAAATCAAGTCCTATCTGGTCCTCCATACTTTTGTTACCTGTGCATGCGCAGTATCCAGGAAGGTACCGAAATTGGCGCTAACCATCATTCTTTCTACAGTGCCAGCTAAATGTTATAATCAGTGGGGAGGTATGAGTGCCCACTCATGGGAGGGCCATCTGCATCTGGGCCATTGGTAAGTATAAAAAAAATATACAAATTACTAAAATTTATCATATTTTTATACTACAACCAATGGCCCAGACTAGCTGAATTGTAAAAAGGCTCGAGGGCCTTGGACTTAAAGGAAAATCCAATCTCTCAATTACTTTGATAAAGAATAGCTCCTACAGGAGAACAGGAGAAGACATAGGAATTACATATGTCCTTCTTTTTTATAAGAAAAGAGAATGACATTACACCAAAAATGTAATTGAGCATTACATAATTTCTCCATTTAATGTGTGCATAACCTATTATGCTAATTCGGTGAAGGAAACCAATATATAAAGCTAGTGCAGAGAATGAGATGCTTTATACTCATTTAAAAGTGTCCGAGGATTGTATGTTAACACCTGTATGACACTAACATAGACAATTGCTTCACAGTGAGCTACACTTTAAAAACAGTACATAAATGAGACATAGTTATTGCTTCACACCGAGCTACACATTAAAACTACCCAGCACCGACACTGGACTACTGTCCCTGGAGGAGGCATTCCCTTGCTTTTCACTGTAAAGCCAGATGACCGAAGGGAACCCCCCCCCCCCCTTCCCCTAGTTCTGAGGATAAATTCCTCAGAACGAAGAGATCAGTGGAACAGCGTCAGTGCTCAAGCAGACTGCCTAAACACCTTGTAGATGTAAAATTAATGGACGACATTCTGAGCAACAGAAAAAGGATCCAAAGATCTAAGCTCACTGGAATTGGACTCTAAATTTCTAAGGTAAAACATGGTAAATGAAGAGGGCTGCCTTCATCAGATCAGTAATAGCTATACTGTAAGAATAAGCCCAAGAAGTGGACAGTGCTCTAACCTCATGCATTGAAATTTTGTTGACAGATCGTTGATCCGAAGATAGACTTTCATAGGCAATACGTATTGCCAACTGAATCCATCTAGCAATAGAATGAACAGATATATCTTTTCTGTTAGGAATCAAGGAAAGAAAGAATCTTTTACTTCCTTTTCTAGTAAAATCCCATCTACGTTTATAAATGTGCATTGCTCTTACTGGACACAGCAAAGATTTATGGTTATCCGAGGACGGTAAAGCCTTAATGATAATAGGCTCCGGCTGCTTATACGGAATTTGATTCTTAGCCAAAAATCCCATTTCCGTAGCGAAGGTAATAGTATTACCCACACTACGGTAATGGGAATCATCGACAGATAATGAATGAAGTTCACTTACTCTTCTGGCAGAGGCAAAGGCTAAGAGAAAGGCCGTTTTATAGGTCAAGAATTTGAACTCTACATCATCTGACGGCTCAAATGGAGCTTCTTGAAGCTTCAACAGAACCCAAGCCAAATTCCATTTCGGAATTAACCTGAGGGTTCTAGGTCTATTCACAGAAAAATTTCTAACTAGCTTGGATAAAGAAGTATCTAATCCAATAGCCAAGTTATCATGATGAGCATAATAATTGTCTGATAACATAGACCTATAGCCCTTAATAGTGACGGGCTGCAGTTAGTGTACATCAAACAGGTAGACCAGGAAATTGGCAATCTGTGGAATGGACAGATCACAGATGTCTATAGACTGGTCCGTACACCAAAGGAAGAAAACCCTCCACTTCGCTGCATAATTCAACGAAGAGGAGGTCCTCCTGCATTTAGAAATTGTGTCCACTGCTCGTCCTGTAAAATGTTTTCCGTGCAAGAAGGACCGCACAATGGAAATACGTGAAGGTTGAGACCTTCCAGGTTGTGATGCAGTGCGTGAGACTTCCCCTGATACAGAAGATCCTTTTGTGGAGGAAACTTCCGGGGAATGTCTCATAACAGACACCTGAGAAGGTTGATCCAAGGTTTCTGTGACGACAGAGGTGCTACTAGCAGGATTTTGCAGTGTGACTGTTTGATCTTTAACAGAATCTGCTGAATCAAAACGGAGCTGGAGGATATGCATATCCGATCATTCCATCCCATGAGATCGACAAAGCGTCTTCTGTGTATGCTCGATGATCTGGACATGGCGACACGAACGTCGGTAACTGATTGTTTAGATATGTCGCAAAAAGATCTATCATGGGATGATCCCACTGGTAGCAAATCTGACTGAATATTCGCTTGTTAAGAGTCCACTCCGATGACAACAGGTGACCTTTCAGAGAGAGTGAGTCTGCTAATACGTTCAGATGACCTGGTATATGACGGACTGAGAGATGAACAGGTTGATTCAGAACGAATAGGAGAATCTTCTCCATTAATTCACATAACGGAATCGAGTGAGTGCCACCTTGGTTCCTGAGGTAAGCTGCTACTGTCGAATTGTCCGACAGAATCTCAACATGGATGTTCGCTATTATGTAAATCCAATGTTGTAGTGCTTGTCAGATGGACATCATCTCCTTGATGTTTATGTGCTTCTTGAGGAACTTTGAGTCCCAAAGACCCTCACACTTCAAGTCTGCAGGACTTAGGAACGTGCCCCAGCCCGCCTGACTCGCATCTGTCATAACCATGAAAGCCGGATCTGGCAGTTGAAGCAGAACTCCTTGAGTCAACCACCGGAGGTCCACCCAAATCTGAACCTTTTGTTTTACTAGATCCATTAAAACAATACTGGTTTCGAGCAAATGCGTTTTCACAATCCAGTTCTGAGTAAAGAATATCATGAGGGGACGTGTGCGCAGGCAGCCCATTGGAATAAGATCCACAGCCGCTCTGCACAGCTCCATCAGTCGCATAAACTCCCTCGCCATCACTGCGGGAGAGTTTAGACAAAACTAATTTCGCTCTGGGTGACGGCATACAAACCAGATTGTTGTGAGTCTTGAAGCTCATTCCCAAATGAATGAATGACTTGGACGGAGCTAGATCTGACTTTTTCTCGTTTACTATGAAACCGAGACATCGGAACAATTGAAGCAGACTCTGAACATCGTTCTGAACAATAATTCTGTTGCCGTATCTCTGAAGAATGTCGTCCAAGTAAGCCGATGTTACCACAGACAAATGAGCTCGGAAGTATGACATTACCAAGTTCATTATTCGAGTGAAAGCCCAAGGAGCTAGGTTCAGACCGAAGCACATTGCTATGAACTGATAAACCTCTCCTTGCACAGCAAACCGCAGGTACTTTCTGCATACCGGAAGTACCAGGACATGAAAGTAGGCGTCCTTTAGATCTATGCTTGCCGCATAATCATCCACTCAAATGTTTGCCCTTACCGACCGAATGGTTTCCATAGAGAACTTTGGCACTACGATCAAGTCTATTTCCAGTCAGAACGAGCCTTCTGGCTTTGGTACGAGGAAAAGGTGACTGTAAAAACCGTTAAAATTTGATTCTCGATGACCTCTATTGCTTCCTTTAATAAGAGAGCCTGTACCTCTGCAAGGAGAGACTCTCTTTTGAAAGGATCTGCCGGAAGATTTGTCAAATGCGGACATCTTGTAAGTGGGGGTTTTGCTCGGAATGATAGCCATAGACCTTCCGAGACTACACTTCTCACCCACTGATCGTCTATGACTTCTATCCAGTTTCTAGCGAAGTTTGATAACCTTCCACCAACTGGCAAGCAATAGAGGTCTTGTCCATCACCTGTATAACTTACGAGACTTACGGAAGGAGAAACTACATCTTCCCCGCAAAGAACCTCGTCCCGTCGGCTAAGGGCCGTATGACCTATAGTCTCGATCAGACCTGCGCCCCCTTTCATGAGTCGCTATACTGACGACCTCCAGAGTAATTATAGGAGGGTTTCTTGTACCCTCACAAGGAGTTTCCTTTAGTTGAATATGAGGAAGGGCTTTGCTTACCCCGGTGTGCTGTTGAGATGCAGACTTCAGTAGCAGTGCACTGGGAGCTTTCTTTCTAGCCTGTTCATAGACTAACGGAAGCTTGATATCAAATAGAGTATGTCCGGAGACCAGAGCGACTCTGAGAGAGCTTTTCACCTTGTCATCTATAAGTGATGATGACGCAAGGGCAGCATCATGTTTGATCAACTCCAAATTTGCCACTGACAGGACAGAGTTGTACGTGGCATTCATGACTGCCCTGGAAAGAAATCTAAGCGAGGAACAAACATCCTTAAATTCCTTCCCATTAAGACATTGCGCCATAGCACTGGTAAGGTGATCTGCTCTATTGGATGAAATAGCACATTCCATCACTTCCCAGCATATATTGAATGAAGCAGGTAGGGACATATCTAAATCCCCGGCCTGCTCATCTAAATGCAGAGCAGCTCTCTGGACATCTTTGATTCTCCAACCATTTTAAACGAACGTGGTCCAAGGAACGGTATATTTATAGAAGATGTCGATAAGAAACTGCCTTTCCTTTTAGCACTAGAGAGGTTGAATATGGTGTAGTCAACATGACCGAAGGCCTGCGACACCTGTCAAAACTGTATCAGGAAGGAAAGAACATCCTCTTTCATCCACACGAAATCTGCGTCCAGAGACGACAGCGGTTTCTCTCTAGTAGTCACAGCTTGCTGATCAGGTGGAACAATTTCAGGATAGTACTGATGAATAAAATTCATCGCTACCATATGCTGTTCCGAAAGGGAAGGTAATCCTCTTCCTTGACCCTTTCACCATCCGAGTGATTCAGCTGTGACATTCGGTCCATCACATCTGTGTGTGCAGATGACTAGACCGACCCAGCACCGTCCGACAGCTCACCACAGGAGTTTGCAGAAGGCTGCTCTTGTACTTGCTTGGATGCTGCGATCAGCTGCACAATCTGCAACAGAAAGTCTGTTACCAAGCCTTGAGGAGCAGCAGTCTTCTGATTTTTCGCCACTTGCTGCTCCTGGGACGAAGATCCTGAGATAGATCTTTTCACCGAACGTCCTAATGAGCGAAGCCTTGGATCGCCAGCTACTGGATGGTCCAACTTCACGGGCGAAGACTGGCTCTGTCTTTGCACAGCTGGCTGGATATACGAAGTCGGGTAGCTAGCATGCGGTCGTGTGTGGTTTTGTAGCATAGCAGAGGAAGCCATGACTGTAGCCGATCCTGGCTGCAATCTAAATGGAGCGTCCCGAGCGGTGGGTGTGGACGTATGCTCCAGCTTGTGCAAGTTTCTCAAAACAACATTTGGCCCCAAATGTTGTTGGGTTAGAGAGGGGCCTCTCCCGCTAGCAGTCTTTTCAGACCTCGCAGAGCCTCCCGAAAAGAAACTTGCTGACTTCCTCCCTATTTCCGTTGTCGCTGGGTGAGCTTTTGATTTTGAGGTGCTCGCTCTACCCAATTCTACACTTCCTTCACAATGGACTTACCCGGTGTCGCAGCTCCCACAGACGGAGTAACCGCTTTACCAGTCGAGCTAGCTGCTTGCAAGGAATTAAGCACAGTAACTAGAGGCCTTATCCTTTGCTTAATATTCATGAGCACCTTTGCAGCTAGCTCTGTTTGCTCATCAGAGTGCAACGATGATAGCACACTTTGGATGGGTGTCACAATACCATCACCATGTTCTTGTTCCTCTGAAAAAGAAACTGAAAAACTTGAATTATCTTGCGGTGAGAGCTCCGGCATAGGAACCTCACCGCCAACAACGTACCGCAACACCCATCTCCAATGTTTGGTATCACAATGAATACATGTAGGACAAGAATCCGTAGGTGTGCATCGACTACAGGCAAGGCAACAAGCATGTAAATCCGAGGTTGATTTCCTCGCCTTGCATTTAGAGCAGTAAGCTTTCATAATAACAATCAAAATAGCAGTCGATAGCACTCCTACAAACTCCACAATAAAATATATGATGAAGATACATGAATAATAGCAACCAAAATTAAACTTGAAAATTTTTTCAAAAACATTTTTCAAAATTAAAAAAAAATGCCTAAGTTCCCCAAGGGAACATGAAGAGCCCAAGGGCAACAAGCATGTAAATCCGAGGTTGATTTCCTCGCCTTGCATTTAGAGCAGTAAGCTTTCATAATAACAATCAAAATGGCAGTCGATAGCACTCATACAAACTCCACAATAAAATATATGATGAAGATACATGAATAATAGCAACCAAAATTAAACTCGAAAATTTTTTCAAAAACATTTTTCAAAATTAAAAAAAAATGCCTAAGTTCCCCAAGGGAACATGAAGAGCCCAAGGGCATCCCGATAGAGCCTAAGTGTGGACAAAACCCAAATTTATTGAGTACACTACCGGAATCATAATCAATCATCATCAATGTATCCTACAGTAACCCTACAGTAATATAATATGAAATACTACATATATTTGAGGACGTTGCCAATGTAAACAACGTCAAAGGAAAAAAACCGGAAACAAGACATAAGGCACACAAAAATGCTCAAAGTCAGTAACCGATTAAAATGCCACCAGATGCAAAGCTCGATCTTCTTACAAAGAAAAAACAATACTTCAGATAGAAGATGCAAGACCAAAATGACCTAACACCCCTAGGGTGAGGACGTAACCATGGGGATAAACATTCTGTAATACACGTTAAACTCCCAAGAAATTTAAAAAAAAATTCAATAAAAAATAGCCAAAAAGCTTATGAGTTTAACAGGAGGGCTTTAAGGAAGGATAGGGAAGGAACACTTAACAAACAGTGGATTAATCATTAGCAAGAATGATGACGTCAGGCATATGTCACGAAATTGGGAAACACAAAATAATTTTTATAATTATTATAAAGTTACAGCCCTGAACGTTTGAAACCACCGTTGTTCACTTCCATCATCTATTTACAGCCTTGGATTCACCAATTCTTTCATTGATTTGTGTCTGGCATCCTCAAAAATGGAGATTTTAAAGCACAGATGTCAGATCATTGTTACTGACTTTAGGACCAAACAAAGAATAATGGTTTGCACCAGTTTCGGTACTTTCCTGGATACTGCTCATGCACAGATGACAAAAGTATGGAAGACCAGATAGGACTTATTTTTTTCGGTTTTGTTTGCAAATTTTGGGGATTGGGGGGCAAAATTTGTGTCTGGCCCTGAATTAAATTGAGTTAGCACCAGCTAGCTAGTCTGGGCAATTGGTTGTGGTATAAAAATATGACACTTGAAGAGGCTGTGAGGCGAGAGATTATATGATGTTAACTTACAATTCAACCAAATTTCGCGATTAGTTAGTTTAATAAATGTATGTGGAATGTTTCATGGTGGAGTAGACAAGAAAATAGTGCAAATAATTCATTAAAGAAGGCACTTAGCAACAAAAGCAATGATAAAAATGAAAGCCAATAAACAGTGATTCTTACCATCCCTTGAAGCTTTCCGAGAAGCTGGTCTAGATTCTGAGGGTTCTTCTTTTGGAACTTCTATAACTACTTCTGTTGGAGGCGGAACCTGTATTGAAAGAATATAGAAGCAGATATTAACTTAGCTGCAGGTTTAAAATAAATGCCATAGACTGTGAAACAAAAGGCTTAAGCTATGTTTGTTTTTAAGGTCCTTACCAATAAACAACATAAATCCCTGGCTTCAGTAAAATTGATCTAAACACAAACCCTTACACAAACATGTGGAAAAGCTGACTAAGTCGGAGTTAAACACAAGAAAACTGCACACAAAAATCAGATAAATAGTGAAAAGATGTCATGAATACTACTTGATGACATTAATTAACAACTTCATCAATGTTCCTTACTAAAAAAAACACTGAAAAGACCTTTCCGTTCTGGCTGAGTGGTTGTCACATCTTGGGGTCAAACAGCAAATGTACTCCAAAGGTATGGTGCTGATAAGTCATAACAGGTTTTTCAAGGTCTGAGTAGAAGACCTGTATCATATGATAGAGGAGATCTGATAGTCTGGGCTTATCTTGATTAAAGAGAAAAGTTACAGGTGTGTCAAACTTATGTCTAGTGTTCATGGATACAGCTGCTGAAGTGTCTTTTGGTTTCATTGACATATTGACATATTATTTACCACAGCAAGAAAATGATGTCTCAAATGAAAAGGGGTTAGGCATCCACCAGTTTATTTCAGGGTGAATACTGACTGAAGAACAATGGAGTTACATGGAAGAACAATTAATAGGACTACTGTATTTCTGAAAAGAAGAAATATACCTAAATTTAAAAAAAAAAGGTTTGGGTGGGGAGTTGCGGGTGGAGGTGCTTCATTCCCCTGTATATTATCAAATCCACAGCCCCAAAATTCCTCCAATTCTGTGATAGCTGCAAGGAGGTTCGTATATTTTAGAATTGTCAATTACAATTACCCCTGCCCACCCCAATCCTCAGATCCGGAAGTCTATGATCTACTACACGGTGGAGCAACTGAAGTAATTAGAGATAATATTCTGTGTAAGGTGCAGTTTGTCAAGAAAAAAATTGTGGTGGGAAGGGCAAGCAAGACTCCTTCTGTCCATTTACTTATCAAAAAGGCACATACAGGCTATTCAATGAAGTTAAACTAACACTAACCTGTTGCTAAAGAAGTTTCCATAAATTTGCCCATGCTGTATTTTTACCCAAACATCACCCTCTGGACAGAGATTTGTATTGGGGGCATTTCTTTTAACATACATTAAATTCCATTGACACATAATTTATACCTGAGATATATGAGAATATTTGATGATTTGCACCACTACCTTTTTGTAGCTTCTATTTAGCTATTGCAAAAAAGTTAAAAAATTTATAGTAATTTATATATTTTTTATACTTACCAATGACCCAGACATAGCTGGTGCTAACTCTTAAAATATAGGGCCAAACACAAATTTTGCCCCCCAATCCCCAAAATTTGCATCTAAAACTAAAGAAAACATGTCCTGAAAGGCCCTCCACACCTCGCCCCCACTGCGCATGCGCAGTGTCAAGGACGTTCCGAAATTGGCGCCATTTATCATTCTAATAACCAGTGCCTGGTAAGCGCTATGTACTCAGCGGGGAGGCAAGAGTTCCCAACTCCTGGGAGGGCCATCCCCGTCTGGGTCATTGGTAAGTATAAAAAATATATAAATTACTATAAATTTTTTAACATTTTTATACTGTACCAATGACCCAGACATAGCTGAATAGTAAAAAGGCTGGAGGGCCAAGGACATAGAGCAAAATGGAATACGCTCAATAAAATAAAATAGAGTCATCCCCTGTAGGGAAAAGAAGTAATAGGCCTTACATGTATCTTTCTTATTTATGATAAATTAGAAAGATACAACACCTTCCAAAAATTGAGCTTCATACATCCATGTACTCTATTAATATCCAATAATCCTTATACTAATAATTTTTAAAGTAAGCCAATAATAAAGTAAGTCTAGAGAATAGAGACTCTTATACTCTTAAAAGTGTGTGAGAATTGCATAATCATGTCCGTTGACAAATGCAATATTCAAAAGCTATACTTTAAAAACTAAGACTTGAATGAATTTTATAAACTTAAACTTCTCACTAAACAACCATCCCAATAACAGCTCAGAATTACTAACTCCGGAGGAGGTATCCCCTTGTTTTCATAGTAAAAACAGGTGACCCAAGGGAACACCCTCCCCCCCCCTTTTTTCTTGCCCTGGGTCAAATAGCCCAGAGCGAAGAGGGCAGCCGAACGGAGACACTGCCGAAACAGACAGCCTACCTAGCTATAGTAGCAACTGTTAAGTGAATGACATTCTGAGCAGTAGATAATAGACCTAACAATAGAGGCCTTCAGAAATGGACTCGATATTTCTGAGATAAAAATCATGAATGGATGGCTGAGCGCAATGAGCAGCCTTCAAAAATCTAATAGCAACACTATTAATGTAAGCCCAAGAAGTAGAAGAACTCTTACTTCATGAGCCGAAATCTTAAGCACAACTGCTAAGCCAATGATATACCATAAGCAGTACGCTAGTTAATAGAATTCATTAACAATAAAATGGAGCGTAACGTCCTTCTACTAGACATCAAAGACAGAAGAAGCTTACGCCCTTGTAATAAACAGATATCTGTTTATAAATACATAAACTGTACCCGGAAAGAGTAAAGGCCTATGCCCATACGAAGACGGAAGGACCTTAAAATAATAGGTTCCGGATAATAGGAGCCTAACTCTTATGCAACAATCCAACCTAAATAGTAACGGAAGTATTGATTCCGAAACTATGAAAGTGAAAATCATCCATCGATAGTGCATGAAACTCACTGACTCTACAGTAAAAGAGAAACCAACAGAATTACTGTCTAAAAGGTCAGAATTTGAAAACTACTGTTTCCAGAGGCTCAAATGATTACTTAGCTAAATAAGAACCGAAGTTAAAATCCGTATAGGAATTTAATCTAAAGATTCTAAGTCTATTTATCAAAAAGTTACTAACTGACTTAGATAAAGAGACAAAAGACTCAATAGTAAACTATCGTAGAGTGCATAGGTATGAGGTAACATAACCTATAACCTAAATAACAACAGGCTGCAGTAGATCTTGTGAAACAAGTATACCAAAAACTAGCAATGCGTAGTATGGAGGGATCAACCATATGAACATAATGATCCCTACACCACGACGGAAGAGCCTCCACTTTAGTCGCATAGAATAGCGAAGAAGAGGATCTCCTATAGTAAGAAATCGCGTCCAAAGCTCGTCCAGTACAGTGCTTACAATGCAATACGGACCACACAACGGAATACATGAAGGTTGCGACCTTGCTGGTTGTGATAAAGATGACACGATTTACCCAGTGAAAAAAGATCCTCACATAGAGGAAGATTTCACGTAAAGATCCACAGTAGACAAGAGAGTAAATTACTCATGATCTCTGTGAAGATAGAGATGCTATCAACAGAAATGTATTGTGGTTGTTTATCTTAGCAATACCTGCTAAAACAACAGCGCCGGAGGATACGCGTATCCTATCATTCCGTCCTATAGATCAATAGAGCGTTAACAGTATTAGCTCAGAGATCTGGACAAGCCAACACATACGTCTGCAATTGATTAGCAAGCTGTGTCATAAATAAAACATCATTGGGCGCTCCCATAGATAGCAAATCTGATTAAATACTTGTTTGTTGAGAGTCCATTCTGACAGCAACAAGCGACCCGTAAGAGAACGGGAGTGCGATAAAACAATCAGACGACCCAGAATATGACGGACCAAAACTGAACTTGGTGTACTATAACCAACAGACGGATTCTTTCCATTAAATTGAATAACGGAAACGAAAGAGTGCCTCCCTGGTTCCGGAGATACGCCACTACTGTCGAATTAAAGGACAGGAATTTGGGCATGCGTTTCTGAATAATGTTCATGCAATGACATAAAGCAAGCCTAAAAAACATTATTCCGCGGAAGTTAAACTGATAGCTAAAAGACTGCGGAACCCAAAGACCCTGGCACTTAGAATCCGTAGGGATCAGTATATATCCCAATCTGTTTGACTGGCAACCGTCATAACAGCCACACTAGGGTCCGGCAACTGCGGCGGCACTCTCTGAGTCAACCACCGAATGTTTGCCCCAGTCTGAATCTCTTGTAACACTAGATAGACAAGAGAATGTATAAATCAAGCAATTCATGGATTGCCGGAAAGTTGCCGTCGAAGAGAAGCTCCTCCGAGAACGAAGCGACTCTGAGAGAGTTCTTAACCTACTATCCACGCGTGGATGTAGCTAGGGCTGCATCACGTCTAACCAACTCCAATCAGCCACTGAAGGGCGGAGTTATACGTGAACAAACTACTGCCCTCAAAAGAAATTACATTGAGAATAATATCCCGTAAATCTTTTCTTGAAGACGTAATGATAACGCCTCAGTAAGGCGGATTACGTATAATAAAGCGTCTAAGTTAAGTCTACTATACATAATGTCGTTCCCAACATTGAAATTGGAAAAGACATAAACGGCGAAAAAGAATATATGCAGTCTTTAATCACACCGTCTAGACGCATATGAACTCTCGGTATGCCCTGCTCTGCCAAAATAAACTATATGTAAAAAAGATAAAATGGCAGAAATGAGCCACGCGGACAAGAAACTAAACTATCATGCTTAGTAGCAGGCTTGTATATATATATATATAATATATAGCGTCGAAAAATAAAACACATGTTGTAATGACAATATTGGACTGCGTCGGTAAGTCAGAGACAAAGTCCCTGTACCGATCGAAAAATCCGAGTCCAATGACGCTATAAGTCTCTTATCCAAGATCGCAGCAATGAAGTCCGAAAAATAATCACTGGAAGAAATGCCAGAAGATATGAAAGGCATCTTCCGATACTACTAAAGGGAAAACTCGAAATCTTTCGAATCCCTTTCGCCATCCTGTCGGACCCTATAAAGCGTTCGGTCGTCCGTAGCTTGATGCAACCGCGGACCGCACCGACCCAGCGCCGTCGGATAATTCCTGATTCGACCGAGAAACCGTCAATTGCTGGGATGCTGCGAAACAACTGTGCTAACTCGGATAGCACGTCCGTCACTGAGGCCTGAGGAGCAGCGGTCTTACGATGCATTGCCGCAGGAAGCTCCGAGATCGTTACCCCGTGCATACTTCCAATATGCGAGCGAACGGGGTGTATAGGCCTCGTGTCCCTTGGCTACCGGATGGCGCGACCTATTCGCTGTGGAATCACTGAATGCCGAAACTGATCGGATACTCGAGGTCACGTAGCCAATGTGCGGTCGTGTGCCCTGCTGTGAGGATGAGGAAGCATTAAAGACAGTCTCTCGGACTGTCAATATAACGGAGCGTCCCGAGCAACGGACATATGCTCCGAATGTAAAATATCTGAACCACAACATGCGGTCCCCTATGTTGTTGGCTTCCTCCGATCTATCCTCAATCTGCCGTCACTGGGTGAGTACTAAAGTAATTAAAGTGCTCGCATCACCCAAATCTCCTTCCTAGACCGCAACGGACGAACCCGGCAGCCGAACCATTCGATGAATGTACGCTACACCGGGTGAGCTAGCGAATGTCACTCCGTAAGCGATAGACATATTCCATGAGCACTTATTGCCGCTAACTCTTCATTAACTATGACGACAGAGGCACACTTTTGAAAGACATCTCCATAACTCTTCGAACAAGAAACCAGAAATGCTTGGATAGCAAGCATAAAATAATAATATATATAGCGTCGTTCAATAATTCGAAAGTTTGTGTGACATTATTGGACTATGTCGGAACTGAGGGACGATGTCCCTGAACCGAACCAAAAATTTCTAAGTCCACCGACGCTATCAGTTTCTTATCCGGCATCGCAGCATATGTTGTTCCGAAAGGGAAAGCTTGAAATCCACCGAATCCCTTTCGGTATCCCGTCGGACCGGATGAAACTTTCGGACGTCCGTACCCGCTTCCGCGGAGCGTCCCGGCCCAGCATCGTCGGATAAAATATATGCGACAGATTCAGTTGATGCTGGGATGCTGCGATAAACTGTGCTATTAAGGAAAGCACGTCCGTTCCCGAGGCCTGTGCAGTAGCGGACTTACGATGCATTGCCGCTGGAAGCTCCGTGTACGTTGACTCCCGCACACTTCCTATGCGAACGTCCGGAGTCTGCAGGCCTCGAGTCCCCGGCTACCGACCCAGCGCTTTCGGATAATTCTCGATCCGACACCGTTTCTGTCGGCTGCTGGGATGCTGCGATAAGCTGTGCTATGTGCACAAGAATGTCCGGCGTCGAGACCTGCGGAGGCGCAGTCTATCGGTGCTTTGTCGAGGGCAGCTCCGCATCAGATGGCTCCCGCATACTTCCTATGCGAACGTCCGGAGTCCATCGGTCTCGAATCCCTGGCTGCCGGATGGTGTGACCTGGTCGCCGAAGAATCCTTGATCGGCGAAGCTGGTAATATATCGGCGGTCACGCAGCCAAGGTGCGGTCGTGTGCGCTGACGAGAAGAGGAAGCCTTAGCAGTCTCAGCGGACTGCCTATACAACGGAGCGTCCCGAGCGACGGACGTATGCTCCGCTAACGACACATTGTACCACAACATCTGGGGCCAGATGTTGTTGAACGAGAGAGAGGCCTCTCTCGCTTGCCGTCCGGATGGACCGGAACGAGCTATGAACCGGACTAAAAGGCTTCCTCCGTTCTCCCTCCGATCCGCCGTCACTGGGTGTGCATTAAGTTAATTTTATAGTGCTCGCATCACCCCAAAATTCCTTCTAGACCGCAACGGACGAACCCGGCTGCCGAACCATTCGGTGAATGGACGCTACACCGGGCGAGCTAGCGGACGTCAAAGGCCGTCGAACCTACTAGGGTCCTCTTAGGCAATTGGCGTATTACATGAGCACTTTTCCGCTAGCCCTTCATTAATTGTGACGACGGAGGCACACTGTTGGAAGACATCACAGATACATCACCCTAATCTTGATCGTCTGAAATAGAAATTGATAAAGTAGAGTGACCCTGCGGGGAAAGGACCGGAGTGTCCAAATCCCCAACAACATACCGTGACATACGCTTCCCATATTGTCATCGAAATCATACGATACAGAACAGGAGTTAATGCGAGTACACTGACCACATATAGAATGATAATAAGGTCAGAGGAAGACTTCCTCTTAAACAATTGATCAATATCCTTTCAATGTGAAAAGAAAACAAGTCCTGGTACTCGCACTAACCCCTGGCAATCAAAATACATAATAATAATATGATCCATTAATATAGAAAAAATAATTGAAATCAAAATATTTTGAAAAAATATTTTTTCAGAACAGCCCAAGTTTCTGAAAAGTAACGTTGAGCCCCAATGGATCCCAAGCCTAAGTGTGGACAAAAATTTTAAAAATATTTTAAACAATTTATTCAACACTTACGGACAATAATAATGTATCTAGTTATGATTAAAATAACATAAAGATATTATTATTTAGAAATCCCCCCCTCACACAGAGGGCTGTTGTAAATGTAAACAATGAGTGTAAAAACACTAAAATAAGACTCCAGGCACCCAGGCCCGAAATCAGTTACCAAAAATACACCATCTGATGCAAAACAGAGACTTCCAGGGAAGAAACTGCAGAACATCAGATGGTAGATGCAGAACACAACGCCTAACCACCCGTAGGTGAAGACGTAAACATGGGGAAAGAACAGAATTCATTCTGTTATTAAGCTAAAACTCCCAAGAAATTTTAGTAATAATAATTACAGAAACTATGCCAAAAGCATGGGAGAATAGCAAGGGGGAACTTAAAGGACAGGGAGAGAGGAAAAACACTTGAAAAAACAGTGTAACTAAATAATCAGAATGACAACAAAATGGCTGCTGCCTTGAAAATAGGTAACTTAACATAATTTCATTAAAAAATTTTAAGTTACAGCCCTGATAATATTCTGTCACACATTCTTTTCCTCTCCTCCTTTTCTATCCTCCTTAGAATCAACATTTCACTAATATTTATGTGTCTGGCATCATTTAAACTGAGATTTAAAAGCACAAAGATCAGTCAGATGTTAACTGATGAAGGGCCAAACTTAGAATGATAAATGGCGCCAATTTCGGAACGTCCTTGACACTGCGCATGCGCAGTGGGGGCGAGGTGTGGAGGGCCTTTCAGGACATGTTTTCTTTAGTTTTAGATGCAAATTTTGGGGATTGGGGGGCAAAATTTGTGTTTGGCCCTATATTTTAAGAGTTAGCACCAGCTATGTCTGGGTCATTGGTACAGTATAAAAATATCTTAAATATACCTAATATGATCCGAGTGGAGGGGCAATTAATATTGCATGGAAAAGATAAATATACAAATTTGGAGAGGGTGTTGCCCCATGCCACAGTATTTTTGTTGGACCTCAAAATATTCTCAGATAGTACCATTTGTTGCATATCTTTTTTAAAACATTCCCAGGTGTGGGGTGGGGGAGGCTGAGGTAGGTTTATTTTTATTTTTTATTTTTGAGAAAAAAAATCAGAAAAGAAACTGTTTTATTTCTGTGTTATTGTTACCTGTTATTCGTTTGCTTGTACGGGTTTTATTCTAGTGCCTATAAATGTGGGACATTCAGTGACTGAATAAACCTTGACAGTTTACAAATTTTTTTACTCAATTAACAGGATTTTACTCTGTAAGCTGTGTGCAGTTAACAAGTCAACTTTGTACTGAAGGTATGGTAAATTGTTTAGTGTTTGTAAGTTATATGCTGTCAACAGGGTTATTCAATTAAAGATATACAATTTAGTGGGTTCCACTGTTTATTTTAATGGAAATCTAAATTTTATAGTAAATTTCCTTTCTTATTATACCTACCACAATTGTTTACTTCAGGCTTGCACTACAGTGGAAGTCCCTAACTCGGATAAAATACTCTCTATTTTTGTCTTTCCCAAGCAAGTTGGGAAAGAAAAGTGGTGCAAAAGCACCAATAAAAAATAAGCCAAAACTGGGTCGATTGCAACCAGCGCAGACCCAGTACGGGACGCTCTCTCCCAAGTACAACTCCACGATTTCCGTTGCCAGTGCGCATGTACCGTCTCTAAAGACTCATTCTTTTTGAATCCGTCAACGTTAGAGTTATGTGATCAGCGGGGAGGAAAGATTCTTTACCCGTAAAGAAGACGGGAGGGCCTCCATGTAAACAATTGTGGTAGGTAAAATAAGAAAGGAAATTTACTATAAAATTTAGATTTCTTATCAACCTACTCACAATTGTTTACTACAGGCTGAATAGACAAAAGGCTGGAGGGAATCGCATAACCAACCCCCACATAACCCTAGTGCACTGGAACCGTGAAGCAGAAGGAAGAGGTCCCGAGGCTTATCAACCATAATGTCGCAATCATTGGTAAAGGACAATGAAAAGAGACATATGAGCCTGTGTGACACACAGACAGAAAAAAGGGCAGTAACAGCACAAGGCTGAAACTGACCTTCAAGAAGCCTAATGGCTATGGCAGACAACAGCCTGAGCAGAAGAAAGAGGACCCAAGGCAAAAAGGTCCTCCGACTGCTCCTGCAACTGGCGTAAATAAAAGGTGGAGAAAGTAGAAGCATTTCTCCAGTAGACTGCCTGCATAACATCCGACAACTTGACGGAGTTAGAATAAGCCCAAGAGGTGGACAGTGCCCGCACCTCGTGGGCAGAAATACGATTGGTAATACAAACGCCAGCTGCTAAACGACCATAAGCCGTACGAATAGCAAGACAAATCCATCGAGAAATGGATTGAGGAGAGATCTTCTGTCGACCCGGAATGAGAGACAGAAAAAAACGTTTCCTGCCTTTCCGTATGAAGCATGTCCGATCAAGATAAATGCGAATAGCACGGACCGGACAGAGCAAAGGGCGATTACCCTCAACAGAAGGAAGAGCCCTGATACAGATAGGAGGAGGAGTAGTAACTGGTAACTGATTCTTGGCCAAAAAGGAGCAATCAGTGGTAAAAGTAACACTGTTGGGAGAGCTCCTAAAAAAGGCCGGGTCAACCGAGAGGGCGTGAAGCTCACTAACCCGTCTGGCCGAAACAAATGCCATCAGAAAAGCCGTCTTATATGTGAGAAAATGCATATCCACCTGGGATAAAGGTTCGAACGGTGCCCCCCCCTCCCCCCCAAGCAAAGCTGCACCCACGAAAGATTCCATCGTGGAGTAAGCTGCAAAGTCCGAGGCCTTTTCAAAGAAAAGTGCCGAACAAGCTTGGAGAGGTAAGGATTAGTGCCGATACGACACTACCCCACATAAGAAAAAGTCTCTGAAAGCATAGACCTGTAACCCTTGATGGTAACAGGCTGGAGACCCCGAGAATCAAACAGATATACCAGAAACTCCGTAATCTGTGAAATCGAAGGATTGGCATAATCAACAGAGTGATCAGCACACCATCGACAGAAGACCTTCCATTTAGCTGCATAAGCTAAACCAGTGGAGTGCCTCCTTGAAGAAGAAATGCACTCCACTGCTCGTCTCGAAAAACCTCTACGAAGGAGACAGGACCTGACAAAAGATATGCGTGAAGGCACAACGAAGTCGGGTCGACGTGAAACCTCCTCGGGCGACCTTGACAAAGAAGGTCGCGATGTAGCAGTAGACGTGCCAGAACCGCCGCCATCAGCGAGCGGAGCTGATTGATCCACACCCGCTGAGGCGACAGGGGAGCGATCAGAATGATTCGACAACTGCAGGTTCGAATTTTGGCGAGAACCTGAGGAAGAATCGGAACCGGTGGGAAGGCGTAGCCGACTAGACTGTTCCAATTGAGTGACAGAGCGTCCACGGCAAAAGCCAGAGGATCTGGACACGGGGACACGAAAGTGTCCACCTGATGGTTCCAACGAGTCGCAAAGAGGTCGATGTGGGGACGTCCCCAGAGATCGCAAAGCGACTGGAACACTGCCCTGTGAAGCATCCACTCGGTGGAAATAACCCTGCCCTGTCGGGACAGGGAGTCAGCTAGGACGTTCAGACAACCGGGAATGTGACGAACAACTACTCCGGTGTGAACATCCTGAGCGAGCAGTAGAAGATCCCGAGCTAACTCGTACATCGGAACCGAGTGCGTGCCGCCCTGGTTCCGAATGTAAGCAACCACTGTCGAATTGTCGGATAGTAGAAGGACCTGGCGATTCGACAGGTGAGGGATCCACTGCCTGAAACTCAGAAGAAGAGCAAGAAGCTCCTTCTGGTTGATGTGTAGAGCTGCTTGATCCTGGTCCCACATCCCGCCTAGGGAAAGACCGAGAGGATCCAACGTCGCACCCCATCCGAGATCGCTGGTATCTGCCGTCAGAACGCGATCGGACGTGGGTAAGTCCAGTGGAACACCCTGCGTAATCCACTGAACATCTGTCCAGGGAAGAAGGTGAGGATACAGAGAGTCCGGAAACGGAAGCACCTGATCCAGAGAATCTGCAATCGGCCTCCAACGACTGAGCAGAAAGTGTTGGAGAGGTCTGACACGCAGCCGACCTAGAGGAATGAGATCCGTCACTGAACCGCAGAGACCGATCAGCCGGAGAAAACTCTGAGCGGTCGCGGACATGGACTGGGACAGAGTCAGAGCAAAAGCTGAGAGAATCACAGCCTTGGCTTGGGGAACCGCTACCAAATTGAATTTGGTTTGGAAAGACATCCCCAGATGACAAAACGACTGAGAAGGGACCAGGTCCGACTTCTCGTCGTTGACTCTGAATCCTAGCGACGTGAGCAAGCTCAACAGAGTGGCGACATCCAACTCCAGTAAGGCAGCATTGGAATGCCTCAGGAGGATATCGTCCAGATATGCCGAAGTAGTCACCCTGGACTGTGTGCGATGGAACGCTATCACATGCGACATCAGTCTGGTGAACGCCCAAGGAGCCAGGTTGAGGCCGAAAGGCATGGCCTTGAACTGGTAAACTCGCCCCAGAAAAGCGAACCTGAGATACTTCCGTGATGCCCGATGCATCGAAACGTGGAAGTAAGCGTCTCGCAGGTCGATGCTGGCTGCGAAATCTCCCTGGTGAATTGACTGGCGGACCGACCTGAAAGTCTCCATGCTGAACTTGGGAGCAATGATAGACTGGTTCAGGATACTCAGATCGATAACCGGTCGGAGTCGGCCGTCCTTCTTCGGCACCAAGAACAGGCGGGAATAGAAACCCACTGACTGAACGTTCTTGACGACCTCAATCGCCCCCTTTGCCAGGAGATTGGCAATCTCCGTGGACAAAAGTTCCCGATGTAAAACATCTGAAGGAACTGTGGTTGGAAGAGGCACCCTTGACAGAGTGGGGTGCCATCGGAAGGATATGCGCAGCCCGGACCGAACAACATCTAACACCCACGGATCGGATGTGATGGTGGCCCAATGGTCTGCGAACTCTGCTATCCTTCCTCCAACCTGGGACGAGCCGAGGTGAGGACCTTCATTTCGAGCCCCGACGAGGCCCGCGAGAGGAGAAACCACCTCCTCTGCTAAATGAAGAATCCTGAGACTTCCCTCGATTCTGCCGACCCCTACCTTTACCCCATGAGTAAGAAGTTGAGGCGGCAGCAGAAGGACCAGCCTTTTGCTTCACAGAGGAAGCAGAAGGGTACTTGTTAGGCTTGGAATGGCCCTTGCCTCCCCTAGAAGGCTGATCAAGCTGACGAAACAGCAGCTGATCTTTGGAATGACGTAGGACGTCATCCCGGACCGACGACACGGAACCATGGAAAAGTTGCGGACCTGCCAAAGAAGCAGATCGAAGAGCAGCACTCTGCTCCTCGGGAAGGGATCGTCCTGTGTCCAGCACAGCGTCCCTTCGAACTAATTCCAAATTAGCCGTGTTACAGGCATGCGTGTAAGGTGCATAAGCGCCTTGGACAGCACACGCAAAGGAGCCTGTACCTCGTCAAACTTATCTGGAGGCAGATAAGCAGCCAAAGCTGAGACGATGTGATCTGAGAGAGAAAGCATGCCAAGCATCTCTCTAGATAAGCCCAACATGGACTCCAGAGTCGTCATTGGAATGACGGCAGACTTGGGCTTGGAAAGCCCAAGGGAAGTGGAGTCCTGATCCAGAACCGTCAAAGTCTGGCAGACCGACAGATTGGCGGAATCGTAGGAACGATAACGCACAGGAGGCAAAAAGGTGTCAACCTTGGTGAAGAACGAAGTCTTCAAAGCCTTGGAATTCAGCTTGGAATCCAATGCTGAAAAAGCTTCAACCACCTGTCGGAGGCGCCCAGAAGCAGGTTGCTCCATAGGCTGTTGGCGCGCGACCGATGATCGCAGCCAGGCTGACACTGTCGACTGGTTAGCAGGTTTGAGATCAGGCAGAAACCCAAACACAAAGTCAAGAGCTGCCCCCAAGTCCGAAGACTGCTGGCCCTCGACCTCAAGCATGTCGGACTCCTCTCCAGAGTCGGAAGACACATAGCCCATCGTGGGCAAACCAGCCGTCGCCTCCCATGGTGTCGGGACACCAGAGGAATCAGAAACCGGCCTGTTTCCAATCCTGGGAGGCGGCGCCATAGGAGGCGCCTGGAAACCACTCATAGCCTCGCTGGAAGCAACAGGAGTGAGTAAGGAGAGGGCCTCCCTAAGCTCACTGCCCGTACCGACCGGTTCGACAGGGGAGCAAACCGGCAAAGTGGCTTCACCTCTGACCCTCTTAACCAGCGAAGCGTCATGATCCTTTAAAACACCCGACGCGGGACGACGGGCGGCAGCCGCAACATCTGAAGGCAGACGTGTATAGGGGTACGATGCACCCTGAGGATCAATATGGCGAGAACTCATGAGAGTCACCGCGGACCTCTGTGGGGCAGAAGGTCCAGGCTGCACAAAAGGCGTTGGTCCCCCAAAACTGGCCGTGAGGCCAGAATGAGTAGACGGAAATGCCACGGAGTTCATAGTGTTTCCACTAAGAACATCCGAATCCAAAGACACAACTGTGGTGCTCGACGGCGAAGAGACCACAGAGATGGGTTTGGACAGCAGCTCCTTCCGACTTCGCCGAGTTGAAGTCAGGGAAGGCTGAGACAGATATCCCACGTCTACAGTACCGGACATTCCTGCAGTCCCCTGCAGTGAAAAGCCGAGGCCGGCTGAAACCGACGACGAAGCAGACGGACCAGCAGTAGTAGTAGATACGTCGAGAGTCGTTGAGGCTGGTGACATAGTGGAGAGAGCACACTGGCTCGGCTCCGAAGGAGGAGTCACAACCCTAGTGACAGCCTCAGATGTCGACTGGAGGGGGACCGTAGTCCCGGAACCAGGCACCTCTTCACCAGAACACTCAACGGCTCCCGCAGTATCCACCACAGGAAAAGACTGCACATCCCCCACGGAGGAGGAATAACTCTCACCAGACAAGGTCGGCTCGGGAGGCCCCGAATGACCACGTTCTCCTTTCCCGCGGGAGCGGGAGGCACGGCCACGAGAACGAACGACACGGTTAACTGACGCCCAGAAAGTGGATGACCATGCTACACAGACACCACATGGCCGCTCGGCCGAACACCCATTACAGGAGGAACAAGACGAATGTACATCGTCCACATGCTTTGGCAGCAGACATTGCCCACAAGGAATTGTCCTGGGCATGATAGAGGTGAGAGGAGCAGAGAAGGTGAAATCAGAAAACAGAACACCCCCAAAGAAGAGAGAAAGGTGACAGAAACAAAGACCCCAGACGGTCGACCGGGAACCACACAACAGGATGACTACTCTCAAAAGAAAGAAGAAAAACTGTAGGAGTGCTACCCCGCTGACACCTAACTCTAACACAATTAGAAAATTTTGCAAAAAAAGCATTAACAATAATTGTGAAATAATATAAGTCCGAACCGCATGGCACACAAAATTCGCGCGCGACTCGAGAGAGAACAATTAAATATACATTATGGATATATAATAGAAAAGAGAATATAAAAAAAACACTGTTCCTGAGAATACAAAGGATACACTGTGGTACAATGAATCAGGAATCATCAAACATCGAGCTGGTGGAACACTGATAAGCGTGCAAAAACATCTCGACACGAAGTGGATTATAAAAAGAATGAGTCTTTAGAGACGGTACATGTGCACTGGCAACGGAAATCGTGGAGTTGTACTTGGGAGAGAGCGTCCCGTACTGGATCTGCGCCGGTTGCACTCGACCCAGTTTTGGCTTATTTTTTATTGGTGCTTTTGCACCACTTTTCTTTCCCAACTTGCTTGGGAAAGACAAAAATAGAGAGTATTTTATCCGAGTTAGGGACTTCCACTGTAGTGCAAGCCTGAAGTAAACAATTGTGAGTAGGTTGATAAGAAAGGAGTTTTTGGAAGAGGAAGCAAGACATAACTACAGCATATTTTGGATAGAATAAAAAAAAATCTGCTTTTTCTCCATGTATGCAGAGAGAACTTTATAGATTATTTTACATAATAACAACAAGAATTATAACAACATGCACACTTTCAGTAGTGGGTGGGCATGTTTGAGAAGTTCTGTTAGATCAGTTCATCAATACAAGAAATCAATCAGTTTCACAGGTATCAATTTTCAATCTAAGTTCAGGGGAGATAACTTTGTTACAAACGTCACAATGTAAAGATGAGGGAATATGCAAAAGTTTGATCAAAATCAATTCATATATGGAAATGGAGTTGAACACAGAGGAATTTCATACAGAAATCTGTATCAAAACTCAGTTTAAGGGGAGATAAATTTGAGAATATGCACAGGTTCATCGGAGAGGTTGCACACATAAGAAATAGAGATGGAAGGATGGACAAACTTAGAATCATACAGATGTACAGGGTGGTGACAGTATAGCCCCCATTTTTCAGAGCACTGGAGTAAAAATGTCAAACTACTGTCTGGTGACTTACTGTCTCAGTCTTCTCTTCAATTACATCAGTTTCTTGTGGTGTAGTAGTTTCAGCATCCTTCCCCTGAATCTAAAACAAAAAAACAGCTAAAAAGTCTGTATTCTGACCCACAACAGATGTAATTCTTTACATTACAGTTTATGTTTATTTTTACGCGAACTATAATAACACTTCGGCCGGCCGCTGATTTGTTGCGGTTGAACTTCAGCATGCATTCAGAATTTATGTTATCATCATTACCACAATTGAAGGATAATATCAAATATAACCACTAATTTAAAAAAGAAACAGTACATAAATTTTGAAACACTTTAACTTCATGGTTTACCATGGTGGAGATTAACACTTAAAGGCCTAATACCAACTTAGATAACTTTTTACTACCTCAAACCGGTAACAGTCAATATACAGTCTTTAGGTAAAATTGCAAATTACTTACTAGATACCTTATCAGTTGTTTCTAGGCAAATCTTGGCTGCCCATATAGTCAGCTGAGACTTGCCTAGAAACAACAGCAAAACCAAAGAATGTAAACTGTTGAAATACAATAAAAATGCATAAAATTCTCCAGCTTTCAAGAGTTAAAGAGCATAGAATGTACATTTTAATGGTGCTACATTGATACACTACAAGCATATGTCACAAATTATTTATTTATTGGTGTTTAAGATCACATATTTCTGCACAGTGGCTAAACCTGGCTGCAACATGGAGGTAAAGTCAAGTTCAGTCAAGTGTTCATACCCATGTTGCCCATTTTGGGGTAGTTCCACCCCAAGCATTGATAGCAGGGTCCTATTTTACAAGTAAAACAGAGTTTGTTTACCACAGTAAAGAAGCACGACTTCACTTCTGGGGGTTCCCATGGGGGATGTAAAAAGTTATGCAGTCTCAAGATTTGTAGGTGTAATATTGATGGCTCTAAAAAAAGGTATCAAAGTATACTTTTTGACCTTTTATCTAACATGCCCAAGAGACTTCTAAAATTATTTTCTTGAATAAATAACAAGTGCACCGCCAGGCAGTGGATCATTATACGGCAGCCTATGAAAAACTGCGATTGTGAAGAAATTTTTTGTTGAACAAAAGTCAATAATTCCTTCAAAAATGATTGTACATTCCTGGCTTACAACCCATTAAAGTTGAATATATTGTTTTCAAGTTATTGCATGGAGAATCAAAAGACCCTGAAAATCCAATATGGCTGCCATGGTGGCCATATTGGATATGCCAGAATGCTGGTCATCAAAAGGAACCATCCTCTAGTCATGCTTAATCAACCATAAAAAAGCAGTATCTGTTGGATCTATAGTTTTCAAGTTATCGCATGGACAATCAAACTTCCCTGAAAATCCCTGATGGCTGCTGTGGTGGACATATTGGATATGCCAGAATGCTGGTTATCGAAAGGAACCATCCTCTAGTCATGACTAATCAACTTTAAAGAAACAGTGTCTGTTGAATTATTGTTTTCAAGTTAACGCCTGGACAAACAAAAGTTACGGATGGACAGATGGATGAACAGATGGACAGACAGACAGACAGATGGATGGACAGACAGACATTGCCATACCATAATACAGCCCACTCATATGAGCGGCCGTATAAAAATTTCACAATTTTTCCCCAAAACACATCTTATGCACCCTCATTGGCACAAGCTTGATGCACTTGTGCCAATTAGGCATCATAAACTATGTTTTGGTGACATGACAGTGGCTGGATATGGGCTGGCTGGATGTGAACATTATGTTAGATAAGGGGTTGAAAATTAAACATCTTACATAACGATAAAGAAAGTACTTAAATGCTCTGGACATATTGTTGCTATACCATTAACATCTTGTTAAACATCAGTAGGTGTTCCCTGTATTGCCTATATGAAATTATCACATCAAATTTGTTCTGAAGGTGTTTTAAATGATTTGGTGTTTTAAACTGAATGCAATTAGCAATGTTAATCTCTTACATCATTTCCAGTGAAGTGGGACCTTACCTTTGCGACTGCATCTTCAAAAATTTTCTCTGTCTCCAAGTAAACAGTCTGTTCATCTGCCGTTGCATCCACTTTTTTCAGTGTACCAAATCTGTTGAACCATTTTTCTAGTTTTGGCCACGAGTCCACAAAACCAGTAATTCTTTACATAAATATGAACAAAACAAAAAAACTGCATTATTTCAAAGTCTGATGCAAGAGACTGAAAAAATCCATTTTGAAATCAAGTTACTTCAGTAGATCAACCTCAACAATGGGTGATCTGCAAGTGCCTCATTTAATCTGGGCAATTTGTTATGGCTGTAGAATAGGTACACCATGCCCTTCCGTAACAATTATAAAAGATGTTAACAGGGAGCTCTCTGCAGATAAGCAGGAGTCAGGAAAGCAGGGCACGACTCATTTTGAATACAATTAGGCAAGCAATGTATGAGAAAGAAATGGGCAAATTCATCATTAAAATCTTTGCATTTTGAAATAACAGCTGTACAAAAATTAATTACATAAATAAGGCCTATTAAAAAAACCTTCTTCTTTCTTAGGAAATTTTCTCTCAATTTTGTGATGAGGGAGGGAGGCCTTTTTTATTTTTGGTAATGCACAAAACAGTCCTAAATAATAGTTGGAATTAGAAATTTAACTCCTTACACTATTATGTGGAAAAATTTAATTTTTTCAGCAGTGAAAATTTCTCATAATGCAGTTGTAAATTTAACCAACTACATCTTGTTTGACAAAGCTCAGTGAGCATAACATCAAAACAAACTTTGAAGGCAGATTAACCCTTTACCTAGGGGATTAGTCACATCCACACACGTAATTTACAAACTGATCTGCAGAAAAAAATTATTTTTCAAAACATTTCAACAAAACCAGATCATGTGAATCTTCACTGGAATGAACTAAATGAGCTCATGCCAATGCAGGGGTCACATGATATGGTTTTGTTGAAATTCTTTTGAAAAAATTGAAGAAAAAGAAAAATTAAAATAACAGATGTCATGTGCATTGGGTGAAGGGTTAATGCACTGGACCTTCGAGGATGAGACAATTCTCTGACTATATCAGCTCTAAATCCATTGAGTCGTCAAAATCTATTGGATAAAAATCAAGAATTTAAAAAAGGACATGGTGGACCTACCTGTTCTGAAATTTTTGAAACCTACTTATTGGCCCTGAGGGAATGTCATAGGACTGGGTTAACTGAGATCAAACAAGAGATGTGACTGTCCCAGATGGGCCTGTCCATACCCCCGCCACCCACGATGCCATTCCAAGATGAAAAGGGGCACAACTCTTGCAAAAAAACTCTGATCAAAACTATAATCGCAGGTGCACAGGTTCCCAAGTAGTGCACATCCATACCAAGTTTCAAAGGAATCGACACATAAACATATGAGAATATCTCTGGACAAAATTCTACGCTTGCTTTTTCAAGTCGAAAAGGGCATGATTCTTGCAAAAATATTCTGACAAACTATAATCACAGGTGCACAGGTTCCCATGGTGCTGAACATTCATACCAAGTCTCAAGCAGATTGGTCCATAAACATCTGAGAAAATCTCCAGACAAAATTATGTCTACGGATGGACAGATGGACTTAAAAGACGAATGGACAAGGTGATTCTAATATACCCCCCCCCCCCCCACAACTTGTTACGGGGGGTTTAATAAATCAGAAACTAGGTTCTGTGCTATAATTATGATCTTTTAGCTGGCAATGAAAAGGCATATTTTATTTCAATGAAAAAGTCATACTGCAACAGATTGGATCATAATAGAAAAGGTACTCTACCTATGCTGAATTTGGGCTTCATCGTGAGCAGCATCCTCCACAGGCATAACTTGCTCCTGTTGACCAATTCCAGTTGCACTTCCATCTGGTGGTGGGTTGAATTCTTGATGAAACATTTTATCAGACTGTGTAGCATCTATAACAGAGGAAAACCCTTTTAAATCTTTTTAAAAACTCTGACATCTAAATTCAGAAGTTACTTAAGAAAGAAGACTTTATAGAACACGGTATGGATGTTTAACTTGGTAATACCAACCTTCAACCTTGCATCCACCAAAATGGTCAAATATACATTCCTATATAACGAAAATAGTTGAAACCATTTTTCAATTTTTTAAAAAGCCTAGATTTTAGCTTAACTCACAAACACGAGTTAAAGATAACAACATGAAATAACATGGAGATAACAACTTGAATTCATCATTTTCTTCCTGCTGACCAAAAGCTGTAATTTTTTTTCTAAAATTTTACTCATGAAACTTTGTCATGCAAGCCATAATTGATTAAATGCTTACAAAAAGAGTACTAAGAAAGTGACCTGTAAAGCTTGGAAATTTGGCGACTATAAATCATACTTCTTGACAGATCACATTATGTTTCATACAAAAATTAATAGTTCCAACTCTGATCACTTTTTACAGCAACAGAACAGGCACCCCTACATGCAGTCTTTGGGTAAACTTGCAAGCAACATTTAAGAATGTTAGCCTTCAGGCACTCTCCCATAAATTTCAACATGAACAAGAGGTGCGAATCGGAGATGCAGGCATCGAGTAGTGGTGGCAATCTGTTGCATGTCCATAACCCAGTTATCAATTATATACCAGCTGTCAAATCTGGAACCCTTGTTCAAGTTATAATGCTAATAAATTCAGAATTCATAAAAACTAATTAAGGCCCATAAGTATGTAATGCAAAATCAGGCTGGGCCAGTTTTGAAACAAAATTGAGATATTATTGCAAAAGACCTGTATGGCAAATATTAGTTAAATCAGAGAACATTTGTTCAAGTTATTGAGCTAACAGTGTGAGGATGCCCACCTGAATGCTCACCGACCATCGCCAGAGCAGTAGGTCTCAGTTGTTAACACAACTCGACCAAAAATCTATAAAGACTAAATATTTCACCTTAAAGATAATATTAAGCATATCCACAGGATATGAAGCTTTTAAGTTGCAGTACCTTAACTTCACACTGAAGCCCAAATATGTGCTTTCAGCACATGATGAGTTAACATATTTATTTATTTATTTTTCAATGAGCTTCAACAGCACTTTTGACAGTCAGGGTCACCTTGTGTCGGACTGTTTTACAGGTGGAATAAACCAGAGAACCTGAGAGAACTACCAAGCCATGGCTACTCCCCAACAAACTAAATCTGCATAATCAGGGTTAGCATTGGTTGAAGGCAACCAACAATATAACTGGTTAAATATGTATAAAAGAAATGACAAATACTTTGGTGTTGGAATGTTATATGCAAAGTGAGATCCCATGTACTGACTCCACCTGCAAACAACAGACACTTCAGTAAAAAACACTGCCATTTCCTGGAAAGCACAGCTAAACACTGCATCATCAGAATAGTAGAAACATAACTAACATGAAAAGCAGACGACACTTGCAAAAAAAATTCTCGAATAACTAATTTTTTTCATTTTTTGTATGAAAAACATAGGTTATGACCCCTCATTGGAACGAGCTCGACAAGCTTGTTCCCATGAGGGGTCATAACCTATATTTTTGAGGCAAAAAATGAAAAAAATAATGAAAGTTACAAAATTTATAGTAATTTATATATTTTTTATACTTACCAATGACCCAGACTTAGCTGGTGCTAATCTCCTTAATTCAGGGCCAAACACAAATTTTGCCCCCCCCCCCCCCAATCCCCAAAATTTGCATCAAAAACCGAAAAGTTAAAAAATTTATAGTAATTTATATATTTTTTATACTTACCAATGACCCAGACATAGCTGGTGCTAACTCTTAAAATATAGGGCCAAACACAAATTTTGCCCCCCAATCCCCAAAATTTGCATCTAAAACTAAAGAAAACATGTCCAGAGAGGCCCTCCACACCTCGCCCCCACTGCGCATGCGCAGTGTCAAGGACGTTCCGAAATTGGCGCCATTTATCATTCTAATAACCAGTGCCTGGTAAGCGCTATGTACTCAGCGGGGAGGCAAGAGTTCCCAACTCCTGGGAGGGCCATCCCCGTCTGGGTCATTGGTAAGTATAAAAAATATATAAATTACTATAAATTTTTTAACATTTTTATACTGTACCAATGACCCAGACATAGCTGAATAGTAAAAAGGCTGGAGGGCCAAGGACATAGAGCAAAATGGAATACGCTCAATAAAATAAAATAGAGTCATCCCCTGTAGGGAAAAGAAGTAATAGGCCTTACATGTATCTTTCTTATTTATGATAAATTAGAAAGATACAACACCTTCCAAAAATTGAGCTTCATACATCCATGTACTCTATTAATATCCAATAATCCTTATACTAATAATTTTTAAAGTAAGCCAATAATAAAGTAAGTCTAGAGAATAGAGACTCTTATACTCCTAAAAGTGTGTGAGAATTGCATAATCATGTCCGTTGACATATGCAATATTCAAAAGCTATACTTTAAAAACTAAGACTTGAATGAATTTTATAAACTTAAACTTCTCACTAAACAACCATCCTAAAAACAGCTCAGAATTACTAACTCCGGAGGAGGTATCCCCTTGTTTTCATAGTAAAAACAGGTGACCCAAGGGAACACCCTCCCCCCCCCTTTTTTCTTGCCCTGGGTCAAATAGCCCAGAGCGAAGAGGGCAGCCGAACGGAGACACTGCCGAAACAGACAGCCTACCTAGCTATAGTAGCAACTGTTAAGTGAATGACATTCTGAGCAGTAGATAATAGACCTAACAATAGAGGCCTCCAGAAATGGACTCGATATTTCTGAGATAAAATTCATGAATGGATGGCTGAGCGCAATGAGCAGCCTTCAAAAATCTATAATAGAACACTATTAATGTAAGCCCAAGAAGTAGAAGAACTCTTACTTCATGAGCCGAAATCTTAAGCACAACTGCTAAGCCAATGATATACCATAAGCAGTACGCTAGTTAATAGAATCCATTAACAATAAAATGGAGCGTAACGTCCTTCTACTAGACATCAAAGACAGAAGAAGCTTACGCCCTTGTAATAAACAGATATCTGTTTATAAATACATAAACTGTACCCGGAAAGAGTAAAGGCCTATGGCCATACGAAGACGGAAGGACCTTAAAATAATAGGTTCCGGATAATAGGAGCCTAACTCTTATGCAACAATCCAACCTAAATAGTAACGGAAGTATTGATTCCGAAACTATGAAAGTGAAAATCATCCATCGATAGTGCATGAAACTCACTGACTCTACAGTAAAAGAGAAACCAACAGAATTACTGTCTAAAAGGTCAGAATTTGAAAACTACTGTTTCCAGAGGCTCAAATGATTACTTAGCTAAATAAGAACCTGAAGTTAAAATCGGTATAGGAATTTAATCTAAAGATTCTAAGTCTATTTATCAAAAAGTTACTAACTGACTTAGATAAAGAGACAAAAGACTCAATTGTAAACTATCGTAGAGTGCATAGGTATGAGGTAACATAAACCTATAACCTAAATAACAACAGGCTGCAGTAGATCTTGTGAAACAAGTATACTAAAAAATAGCAATGAGTAGTATGGAGGGATCAACCATATGAACATAATGATCCCTACACCACGACGGAAGAGCCTCCACTTTAGTCGCATAGAATAGAGAAGAAGAGGATCTCCTATAGTAAGAAATCGCGTCCAAAGCTCGTCCAGTACAGTGCTTACAATGCAATATGGACCACACAACGGAAAACATGAAGGTTGCGACCTTGCTGGTTGTGATAAAAATGACACGATTTACCCAGTGAAAAAAGATCCTCACATAGAGGAAGATTTCACGTTAAGATCCACAGTAGACAAGAGAGTAAATTACTCATGATCTCTGTGAAGATAGAGATGCTATCAACAGAAATATATTGTGGTTGTTTATCTTAGCAATACCTGCTAAAAACAACAGCGCCGGAGGATACGCGTATCCTATCATTCTGTCCTATAGATCAATAGAGCGTTAACAGTATTAGCTCAGAGATCTGGACAAGCCAACACATACGTCTGCAATTGATTAGCCAACTGTGTCATAAATAAAACATCATTGGGCGCTCCCATAGATAGCAAATCTGATTGAATACTTGTTTGTTGAGAGTCCATTCTGACAGCAACAAGCGACCCGTAAGAGAACGGGAGTGCGATAAAACAATCAGACGACCCAGAATATGACGGACCAAAACTGAACTTGGTGTACTATAACCAACAGACGGATTCTTTCCATTAAATTGAATAACGGAAACGAAAGAGTGCCTCCCTGGTTCCGGAGATACGCCACTACTGTCGAATTAAAGGACAGGAATTTGGGCATGCGTTTCTGAATAATGTTCATGCAATGACATAAAGCAAGCCTAAAAAACATTATTCCGCGGAAGTTAACTGATAGCTAAAAGACTGCGGAACCCAAAGACCCTGGCACTTCGAATCCGTAGGGATCAGTATATATCCCAATCTGTTTGACTGGCAACCGTCATAACAGCCACACTCGGGTCCGGCAACTGCGGCGGCACTCTCTGAGTCAACCACCGAATGTTTGCCCCAGTCTGAATCTCTTGTAACACTAGATAGACAAGAGAAAGTATAAATCAAGCAATTCATGGATTGCCGGAAAGTTGCCGTCGAAGAGAAGCTCCTCCGAGAACGAAGCGACTCTGAGAGAGTTCTTAACCTACTATCCACGCGTGGATGTAGCTAGGGCTGCCTCACGTCTAACCAACTCCAATCAGCCACTGAAGGGCGGAGTTATACGTGAACAAACTACTGCCCTCAAAAGAAATTACATTGAGAATAATATCCCGTAAATCTTTTCTTGAAGACGTAATGATAACGCCTCAGTAAGGCGGATTACGTATAATAAAGCGTCTAAGTTAAGTCTAATATACATAATGTCGTTCCCAACATTGAAATTGGAAAAGACATAAACGGTGAAAAAGAATATATGCAGTCTTTAATCACACCGTCTAGACGCATATGAACTCTCGGTATGCCCTGCTCTGCCAAAATAAACTATATGTAAAAAAGATAAAATGGCAGAAATGAGCCACGCGGACAAGAAACTAAACTATCATGCTTAGTAGCCGTCTTGTATATATATAAATATATAGCGTCGAAAAATAAAACACATGTTGTAATGACAATATTGGACTGCGTCGGTAAGTCAGGGACAAAGTCCCTGTACCGATCGAAAAATCCGAGTCCAATGACGCTATAAGTCTCTTATCCAAGATCGCAGCAATGAAGTCCGAAAAATAATCACTGGAAGAAATGCCAGAAGATATGAAAGGCATCTTCCGATACTACTAAAGGGAAAACTCGAAATCTTTCGAATCCCTTTCGCCATCCTGTCGGACCCTATAAAGCGTTCGGTCGTCCGTAGCTTGATGCAACCGCGGACCGCACCGACCCAGCGCCGTCGGATAATTCCTGATTCGACAGAGAAACCGTCAATTGCTGGGATGCTGCGAAACAACTGTGCTAACTCGGATAGCACGTCCGTCACTGAGGCCTGAGGAGCAGCGGTCTTACGATGCATTGCCGCAGGAAGCTCCGAGATCGTTACCCCGTGCATACTTCCAATATGCGAGCGAACGGAGTGTATAGGCCTCGTGTCCCTTGGCTACCGGATGGCGCGACCTATTCGCTGTGGAATCACTGAATGCCGAAACTGATCGGATACTCGAGGTCACGTAGCCAATGTGCGGTCGTGTGCCCTGCTGTGAGGATGAGGAAGCATTAAAGACAGTCTCTCGGACTGTCAATATAACGGAGCGTCCCGAGCAACGGACATATGCTCCGAATGTAAAATATCTGAACCACAACATGCGGTCCCCTATGTTGTTGACTTCCTCCGATCTGTCCTCAATCTGCCGTCACTGGGTGAGTACTGAAGTAATTAAAGTGCTCGCATCACCCAAATCTCCTTCCTAGACCGCAACGGACGAACCCGGCAGCCGAACCATTCGATGAATGTACGCTACACCGGGTGAGCTAGCGAATGTCACTCCGTAAGCGATAGACATATTCCATGAGCACTTATTGCCGCTAACTCTTCATTAACTATGACGACAGAGGCACACTTTTGAAAGACATCTCCATAACTCTTCGAACAAGAAACCAGAAATGCTTGGATAGCAAGCATAAAATAATAATATATATAGCGTCGTTCAATAATTCGAAAGTTTGTGTGACATTATTGGACTATGTCGGAACTGAGGGACGATGTCCCTGAACCGAACCAAAAATTTCTAAGTCCACCGACGCTATCAGTTTCTTATCCGGCATCGCAGCATATGTTGTTCCGAAAGGGAAAGCTTGAAATCCACCGAATCCCTTTCGGTATCCCGTCGGACCGGATGAAACTTTCGGACGTCCGTACCCGCTTCCGCGGAGCGTCCCGACCCAGCATCGTCGGATAAAATATATGCGACAGATTCAGTTGATGCTGGGATGCTGCGATAAACTGTGCTATTAAGGAAAGCACGTTCGTTCCCGAGGCCTGTGCAGTAGCGGACTTACGATGCATTGCCGCTGGAAGCTCCGTGTACGTTGACTCCCGCATACTTCCTATGCGAACGTCCGGAGTCTGCAGACCTCGAGTCCCCGGCTACCGACCCAGCGCTGTCGGATAATTCTCGATCCGACACCGTTTCTGTCGGCTGCTGGGATGCTGCGATAAGCTGTGCTATGTGCACAAGAATGTCCGGCGTCGAGACCTGCGGAGGCGCAGTCTATCGCTGCTTCGCCGGGGGCAGCTCCGCATCAGATGGCTCCCGCATACTTTTCCTATGCGAACGTCCGGAGTCCATCGGTCTCGAATCCCTGGCTGCCGGATGGTGTGACCTGGTCGCCGAAGAATCCTTGATCGGCGAAGCTGGTAATATATCGGCGGTCACGCAGCCAAGGTGCGGTCGTGTGCGCTGACGAGAAGAGGAAGCCTTAGCAGTCTCAGCGGACTGCCTATACAACGGAGCGTCCCGAGCGACGGACGTATGCTCCGCTAACGACACATTTGTACCACAACATCTGGGGCCAGATGTTGTTGAACGAGAGAGGGGCCTCTCTCGCTTGCCGTCCGGATGGACCGGAACGAGCTATGAACCGGACTAAAAGGCTTCCTCCGTTCTCCCTCCGATCCGCCGTCACTGGGTGTGCATTAAGTTAATTTTATAGTGCTCGCATCACCCCAAAATTCCTTCTAGACCGCAACGGACGAACCCGGCTGCCGAACCATTCGGTGAATGGACGCTACACCGGGCGAGCTAGCGGACGTCAAAGGCCGTCGAACCTACTGGGGTCCTCTTAGGCAATTGGCGTATTACATGAGCACTTTTCCGCTAGCCCTTCATTAATTGTGACGACGGAGGCACACTGTTGGAAGACATCACAGATACATCACCCTAATCTTGATCGTCTGAAATAGAAATTGATAAAGTAGAGTGACCCTGCGGGGAAAGGACCGGAGTGTCCAAATCCCCAACAACATACCGTGACATACGCTTCCCATATTGTCATCGAAATCATACGATACAGAACCGGAGTTAATGCGAGTACACTGACCACATATAGAATGATAATAAGGTCAGAGGAAGACTTCCTCTTAAAACAATAGATCAATATCCTTTCAATGTGAAAAGAAAACAAGTCCTGGTACTCGCACTAACCCCTGGCAATCAAAATACATAATAATAATATGATCCATTAATATAGAAAAAATAATTGAAATCAAAATATTTTGAAAAAATATTTTTTCAGAACAGCCCAAGTTTCTGAAAAGTAACGTTGAGCCCCAATGGATCCCAAGCCTAAGTGTGGACAAAAATTTTAAAAATATTTTAAACAATTTATTCAACACTTACGAACAATAATAATGTATCTAGTTATGATTGAAATAACATAAAGATATTATTATTTAGAAATCCCCCCCTCACACAGAGGGCTGTTGTAAATGTAAACAATGAGTGTAAAAACACTAAAATAAGACTCCAGGCACCCAGGCCCGAAATCAGTTACCAAAAATACACCATCTGATGCAAAACAGAGACTTCCAGGGAAGAAACTGCAGAACATCAGATGGTAGATGCAGAACACAACGCCTAACCACCCGTAGGTGAAGACGTAAACATGGGGAAAGAACAGAATTCATTCTGTTATTCAGCTAAACTCCCAAGAAATTTTAGTAATAATAATTACAGAAATTATGCCAAAAGCATGGGAGAATAGCAAGGGGGAACTTAAAGGACAGGGAGAGAGGAAAAACACTTGTAAAAACAGTGTAACTAAATAATCAGAATGACAACAAAATGGCTGCTGCCTTGAAAATAGGTAACTTAACATAATTTCATTAAAAAATTTTAAGTTACAGCCCTGATAATATTCTGTCACACATTCTTTTCCTCTCCTCCTTTTCTATCCTCCTTAGAATCACCATTTCACTAATATTTATTTGTCTGGCATCATTTAAACTGAGATTTAAAAGCACAAAGATCAGTCAGATGTTAACTGATGAAGGGCCAAACTTAGAATGATAAATGGCGCCAATTTCGGAACGTCCTTGACACTGCGCATGCGCAGTGGGGGCGAGGTGTGGAGGGCCTCTCTGGACATGTTTTCTTTAGTTTTAGATGCAAATTTTGGGGATTGGGGGGCAAAATTTGTGTTTGGCCCTATATTTTAAGAGTTAGCACCAGCTATGTCTGGGTCATTGGTACAGTATAAAAATATACATGTCCTATATGGCCCTCCATACATCGACTCCTCTGCGCATGCGCAGTGTCGAGGAGGTCCCAAAATTGGCGCCAATTATCATTCTTACAACCAGTGCCTGGTAAGCATTATGTACTCAGCGGGGAGGTATGAGTTCCCAACTCCTGGGAGGGCCATCCCCGTCTGGATCATTGGTAAGTATAAAAAATATATAAATTACTATAAATTTTTTAACATTTTTATACTGTACCAATGACCCAGACATAGCTGAATAGTAAATAGGCTGGAGGGCCTAGGACATAAAGGAAAATCCAATAAGCTCAATTATGTAGAATAGAATATCCTCTCCAGGAGAAAAGAAGAGATAGGCTTTATATGTATCTTTCCTATTTATAATAAAGAAGAAAGACACAACACCGATCAGTAATTGAGCATAATAATCAATGATCTCTTTATACTAATATTTTTAAAGGTAAGCCAATAAATAAAGGAAGTCCAGAGAAATGAGACTCTTTATATTCATTAAAAGTGTCCGAGGATTGTATATTAACGCTCGTTTGACACATGACATATACAAATGCTTCACACCGAGCTACACTTTAAAAATATTACATGGATGATTAAACATTATCTTTACACTTTAAAACCATCGCGGTACCGACTCGGAATTACTGACTCTGGGGGAGGTATTCCCTTGCTTTTCACTATAAAGCAGGTGACCTAAGGGAACACCCCCCCCCCCCCCCCACTTCCCCTTGCCCTGGGTCAAATACCCCAGAGCGAAGAGGGCAGCAGGACAGAGTCACTGCCGGAACAGAAAGCCTACATAACTATAGTTGCAACTGTTTAGTGGACGATATTCTGAGCAACTGATAACGGACCTAAACAATGGAGGTCTCCAGAAATGGACTCAATATTTCTGAGATAAAAATTAGAGAATGTGGAAGGTTGAGACCAATATGCAGCCTTCATTAGATCAGTAATAGCAATATAATTAGCATAGGCCCAAGAAGTAGAAAGAGCTCTTACTTCATGAGCTGAGATCTTGAGTGCCGACTGCTGAGAAGAAGATAATTTTTCATAAGCAGTTCGAATAGTTAATTGAATCCATCTAGCAATAGAATGGACCATAATATCCTTTCTATTAGGCATCAAAGACAGAAAGAAACGCTTACGTCCCTTTCTGATGAACTCAGACCTACGTCTGTAAATACGTATTGCTCTAACAGGACACAGTAGAGGCCTACGCCCATCAGATGATGGAAGGGCCTTAATAATAATAGGTTCAGGATACTTATTAGGAGCCTGATTCTTAGCCAAAAATCCAACATTAGTGGTAAAGGTAATAGTATTACCGACACTACGGTAGTGAGAATCCTCCACAGATAGTGCATGAAGCTCACTAACTCTTCTAGCAGAAGAGAAAGCTAAGAGAAAAGCTGTCTTATATGTTAAGAATTTGAAGTCAACTGTGTCAAGAGGCTCAAAAGGCGCTTCTTTTAGCTTAAGAAGAACCCAGGCCAAATTCCACTTCAGAATTAATCTAAGGGTTCTAGGTCTATTTATCGAAAAATTTCTAACTAACTTAGATAAAGAGACATTAGTTCCAATCCTCAAGCTATCATGATGTGCGTAGGTATCAGATAGCATAGACCTATAACCCTTAATGGTGATAGGCTGCAGATTAATCTCATCAAACAAGTATACTAGAAAGTTTGCTATGTCTGGAATGGAGGGATCATAAATATCTACTGAATGATCCTCACACCACTGACAAAAGACCCTCCACTTAGCAGCATAGTTTAGCGAAGAGGAGGTCCTCCTGCAGTTAGAAATCGCGTCCACTGCTCGTCCTGTAAAATGTTTTCCGTGCAAGAAGGACCACACAATGGAAATACGTGAAGGTTTAGACCTTGCGGATTGTGATGGAGGATGCGCGATTTCCCTTGCGAAAGAAGATCTTCCCGTTGAGGAAGCTTCCTCGGCATGTCCCACAACAGACACCTGAGTAGATTTATCCATGGTCTCTGTGGAGACAGAGATGCTACCAACAGAATCTTGCATTGCGATTGTTTTATCTTGAGCAATATCTGCTGAATCAACGGCACTGGAGGATACGCATATCCTATCATTCCGTCCCAAGAGATCGAGAGAGCGTCTACTGCAAACGCTCGAGGATCCGGACAAGGTGACACATATGTCTGCAACTGATTGTTGAGATGTGTCGCAAATAAATCTATCATTGGCCGTTCCCATTGGTAGCAAATCTGATTGAATACTTGGTTGTTGAGAGTCCATTCTGACGGCAACAGGCAACCCTTCCGTGAAAGGGAGTCTGCTAAGACGTTCAGACGACCCGGAATATGACGGACGGAGAGAAGAATCTGATGTTCTAGTACAAACAGAAGAATTCTTTCCGTTAGATTGAGCAACGGAATGGAATGAGTGCCACCTTGGTTCCGAATATACGCAACTACTGTCGTATTGTCGGACATAATTTGCACATGTGCATTCTGAATAATGTCTATCCAATGACGTAGAGCAAGCCAAATCGACATCATCTCTTTGATGTTGATGTGCTTGCTTAGAAACTGCAGATCCCAAAGACCCTGGCACTTCAAATCCGATGGGCTCAGTGTCGCGCCCCAGCCTGTTTGACTGGCATCCGTCATAATCGTAAAGCTCGGATCTGGCAACTGCAGTGGAACTCCCTGAGTTAACCCTGTATGTCTGCCCAAGTCTGAATCTCTTGTTTCACTTGGCTTGACAAGAGTATGTCCGTTTCGAGCGAATGAATCTTCACTCTCCAATTCTGAGTCAGATAGACCTGGAGAGGACGAGTGCGTAGCCGCCCCATCAGAATGAGATCCGAGGCAGCTCCGCACAGACCTATTAGTCTCATGAATTCCCTCGCTGACACTTTGTCTGAGTGAAGACAATAGCGAGCATAACAACTGACTAATGTCGCTCTGGTTAACGGCAGACGAACGAGATTGTTGTGCGTCTCGAAGCTCATTCCCAGGTGAGTAAATGACTTGGACGGCACCAGATCCGACTTCTCTTCGTTTACTATGAAACCGAGACGTCGGAGCAATAGAAGCAGATTGTGCATGTCGTTCTGAAGCGTTAACTCGTTGCCGTATCTCTGAAGAATATCGTCCAGGTAAGCCGACGTTACCGCAGACGAATGAGCTCGGAAATGAGTCATTACCGAGTTCATTACTCGAGTGAATGCCCAGGGCGCTAGATTCAGACCAAAGCACATCGCCCAGAACTGATAAACAACACCTAGGACAGCGAAGCGAAGATACTTTCTGAACGCCGGATGTACCATGACGTGAAAGTATGCATCCTTGAGGTCTATGCTCGCAGCATAGTCGTTCACTCGAATGCTCGCTCTGACCGATCGAATGGTCTCCATATAAAACTTTGGAGCCACGATCAGCTTGTTTATCCAGCTTAAGTCGATCACTGGACGGAACGAGCTGTCTGGTTTCGGAACCAGAAAAAGATGGCTGTAGAAACCTGGAGATTCCTGGTTTTCTACGACCTCTATCGCGTTCTTCGTTAAAAGAGACTGGACTTCTGATAGAAGTGCCGTTCTTTTCTGACAATTTGACAGAAGCTGAGTCCATCTTGGACTTCGAGTTAATGGAGGCTTGCCTTTGAAGGACAGTTTTATTCCTTCTGAAATAACCCCTAGAACCCAAGGGTCCTCCGTAATTGATTCCCAATTGCTTGAGAAACTCGACAGTCTTCCGCCCACCGGAACGCGACAGAGGTCTAGACCATCACTTCCTGGATCCGCGAGGCTTGCGGTAGGAGAAACCACGTCCTCCGCGACCTGCACCTCACCCCGTCGGCCTAGGGGTGTCTGACCGGTTATTTCGGCCAGCATAACGGCCCCTAGTCGAGTCGCTACTCTGCCGGTCTCTAGAGTAAGACCTAGAGGATGCATAGGAACCTCTATAGGAACTTCCCCTGGACGAACTCGTCCCGGAAGTGCCTGGCCTACTCCTGTCTGCTGGTTCCGATTTCTTGGAAGCAGACTTAAACATCAGAGAGTCCGAAGCTTTCTTTGTTAATTTATCATATATATCAGAAAGCTTGCCACTGAAGAGAAACTCTCCAGAGACCGGAGCGACTCTAAGAGAGTTTTTCACCTTACTGTCCACGCGTGTGGAAGTAGCCAAGGCCGAGTCACGTCGAGCTAACTCCAGATTTGCCACTGAAAGGGCGGAGTTATAAGTGGAAAACGCTATGGCCCTGGACAGAACTCTTAAAGACGTTTGTACGTCTTGAAATTCAGGTCCTTCAAAGCGTAATGACAATGCTCTAGTAAGGTGATCTGCGTAGGAAAGAGCGTCTAAACTAGCTCTGTTAGACGATATCGTCGTTTCCATCGTAGACGACGGAAGTGACATAGATGACGGCATGGATATATCAAGGTCTTCAGCCTGGTCGTCTAAACGCAGAGGAACTCTCTGGATGCCCTGACCTGCCGTATCAAACTTGTTCCTTTGATTAATAAACGCCAGCTGTAGAGCAGATGCCGGTAGGAAGGCTGACCTGCCCGTCTTGTTGGCAAGTTTATCAATAGCGTCATTCAATAACTCAAAAATCCGAGAGACATTCTTGGATTGTGACGGAAATTCCGGGACAATGTCCCTAAACCGATTAAAAAACTCGGTGTCCAGTGGCGCTATCACCCTCCTATCTGGCTGCGCAGCATTTTGGTCTGGCGGAACAACTTCTGGAAGGTAATACCGGATGAATTCTACAGCTATTTTATGTTGTTCCGAAAGGGAAATATCTAATTCATCAGAATCCCTTTCACCATCTTGCCGGACCTCATGTAAATCATGTAAATCTCGGTCGTCCGCACCGGATCCAGCGGCGGAACCTACCGACCCAGCATCTTCTGACATTTCATGTTCCGACAGAGGCTCTGACGGTTGCTGGGATGCTGCGATTAACTTTGCTATCTGTGATAGCACATCCGTTACAGAGGCCTGGGGAGCGGCGGTCTTACTGGATTTAGCTGCCGGAAGCTCCCTGGACGTTGCATCCTGCATACATCTTTTATGCGAACGTCCGGATGAAGAAGGCCTCGAATCCCTGGCTACCGGATGGCGTGACCTGATCGCCGAGGAATCCCTGGTCGGCGAAGCTGACTGTAATTCACTGGTCACATAGCCAAGGTGCGGTCGAGTGTGCTGCTGAGAGGATATGGAAGCCTTATAGGTAGCCTCGGCAGACTGCCTATATACCAGAGCATCCCGAGCGGCGGACGTATGCTCCGACTGCGTAACACTACGGACTACAACATCTGGTCCCAGATGCTGTTGTCTGAGAGAGGGACCTCTCTCGCTTGCAGCCCGTGTCGAACTGGACAAGCTAAACACCGGACTGTCAGGCTTCCTCCGATCCATCCTCCTTTCCGCCATCACTGGGTGTGCACGTGGATGTTTTATAGTGCTCGCAACACCCGACTCTCTCTGCTGGACTGCAGCGGATGAACCCGAGTGCTGCCCCATTCGGTGAATGGACGCAACCCCGGTCGAGCTAGCGGACGTCAACCCCTTCGGGTTCCTTTCAGGGAATTGACGAATCTCCATGAGCACTTTTGCCGCTAGCTCTTCACTTGTATGTGACGACGGAGGCACACTTCTGGACGACATCATGGAAACATCACCCTGTTCTTGTTCCTCTGAAAAAGAGAGTGAAACACTAGAGTGACTCTGAGGAGAAAGAACCGGAATGGATCTTTCTCCAGGAACAACATACCGTGACACACGTTTCCAACGTTTTTCATCCCATTTGAAACACACAGAACAAAGATCAGTGCGAGTACAGAGAGAACAATTAATACAGAGATCATGAGAATCATAGGAAGACTTCCTCCTATTACAATTTGAACAATAATCATTCATAGTGAAATGTAAACAATCAAAGTACTCGCACTAATCCTTGAAAATAAAGATACATAATACAACAATCCATTATATTCATTAATAAATAATGATTTGAAAAGAAAAAATTTTGTTGTTTTTTTAAAAAAAAAAATTTTTCTGAAGAGCCCAAGTTCCCAAAGGGAACCCGGAGCCCAATGGATCCCAAAAAAGCCTAAGTGTGGACAAAAGTTTAAATTCATTTTGAAAAAATTAATGAGACACTTACGGACAATAATTATGTATCTTACTATGAATAAGAGATGCAGAAGACAAAAAATCACTATCAGCAGTAACTGTTGTCAACCTAAGCAAAAGTGTCAACAAACCGGAAACATGACTCCAGGCACTGAAACAACATGGCCCGAAATCAGTCACCAATTAAAACACTATCTGATGCAAAACAGAGGCTTCCAGAGAAGAAACTGTAGAACATCAGATGGTAGATGCAGACCAAAACGCCTAAACACCCCTAGGGTGAGGACGTAAACATGGGGAAAAAACAGAAATAAATCTGTTACGAAGCCAAAACTCCCAAGAAATTTTAGTAATAAACATTACACAAAATTAAGCCAAAACATGGGAGAATAGCTAGGGGGGAATAAGGAAGGTAGAGAGGAAACACTGATCAAACAATGGTACTTCATAGCAAGAATGACAACATCAGGGCTATGCCTTGAAAAAAGGCAACTAGAAATAATTTCATAAAATAATTTTAAGTTACAGCCCTGAACATTTTCTTGCACTAAATATTTTCCTCTCCTCCTAATGTATCCTCTTTATTTCCACCATTTCACTCATGAATATGTGTCTGGCATCATGAAAACTGAGATTTGGAAGCACAAATAACAGAGAAGTGTGACTGTTTTGAGGGCCAAACTAAGAATGATAATTGGTGCCAATTTCGGCACCTCCTCGACACTGCGCATGCGCAGAGGAGTCGATGTATGGAGGGCCATATAGGACATGTATTTTTCGGTTTTTGATGCAAATTTTGGGGATTGGGGGGGGCAAAATTTGTGTTTGGCCCTGAATTAAGGAGATTAGCACCAGCTAAGTCTGGGTCATTGGTACAGTATAAAAATATTAATTGGCGATTTTTTAGAATAGCTTTTGGCCATTACGTTGGGTAAAGGGTTAAACATTTTGAACAGAAAAAACAAATACATACACGTTCTACCTGCAGCTCTCTTAAGACACAACTCATCAGGAACATCAAACATAACTACCACATCAATTCCACTGGCAGGCTCAGCAGGAGATGGACTAGGTCTAGGATCTGGAACTAAATTAGATTTCTTTTTACCACCTTTATCTGACTTCTTGGAATCTTTTTCGCCTGCATCATGACCACTCAGTGCCTTCTCCAGAAGCTTAGCCTGGGTATATGTCATAGGGAAGCTATCTAGTACCCATCCAGTACCTTCGGGTAAATTCCTGTGAATCATTGAGAAAATGTATTTATGTTATTGTCTACCAAACAGACATTAGAAATGTGACTGTCCCTACTGAATTTGGAATATCACCCACATAACACATTATGTATGTCACAGAAATACTCAAAGTCAAAAAAGGGCAATAACTCTCCCAAAATGAGTTCAGCTGATCTGAAAACTGTTGGTGCACAGGTTCCCGTGGAGGTTAATCACCAAATTTCAACTAAGAGGCCCCAAAGGTGCCTAAAGATGGATTTAATTAGCATCTATGGCTAGTTAACACTACAGAAGAATGAAGTCATTCAATTGTTTATTACTCTGTTGTACATGTCAGAGGATTTTTTCTAGTATTGGGATGCTGCCACCAAAAAATGCCCCGATTAACAGTAATGCAAAACTAGGGATCCCAAATATCATTCTAGGGACTTAACTGGTAGAGTGCTGATTATTTTCGGTTGTTAAAATTTGTTCCCATGTCTTTGCTTTGATTTAATTCCTAGGAGAGAGCTATAGGCACTCTCCCTTGAATTGTATCAAAGCATATCCACACAGATAAAATAATTTCACTTGAAAAATTCTAGGAAGCCAGTCCACAGAACAGAAAGCCTTTAAGTTATGGCACCTGCACTTCAGAAAAAAGCCCAAATATGGGCTTACAGCACTCTGCCATTTAAACTGAACAAACTTGAATCTTAAGACAAAGATGGCTGACTAATTTTCATAATTCATGAGCCAAAAACCTGTATATCATGTTATGTAAGGCCCTCCCACATGGTCCTTTTGGTTGCTGCATGCTCTCTTTTTAAAACAAATGCAAACTTAATAAAGATTAAATGGTTTATGTCTGATATTTTACCCAAGTTAATAAAATTTATAAATTTGTCCCTTGAGTGCAACGAGGCTTTGCAATGCTTTAGCATTGCAAAGCCTTGTTGCACTCAAGGGATGAAATACACGACCACCCAAGCCATTCTGTATATTATGAGGCCTAAAACATAAAAAACCAACAATATGAACTTTTGATGGCAAAGAAATAATTGAAAAAATAAAAAAATAGAATAAAAAACAGCCCGCCCATGTGCAGTTTTAAAAAAAAATGGCCTGAAAAACAGAAGATCTACTTTGTGGGACCTAAAGTAGTCATTTTTTTAAATAGGAGACAGGACTCTGCCAAATGAATAATGTATGAAGTATTTTTCTTTCTGTGATGTATGATACCTTATTGCTTCCACAATGATATCAACAATTATCTGCTCTTCAATAGGTTTTCCTTTCTTCAAACACTTTGTGGCTTTGGCTCCTAATTTAGCCCTCATACTGAGCTGAAATAATAAAAATCTAGATTAGTAAGTGTATCACTTTACAAACACTATGTAAAATAAAGTAAAATAAAATCTTATTTTTGTCCACAAGAGATTTCTCCATCCTAAGTAACATGTTTACACAGATCAGATACAAACAAATCTATCCCTCATAGCCAGCAAAACTAACGAAAACAATTAAAATCACCATTGTATTACTTTTCTAACATCTGTGAAATAAATTGTTTCTGACTATATTTTTCTGTCATAAATTGACATGTTTAAACAAATCTAATAGCTGAGAACTTTTCCCCATGCTCAGGTGCATGAAAGAAAACTAATTAAATTCTCAAAGAATCGGTCTTCCTAAAGGGTATAGTGAGTTCAACAATAGTGAAACAAACACCAGAAATGTCCTGTTTTCAGGCCTTTAAATTCCATATAACTCATACCAGTTCCCCAAGTTACAAGAATGTTCCCAAATTAATGTTCTTATGATTTAACTTCGAGTTTAAGCAGAGAAAGCCAAGCTGCACATTGGGGAACCTGTTCTGTTACAATAAAAGTAAGCAGTTAGAATAAGGCCCCAATGTGTTACCAGTAATAGATATTGTGAGGAACCAATATGGATCAGAGAAACCAGGGAATGGCATTTCATACAGTTAGTATTGCAAAAAGTTTCTTCAATGGGTCTGAACAGCAGCTAAGTCAGTGATTTCCCCAGATTAGATCAATCTAAAGGCCTGTCTGTGTTGTGCATATTGGAAGATACAAGGCAGAAGCCAGGTAGAACAAGTCATGGAACAATTACCAGAGAGCCCCAAGACTCAGTATATGCTCACATATCATGTAGAATGGTTGACACGCAATGTCTGTTGTTTCTCAGAAAAAATTTGAAGAAAATCAGAGGCATACATAAATGATCGTACAATAGTTCAATGAGCTCATTCCAAAAAGAGTCACATGATATAGGTTTGTTGAAATATTTCGAGAAACATTTACCTAACATGAAAAGCAGTCGACACTTGCAAATAAAATTCTTGAATAACTAATTTTTTGTCTCAAAAACATAGGTTATGACCCCTCTTTGGAATGAGCTCGACAAGCTCGTTCCAAAGAGGGGTCATAACCTATGTTTTCGAGACAAAAAGTGAATAAAATAATGAAAATTAATTGGCGATTTTTGTGAATAGCACTGGCCAGTTTTGGCTGTTACGTTGGGTAAAGTGTTAATTAACTGCTCATTTTGTAAATTACATGGGTGGATGTGGCCGATTTGTTAGGTAATGGGTTAACCATTTACAAATAAATACAGTAATATATATATAGAAAAAATATAAAACAATAACATCAAATTAAAACACCACTTGTGACATGACTTATCACAACAAGAGGAGATATAAATTTGAACAGTGTAACTTCTGGTCCAACACAGCAGCAAAAGAAACTTCAAATCAAGAAAATTCTTGAATGGACAGAAAGCTGAAAATCCAAAGAAGATTTTCCACCTTTCAGCATCACTTTTCTTATCAGTGAGCTGGATTACTCCAGAAAGTTAAAAAATTTATAGTAATTTATATATTTTTTATACTTACCAATGACCCAGACATAGCTGGTGCTAACTCTTAAAATATAGGGCCAAACACAAATTTTGCCCCCCAATCCCCAAAATTTGCATCTAAAACTAAAGAAAACATGTCCTGAAAGGCCCTCCACACTTCGCCCCTACTGCGCATGCGCAGTGTCAAGGACGTTCCGAAATTGGCGCCATTAATCATTCTAATAACCAGTGCCTGGTAAGCGCTATGTACTCAGCGGGAGGCAAGAGTTCCCAACTCCTGGGAGGGCCATCCCCGTCTGGGTCATTGGTAAGTATAAAAAATATATAAATTACTATAAATTTTTTAACATTTTTATACTGTACCAATGACCCAGACATAGCTGAATAGTAAAAAGGCTGGAGGGCCAAGGACATAGAGCAAAATGGAATACGCTCAATAAAATAAAATAGAGTCATCCCCTGTAGGGAAAAAGAAGTAATAGGCCTTACATGTATCTTTCTTATTTATGATAAATTAGAAAGATACAACACCTTCCAAAATTGAGCTTCATACATCCATGTACTCTATTAATATCCAATATAATCCTTATACTAATAATTTTTAAAGTAAGCCAATAAATAAAGTAAGTCTAGAGAATAGAGACTCTTATACTCCTAAAAGTGTCTGAGGATTGCATAATCATGTCCGTTGACATATGCAATATTCAAAAGCTATACTTTAAAAACTAAGACTTGAATGAATTTTAAAAACCTAAACTTCTCACTAAACAACCATCCCAATAACAGCTCAGAATTACTAACTCCGGAGGAGGTATCCCCTTGTTTTCATAGTAAAACAGGTGACCCAAGGGAACACCCTCCCCCCCCCCTTTTCTTGCCCTGGGTCAAATAGCCCAGAGCGAAGAGGGCAGCCGAACGGAGACACTGCCGAAACAGACAGCCTACCTAGCTATAGTAGCAACTGTTAAGTGAATGACATTCTGAGCAGTAGATAATAGACCTAACAATAGAGGCCTCCAGAAATGGACTCGATATTTCTGAGATAAAATTCATGAATGTGGATGGCTGAGCGCAATGAGCGGCCTTCAAAAATCTATAATAGCGACACTATTAATGTAAGCCCAAGAAGTAGAAGAACTCTTACTTCATGAGCCGAAATCTTAAGCACAACTGCTATGTCAATGATATACCATAAGCAGTACCAATAGTTAATAGAATCCATTAACAATAAAATGGAGCGTAACGTCCTTCTACTAGACATCAAAGACAGAAGAAGCTTACGCCCATAGTAATAAACAGATATCTGTTTATAAATACATAAACTGTACCTGGAAAGAGTAAAGGCCTATGCCCATACGAAGACGGAAGGACCTTAAAATAATAGGTTCCGGATAATAGGAGCCTAACTCATATGCAACAATCCAACCTAAATAGTAACGGAAGTATTGATTCCGAAACTATGAAAGTGAAAATCATCCATCGATAGTGCATGAAACTCACTGACTCTACAGTAAAAGAGAAACCACAGAATTACTGTCTAAAAGGTCAGAATTTGAAAACTACTGTTTCCAGAGGCTCAAATGATTACTTAGCTAAATAAGAACCGAAGTTAAAATCCGTATAGGAATTTAATCTAAAGATTCTAAGTCTATTTATCAAAAAGTTACTAACTGACTTAGATAAAGAGACAAAAGACTCAATTGTAAACTATCGTAGAGTGCATAGGTATGAGGTAACATAAACCTATAACCTAAATAATAACAGGCTGCAGTAGATCTTGTGAAACAAGTATACTAAAAAATAGCAATGAGTAGTATGGAGGGATCAATAATATGAACATAATGATCCCTACACCACGACGGAAGAGCCTCCACTTTAGCCGCATAGAATAGCGAAGAAGAGGATCTCCTATAGTAAGAAATCGCGTCCAAAGCTCGTCCAGTACAGTGCTTACAATGCAATACGGACCACACAACGGAATACATGAAGGTTGCGACCTTGCTGGTTGTGATAAAGATGACACGATTTACCCAGTGAAAAAGATCCTCACATAGAGGAAGATTTCACGTTAAGACCCACAGTAGACAAGAGAGTAAATTACTCATGATCTCTGTGAAGATAGAGATGCTATCAACAGAAATGTATTGTGGTTGTTTATCTTAGCAATACCTGCTAAAACAACAGCGCCGGAGGATACGCGTATCCTATCATTCCGTCCTATAGATCAATAGAGCGTTAACAATATTAGCTCAGAGATCTGGACAAGCCAACACATACGTCTGCAATTGATTAGCAAGCTGTGTCATAAATAAATCATCATTGGGCGCTCCCATAGATAGCAAATCTGATTGAATACTTGTTTGTTGAGAGTCCATTCTGACAGCAACAAGCGACCCGTAAGAGAACGGGAGTCCGATAAAACAATCAGACGACCCGGAATATGACGGACCAAAACTGAACTTGGTGTACTATAACCAACCGACGGATTTTTTCCATTAAATTGAATAACGGAAACGAAAGAGTGCCTCCCTGGTTCCGGAGATACGCCACTACTGTCGAATTAAAGGACAGGAATTTGGGCATGCGTTTCTGAATAATGTTCATGCAATGACATAAAGCAAGCCTAAAAAACATTATTCCGCGGAAGAAAACTGATTGCTAAAAGACTGCGGAACCCAAAGACCCTGGCACTTCGAATCCGTAGGGATCAGTATTATATCCCAATCTGTTTGACTGGCAACCGTCATAACAGCCACACTCGGGTCTGGCAACTGCGGCGGCACTCTCTGAGTCAACCACCAAATGTTTGCCCCAGTCTGAATCTCTTGTAACACTAGATAGACAAGAGAACGTGTAAATCGAGCAATTCATGGATTGCCGAAAAGTTGCCGTCGAAGAGAAGCTCCTCCGAGAACGAAGCGACTCTGAGAGAGTTCTTAACCTTACTATCCACGCGTGTGGATGTAGCTAGGGCTGCGTCACGTCTAACTAACTCCAATCAGCCACTGAAGGGCGGAGTTATACGTGAACAAACTACTGCCCTCAAAAGAAATTACATTGAGAATAATATCCCGTAAATCTTTTCTTGAAGACGTAATGATAACGCCTCAGTAAGGCGGATTACGTATAATAAAGCGTCTAAGTTAAGTCTACTATACATAATGTCGTTCCCAACATTGAAATTGGAAAAGACATAAACGGCGAAAAAGAATATATGCAGTCTTTAATCACACTGTCTAGACGCATATGAACTCTCGGTATGCCCTGCTCTGCCAAAATAAACTATTTGTATAAATGATAAAATGGCAGAAATGAGCAACGCGGACAAGAAACTAAACTATCATGCTTAGTAGCAGGCTTGTATATATATATATATATAGCGTCGAAAAATAAAACACATGTTGTAATGACAATATTGGACTGCGTCGGTAAGTCAGGGACAATGTCCCTGAACCGATCGAAAAATCCGAGTCCAATGACGCTATAAGTCTCTTATCCAAGATCGCAGCAATGAAGTCCGAAATAATAATCAATGGAAGATAATGCCAGAAGATATGAAAGGCATCTTCCGATACTACTAAAGGGAAAACTCGAAATCTTTCGAATCCCTTTCGCCATCCTGTCGGACCCTATAAAGCGTTCGGTCGTCCGTACCTGATGCAACCGCGGACCGCACCGACCCAGCGCCGTCGGATAATTCCTGATTCGACCGAGAAACTGTCAATTGCTGGGATGCTGCGAAACAACTGTGCTAACTCGGATAGCACGTCCGTCACTGAGGCCTGAGGAGAAGCGGTCTTACGATGCATTGCCGCTGGAAGCTCCGTGATCGTTACCCCGTGCATACTACCAATATGCGAGCGAACGGAGTGTATAGGCCTCGTGTTCCTTGGCTACCGGATGGCGCGACCTATTCGCCGTGGAATCACTGAATGCCGAAACTGATCGGATACTCGAGGTCACGTAGCCAATGTGCGGTCGTGTGCCCTGCTGTGAGGATGAAGAAGCATTAAAGACAGTCTCTCGGACTGTCAATATAACGGAGCGTCCCGACCAACGGACATATGCTCCGAATGTAAAATATCTGAACCACAACATGCGGTCCCCTATGTTGTTGGGCGAGAGAGAGACCTCTCTCGCTCACAGCCCGGACGGACCTGGACAAGCCAGGAACCGGACTAACAGGCTTCCTCCGATCTGTCCTCAATCTGCCGTCACTGGGTGAGTACTAAAGTAATTAAAGTGCTCGCATCACCCAAATCTCCTTCCTAGACCGCAACGGACGAACCCGGCAGCCGAACCATTCGATGAATGTACGCTACACCGGGTGAGCTAGCGAATGTCACTCCGTAGGCAATAGACATATTCCATGATCACTTATTGCCGCTAACTCTTCATTAACTATGACGACAGAGGCACACTTTTGAAAGACATCTCCATAACTCTTCGAACAAGAAACCAGAAATGCTTGGTTAGCAAGCATAAAATAATAATATATATAGCGTCGTTCAATAATTCGAAAGTTTGTGTGACATTATTGGACTATGTCGGAACTGAGGGACGATGTCCCTAAACCGAACCAAAAATTTCTAAGTCCACCGACGCTATCAGTTTCTTATCCGGCATCGCAGCATTCTGGTCCGACGAAAGAAGCTGTAGAAGACCAAGTCAGATGACATACACAACAGCATATGTTGTTCCGAAAGGGAAAGCTCGAAATCCTCCGAATCCCTTTCGGTATCCCGTCGGACCGGATGAAACTTTCGGACGTCCGTACCCGCTTCCGCGGAGCGTCCCGACCCAGCATCGTCGGATAAAATATATGCGACAGATTCAGTTGATGCTGGGATGCTGGGATGCTGCGATAAACTGTGCTATTAAGGAAAGCACGTCCGTTCCCGAGGCCTGTGCAGTTGCGGTCTTACGATGCATTGCCGCCGGAAGCTCCGTGTACGTTGTCTCCCGCACACTTCCTATGCGAACGTCCGGAGTCTGCAGGCCTCGTGTCCCTGGCTACCGGATGGTGTGACCTGGTCGCCGAAGAATCCTTGATCGGCGAAGCTGGTAATATATCGGCGGTCACGCAGCCAAGGTGCGGTCGTGTGCGCTGACGAGAAGAGGAAGCCTTAGCAGTCTCAGCGGACTGCCTATACAACGGAACGTCCCGAGCGACGGACGTATGCTCCGCTTACGACACATTTTGTACCACAACATCTAGGGCCAGATGTTGTTGAACGAGAGAGGGGCCTCTCTCGCTTGCCGTCCGGATGGACCGGAACGAGCTATGAACCGGACTAAAAGGCTTCCTGCGTTCTCCCTCCGATCCGCCGTCACTGGGTGTGCATTAGGTTAAATTATAGTGCTCGCATCACCCCAAAATTCCTTCTAGACCACAACGGACGAACCCGGCTGCCGAACCATTCGGTGAATGGACGCTACACCGGGCGAGCTAGCGGACGTCAAAGGCCGTCGAACCTACTAGGGTCCTCTTAGGCAATTGGCGTATTTACATGAGCACTTTTCCGCTAGCCCTTCATTAATTGTGACGACGGAGGCACACTGTTGGAAGACATCACAGATACATCACCCTAATCTTGATCGTCTGAAATAGAAATTGATAAAGTAGAGTGACCCTGCGGGGAAAGGACCGGAGTGTCCAAATCCCCAACAACATACCGTGACATACGCTTCCCATATTGTCATCGAAATCATACGATACAGAACAGGAGTTAATGCGAGTACACTGACCACATATAGAATGATAATAAAGTCAGAGGAAGACTTCCTCTTAAAACAATTGATCAATATCCTTTCAATGTGAAAAGAAAACAAGTCCTGGTACTCGCACTAACCCATGGCAATCAAAATACATAATAATAATATGATCCATTAATATAGAAAAAATAACTGAAATCAAAATATTTTGAAAAAATATTTTTTCAGAACAGCCCAAGTTTCTGAAAAGTAACGTTGAGCCCCAATGGATCCCAAGCCTAAGTGTGGACAAAAATTTTAAAAATATTTTAAACAATTTATTCAACACTTACGAACAATAATAATGTATCTAGTTATGATTAAAATAACATCAAGATATTATTTTTTAGAAATCCCCCCCTCACACAGAGGGCTGTTGTAAATGTAAACAATGAGTGTAAAAACACTAAAATAAGACTCCAGGCACTCAGGCCCGAAATCAGTTACCAAAAATACACTATCTGATGCAAAACAGAGACTTCCAGGGAAGAAACTGCAGAACATCAGATGGTAGATGCAGAACACAACGCCTAACCACCCGTAGGTGAAGACGTAAACATGGGGAAAGAACAGAATTCATTCTGTTATTCAGCTAAAACTCCCAAGAAAATTTAGTAATAATAATTACAAAAACTATGCCAAAAGCATGGGAGAATAGCAGGGGGGAACTTAAAGGACAGGGAGAGAGGAAAACACTTAAAAAAACAGTGTAACTAAATAATCAGAATGACAACAAAATGGCTGCTGCCTTGAAAATAGGTAACTTAACATAATTTCATTAAAAAATTTTAAGTTACAGCCCTGATAATATTCTGTCACACATTCTTTTCCTCTCCTCCTTCTCTATCCTCCTTAGAATCACCATTTCACTAATATTTATGTGTCTGGCATCATTTAAACTGAGATTTAAAAGCACAAAGATCAGTCAGATGTTAACTGATGAAGGGCCAAACTTAGAATGATTAATGGCGCCAATTTCGGAACGTCCTTGACACTGCGCATGCGCAGTAGGGGCGAAGTGTGGAGGGCCTTTCAGGACATGTTTTCTTTAGTTTTAGATGCAAATTTTGGGGATTGGGGGGCAAAATTTGTGTTTGGCCCTATATTTTAAGAGTTAGCACCAGCTATGTCTGGGTCATTGGTACAGTATAAAAATATAAGACAGCATATAAAGGATAAGGATGTTGACTGTCAGCCATGTGCAGTGGACAGAATAGGCAACAGGAAGTATAATATTAAATTTTTATTGATATGAGAATACATGTGGCTTTTTTAGACGTATTTTTACCCAATACCTAATGTAATAGCCATAGCTGGTCATCACTACATTCACAAAAATCATTGTTCGAATTATATTTTTATAAATGTTTTTCTCAAAAACATCGCTAAAAGCTCCTCATTGGAAAAAGTTAAATTTTAGGCAATAAATGACATCTTTTAGTTATTCATGAATTTTTTGGCATGCGTCTTCCTCCATTTGAGTTACGTAAAGGGTTACCTTCTGGCCTACTTTAGACATGTTTTTGATGTTTATTGGCATTTTAATGCCTGAAGAAAGGCTATACCACAGGATACTATTGACATTTATGTATCCAATACCTCAAAGGATGGTTTATCACTGCATTCTGTTTTGGTATGGTAGATTAGAAAAACGCACATATATAAATGTTAACTCTAAACATGCGGAGTATTTTCAAGATATTTTTCATCAACTCTAGTCATAGCTGCCACACAGCAGCCACGACTAGATTTGATGAAAAATTCATCCAAATATAACTCAAGAAATCTTGGGTGAAAAAATCCATTCAATTTACAGGGTGAAAGTTTGATTAAATGTACCCAAAGTGTACTTATTTCAGAGGCAAGCAAAATCCTGTCCTGGGCAGGAATATCTGCCAGCAGTATGCAAGGAGTTAAATCCACTATAATGCCTGCAGTTTCAACAGTAAAATTTGCCAAAAAGGGGATATATAATATCACAAAATATAAATAAAAAATACTCTGATTATTATACTCGAAAATTCCTGGCTTGTACTGCAGAATATATAAAAAAAAAAACAAGTGCACCGCCAGCGGTGGATCAATATACGGCCACTATGAAGAAATTGCGCTTGTAAAGAAATTTTTAGTTGAACAAAAGGTCGAAAATTCCTTCAAAAATAATGGTACATTCCTATCTTACGACCCATTAAACTTGAATATTGTTTTCAAGTCACTGCGTGGAGAATCAAAAGTCACCAAAACTCCCAGGTTGCCATGGTGGCCATATTGGACATGCCAGAATGCTGGTTATCGAAAGGAACCATCCTCTAGTCATGACTTATCAACCATAAAAAAACAGTATCTGTTGGATGTATCGTTTTCAAGTTATAGCATGGACAAATAAAAGTTAATGGACAGACGGATGGACAGACGGACATGGATGGACATTGATGCTGGATATTGAAAGGAATCATCCTCTAGTCATGACTAATCAACCATAAAAAAGCAGTATCTGTTGGATGTATTGTTTTCAATTTATTGCGTGGACAAACAAACGCTAACAGATGGACAGATGGACAGACGGACATTGCCATACCATAATACGGCCCGCTCATATGAGCGGCCGTATAAAAACAAAAAAAACATTTGATACTTACTTGGGGTTTGGGCGTTTTTTCCTTTTCTCTCGAAGACTTCTTTGATGGAGTAAGAGATTTTGGTGGTGATTCAGACAACTCATCTTTCTTTTCATCTGTTATACTGGCAGGGGTAGGCGGCAATTCACTATCTTGTGCAAGAGCTATAAAATAATGAGTGGGGTATTTAAATAAATCTCTACAAAAAAATTAAGCTATCCTTCAAAAACCTGCTGAATAACTTGAACCAAATTCTCATTTGCCAGTTTTATAAATCCAACATATATGCTTTGATAGATGTAAACTGCAGAGTGATCTTTGGTTATGATCAGCCTTTTTCTACTCAAATTTTGGAGCAACGGCAAATGCAGATCCACCATATTGTGGCCTGGTGGGAGAGAAAAGTGCCTGTTGTTTTCACCCTGTGTCATTCACTTTTCAAATCCCCCCCCCCCCCCCTTTTAGAAGCCTCTTGTTAGCCCTTTACCTAACACGGAAGGCAGAGAACACTTGTAGACAAAATTCTTGAATAACTAATTTTTTTCATTTTTGGCATCAAAACCATAGCTTATGACGGCTCATTGAATGAGCTTGTTCCAATGGGTGTCATAAGCCATGTTTCTGAGACAAAAAATGAAAACTGAATGGTGATTTTTGTGAATAGCACCTGCAGGATTGGGTCATTATATTGAGTAATGGGTTATAGGTCTTCACCATTATTACTGGTTATCTTTCTTGAGCTTAAGTTTACTTGAGAAGGTTTCTTTAAAACTTAAAGTGTCAAGCCAAGATCCTATTCAAATGTAAATTACACATCATATTTAATCTGAAATGGAACAAATATGAATATATTATTTCTCAAACTTTAAGTACATGCTCATACAGAGTTCACAATTCAAAAGATCTGTGTCGACAGTGTCGTATATGAAACTGTTGACACAAGTTTCTTATCAATAACTAAGTCTGGGTTTTTTATAACTTATCTGTTGCATTGTTTGAGTTGAAAGAGAGAACCTAAACTATATTGTGTGCATCAGGGAAACTGGACCAAACTATATGAGGCCAAAATACTGCATAACGTTATAAAAAAAAAAATTGTAAACACTGCATACTTTTGGTACAGTTACATTATTTGGGCACACCATTTTCCATCGCTTTTTGAGAAAATTTAACTGGTTGATGACTAGATTATTTTTGATGGTATAAATTTGTTATTCAAAATTTGTTTTATTTTAAATTATTGGAGATTGCCCTCTCAGAGGATGACAATATACTGAGCAATCAACCCTTTATCTAACATGAATAGAGGATGGTGATATACAAAGTATTATAGAAGGCAGTGACATACTGAGTATTCAACACTTTACCTAATGTGAATAAAATACAGAGATATACTGAGTGGGGGTGCGGTGGCTCAGTTGGTAGAGGTGCAGGCTGTAAGCCGAGAGGTCCTCGGTTCGAATCCCACCTGCGGCAACCGCATTGTGTCCTTGGGCAAGACACTTCACCCCCATTGCCCAAGTGGGGGCATGGTGATGTTGTGTACTAAGGCGTATTGTACGTCGATGGTGCACCTGTCTTCAACCATTGCTAACCCTGCTTGTGTGGAGTCAGTCTGTTGGGGAGCTGACAGTTGCTCGCCATTGCTCGGTGGTTCTCTCTGGGTCCTCTGGCTTCCTCCACCCATAAAACTGTCGCGGTCATGATTAGCCATTGTGCAGAAATATGTGACCTTAAAAACACCAATAAATAAATAAGTAAATAAATAAATATATTGAGTATTCAGCCCTTTATCTAAAATGAAGAGAGGACAGTGATATACTGAGTATTCAACCCTTTATCTAACATGAATAGAGGACAGTGATATACTGAGTATTTAACCCTTTATCTAACATGAATAGAGGACAGTGATATACTGAGTATTTAACCCTTTATCTAACATGAATAGAGGACAGTGATATACTGAGTATTCAACCCTTTATCTAACATGAATAGAGGAAAGTGATATACTGAGTATTTAACCCTTTATCTAACATGGATAGAGGACAGTGATATACTGAGTATTTAACCCTTTATCTAACATGAATAGAGGACAGTGATATACTGAGTATTTAACTCTTTATCTAACATGGATAGAGGACAGTGATATACTGAGTATTTAACCCTTTATCTAACATGGATAGAGGACAGTGATATACTGAGTATTCAACCCTTTATCTAACATGGATAGAGGACAGTGATATACTGAGTATTTAACTCTTTATCTAACATGGATAGAGGACAGTGATATACTGAGTATTTAACCCTTTATCTAACATGGATAGAGGACAGTGATATACTGAGTATTTAACCCTTTATCTAACATGAATAGAGGACAATGATATACTGAGTATTTAACCCTTTATCTAACATGAATAGAGGACAGTGATATACTGAGTATTTAACCCTTTATCTAACATGGATAGAGGACAGTGATATACTGAGTATTCAACCCTTTATCTAACATGAATAGAGGACAGTGATATACTGAGTATTTAACCCTTTATCTAACATGAATAGAGGAGAGTGATATACTGAGTATTTAACCCTTTATCTAACATGAATAGAGGGCAGTGATATACTGAGTATTCAACCCTTTATCTAACATGAATAGAGGACAGTGATATACTGAGTATTTAACCCTTTATCTAATATGGATAGAGGATGGTGATATACAAAGTATTATAGAAGGCAGAAATTTACTGAGTAATCAACACTTTACCTAACATGAATAGAGGACAGTGATATACTGAGTATTCAACCCTTTACCTAACATGAATAGAGTACAGTGATATACTGAGTATTCAACCCTTTACCTAACATGAACAGAAAACTGTGATATACTGAGTATTCAACCCTTTACCTAACATGAATAGAGGACAGTGATATACTGAGTATTCAACCCTTTACCTAACATGAATAGAGTACAGTGATATACTGAGTATTCAACCCTTTACCTAACATGAACAGAAAACTGTGATATACTGAGTATTCAACCCTTTACCTAACATGAATAGAGGACAGTGATATACTGAGTATTCAACCCGTAACCTAACATGAATAGAGGACAATGATATACTGAGTATTCAGCCCTTTACCTAACATGAATAGAGGATGGTGATATAGTGAGTATTCAACCCTTTACTTAACATGAATAGAGGATGGTTATATAGTGAGTATTCAACCATTTATCTAACAGAATAGAGGATGGTGATATTCTGAGTATTCAACCCTTATCTAATAACATGAACAGAGGATGGCGATATACTGAGCAGTCAACCCTTTATCTAACATGAATAGAGGATGGTGATATACAAAGTATTATAGACGGCAGTGACATACTGAGTATTCAACACTTTTCCCAACGTGAATAAAATACGGCGATATACTGAGTATTCAGCCCTTTATCTAACATGAAGAGAGGACAGTGATACACTGAGTATTCAACCCTTTATCTATCATGAATAGAGGACAGTGATATACTGAGTATTTAACCCTTTATCTAACATGGATAGAGGATGGTGATATACAAAGTATTATAGAAGGCGGAAATTTACTGAGTATTCAACACTTTACCTATAATGAATAAAAAATGGAGATATACTGAGTATTCATCCCTTCATCTAATATGAACAGAGGATGGTGGTATACTGAGTATTCAACCCTTTTACCTAACATGAATAGAGGATGGTGGTATACTGAGTATTGAACCCTCAAAATGAATAGATGACGGAGATATATTGATCATTCAACCACTTATCTAACATGAATAGAGGACAATGCTTACAAAAAAAACTTTTTGAATAACTAGAAACAATATTTTTTTTAAATCTAAAACACAGATTTTGTCCCTCTCCCTCATTCCAATGGTGGGGGTCATAGGATAGGTGGATATATCTTTATTTTCAAAAATACACCCATGAAGGACAGTGAGCATTTGATACATTATAATCACACTACAGACAGTTGTCAATATGAATGCATAAATCTACAAATATATTTTCCTGAAATATGTGTTTAAGACACAAAAAAGAAAAACTGAATGGCAATTTTTTTAACAGCACTAGCTGGCTTTGGGCTTTATCTTCTGTAAAGTTTAACACTTTAACTAACATGAATACAAGATGACACTTAAAAAAAATTTCCTGAACAAAGAGTTTTTATTTTTGTGACTCAAAAACATAGATTATGACCTCATATTGGAATGAGCTGAACAAGGTTGTTCCAGTGGGAGGTCATAAGTTATGTTTGAGGCAAAAACTGAGAAAATAAAAAAATTTAAATAGTGATTTTTGTGAATAGCATTAGCTGGTTTTGACCATTACATTGAGTAAAGGACTAATATAATCTATTTTGCTTGACAGTGTTCACAGAGCTTGGTGTCAAACAATAAACAATAGATTAAATGATTGTTTTGGAAGTTCTGAAGCCAGAAAAAACATCTCAAATTAGAACAAGAGGGGGTGTGTCCATCCCCACATCGCATGCAATAAATCTAGGCTTACTACAAATCTTCAAAAAATGTCCAGTCATGTACATGCATAGCAAAACAGGTCAGAAATTTTCTAAGTCCACAGTGACAAAAATGTCTAACATTGCATTAAAAAAGTCCAAAATCTCCCCAAAATGTCCAGCCAAGGGTTAATGTCATCTTATATTGATGCATTTAACATATATATGAAATACGAAAGCCACAGCATACCGGTGGTAGCCTCCACCCATAAACAGCAAAACAGGTCAGAAATTTTCTAAGTCGATACTGACAAAAAGTTAAACATTGCATTAAAAAAGTCCAAAATCTCCCAAAAATGTCCAGCCAAGGGTTAATGTCATCTTTTATTGATGCATTTAATACATATATAAAAGACACAGCATATCGGTGATAGCCTCCACTCATATACAGCAGAACAGGTCACACTGGCAAAAAAGTCTAACATTGCAAAAACACTAAAAATCAATAAAATATCACTGGTTAAGGGTCTATGGGTAATCGTAAGCCATAGAAACACAGTGTGAGATGCATAGCAACAGGGTTGAAAGTCAAAGTGGACTGGTACAATAACTTTGACACAAGTGTTGACGCCGACGCGCCTCGGGTCATGACATAAGCTCACACAACTCCGTTGGTTGTCTATATAATTTCCAGTGAGTCACATTTTGTATTTGATGAAGAAGAATTTAGTCAAATTTAAATAAAATTACCGGTCAAATTCATAAAACACATGGGTAAATGGGTTAATGTTTCACAATTACATGCAATTAACAGAGAATTCTTTTAAATCATATTCAAATTAAATGCGACCCATTGTTACCAGATATAAACAGAGTTTGAACCCAGGTCACATTGGTTGAATGAATGCACCTCCTCTCACTATCCCCAACTCACATGTCAATTTTGGTTTCAATCAGCCCAGCAGAATTTTAATTAGTGAATTAAAACCAACTCCCAGAAAAGTTGAAGGTCACTGTGACTTTAACCTTTGGTGCAATGACCCCAAAATAAATAAGGTTCTTCCTCTCATCATACCCATCATACCCTCTCATCATACCCCAACCAACAGGTCAAGTTTTGTTTCAATCGGCCATACAGAACTTCAATTAGAGAGTGAAAACCAACTCTGTCTACAGATGGATAGACTGTGCCACAGCTATATCCCCCCCTACCCTAAAAAAAAAAAATGGGGGAGGCTATTAAGTCATATAATAATCTAGGTATTTGTTTTGTATCCTTAGGATTCATAACAATCTCTTGTGACAGAGCAGAAAGTCTGGTGTACAAAAAAATTACAACACATAAAAAAAACTCCTAGAAAAAGATCAGTGGTTATTATTCTATCATATTTTTTTTCTAACTTGTTATGTTGTGTTGTGTTTAACTCTATATTTAAATACCTTCATCAAGTGAACAAGCAGTGGATGGTTTACTAACATCTTCTCCTGCTGGTGATATCACTCTGCTTCCAGGTGAAGAAGCTGTCAACATGAGTAGTGGAAGTGAAGATAAAAACAAGAAAAACAACAAGTGCAACACACAAAGAAGAACACTGACAAACTATACAATTAATTTACAAATTATCTCATTCCGATCCTGTTGGAATACTTAAAATGCCATCTTATCATACCGAAAGTACTCTGACAAGAGGCTATTACATATTAAAACTTCAAGAAATGGCAATTCAAACAAAGAGATTAACTTTCAATTCCACTGAAACTTGGCTTGCTGTGTACATTTTTGCTATAATTTCTAAAAAAAACTTGAAAGTTTCATTTTTGGGCCTCCAAAAACATGGCTTAACCCTTCACCTAATTAATCAGCCTGTGTAATATACAAATTGTGCAGTTGAAATTTTATTTTTTTTTAAATTTCAAAGAAGTCGTATCATTAAACTCTTAACCCATTGCATATTTTTAAAAATATTTCTATTAAATTTAGTCATGGCTGCTGAAAAGCTGTAAAGCAAACAATTATTAGATTCGATGAAAATATCTTGTTAATTTGACTCAAGAAATCATAGGTCAATTTAATTTACAGGGAGGTTAATTTAATTAAAAATGCCCAAATTTTACTTAGTGGTAAGAGATTTCCTGTCCACAGCAGGAATATCCACCAGCAGCAGGTAAAGAGTTAACCCCCTCAATGGAATGAGCTCACTGAAGTCGTTCCACTGAGGGGGTCATATGATATGTTGGGTTTTTTAAATACAATAACTAGAATAATAAATTTTGATATTGTCTGCGTTGGGTAAAAGGTGAAAACCCCTAACTGGAAAGAACTCAACAAGCTCATTCCAATGGGGACTCTTAAGCTATTTTTTGACAAAATTGGAAAATAAAATTTGAATGGTGATTTTAGTGAATAACACTCCAAATGGTTATACTGTTAGGTGATGGGTAATAATTCTGCTTCCAACATCAGTCTGAGTGGCTGTGAGATCTATGTTGAGATTTCCCTTTTTGACAGAGTACTAGATTATTGTTATTCTAGAGTCATGTTGGGGTGGGATGGGGAAATCTCACCCGAGTGCAAAATAATTGTTCCAGACATGAGTCTTGCCAAGTGTCTGGGGTGAGATTTACTCAACCCAATCCCTCATCGTTTGACGGTAATTTTTCTCTCACCACATACCCATGTGACATTATCAAAATCAAAATACTGTTCATGCAATGAAAATTTACTGTTCTCTCAAATGAATATAGAGCAAAATGAATAACATATTCGAGAAAGAGCACTGGAAAGCTCTGTATATACTATGAAAACAAGCGTTAGCTCACAACAGCTGTAGGTTAACATACTGGAGTGAGTTGAAACAGCTTACATTCAGGAGATGTCATTTTTTAAATGACTGATTTTAACTGGTTGAGTGCTAAATTATTTTTCAAAAGTGATTTGAAACATTGATATTTTTTTCAAAAAATACCATACCACCAGCAAAAGTAGCCTAATTTTTAGCAAGATTTTGTTCATAAATAATTGTTTTGTTATAACTTATTGGAGAGTGCCGATAGGCACTTCCAATAAATTGCAACCAAAATATTTTATATAACATTGTTTTTTTCAACTACTGGGCAAACATCAAGCTAATAGAAACAGTGTAAAGCCACTAGAGTGGATTCAAGCACTTTTCAATAGAGCCATGATTGTGGCTTCTGGCACTCAACCAGTTAATGGCTTCATGAGAAGTGTAGTGGGAGAAATATCATCCATGAGTGGTCTTGGTGTGGGATGGGTTGCTGTGTCAACTGAAGAGAAGCAAGACACCACGTTTGTTTATCAAAATGCAGACAGTGATGAAATAGTCCCATGATCATTAACTGGTAGAGTGCTAAATTATTTTTGGTCATCAAAAAGCACTCTCCCATAAATTGTAAAAAGGCAAATCCTAACAGACTAAATAATTTCACTTCAAAGGTGATATAAAGAACAAGCACAGCATATGAAGCCTTTAACTTGTGGTATCCGCACTTCAGAATAAAGCCGAAATATGAGCTTCCAACACTCTTACCAGTTAAATATTCAAATAAGGATGGTCACATGGGGTAGGTAAGACATAGGACCCTGCAAACCCCACATTCTCTATTCAAATAATTGAATCGAATCAGTCGTGTCTTGAAGACGACCATTGGGGGTTGGGGATACTATAAACCAGATTGTTTCAACTGTGATGGCTCATGTCTTGACTGATAAAACAAGAGGCCCCTGGGGGCCTTACGGCACTCACCTGACATGGTACTCTAAATATCAAACCAGGGACTTGACTTGAATAAGCTGCATACGCACCTCCTAAGAAAAGCATATACCAACTATATGAAGCGATTGTGCCCACACAATACACAGTATTTTCCTTCTATTTTCAGTTCCTGCACTTTTACGTCACAAAACTGAGATAAATGCATAAAAAACAGATTTTGTTTTATTTTTGTTCGGAAATTTTCGAAGTCCCAAACAAAATGTTTTCAGACTAAAATTTTTTTTTCTTCTTCTTAAAATTGACCAAAACGCATAAAAAAAAAAAACAACCTAATTTCCGGATTTTGGTCCAAAAAAAGTCCCACCCGGACCCCAAATTTTCTCATTTCTGGATTTTGGTCCAAAATTTTCTAAGTCCCACCCGGACCCCAAACTTTCAGTGTAAAAAAAAAAAAAAAAAAAAAATGTTTGTCTTAAAATTGACCAAAACGCATAAAAAGCCAAAAAACTAATTTCCAGATTTTGGTTCAAAAAGTCCTGACCGGGACCCCAAATTTTCAGTCTAAATATGAACCCAGGAATTTGGCTTGAACAAACTTGAATCTTACCTCCCTAAGCATGCTGCATAACAAATATCAAAAGATTCCTATTGGTAGATCTGAAGAAGAAGATTTTTTAAGAATATTCCTCATACTGCACTAATTTAAACATTTGGGCTCGCATAGAGAGCCCAAATATGGACCCAGGGAATTGATTTCAATAAACATGTGAAACAATCTTCCAAAGATGTTATATGTGAAATTTGAAAGCTTTTGGAACAGTGGTTTGGGAGAAAAGTAGTGTTAAATGTTTTCCCCATTACCCACAGTGTTAAAAAATGCTGACTCAGCACTTTTTCAAAGTCCCCAAAAAGTACCCCATGATAAAACCGATAGCAATTTTTTTTTACCATTCCATTCTGTTGGTCCTAAGGAAGCTTCACACCAAATAAGAATTCTCAGTGCCATGTTGTTTTGGAGATATGGGCGTTTTAATTTTTTTATATTTTTAGCTCCTGTGGTTCCCATGGGGCGACGTGAAAAAAATTTGGCCAAAAATTAAGTACTTATGACCCAATAAGCCCTCATATCAAATTTGGTTCAAATCTGCCTCTTGGTTGGAAAGTTAAAAAATTTATAGTAATTTATATATTTTTTATACTTACCAATGACCCAGACTTAGCTGGTGCTAACTCTAACAAAACCAGGGCCAAACACAAATTTTGCCCCCCAATCCCCAAAATTTGCATCCAAAACAAAAAGAAATCATGTCCTAAAGGACCTCCATACTACGCCTCTACTGCGCATGTGCAGTGACGCAGTCGTCCCGAAATTGGCGCCAATTATCATTCTTACTGGCAGTGCCTGGTCAGCGCTATGTACTCAGCGGGGAGGCAAGAGTTCCCAACTCCAGGGAGGGCCATCCCCGTCTGGGTCATTGGTAAGTATAAAAAATATATAAATTACTATAAATTTTTTAACATTTTTATACTGTACCAATGACCCAGACTTAGCTGAATAGTAAACAGGCTGGAGGGCCTAGGACATAGAGGAAAATCCAATAAGCTCAACTATATAGTAAAGAGGTAACCCCTTAAGGAGAAAAGGAGTATTAGGCTTTACATGTATCTTTCTTATTTAATATTAAATTAGAAAGATATACTACCCTTAATAATTGAGCACAATAACATTCATGTTCTCTATTAACATTCAGTATAACCCTTATACTAATTATTTTTAAAGCAAGCCAATAAATAAAGTAGTCCAGAGAATTGAGACTCTTTATAATCATTTAAAAGTGTCCGAGTATTGTATATTAAAGCCCGTTTGACACTTGACATATACAAATGCTTCACACCGAGCTACACTTTAAAAATAAGACATGAATGAATTTAAACATTAATATTACATTTTAAAACCATCCCGGAAGCGACTCAGAAATACTGACTTGGAGGAGGCATTCCCTTGCTTTTCACTATAAAGCAGGTGACCTAAGGGAACACCCGCCCCCCCCCCCCCCCCCCCCCCCCTTCCCCTTGCCCTGGGTCAAATAGCCCAGAGCGAAGAGGGCAGCCGGACGGAGTCACTGCCGGAACAGAAAGCCTGCATAACTATAGTTGCAACTGTTTAGTGGACGACATTCTGAGCAACAGATAACGGACCTAAACAATGCAGGTCTCCAGAAATGGACTCAATATTTCTGAGATAAAAATTCGTAAATGTGGATGGCTGAGACCAATAAGCAGCCTTCATTAAATCTGTAATAGCAACACTATTAGCATAAGCCCAGGAAGTAGAAAGAGCTCTTACTTCATGAGCAGAAATCTTTAGCACAGACTGCTGAGAAGAAGATAAATCTTCATAAGCAGTACGGATAGTTAACTGAATCCATCTAGCAATAGAATGGACTGAAATGTCCTTTCTATTAGGCATCAAAGACAGAAAGAAACGTTTCCGTCCCTTTCTGATAAACTGAGATCTCTGTTTATAGATACGTAGTGCTCTAACAGGACAGAGTAAAGGCCTACGCCCGTCTGAAGACGGAAGAGCCTTAATAACAATAGGTTCCGGATATTTATTAGGAGCCTGATTCTTAGCTAAAAAACCCACATTAGTAGTGAAGGTGATAGTGTTCCCAACACTACGATAATGAGAATCATCCACCGATAGTGCATGAAGCTCACTGACTCTTCTGGCAGAAGAGAAAGCTAAGAGAAAAGCTGTCTTATAAGATAAGAATTTGAAATCTACTGTCCCAAGAGGTTCAAATGGCTTTTCCTTCAATTTAAGGAGAACCCAAGCTAAATTCCACTTAGGAATTAATCTAAGAGTTCTGGGTCTATTTATCGAAAAGTTTCTAACCAACTTCGATAAAGAGACATTAGATCCAATTTGTAAACTATCATGATGTGCATAGGTATCAGATAACATAGATCTATAACCCTTTATAGTAACAGGCTGCAGTTTGATTTCGTCAAACAAGTATACGAGAAAGTTTGCAATGTCTGGTATAGAGGGATCAAATATATCTACAGAATGATCCCTACACCAACGACGAAAAACCTTCCACTTAGCCGCATAGTTTAGCGAAGAGGAGGTCCTCCTACAGTTAGAAATCGCGTCCACTGCTCGTCCTGTAAAGTGCTTGCCATGCAAGAAGGACCGCACAACGGAAAAACGTGAAGGTTGAGACCTTGCGGGTTGTGATGGAGTTGGCGCGATTTCCCCTGCGAAAGAAGATCCTCTCGTGGAGGAAGCTTCCGCGGTAGGTCCCACAACAGACACCTGAGTAGATTTATCCACGGTCTCTGTGGCGACAGAGATGCTACCAACAGAATCTTGCATTGAGATTGTTTTATCTTTAGCAATACTTGTTGAATTAACGGCGCTGGAGGATACGCATATCCTATCATTCCGTCCCAAGGGATCGACAGAGCGTCTACTGCAAATGCTCTTGGATCCGGACACGGAGACACATACGTCTGCAACTGATTGTTGAGATGTGTCGCAAATAAGTCTATCATTGGCCGTTCCCATTGGTAGCAAATCTGATTGAATACTTGTTTGTTGAGAGTCCACTCCGACGGCAACAAGCGACCCTTTCGTGAAAGGGAGTCTGCTAGCACATTCAGACGACCCGGTATGTGACGGACCGAAAGAAGAACGTGATGTTCTAACGCAAACAGAAGGATTCTTTCCGTTAGATTGAACAACGGAACTGAATGAGTGCCTCCCTGATTCCGTATATACGCCACTACTGTCGTATTGTCGGATAGGATTTGGACATGAGCATCGTGAATAATGTCCATCCAGTGACGTAACGCAAGCCAAATTGACATCATTTCCTTGATGTTTATGTGCTTGCACAGGAATTGCGGATCCCAAAGACCCTGGCATCTCGAATCCGTTGGGATTAATGATGCACCCCAACCTGTTTGACTGGCATCCGTCATAACGGTAAAACTCGGATCCGGCAACTGCAGCGGAACTCCTTGAGTTAACCACTGAATGTTTGCCCAAGTCTGAATCTCTTGTTTCACTTGATCTGACAAGAGAACGTCTACATCGAGCGAATGAATTTTCACCCTCCAATTCTGAGTGAGGAAAATTTGAAGAGGACGTGTGCGTAGCCGCCCCATCGGAATGAGATCCGCGGCGGCTCCGCACAGACCTATCAGTCTCATAAATTCTCTCGCCGTGACTTTGTCTGCGTGCAGACAATAGCGAGCGTAACAACTGACTAATTTCGCTCTGGTTAACGGCAGACGAACGAGATTGTTGTGCGTCTCGAAGCTCATTCCCAGATGAGTGAATGACTTGGACGGCACCAGATCCGACTTCTCCTCGTTTACTATAAAACCGAGATGTCGGAGCAATAGAAGAAGATTCTGAACATCGTTCTGAAGCGTTAACTCGTTGCCGTACCTCTGAAGAATGTCGTCCAGGTAGGCCGACGTTACCGCAGATGAATGAGCTCGGAAGTAGATCATTACCGAGTTCATTACCCGAGTGAAAGCCCAGGGTGCTAGATTCAATCCGAAGCACATCGCCCGGAATTGATACACCACTCCCAGGACTGCAAAGCGTAGATACTTTCGGAATGTCGGATGTACCATGACGTGAAAGTACGCATCTTTGAGATCTATGCTCGTTGCATAATCGTTCACCCGAATACTCGCTCTGACCGATCGAATCGTCTCCATATAAAACTTCGGAGCGACGATCAGCTTGTTTATCCAGCTCAAATCTATGACTGGACGGAACGAGCCGTCTGGTTTCGGAACCAGAAACAGATGGCTGTAGAATCCCAGAGATTCCTGGTTTTCTACGACCTCTACCGCGTTCTTCATTAAAAGAGACTGCACCTCTGATAACAGAGCGTCTCTTTTCTGTGGATTTGACGGAAGATGAGTCCACTTTGGACTTCGAGTTAATGGAGGCTTTCGTTTGAAGGATATCTTTAGACCTTCCGAAGTCACTCCTCTCACCCAAGGGTCGTCCGTAATCGACGCCCACTCTTGTGAAAAACTCGACAACCTTCCGCCAACCGGAACGCGATAGAGGTTTAAGCCATCACCTCCTGGACCTGCGAGGCCTGCGGTAGGAGAAACCATGTCTTCCACGACCCGCACCTCGCCTCGTCGACCTCGGGGCGTCCGACCGATTGTCCCGGCCTGAAGGACGTCCCGAACGAGAGTCGCTATCCTGACGGTCTCTCGAATAAGACCAAGAGGACGCACCGGAACCTCTATAGGAACCTCTCTTGGGCGCATTAGACCCAGAAGTGCCTGTCTGATTCGTGTCTGCTGTATCCGACTTCTTAGGAGCCGATCTGAACAACAGAGAATCATTAGCTTTCTTTTTAATTTTATCATAAAGAGCGGAAAGCTTGCCGTCAAAGAGAAGTTCTCCTGAGACCGAAGCGACTCTAAGAGAGTTCTTCACCTTAGAATCCACTAGTGTGGGTGTAGCTAGGGCTGCGTCACGTCTAACCAACTCCAGATTTGCCACTGAAAGGGCGGAGTTACACGTGGAATAAGCTACTGCCCTTGAAAGAAGTCTTAAAGAGGATTGTATATCCTGAAACTCTTCCCCTTGAAGGCGCAGTGATAACGCCTTAGTAAGGTGATCTGCGTAAGATAAGGCATCTAAATTGGCTCTGTTAGACGCAATAGCTGTTTCCAACACCGCGGTTGGAATAGAAGCTGACGACGGTAATGATAGCTCTAAGTCTTCCGCCTCGTCGTCCATACGCAGAGGAACTCTCGGTATACCCTGTCCTGCCGTATCGAATTTATTCCTTGCATTAATGAAAGGCAGGTTGAGAGTATTAGCGGACAAGAAACCTGCTTTCCCCGTCCTGGAAGCAAGTTTAAATATAGCGTCGTTCAATAATTCAAATGTTCTAGCAACATTATTGGACTGCGACGGAAACTCGGGAGCGATGTCCCTGAACCGCTCAAAAAATTCAGAGTCCAATGACGCTATAATTCTCTTGTCCGGAAGCGCAGCAGTCTGGCCCGACGGAACAACTTGAGGGAGAAAGTGCCGGATGAAGTCCACGGCAGCTTTATGTTGTTCCGAAAGGGATAGCTCCAAGTCATCCGTATCCCTTTCACCATCCAGTCGGACCTCACGATGTTCCCGGTCGTCCGCCCCCGATGCTTCGGCGGAGCGTACCGACCCAGCGCCGTCGGATAATTCTCGATCCGACACCGTTTCTGTCGGCTGCTGGGATGCTGCGATAAGCTGTGCTATCTGCACAAGAATGTCCGGCGTCGAGACCTGCAGAGGCGCAGTCTTTCGCTGCTTCGCCGAGGGCAGCTCCGCATCAGATGGCTCCCGCATACTTTTCCTATGCGAACGTCCGGAGTCCATCGGTCTCGAATCCCTGGCTGCCGGATGGTGTGACCTGGTCGCCGAAGAATCCTTCATCGGCGAAGCTGGTAATATATCGGCGGTCACGCAGCCAAGGTGCGGTCGTGTGCGCTGACGAGAAGAGGAAGCCTTAACAGTCTCTGCGGACTGCTTATACAACGGAGCGTCCCGAGCGACGGACGTATGCTCCGCTAAAGACACATTTTGTACCACAACATCTGTCCCAGATGTTGTTGTACGAGAGAGGGACCTCTCTCGCTCGCGGCCCGGCTGGACCTGGACGAGCTATGAACCGGACTAAAAGGCTTCCTCCGTTCTCGCTTACTATCCGCCGTCACTGGGTGTGCATCTATTATGTTTATAGTGCTCGCATCACCCAAAATTTCCTCTTGGACCGCATCGGACGAACCCGGCTGCTGAACCATTCGGTGAATGGACGCTACACCGGGCGAGCTAGCGGACGACATTTGTCTAATCTCCATGAGCACTTTTGCCGCTAGCTCTGAATTCATTTGTGACGACGGACGCACACTTGAAGAAGATAACATGGAAACATCACCCTGTTCTGGTTCCTCTGAAATAGAAACTGAGACAGAAGAGTGACCTTGCGGAGAAAGAGCCGGCATCGCTCTTTCTCCAGAAACAACATATCGTGACACACGTTTCCAATGTTTCTCATCCCAATGTTCACATATAGGACAGGGATTAATGCGAGAACACTGACTACAATTAATACAATGATCATGAAAGTCAGAGGAAGATTTCTTCCTATTACAATTTGAACAACGTCCCTTCATTGTGAAAGAACAACAATAAGTCCTAGTTACTCGCAAAAACCCCTGACACAAAGATACATAATAACATGATCCATTAATAAATGAAAAAACAATTGCAAAACAAAATAATTTTGAAAAAATATTTTTTCAGAGAAGCCCAAGTTGCTGAAAAGTAACGTTGAGCCCCGATGGATCCGATGGCAAAGTGTGGTCAAAAATTTTAAATTTATATAAAATAATTAATGAGACACTTTCGGATAATATAAATGTATCTTATAATGAGATAAACTACCACAAAGGCAAACAGCCCCCCTCAAAAAAGGCTGTTGCCAATGAAAACAAACAGTGTAAACACACTAGAAAACATGACTCCAGGCACTGAAAAAACTGGCCCGGAATCAGTCATCAATTACACTCTATCTGATGCAAAACAGAGACTCCCAGGGGAGAATCTGTAGAACATCAGATGGAAGATGCAGAACACAAACGTTATACACCCATGGGTGAAAACGTAACTATGGGGAAAATAACAGAAAACATTCTGTAACCAAGCAACTCTCCCAGGAAATTTTAGAAATGAAATTTCTCAAAAATATGCCAAAAGCATGGGAGAATTGCAAGGGGGGACTTTAGAAGGCTAGGGGAGAGGAAACACTGAATAAGCAGTGCAACAATTAGCAAGAATGACAACAAGAGGCCCATGCCTCGAAAATAGGCAACTTAACATAATTTCATCAAAAAATTTTAAGTACAGCCCTGATTATTTTTTGCCACTTCTTTTTCCTCTCCTCCTTCTATCCTCCTTAGAATCACATTTTCTCCAAAAATTCTGTGTCTGGCATCCTTTAAACTGAGATTTACAAGCACAAAGATCAGTGAGATGTTGACTGATGAAGGGCCAAACAGAGAATGATAATTGGCGCCAATTTCGGGACGACTGCGTCACAGCGCATGCGCAGTAGAGGCGTAGTATGGAGGTCCTTTAGGACATGATTTCTTTTTGTTTTGGATGCAAATTTTGGGGATTGGGGGGCAAAATTTGTGTTTGGCCCTGGTTTTGTTAGAGTTAGCACCAGCTAAGTCTGGGTCATTGGTACAGTATAAAAATATAGAAATTTTGGGCTTGGCGAAAATTCTTGCCCCTCCCAGAACAAAGGCAAATATTGCCCGTCAAACTTCTCTTGAACAAACTTGAGTCTACACCTCAAATGGAAGCTGCATACCAAATATCAAGTCTCTGCTATGGCTGGTTCATGAGAAGAAGATTTTGAAAAATTTTGTGCATTTTGGCCCCACCCCCTCCTCAATATGAGCAGAAACCCAATTTGAAGAAAAACCCAAATGCCCCTATATAACCACTACTCATGTGAATTTTCATTGAACTGCAGCCAGTGGCTTGGGAGAAAATGACCCAAACACCACCTTCACGACGTACGACAGACAAAAAGTGATCAGAAAAGTTCACCCTGACTTTCAGTCAGGTGAGCTAATAATCCAACTACATCATCAAGGCATGCCTTTGTCGAAGGCATGCCTTGATGATGTAGTTGGAATGTTACACTGTAAGGATTATAGTTTATCATCAACATTGCTTGGAAACCTTAAATTTGCATTTAACAGTGGTAGGGACTAGTGGCATTGAAATAAGTATGGCTGGTGGCATGAGTGAAGGTGTTATTCATGCTAATGCTGTGGAAGTTACACTCAGTCTTTCAACATTATTAATATCCGATTTCCATCCGAATTATGCATTCTGTGAGACGCCGAAGATGAATTATAACAAGCTGTATTCCTATGAAAAAGATTTGAGAGGAACTGAATTGGGAAGCCAATTTCAAATTGAATCAAACATCAACTTAAGATTCAAAAGCAAATCGAATATTGAAGTTTTGCATGCCCTAGAAAGACAGATCTGTCTCGCCCAGGTATTTCATTCAGAACATGTGTATATCAATAGGTTGGTGGTGGGAGAAAATTATGGTAGTCGAAATCTGTTCAACAACACTTGATTTATTAGAGTTTACAGAAAAGTGCATTTGGGAACTGTATAATAAATTGTGACAGAAGAAATAAAGTTGAAAAAATACAGTTGAACAAATTGGAATTAATGTGTAACTGAAAGTGAAACAAATCTGAACAATATGGACCCTTTATTGTGCTGACAGGTTTTTATCTCAAGATCTCTGATGGTGACACCCAGGAGTGTAATTGATGAGCTGACAATATTCTTTCATGTGAGAGCATCACACATAAAAAGCAATTCATAGCACAGATAAAGATACAACCTGCTTCTTTTTTATCATTTTACATTAACACACTTCAGACTGATGATGAAATAAAATTTCAAGCTGCAAATTTTTTCTATAATGCAGCTAAGATTTCAACCAATTCATTGAGCTCTGTCAGACAAAATCGGTTGATTAAATTTCTCGTTGGACTGTGGAAACAATTGCTACTTGAAATTTCGGTATTTTGCCATCAATGTACATGGGGGTTAAATAATACATCTGAAAAATGTTGGAAAATGAATAAAATTATTACACTGAACTAAACTATTTGTTTTTCATTTTCAATGCATGAAGTGTATAGTTTGTCAAGTGTTAAAAACAAGCAAACCAAAACCAGTGAAATACACAATACTCATATCAAATTAAGTGGACATGTGCATAGTAAAAATAAAAGAGATATATGCAATCTCCCGAATGCCAAGTGACAATATTTTGGCATCACATGAGAGATGGGAAATTCAGTTTCAGTTTTAGCCAATTAACTGTTTTCTGATTCATCCCTAATCTATGCAATGGAAGAATAAAAGAGAGGAAGATACTTAACCCTTTGCCTAACACGAAAGGCAGATGACACATTTGCAAACATAATTCTCCAATAACTAATTTTTGGGCATCAAAAACATCGGTTATAACCCCTCATTGGAATGAGCTCAGTGAGCTCATTCCAAATGAGGGGTCAAATGCTAGGTTTTAATGCAAAAAATGAAAAAATAATGAAAATTGAATGGTGATTTTTGTGAATAGCACTGGTCCATCTTTGCCATTATGTTGGGTAAAGGGTTAACTAAAAATCACTTCCAGGATAGTTTCACCACTGCAAACAGGCTTTCATCATGACTATTTACTGTGGTACTGTTCTAAGACCACACAGACTGACAAAGTCAAAATCAGGCTTTTAACTCTTTACCAAACACACACAATATCAAACTTTGTTATTTTAATTATTATTTTTCAAAATTTCTACTAAATTTCAGCAAAACCATACCACATGACCACTAAGTGGAACAAGCTGGATCACCTCACTCCAATGACTGGTCTCATGATATGGTTTTGTTGAAATTTTTTTAAAAGATAATTTTTTTCAACAGCTCAGTTTGTAAATTACATGGGCAAATGCATCCAATTCATCAGGTAATGGGTTATGTGTTAATCTTTCTTTGGTAACTTAGAAGAGAAGCCTTAACTTGGAAAATCTAAGTACATTGGTAGTTGTTTCCAGGAAACACTTGGCTACCTATATAGGCAGCCAAAACTTGCCAAGAAGCAACTGCAAAGTCACAAGACATAGACTTTCATAACATATACCAAGAATGTTTAAAAAATCTCCAGTTAAGGCTACACAAAATAAATTGATTCTCAGGCAATTTTTTTTTCAAATCATTGTGAGAGGAAGGTTTTATTTTTAACTTTTATTTTTTCTTGCATACTGTAAGCATGAATTGAGAGGCTTTCTGCTTTCAACACACAGAAAATATAGAAAATGAATAATTATACCTATAAACTCATTTACTTTTAACCCTTACGGGTCTGGAGATTTTTATACATTTTCTCTATACTTTGAAAGTCTACCTCCAATGGCTTTGCAGTTGTTTAGGCAGCCAAAACTTGCCTAGAAACAACTGACAAGGTACTAAGAAAACAAATTTTGAGTTTACCCCAACAATGCAATGTTGGGGCACCTGTTCCTTTGTGCTTTAAAATGTTATCAAAGTCAGAATTAGGCCCTTTAGGGTTAAAAATAAAATGATCTTGCATTTTAGTTAAGCTCTTCAGATTTTAGTTTCATATTCCCTTCCTTGTAAATATTAAAACCCAGTCTCTGAATCAACCGACTTTGAAGTAATATGGTAAGGAAGACACTGCAAGGAAAAACAAAACGTCCAATGAGGTTAAATCTCATTATTGAGGGATTGCCTGAGAATGATTTTTTTTTTTTGGCTCTATAAATTCGATGGTTTTGAATGATCCTAAAATTGTATAATACAGAAAACAGTTTAACTACTTAACTAATTCGTTAATAGAATTACAACAAAAACTGTAAATTTATTCATTCAAGTCCACTTATTTCAACATAAACAGTGTGAAAAAAGTACAGAATACATTCAAAGCATTATGTGATTTTACTTTTTAGGTGAGCTACCATGACAATGGTAGCATGAAACTCATAAAGATGATCGATAAAATTTGGTAATTTAAGAAAGTGTTGAGGAGAGTTCTAAGAGTTCTTCACAATAATGAGAAATCTTCACAGCAACAAATTTTATTTGAAAACCGAACTTGAAATGTTGGCTGACTGAATTTACATCTGTATGTATCCAAGCTAATTCCTGTCCCAGTGATTTATGACATGATGACAGTTGAAAAAAAAGTAAAAATAACAGCACAGTTTGCTGAGGCTTTTTGTTAATGGACAACACAAAAAATGCAGATCAAATCAGAAAATGGATAACTGACCTCTTCCAGGCTCTTATTGATAATTCCATGTCATTTTACCTCATTCTTTATTGTACTTAAGTTTAATTATATAGCTAGTCTATCGCCTGTTATTTCACTTTTTTCCATTGCAATATGTGTAATTGAATGGTAAACAGCTAAAACATTCTATCCAGAAAAAAAAATTGTAAATGACTGTTTGCCATATAAATAATTTCATCTAGTTCTAAAATAATCCAAAATGTACTGAAGTGATCGGTGATCATGTGATCTTAGTATAAGGTTTAACCCTTTACCTAACATAGCAGCCAAAAGCAGCCAGAAAATTAACCAAATAAGCCTACAACAGCCTAAATATCTTGGAAGTTTCTCAATAAAAGCATACAAATATGGACATCATTAGAACCAGCTCATTGAGCTGGTTCTAATAATATCCAAAGTTGTATGGATTTATTGAACAAATTGTGAAATTTGTATTCAAAAATGTGAAATTTAATATATTTTTTAAAAATACTGTGTTAGGTAAAGGGTTAAGAACACAACAATGGTACAAAAATTTAATTTCTTCATGCATGTGTCAAGGAAAACAAAGTGAAGAGTGAAGAGTGAATAGAGATAGGAAAGAGTTCATGCACATCTAATACACAAACTGTGTTGAAACAGAAGGCAATCAGCAACAAGTACTCACCTTCTCCTAAACTAGGTAGATGTCCATCAGACGTCTCTCCTGTTATTCTCTCTTCTGACGCCTGTAAATAAAGGAACCGGTAACAGGTAAGTTGCTTAACTTGGTAAATGCAATGTTCTCTCCTAGTTATTGGCTGGGAGTAAACAGGGTGGTATGTTATTGGTTGGGAAAAAAACGAGAGTAGTATGTATATTAGTTGACCTTGTTGATGTCCATATAAACAGAAGTACCCCTCCCCACCAACCAACAATAGCCCCCTCATCACCAACCAAACTGAATTAAACCTCATGAAAATTGGATTGGGAGGAAGCAAAACCCATCACAAGTTACACCATGGACAAAATTACTTTGGAGTGTCAAATCGTAGCTAAATTATTTATTTATTTATTGGTGTTTAAGGTCACGTACTTATGCACAATGGCTAATCGTGACCACGACAGTTTTATGGGTAGAGAAAGCTGGAGTACCCAGAGGGAACCACCGAGCATCGATGAGCAACTGTCAGCTCCTCAACATTCTAACTCAGTTCAAGCTCCGCTCAAGCAGGGTTATAGCAGTTGAAGATAAGTGCACCATCGACATGTAGTATGCCTTAGTACACGGTGTCATCGTGCCCCCATGTAGGCAACCAGGATAAAGTGCCTTGCCCAAGGACTCAACGTGGGTCATCCCGGATGGGGATCGAACTCGGGACCTCTAGCATAAAAGTCCAACAGTCTACCACTGAGCCACCACGTGTACCTGCAATATGTTATTAAATTCTGATTTGTTTATTGGGATTTAAGATACTGCAACTGCAACATATTGGTAAAGTTAAGAAAACTTAACTTCTTTATATATACTTATCATTTATACTTATGTTATTTATGTTACTTTGGTGGACCTTTACTCTTGCATTGGTTAACCCCTCAAAAGCTTTGTTTTGAGAGTTAAAAATGAAAATATTTAGTTATTTCAGGTTATTTAATAATTTTTTGTGTTGTGTTCTTTTTATGTTAGGAATAGGGCTTTATAACTATTATCCCACAACAGCCACCAGATATCTCTTTAACCCTTTACCTAACATGAAAAGCAGACGACACTTGCAAAAAAAATTCCTGAATAACTAATTTTTTTCATTTATTGTTTCAAAAACATAGGTTATGACCCCTCATTGGAACGAGCTCGATGAGCTCAATTCCAAAGAGGGGTCACAACCTATGTTTTTGAGACAAAAAGTAAAAAAAAATAATGAAAATTAATTGGCGATTTTTGTGAATATCGCTGGCCGGTTTTGTCCGGTATGTTGGGTAAAGGGTTAAATAAGCAAGCACACCATCTGATATTAGAATGGAATACATAAACTTATATATAGAAGACCTCCGACTGTCAAGTACATGTACCTCTGTCTCCTCAACTTCTTCCCCATCTTTGAATGCTTCGATGGCCATTTCCACAAGTTTTTCTGAATCCAAAACTTCCAACCTGTGTTCTGAAAAATAGAAATTCATTTTTAATATTTTAAATTGAAAATCCTTTCTGTTCAGTCTGAAAGGTAGGAATGCTGTAGGCCGTAGATCCAAATGATTTCCACCTCTTTTCTATGTTTTGCAGAATTTTCAGAGTCAGGGTCTGAGTGTAGGATCTGTATGATTCAAAATTGTAGGTCAGTGATGTTGTGGGCCAGTTGTTTGAAGTGTAACGTGAATGTTGAATCTCGATTGTGGCAACTATCCAGTTGGTTTTTGGATAGTCTAATGCAGAAGTTTCTTTTTGTTTTTCCCACATATTGTTTTCGGCATCGATCACACATTGGTAGATACCGGTAGATGCAATTCTGCTTGCGCAGAAATATTTCTTCAGATCACAGAAGCAATCCCTGGTTTGCATTTTGTTTTAGTGCAGGGCATATTGTGTTGTCTTTTGTGGTTCACGATATGAAGGGATTAGGAATTGTGAAACCATTGACTTTCCTCAATATTATTAATTTTGCCCATACCAAAAGATCTTTTTAATTTTTTGTTTCTTTTGAATGCTATCAGTGGCATTACTTTAAATGATTCCCTACACTTCTCTGGAGAAAAATAAAATGTGCCAATATTTTCAAATCAGTTTACTAAATAACATACTGTCCAGATTAAATGTGTAGACAAAAGGAATGTGATTGTTTCTGTTTGCATTCCCCAATTTGAGGAGACTGTGACTGCTTAATGTCTGTGGCTTATGAAAATCTTTTATTAAGATGTTTAGCATATTGTTCAGGCATTTCCATGCTGTGTCACAGGAAATCATTTTCCTCACTGCATATCCATTTCATTCTCAGAAGCTGGCCGTAAAAATGCCATTGTTTTTCTGAGATTTTGGGTGATATGAATCCACAGTCAAGTATACATGGGAGTCAGCTGGTTTTGTATACAGGTCAGTTTTTAATATGTTACCCTCCTTACTTACAATAACATCCAGAAAATGTACCTTTTCATGGGAATAGACATATTGAATGGTGTGCCGAGTTCAAATAAGTTATGAAGTCTTGTAGCTTGGTTTTGCCAGATGAAAAAGATGTTGTTCATGAAATGTAAATACAGTTCAAGCTTCTGGGGATAATCAGTTAATAGTTTCATTTCTAGCTCCCCCACAAAAATGTTGGTAAATGAGGGTGCTACTTTTGTACCCATGGACGTCCCTCTGACTGGCAGGTAATGTTCTTGGTTTAAAACAAAATGTTGTACTCTATTACCCAGTACAAATTTAACTGGAATTTCTTTAGAAAGACTTAGTGCAATCCACAGACACTAATTCATCACTGACAATACGACAGGTGATTTAATGAATATAAATGAATGATTTCTTCTTTTCCCTTTACTCAATACGAATAGCAGATGACTGAAATAAAAACAATTGAATAACTAAAAATGTTCATTTTTGGATTTAAAAACATAGATTATTACCTTGTTGGATCCAGCTCAGGTTCTGCTCTACAGTTTTGCACTATTGCACAGGGGTGAAATTCTAAATATAGGGCAAATGATGAAACTAAGGCCATGTAAAATAGAGATATATTTTTAGTATCAGATATATGATTACATTAGGCTATTTGTTGAACAAGAGAATTTGAAGTTTTGGGCCCAAAGTTGGAGTCTGATACATAGGGGTAAATTACCAGATGAATTATGGGAAACAGTGGCTTCAAAAAATTAGCTGTTTTTTAAAATGTAATTTTTACACAGGTTTGTTACCAGACATGTAACTGAAAAAGGAAACGGAAACATATAAATTTTTTTTTGCATTTTAGAAACAGGGGATGTTATGCTCCAGGGGTAGGTAGGTGGGGGTGGTGGGAAAATTCTGCTTTTGAGGCTGCTGGGTGGCTGAAAATGATAAATTTCATGTAATTTGTATATTTTTTATACTTACCAATGGCCCAGACTTAGCTGGTGCAAACTCAATATTATCAAGGACCAAACAGAAATTTTGAACCCCCCAATCCCCAAAATTTGTATACAATACCGAAAATTAAAAGTCCTATCTGGTCCTCCATACTTTTACTACTTGCGTATGCGCAGTACTCAGGAAGAGACCGGAATTGGCGCCAACATCATTCTTTGTAGACAAGCTTACTAAAGAGATAATTCAACGGGGAGGTATGAGTGCCCACTCATGGGAGGGCCATCCTCATCTGGGCCATTGGTAAGTATAAAAAATATACAAATTACTTTAAATTTATCATATTTTTATACTACAACCAATGGCCCAGACTTAGCTGAATCGTAAAAAGGCAGAGGGCCTAGGACTTAAGAATTAGCAGACCAAATACAGCTCCTAAGCCTGCATTCCAAGGTGAAAAGGAGATTAAATTTTTAAAAGAATTACATGTATGTCTCTCTATACTATAATAGAGAAGATATATCATCAGTAAGGAGACATATCCAAGTAATTCCGTATTCTAAGCATGAATGATTATGCTATTTGGGTGTAACAAGCCCCCAATTTTAAGGCTCGTCTGGACGAAGCAACTTAAATCAGGATGGCATATTCGAGAGTGAGAGACTAACCCCCACAAACACATGCCATATATATATATGAAAGTGTCAATGACACTGTAGCTTAACTTGTCTGTGTGTTGTGTTTGATGAAAAAGATAATGTTCAATGTTTATGAAAGGATTATGAAATAAGACAAGAATTGTGTTAATTGGGAATATGTTAATTTCTGTTCCCTGTATGCTATGTTTTCAATAAAAATAATTTGAGCTGCAGACTGTACTAAAGAGCTGATGGGTGGGTTAATGTGGCCCTCACAGTTAATGTATGTGGCCCTCACAGTTAATGTATGTGGCCCTCACAGTTAATGCATGTCAGCCAAAGTTACCAAGTTACAGTGAAATTATTCCAAAACGAGTCATCTTATCAAGTTACAATGAAATCCCTTCACAAATACGGCCTGTAGACTGTGCTGAAGGTTTTTGGGCTTCGGGCCTGTGTAGCCATCATGGTTGACCGATCGCTACCAAAAGGGGACGTCCTCAACTCAACATTATACTGAGTCATCCTTCCAAGTTACAATGAAATCCCTTTATAAATACGACCTGTAGTTTGTGCTAAAGTTTTTAGGGTTTTGGGCTCGAGCAGCCATCATGGTTGAAAGATCGTGACCAAAAGGGGACGTTCTCATCTGGGCATTATCTGGAGTGATCCTACCAAATTACAATGAAATCCCTTCATAAATATGACCTGTAGACTGTGCTAAAGGTTTTCAGGCTTCGGGCCCCTGCAGCTGTCACAGCTGACCAATCATGACCAAAAGGGGACGCTATCATCTAGACATTATATGGAGTCAACCTACCAAGTTACAATGAAATCCCTCCATAAATACAACCAAAAGACTAGGCCAAAGGTTTTCGGGTTTTGGGCTTGGGTAGCCGTCACGGCTGAATGATCGTGGCCAAAAGGGGACGTTCTCATCTAGACATTATTTGGAGTCATCTTACCAAGTAACAATGAAAACCCTTCATAAATATGACTTGTAGACTGTGCTAAAAGTTTTTGGGCTTCGGGCTCCTGTAGCCGTCACAGTTGACCAACCACGACCAAAAGGGGACATTCGCATCTAGACATTATATGAAGTCAACCTACCAAGTTACAATGAAATTCCTCCATAAATACGACCTGTAGACTGTGCTAAATGTTTTTGGGTTTTGGGCTTGGGCAGTCGTCACGGTTGACAGATCATGACCAAATGGGGAAGTTCTCATCCAGACATCATACGGAGTCATCCTACCAAGTTACAATGAAATCCCTCCATATTAAATATGACTTGCATGCAGTGTTAAAAGTTTTGGGGTTTTGGGCTTGGGCAGCCATCGTGGTTGACAGATCATGACCAAAAGGGGACATTCTCATCTAGATATTATACAGAGGCATCCTACCAAGTTACAATGAAATCCCTTCATACATACGACCAGTAGACTGTGCTAAAGGTTTTCGGGTTTTGGGCTCGGGCAGCTATCACGGTTGACTAATCGTGACCAAAAGAGGATGTTCGCATCCAGACATGACCCCAAACTTATGAAATTTTGGGACGATCGGACAAGAACTACGGGGTGTAGCCTATGCTAAAGGAAAATGTGAACAGACTCATAGACTCACAGACTAACAGACTTCCGCACGCGTGATGGCAGTAGCTTATCTTGATTTTGTCAAGTTAAGCTAATAATAAACAAGCTGTGTCTTAGATCAGGAATAATCTACAGACAAATCACTCATAGTTACACACTTATTATCAAGCCAGAAGAGATGAAGAAAAATCACCCTCCCACCCTTTTTTTTTGAAGGAATATTCTTCAAAACAAAGAGGGATGCGCTCTGGAATCAGTGAAAAGCGGTACCAAATAATCAAAATATATCCGCCCAACAGGCACCCAGTTATTAATTATTATTAATTATTGGTGCTTAACGCCACCTCAGAATCTAAGGCTATCATGGCAATCCCGGTTATTAAAAGCGCAAGCTTCTAACGAATGCCGGAGTCAGAATACGTATAACAATTGAATCCCAATGGAAAGTATCTGTTAGAGCAAACACGCTTCTGAGGCAACCAACAGGCGACCCCGTTCAGGTGTACAATTAATTCCAATAATGAAACTCCAATTGAACCATACAAATATACGAGAATGTGAATTCTCCTATGTACCATCTCTGGAAGAAACCTGGATTTAGAACATGGAACGGGCTATGATTAACAGACCTGTCGTGGACTGCCTCCAAATAATTCATTATTCCCTAGGTCCATTACAATGAATGACTGTTCAGAGAAAGAATATACTACTCCGAATAATGAAGCCAAGAATTGAGAACGTATGCATAGACGGCATATTGGCAATTCCATAACTGATACAAATAGCCCCCAAATTCTTATAAGCTCTATAAAGCAGAGCAAGAATTTTATACAATCTATTCAATAATGCAACTGCGTAATAAATATACATATTATGCATGTGAGCAACAGAATCCCACATGTACTCGTCTGAATACAGCTTGTATATCCACGGTATGATTGAGTGATACAAATGTACACGAAGGCTAGCAATTTATTGTTCAGGAATCATATGCTCGTATATGACTATAAACGAACCACCACAGGAAACAAACTAACTAAATAGTGGATGTGCTCATGAGATCGCCGTTAGAACACAACCCAGCCACCAATCGAGGAGCCATGAAAGGCTTGAATGCATATGAGGCTTACGGGAAGAAAACTGCTTCCTGCCCTGTAATCTGTAATCGCCTCTTAACATATTGACAGAAAGGGGGGGAGGGGGAGGGGGGGAGGGGGGGGGTTCGATGAATAATACCTATCGTTTCTTGAATCGCTAGATAAATAAGGCCAGCACAGAAGAATTAAGGCTATATTGCTGCTGCTATAATACAGCTAAAAGCTTATAGTCAAAGCAATCATAATAACACTAACCCAGCACGACTCGTAACACTTTTGTGTTAGTTATCAATAGTATTGGAACCACAGGGCTCCCTCCCGTCTGACCGACTCCATAATGACACTAAGGACAGAGGGGGACGTGATGACCAAATAATACACCATATAGACGAAATATCCAATCCATAGAGTGGAAATATAATCCACAACAATAGACTGGATAGAAATGAAGAAGGAGACGAAAACAATGTCCTGACACCCGATCATAAAAACTTAGATGAACTCCTTATGTTCGATCTGATATCAGGAAATATATTCCTGAGAAGGAGTTTAGTATAGGCGTTTGAAGAAATGCTCAATAATCACACTAGGTTAATATGGCGTCATCAATAGGGCTTATTGCCTCAGATAACTAACACCAAACCATACCGGTAGGAAGAGAATAACCTCCTCTTACATAATGGTATCATGTCCGATAGAACAATGAACTCAGCCTAGCTGAAGCAGCTAAAGGTCTTCCTATCCGTGAAGACAATTAAAAGGCTGATAACTGTGGCCTTAGAAGCTCACTAAGGAGACTTACAATGCCAGCCATAGATTAGAAGTCTTCATCTCCGTGAAGACAGATATTTCGGTGTAAGTTGCGAACTTAAAAGCTCACTGAATGGAGACTTACAACTATCGTTGTGAAGGGTAGGGAATGAAGAGTCGCTATTTTTAACAGCCATAATTCCCAAAGAGACAGTAGTCTCGAGAGATAAGTTATTTCAGTTATGGTATTGCATAATTATTGAAAAACACCGCTCATGAGTCTAGCTAGGCTACTATGGTGTAAACAATAAGACTCAAGTCTGTGATACCTAGGAAAACAGACTGAAAAGCACTCTTTCCTTTAGCGGTTTTATTCCCAAAAGACAGCAGTCTGAGTCTAGCTAACGTAACGTAGAAGTCTTCATCTACGTGAAGACAGATATCTCAGTGTAACTTACGACCTTGAAAGCTCTCTGAACGGAGACTTACAACTATTGTTGCGTAAGGTAGGGAATGACGAGCCGCTATTCTAACAGCCGTAATTCCCCAAGACAGTAGTCTCAAGGTAGCTACGCAGTTATGAGTCTTCATCTGCGTGAAGACATATCTGTGTCACCTGTGGCCTCTGAAAGCTCACTAAATGGAGACTTACAACACTAGCCGCTAATGTATAAGAAAAGAGAGCTGTAACAGTACATAAGGCTTCTTGCATTAAATGTCTTGATGCCAAGGAATACAACACCGAGAGGGAAAAGCCGTATTTATTCCCTCTAACGGCTCTATTCCAACAAACAAGACAGCTGTCTCAGCCTATCTATGCACAATCCATCTGGCTTGGGGACAAGAAACAGGTGACTTGTAAAAACCTGGAGAATTTTGATTCTCAACGACCTCTATTGCTTTCTTCGATAGGAGAGCCTGTACCTCCGCAAGGAGAGACTCTCTTAGAAGAATTCGCCGGAAGATTTGTCCAATGCGGACTTCTTGTAAGTGGAACTTTGCTCAGAATGATAGCTGCAGGCCTGCTGAGACTACATTCTCATCCACTGATCTTCCATAATTTTCATCCAGTTTTTTGGGAGGTTGATAATCTTCCACTAACTGGAAAACAACAGAGGTCTAGACCATCACCTGTATGACTTGCTAGGCTTGCAGGAGGAGAAACTACATCCTCCCCGCAAAGAACCTCGTCCCGTCGGCCTAGGAGCGTCTGATTTATATTCTTTATAAGACTTGTGCCCCTTTCCCGAATCGCTATAATGATGACCTCCGAAGTAACTGAAAGAGGGTTTCCTAGACCCTCGCGAGGAGCTCCCTTCTATGATTGGGAACTGGAACGACCTCGCCTACTCCGGCCAGCTGATGCATGTTGTTGAGATGCTGATCTCAGTAATAGTGCGCTGGCAGCTTTTTGGTAGCCTGTTCATAGACTAAGGAAAGCCTGTCATCAAATAGTGTGTGTCCGGAGACCGGAGTGACTTGGAGAGAGCTTTTCAGCCTGTCAGCGATAATTGATGATGACGTAAGGGCTGCAACACGTCTAACCAACTCCAATTTGCCACTGAAAGGGCGGAGTGGTACGTGGCATACATGACTGCCCTGGAAAGAAGTCTTAGCGAGGAACTAACATCCTCAATTCCTTTCCAATAGGTGCTGTGCCAGAGCCCCAGTGATATGATCTGCATATAACATAGCATCCAGAATTGCTCTATTAGATGAAATAGAAAATTCCATCACATCCGATTGTAAATTGAATGATGAAGGCAAGGATATGTCCAAATCCCCAGCCTGCTCATCCAGACACAGAGTAGCTTTCTGAACATCTTCTCCAACCGATTTAAAATAACTTGCTGATTGAAGATGCTGACAAGAAACAGCCTTCTTATTCGAACTTGCTAGGTTGAAAATGGCGTCGTTAATGTGGCCGAAGGCGTCCAACACTTACCAAGATAGTGCCGGGAAGGAAAGAACATCATCTTTCCTTCGCACGGCATCTTTATCTAGAGAAGACAGCGGTTTCTGCCTAGCAGACGCAGCTTGCTGATAGGTGGAACAAAGTCAGGATAGTACTGATGAATGAAACTCATTGCTACCATATGTTGTTCTGAAAGGGAAGGGTAATCCTCCTCCTTCTCCCTTTCACTATCTGACTGATTCAGCTGAGAATTTCGATCAACAGCATCCGAATGTACAGATGACCGGACCGACCCAGCACCGTCCAACAGTTCACCACCGGAAACTGCGGAAGGCTGCGCTTGCACTTGCTGGGAAGCTGCGATGAGCTGCGCAATCTGCGACAGCAAGTCCATTACAGAGGCTTGAGGAGCAGTGGTCTTCTGTATTTACGCCACTTGCTGCTCCTGGGACGGAGATCCGCATGTAGATCTCTTCTCCGAACGTCCCAATGAATGAAGCTTTGGTTCACTAGCAACCGGATGGGCCGACTTCACAGGCGAAGACTGGGTACGTCTTCGGGCGGCTATCTGGATATCCATAGCTGGGTAGCTAGTGTGCAGTCATGTGCGCTATATCTGCCTGAGGAAGAAGCCGTAACTGTAGCCGACCCTGACTGCAGTTTAGATGGAGCATCCTGAGCAGCGAGTGTGGATGTTAGCTCCTACTCAGGCAAGTTTCTCAAAACAACATTTGGCCCAAAATGTTGCTGGGTTAGAGAGGTCTCTCCCGCTTGCGGTCTATCAGACCTCGACAAGTTTCCCTAAGAGAAACTTGCTGGCTTTTTCCCTTTTGCCGTCGTCGCTGGGTGAGCTTTTTTTTGGTGCACGCTCTTCCCAATTCTACACTTCCCACGACTGCAACGGACTTACCTGGTGTCCCGGCCCCCACTAACAGGGTAACCACTTCACTGGTTGAGCTAGCTGCTTGCAAAGGATTAAGAGCACTAACTAGAGGCCTTATCCCTTGCTTAATATTCATGAGCACCTTTGCAGCCAGCTCTGTTTGCTCATCAGAGTGCGACAGCGGTAGCACATTATGGATGGGTGTCACAATACCATCACCATGTTCTTGTTCCTCTGAAAAAGAAACTGAAAAACTCAAATTATCCTGCGGTGACAGCTCTGGCATAGAACCTCACCACCAACAAAGTACCGCAACACCCATCTCCAACATCTGTCATCCCAACGTACAGAAGTAGGACAAGAATCCGCAGGAGTGCATTGACTACGGGCAAGACAACAAGCATGTAAATCTGAGCAAGACTTCCTCACCTTGCATTTAGAGCAGTAAGCTTAATTAATTAAAATCCAAAAATAGAGTCGATAGCACTCCTACAAATTCAACATCAAAAATACGTGATAAGGATACATGAAAATAGCAATCAAATTAATTTCGAAACAATTATAAAAAAAATTTCGAAATTTTTTTGTGAAAATGCCCAAGTTTCCAAAGAGAACATCATGCACCCAAGGGCATCCCAACAGAGCCTAAGTGTGGACAAATGCCAATTTATTTTGAGCTACACTACCGGAATAATAATCAATGTATCTTAGAGTAATTCTAAAGTATTATAAAATTAATTACTACATGTTAAGGGCATTGTCAAATGTAAACAACGTCAATAGAAAAACCAGAAACAAGACAACAGGCACACCAAAAGGCCCAAAGTCAGTAACTGATTTAAATGCTACCAGATGCAAAGCTAGATCTTCATACAAAGAAAAAACGATGCATCGGATAGAAGATGCTAGACCAAAACAACCCAACACCCCTAGGGTGAGGACATAACCATGGTGATAAACAGAATAAACATTCTGTAACACACATTAAACTCCCAAGAAATTTAATAAGAAATTTCAATAAAAACAGCAAAAAAGTCTTGGAGTTTAACAGGAGGGTTCATGGAAGGATAGGGAAGGAACACATAACCAACAGTAGGCAAATTATTACCAAAACTAATGACATCGAGGCGTATATCCCGAAATTGGGCAACATGAAATAATTTTCATATTAATAAAAAGTTACAGCCCTGAACGTCTCAAACCACCGTTGTTCACTTCCATCATCCATTTACTGCCTTGAATCCACCATATACTTCATTGATTTGTGTCTGGCATCCACCAAAAGAGAGATTTAAAGCACAGATGTCAGTTGAGATGTTTACTGACTTAGGGCCAAACAAAGAATGATGTTTGCGCCAATTCCGGTCTATTCCTGAGTACTGCGCATGCGCAAATAGTAAAAATATGGAGGGCCAGATAGGACTTTTAATTTTCGGTATTGTATGCAAATTTTGGGGATTGGGCAGTTCAAAATTTGTGTTTGGCCCTTTATAATATTGAGTTTGCACCAGCTAAGTCTGGGCCATTGGTTGTAGTATAAAAATATGACTGGTTTTGGCATTTTTTCATGCAATTTTGCAGGTTGAAGTCTTGACTTTGACAATAAATTATTCCTCCCACATTCAGATTGTTTATTTCTACGTAGTCAGATAGTGTTATATGTTTTTTGTGGATTTGGGAAATGTAATACATGTTATGGGTTAGTTAACTAAGTTACAGAATATTTGCATTTGAAGAGAGTGTATGGCATGTCATTTTTGGAAATGCTTGGAAAACTGTGAAGCGGAACCTCCATGAGCTCATTCCAATGAGAGGTCATAAGCCATGTTTTTGAGACAAAACTTGAAGCCAAGACCAATACCGGGTCTGGACCTGCATCGCTGCATGCAATAAGAATCGGCAAACAGGAAGTGGCTGCACGGCAGATCTGAAAATTAGATACACGAAACATCTCATCATTATGAAGCAGCAGACCAAATATAAAATCATTCCCCTTCATAGATGCCCAGAACACTTTGATGGAAGAAGTCTTTCGGATGGACTGACGGACGGACGGAGTCGAGCGGTTACTAGACCTGCTCTGCCGCTGGCGACACAGGTAAAAAATAATTTAAATGGCAATTTTTGTGAATCATGCCAGCTGATTTTGTATGTTACATTGTTACATTACACAGGGTTTAATGAAACACTAGAAGAGATTGTACATTTGTATATCAGGAGAGGAGTCAAAGTTACTTCAGTATGTTTAACATTTAGGCCTAGAAAAGTTAAAATTCTGTTTGTCATGCCCTCCTGCTTGGTCTCTCTTTTCAAAACAATGCAAACTTACAAAAATAAAAATTAAATGGTTTATGTCTGATATTTTACACAAGTTAAATTAAATTGATAAATTTGGCTCTTAAGTGCAAGAAGGCTTTGCAATGCTTTATCATTGCAAAGCCTTCTTGCACTCACGGGACGGAATACACTACCACCCACGTTATTCTGTAGACTGTGAGGCCTAAAACATGAAACAAACCAAGAAAATGAACTTTTGGTGGCAAAGAAATAATCACAACAATAAACTAGAGTGATGTCACGCATGCAGCCCGACTGTCCCAGCAATGGCAATGCTTAGACACAAAATAGTCGGAGCCATTTTTTGTTAACCATTTACCTAACGAATCTGCCATATCTGCACTCATGATATACAAAACTTGCTATTCAAATTTTATTTTTTCATTTCTCTACTTCAAAACATATCTCATAACCTATTAATGGAACAAACTTGATGAGCTTGGTCCAATAAGGACTAATAAGCCATGGTTAGAAGTAAAAAATGAAAAAATCTGATGTTTCAGAAAAATAATTTGTACTGTTGGCTTCAACTTGTGTTAGGTAAAGGATTAAAGATGCGCTACATGAAGCAATGTTGGTCTATAGGAGTTAATTTTCTTTTTTGCATGTAATAAGTCCCAATCCTTCAAAATGCATTTTGGGAATAATTGCCTAAGTGACACGTGTGTGTGTGTGTGTGGTGGGGGAGGGGTGGGGGGGGGGGGGGGTGGGGGTTGGGGGGGGGAGTTGTGGAATATTCAAACCTGGCCTGTATTACTAGCTGGAAAGTTAAAAAATTTATAGTAATTTCTATATTTTTTATACTTACCAATGACCCAGACATAGCTGGTGCTAACTCTTAAAATATAGGGCCAAACACAAATTTTGCTCCCCAATCCCCAAAATTTGCATCTAAAACCAAAGAAAACATGTCCTGAATGGCCCTCCACACTTCACCTCTACTGCGCATGCGCAGTGTCAAGGACGTTCCGAAATTGGTGCCATTAATCATTCTAATAACCAGTGCCTGGTAAGCGCTATGTACTCAGCGGGGAGGCAAGAGTTCCCAACTCCTGGGAGGGCCATCCCCGTCTGGGTCATTGGTAAGTATAAAAAATATAGAAATTACTATAAATTTTTTAACATTTTTATACTGTACCAATGACCCAGACATAGCTGAATAGTAAAAAGGCTGGAGGGCCAAGGGCATAGAGCAAGATGGAATACACTCAATAATATAAAATAGAGTCATCCCCTCTAGGGAAAGAGAAGTAATAGGCCTTACATGTATCTTTCTTATTTATGATAAATTAGAAAGATACAACACCTTCCAAAATTGAGCATCATACATCCATGTACTCTATTAATATCCAATATAATCCTTATACTAATAATTTTTAAAGTAAGCCAATTAATAAAGTAAGTCTAGAGAATAGAGACTCTTATACTCCTTAAAAGTGTCTGAGGATTGCATAATCATGTCCGTTGACACTTGACACGTGCTATATTCAAAAGCTATACTTTAAAAACTAAGACTTGAATGAATTTTTAAAACATAAACTTCTCACTAAACAACCATCCCAATAACAGCTCAGAATTACTAACTCCGGAGGAGGTATCCCCTTGTTTTCATAGTAAAACAGGTGACCCAAGGGAACCCCCCCCCCCCCTTTTTTTGCTCTGGGTCAAATAGCCCAGAGCGAAGAGGGCAGCAGAACGGAGTTACTGCCAAAACAGACAGCCTACCTAGCTATAGTAGCAACTGTTAAGTGAATGACATTCTGAGCAGTAGAGAATAGACCTAACAATAGAGGCCTCCAGAAATGGACTCGATATTTCTGAGATAAAAATTCATGAATGTGGATGGCTGAGTGCAATGAGCAGCCTTCAAAATTCTATAATAGCGACACTATTAATGTAAGCCCAAGATGTAGAAGAACTCTTACTTCATGAGCCGAAATCTTAAGCACAACTGCTGAGTCAATGATATACCATAAGCAGTACCGATAGTTAATTGAATCCATTAGCAATAGAATGGAGCGTAACGTCCTTCTATTAGGCATCAAAGACAGAAAAAGCTTACGCCCGTAGCAATAAACAGATATCTGTTTATAAATACATAAACTCTAACCGGACAGAGTAAAGGCCTATGCCCGTACGAAGACGGAAGGACCTTAATAACAATAGGTTCCGGATATTAGGAGCCTAACTCTTATGCAAAAATCCAACCTAAATAGTAAAGGAAGTAGTGATTCCGAAACTACGAAAGTGAAAATCATCCATCGATAGTGCATGAAACTCACTGACTCTTCAGAAAAGAGAAGCCAACAGAATTACTGTCTAAAAGGTCAGAATTTGGAAACTACTGTTTCCAGAGGCTCAAATGATTACTTAGCTAAATAAGAACCGAAGTTAAATTCCATATAGGAATTTAATCTAAAGATTCTAAGTCTATTTATCAAAAAGTTACTAACTGACTTAGATAAAGAGACATAAGACTCAATTGTAAACTATCCTAGAGTGCATAGGTATGAGGTAACATAAACCTATAACCTTAAAAATAACAGGCTGCAGTAGATCTTGTCAAACAAGTATACTAAAAAGTTGCAATAAGTAGTATGGAGGGATCAACAATATGAACATAGTGATCCCTACACCAACGACGGAAGAGCCTCCACTTTAGCCGCATAGAATAGCGAAGAAGAGGATCTCCTATAGTAAGAAATCGCGTCGAAAGCTCGTCCAGTACAATGCTTACAATGCAATACGGACCACACAACGGAATACGAGAAGGTTGCGACCTTGCGGGTTGTGATAAAGATGACACGATTTACCCAGCGAAAAAAGATCCTCTCATTGAGGAAGATTTCGCGTCAAGTCCCACAGTAGACATCAGAGTAAATTACCCACGGTCTCTGTGAAGACAGAGATGCTATCAACAGAAATGTATTGTGGTTGTTTATCTTAGCAATACTGCTGAAACAACAGCGCCGGAGGATACGCGCATCATATCATTCCGTCCTATTAGATCAATAGAGCGTTAACAACATTAGCTCAGAGATCTGGACAAGCCAACACATACGTCTGCAATTGATTAGCAAGCTGTGTCGCAAATAAATTATCATTGGGCGCTCCCATAGATAGCAAATCTGATTGAATACTTGTTTGTTGAGAGTCCATTCTGACGGCAACAAGCGACCCCTAAGTGAACGGGAGTCCGGTAAAACAATCAGACGACCCGGAATATGACGGACCGAAACAGAACTTGGTGTACTATACCCAACAGACGGATTCTTTCCATTAAATTGAATAATGGAAACGAATGAGTGCCTCCCTGGTTCCGGAGATACGCCACTACTGTCGAATTAACGGACAGGATTTGGACATGCGTTTCTGAATAATGTTCATGCAATCACATAAAGCAAGCCTAAAAAACATTATTCTGCGGAAGAAAATTGCTTGCTTAGAGACTGCGGAACCCAAAGACCCTGGCACTTTGAATCCGTTGGGATCAATATTATATCCCAATCTGTTTGACTGGCAACCGTCATAACTATAACACTTGGATCCGGCAACTGCAGTGGCACTCTCTGAGTCAACCACCGAATGTTTGCCCCAGTCTGAATCTCTTGTAACACTAGATAGACAAGAGAACGTGTAAATCGAGCAATTCATGGATTGCTGAAAAGTTGCCGTCGAAGAGAGGCTTCTCCGAGAACGAAGCGACTCTGAGAGAGTTCTTCACCTTACTATCCACACGCGTGGATGTAGCTAGGGCTGCGTCACGTCTAACCAACTCCAATCAGCCACTGAAGGGCGGAGTTATACGTGAACAAACTACTGCCCTCAAAAGAAATCACATTGAGAATAATATCCCGTAAATCTTTTCTTGAAGACGTAATGATAACGCCTCAGTAAGGTGGATTACGTATGATAAAGCATCTAAGTTAAGTCTACTAGACATCATTGTCGTTTCCAACATTGTGGTTGGAAAAGACATAGACGGCGAAAAAGAATATTTCCAGTCTTTAACCACGCCGTCTAGACGCATATGAACTCTCGGTATGCTCTGCTCTGCCAAAATAAATTATTCGTTTAAATGATAAAACGGCAGAAATGAGCATTGCGGACAAGAAACTAAACTATCATGCTTGGTAGCAGGCTTATATGCATATATAGCATCGAAAAAAAAAACCACATGTTGTAATGACATTATTGGACTGTGTCGGTAAGTCAGGGACAATGTCCCTGAACCGATCCAAAATTCCGTGTCCAATGACGCTATAAGTTTCTTATCCAACATCGCAGCAATGTAGTCCGAAATAACAATCACTGGAAGATTATGCCAGAAGATATGAATGGCAGCTTCCGATGCTACGAAAGGGAAAACTCGAAATCTTTCGAATCCCTTTCGCCATCCTGTCGGACCCTATAAAGCGTTCGGTCGTCCGTACCTGATGCAACCGCGGACCGCACCGACCCAGTGCCATCAGATAATTCCTGATTCGAGTAATAAACTGTCGATTGCTGGGATGCTGCGAAACAACTGTGCTAACTCGGATAGCACGTCCGTCACTGAGGCCTGAGGAGAAGCGGTCCTACAATGCATTGCCGCTGGAAGCTCCGTGATCGTTACCCCGTGCATACTACCAATATGCGAGCGAACGGAGTGTATAGGCCTCGTGTCCCTTGGCTACCGGATGGCGTGACCTATTCGCTGTGGAATCACTGAATGACGAAACTGATCGGATACTCGAGATCACATAGCCAACGTGCGGTCATGTGCCCTGCTGTGAGGATGAGGAAGCATTATCGACAGTCTCTCGGACTGTCAATATAACGGAGCTTCCCGACCGACAGACATAAGCTCCAAATGTAAAATATCTGAACCACAACATGCGGTCCCCTATGTTGTTGGAGGAGAGAGGGACCTCTCTCGCTCACAGCCCGGACGGACCTGGACAAGCCAGGAACCGGACTAACAGGCTTCCTCCGATCTGTCCTCAATCCGCCGTCACTGGGTGAGTACTAAAGTAATTATAGTGCTCGCATCACCCAAATCTCCTTCCTAGACCGCAACGGACGAACCTGGCAGCCGAACCATTCGATGAATGTACGCTACACCGGGTGAGCTAGCGAATGTCACTCCGTCGATCCTACAAGGGATCTCTTAGGCGATAGACATATTCCATGAGCACTTATTGCCGCTAGCTCTTCATTAACTATGACGACAGAGGCACACTTTTGAAAGACATCACCGTAACTTTGCGAACAAGAAACCAGAAATGCTTGGTTATAGCAAGCATATAATAATAATATATATAGCGTCGTTCAATAATTCGAAAGTTTGTGTGACATTATTGGACTATGTCGGAACTGAGGGACGATGTCCCTGAACCGAACCAAAAATTTCTAAGTCCACCGACGCTATCAGTTTCTTATCCGGCATCGCAGCATTCTGGTCCGACGAAAGAAGCTGTAGAAGAACAAGTCAGATGACATACACAACAGCATATGTTGTTCCGAAAGGGAAAGCTTGAAATCCTCCAAATCCCTTTCGGTATCCCGTCGGACCGGATGAAATTTTCGGACGTCCGTCCCCGCTTCCGCGGAGCGTCCCGACCCAGCATCGTCGGATAAAAAATATGCAACAGATTCAGTTGATGCTGCGATAAGCTGTGCTATTTAGGAAAGCACGTCCGTTCCCGAGGCCTGTGCAGTAGCAGTCTTACGATGCATTGCCGCCGGAAGCTCCATGTACGTTGACTCCCGCACACTTTCTTATGCGAACGTCCGGAGTCTGCAGGCCTCATGTCCCTGGCTACCGGATGGTGTGACCTGGTCGCCGATGATTCTCTGACTGGCGAAGCTGACTGGATATCCGAGGTCACGTAGCCAAGAGCGGTCGTGTGCGCTACCATGAGAATGAGGAAGCCTTATTGACAGTCTACTCCGGACTGACTATATGTCGGAGCGTCCCGAGCAACGGACGTATGCTCCGAATGCGAAACATTTTGTACCACAACATCTGGGGCCAGATGTTGTTGTACGAGAGAGGGGCCTCTCTCGCTCGCCGTCCGGATGGACCAGAATGAGCTATGAACCGGACTAAAAGGCTTCCTCCGTTCTCCCTCTAATCCGCTGTCACTGGGTGTGCATTTGGTTGATTTATAGTGCTCGCATCACCCCAAAACTCCTTCTAGACCGCAACGGACGAAACCGGCTGCCGAACCATTCGATGAATGGACGCTACACCGGGCGAGCTAGCGGACGTCAAAGGCCGTCGAACCTACTAGGGTCCTCTTAGGCAACTGGCGTATTTACATAAGCACTTTTCCGCTAGCCCTTCATTAATTGTGACGACGGAGGCACACTGTTGGAAGACATCACAGATACATCACCCTAATCTTGATCGTCTGAAAAGAGAAATTGATAAAGTAGAGTGACCCTGCGGGGAAAGGACCGGAGTGTCCAATTCCCCACTAACATACCGTGACATACGCATCCCATGTTGTCATCGAAATCATACGATACAGAACAGGAGTTAATGCGAGTACATTGACCACATATAGAATGATTATGAAAGTCAGAGGAAGACTTCCTCTTATTACAATTGATCAAAATCCTTTCAATGTGAAAAGAAAACAAGTCCTGGTACTCGCACCAACCCCTGGCAATCAAAATACATAATAATAATATGATCCATTAATATAGAAAAAATAATTGAAATCAAAATATTTTGAAAAAATATTTTTTCAGAACAGCCCAAGTTTCTGAAAAGTAACGTTGAGCCCCAATGGATCCCAAGCCTAAGTGTGGACAAAAATTTTTAAAATATTTTAAACAATTTATTCAACACTTACGAACAATAATAATGTATCTAGTTATGATTAAAATAACATCAAGATATTATTTTCAAGAAATCCCCCCCTCACACAGAGGGCTGTTGTAAATGTAAACAATGAATGTAAAAACACTAAAATAAGACTCCAGGCACCCAGGCCCGGAATCAGTTACCAAAAATACACCATCTGATGCAAAACAGAGACTTCCAAGGAAGAAACTGCAGAACATCAGATGGTAGATGCAGAACACAACGCCTAACCACCCGTAGGTGAAGACGTAAACATGGGGAAAAGAACAGAATTCATTCTGTTATTCAGCTAAAACTCCCAAGAAAATTTAGTAATAATAATTACAGAAACTATGTCAAAAGCATGGGAGAATAGCAAGGGGGGACTTAAAGGAAAGGGAGAGAGGAAAACACTGAAAAATCAGTGTAACTAAATAATCAGAATGACAACAAAATGGCTGCTGCCTCGAAAATAGGTAACTTAACATAATTTCATTAAAAAATTTTAAGTTACAGCCCTGATAATATTCTGTCACACATTTTTCCTCTCCTCCTTCTCTATCCTCCTTAGAATCACCATTTCACTAATATTTATGTGTCTGGCATCATTTAAACTGAGATTTACAAGCACAAAGATCAGTCAGATGTTAACTGATGAAGGGCCAAACTTAGAATGATTAATGGCGCCAATTTCGGAACGTCCTTGACACTGCGCATGCGCAGTAGAGGTGAAGTGTGGAGGGCCATTCAGGACATGTTTTCTTTGGTTTTAGATGCAAATTTTGGGGATTGGGGGGCAAAATTTGTGTTTGGCCCTATATTTTAAGAGTTAGCACCAGCTATGTCTGGGTCATTGGTACAGTATAAAAATATACACATATCAACTTTCGTTGAAATCAAATAATCCAAACTGGAGTTATCAGTCGGAAACCAATTGTTTCCAGACAGATTGATGGACCGATGGATGGACAGACTAAAGTCAGGACAAAAGCCCTGACTATAAACAGTCAGGCTAAAAATGCATTTTGTACCAAAGAAAAAATATTGCATGAATGGCCCTGGGTGAAGAGGAGGTGGGGGTGGGTGTTGGAGAGAGGGGGTGAGGAAGCATGGGGGTGTGTTAGGGGAGACCATTTTTTTTCCACATGTGGTCAGTCTAAATCCTTCAGAATGCATTTTGAGCAAAAAGAAAAAAAAAAAATGCCTAACTGGCACCCTGGGGGAAAGGGGGGGGGGGGGGGGGGGGGGTGTTTGTCTGGGTTTTTAACCACAAAGTTTAACCAAAACTGTAAAAACACATTTTTGATGAAAGAAAAAAAAAGTGCCTAATTGTCCCCTCACGTATTACGTGAGTTTTAAAAAAGGTTCCGCATGTAGTGACTGTAAATAGTTCAAAATGCGTATTGGAGGAAAGACAGAAAAAAATGCTGAATTGGAGGGGTGGGGGGGGGGGGGGGGGGAGGGCGGGGGTATTTGTCTAAGTCTTCTTAGAACTAAATTCCCCTCATTTATAGACATTTTTTTGCCTCAATACATTCAATATAGGCATTTAATCCATTATATCCTGTTTGACAGTGCTCAGTGACCTCTTTCACAACATATATAGAATAAATGCTCAATTTATAAGTAGAAGTAAAGAAGGGGTCCTAATTCCTGTAAATTGTATATTCCTGTTAAATGAAGGTTTTTTTCTCAGACAAAGTGGCTATTTGATTAACAGGATTTCACTGTACTTCTTGAAAATAATAATAAATGATGAAGCCGTGTCTGAAATGTTAGGCCTATAAAAAAAAATTTCTTGTTTCTCAGGCAATTTTTCCTCAATTTTATGAGGGAGGCTTTTTTTGTTTGGTTTTTTCACAAAACAGTTCTGAAAATAGTTGGAATCCAAAATTTAACTACTTCACTATTATGTGGCAAACCAATATTTTCAGCACTTAAAATTTCCCATAATGCAGTTGAAAATTTAACCAACTATATCTTCTTTGACAGAGCTCTGTGAACTCTGTCAAACAAGATATAGTTGGTCATATATTTGTCCTACAAGTACAAAATAGTGTCAGAGAAGAGATTTCCAGGTGAAAAAAAAGGTGATGAGGCAGATTTTCTATGAGGGAGGTGCCTGAGAAACAGGAATTTTTTTTTAATTGCCTTAGTTCATCATAATTATTTTCAGTAATTACTTTTGTTTAATGAAAGTAATTCTTTAAACTAACTAGAGGGGGTATCAGTACCCCGTGGCTCACCAACAGGTGGCCAATGCAAAGGGGTGGCTGGAGTAAAAAAAAAAAAGTTCAAAACTTGCACACAAACGTCCAAAATTAAAGAAAGTTAAAAAATTTATAGTAATTTATATATTTTTTATACTTACCAATGACCCAGACTTAGCTGGTGCTAACTCTAACAAAACCAGGGCCAAACTCAAATTTTGCCCCCCAATCCTCAAAATTTGCATCCAAAACAAAAAGAAATCATGTCCTAAAGGACCTCCATACTACGCCTCTACTGCGCATGCGCAGTGACGCAGTCGTCCCGAAATTGGCGCCAATTATCATTCTTACTGGCAGTGCCTGGTCAGCGCTATGTACTCAGCGGGGAGGCAAGAGTTCCCAACTCCAGGGAGGGCCATCCCCGTCTGGGTCATTGGTAAGTATAAAAAATATATAAATTACTATAAATTTTTTAACATTTTTATACTGTACCAATGACCCAGACTTAGCTGAATAGTAAACAGGCTGGAGGGCCTAGGACATAGAGGAAAATCCAATAAGCTCAACTATATAGTAAAGAGGTGACCCCTTAAGGAGAAAAGGAGTATTAGGCTTTACATGTATCTTTCTTATTTAATATTAAATTAGAAAGATACACTACCCTTAATAATTGAGCACAATAACATTCATGTTCTCTATTAACATCCAGTATAACCCTTATACTAATTATTTTTAAAGCAAGCCAATAAATAAAGTAGTCCAGAGAATTGAGACTCTTTATAATCATTTAAAAGTGTCCGAGTATTGTATATTAAAGCCCGTTTGACACTTGACATATACAAATGCTTCACACCGAGCTACACTTTAAAAATAAGACATGAATGAATTTAAACATTAATATTACACTTTAAAACCATCCCGGAAGCGACTCAGAAATACTGACTTGGAGGAGGCATTCCCTTGCTTTTCACTATAAAGCAGGTGACCTAAGGGAACACCCGCCCCCCCCCCCCCCTTCCCCTTGCCCTGGGTCAAATAGCCCAGAGCGAAGAGGGCAGCCGGACGGAGTCACTGCCGGAACAGAAAGCCTGCATAACTATAGTTGCAACTGTTTAGTGGACGACATTCTGAGCAACAGATAACGGACCTAAACAATGCAGGTCTCCAGAAATGGACTCAATATTTCTGAGATAAAAATTCGTAAATGTGGATGGCTGAGACCAATAAGCAGCCTTCATTAAATCTGTAATAGCAACACTATTAGCATAAGCCCAGGAAGTAGAAAGAGCTCTTACTTCATGAGCAGAAATCTTAAGCACAGACTGCTGAGAAGAAGATAAATCTTCATAAGCAGTACGGATAGTTAACTGAATCCATCTAGCAATAGAATGGACTGAAATGTCCTTTCTATTAGGCATCAAAGACAGAAAGAAACGTTTCCGTCCCTTTCTGATAAACTGAGATCTCTGTTTATAGATACGTAGTGCTCTAACAGGACAGAGTAAAGGCCTACGCCCGTCTGAAGACGGAAGAGCCTTAATAACAATAGGTTCCGGATATTTATTAGGAGCCTGATTCTTAGCTAAAAAACCCACATTAGTAGTGAAGGTGATAGTGTTCCCAACACTACGATAATGAGAATCATCCACCGATAGTGCATGAAGCTCACTGACTCTTCTGGCAGAAGAGAAAGCTAAGAGAAAAGCTGTCTTATAAGATAAGAATTTGAAATCTACTGTCCCAAGAGATTCAAATGGCTTTTCCTTCAATTTAAGGAGAACCCAAGCTAAATTCCACTTAGGAATTAATCTAAGAGTTCTGGGTCTATTTATCGAAAAGTTTCTAACTAACTTCGATAAAGAGACATTAGATCCAATTTGTAAACTATCATGATGTGCATAGGTATCAGATAACATAGATCTATAACCCTTTATAGTAACAGGCTGCAGTTTGATTTCGTCAAACAAGTATACTAGAAAGTTTGCAATGTCTGGTATAGAGGGATCAAATATATCTACAGAATGATCCCTACACCAACGACGAAAAACCTTCCACTTAGCCGCATAGTTTAGCGAAGAGGAGGTCCTCCTACAGTTAGAAATCGCGTCCACTGCTCGTCCTGTAAAGTGCTTGCCATGCAAGAAGGACCGCACAACGGAAAAACGTGAAGGTTGAGACCTTGCGGGTTGTGATGGAGTTGGCGCGATTTCCCCTGCGAAAGAAGATCCTCTCGTGGAGGAAGCTTCCGCGGTAGGTCCCACAACAGACACCTGAGTAGATTTATCCACGGTCTCTGTGGCGACAGAGATGCTACCAACAGAATCTTGCATTGAGATTGTTTTATCTTTAGCAATACTTGTTGAATTAACGGCGCTGGAGGATACGCATATCCTATCATTCCGTCCCAAGGGATCGACAGAGCGTCTACTGCAAATGCTCTTGGATCCGGACACGGAGACACATACGTCTGCAACTGATTGTTGAGATGTGTCGCAAATAAGTCTATCATTGGCCGTTCCCATTGGTAGCAAATCTGATTGAATACTTGTTTGTTGAGAGTCCACTCCGACGGCAACAAGCGACCCTTTCGTGAAAGGGAGTCTGCTAGCACATTCAGACGACCCGGTATGTGACAGACCGAAAGAAGAACGTGATGTTCTAACACAAACAGAAGGATTCTTTCCGTTAGATTGAACAACGGAACTGAATGAGTGCCTCCCTGATTCCGTATATACGCCACTACTGTCGTATTGTCGGATAGGATTTGGACATGAGCATCGTGAATAATGTCCATCCAGTGACGTAACGCAAGCCAAATTGACATCATTTCCTTGATGTTTATGTGCTTGCACAGGAATTGCGGATCCCAAAGACCCTGGCATCTCGAATCCGATGGGATTAATGATGCACCCCAACCTGTTTGACTGGCATCCGTCATAACGGTAAAACTCGGATCCGGCAACTGCAGCGGAACTCCTTGAGTTAACCACTGAATGTTTGCCCAAGTCTGAATCTCTTGTTTCACTTGATCTGACAAGAGAACGTCTACATCGAGCGAATGAATTTTCACACTCCAATTCTGAGTCAGGGAAATTTGAAGAGGACGTGTGTGTAGCCGCCCCATCGGAATGAGATCCGCGGCGGCTCCGCACAGACCTATCAGTCTCATAAATTCTCTCCCCGTGACTTTGTCTGCGTGCAGACAATAGCGAGCGTAACAACTGACTAATTTCGCTCTGGTTAACGGCAGACGAACGAGATTGTTGTGCGTCTCGAAGCTCATTCCCAGATGAGCGAATGACTTGGACGGCACCAGATCCGACTTCTCCTCGTTTACTATAAAACCGAGACGTCGGAGCAATAGAAGAAGATTCTGAACATCGTTCTGAAGCGTTAACTCGTTGCCGTACCTCTGAAGAATGTCGTCCAGGTAGGCCGACGTTACCGCAGACGAATGAGCTCGGAAGTAGATCATTACCGAGTTCATTACCCGAGTGAAAGCCCAGGGTGCTAGATTCAATCCGAAGCACATCGCCCGGAACTGATACACCACTCCCAGGACTGCAAAGCGTAGATACTTTCGGAATGTCGGATGTACCATGACGTGAAAGTACGCATCTTTGAGATCTATGCTCGTTGCATAATCGTTCACCCGAATACTCGCTCTGACCGATCGAATCGTCTCCATATAAAACTTCGGAGCGACGATCAGCTTGTTTATCCAGCTCAAATCTATGACTGGACGGAACGAGCCGTCTGGTTTCGGAACCAGAAACAGATGGCTGTAGAATCCCAGAGATTCCTGGTTTTCTACGACCTCTACCGCGTTCTTCATTAAAAGAGACTGCACCTCTGATAACAGAGCGTCTCTTTTCTGTGGATTTGACGGAAGATGAGTCCACTTTGGACTTCGAGTTAATGGAGGCTTTCGTTTGAAGGATATCTTTAGACCTTCCGAAGTCACTCCTCTCACCCAAGGGTCGTCCGTAATCGACGCCCACTCTTGTGAAAAACTCGACAACCTTCCGCCAACCGGAACGCGATAGAGGTTTAAGCCATCACCTCCTGGACCTGCGAGGCCTGCGGTAGGAGAAACCACGTCTTCCACGACCCGCACCTCGCCTCGTCGACCTGGGGGCGTCCGACCGATTGTCCCGGCCTGAAGGACGTCCCGAACGAGAGTCGCTATCCTGACGGTCTCTCGAATAAGACCAAGAGGACGCGCCGGAACCTCTATAGGAACCTCTCTTGGGCGCATTAGACCCAGAAGTGCCTGTCTTATTCGTGTCTGCTGTATCCGACTTCTTAGGAGCCGATCTGAACAACAGAGAATCATTAGCTTTCTTTTTAATTTTATCATAAATAGCGGAAAGCTTGCCGTCAAAGAGAAGTTCTCCTGAGACCGAAGCGACTCTAAGAGAGTTCTTCACCTTAGAATCCACTAGTGTGGATGTAGCTAGGGCTGCGTCACGTCTAACCAACTCCAGATTTGCCACTGAAAGGGCGGAGTTACACGTGGAATAAGCTACTGCCCTTGAAAGAAGTCTTAAAGAGGATTGTATATCCTGAAACTCTTCCCCTTGAAGGCGCAGTGATAGGGCCTTAGTAAGGTGATCTGCGTAAGATAAGGCATCTAAATTGGCTCTGTTAGACACAATAGCTGTTTCCAACACCGCGGTTGGAATAGAAGCTGACGACGGTAATGATAGCTCTAAGTCTTCCGCCTCGTCGTCCATACGCAGAGGAACTCTCGGTATACCCTGTCCTGCCGTATCGAATTTATTCCTTGCATTAATGAAAGGCAGGTTGAGAGTATTAGCAGACAAGAAACCTGCTTTCCCCGTCCTGGAAGCAAGTTTAAATATAGCGTCGTTCAATAATTCAAATGTTCTAGCAACATTATTGGACTGCGACGGAAACTCGGGAGCGATGTCCCTGAACCGCTCAAAAAATTCAGAGTCCAATGACGCTATAATTCTCTTGTCCGGAAGCGCAGCAGTCTGGCCCGACGGAACAACTTGAGGGAGAAAGTGCCGGATGAAGTCCACGGCAGCTTTATGTTGTTCCGAAAGGGATAGCTCCAAGTCATCCGTATCCCTTTCACCATCCGGTCGGACCTCACGATGTTCCCGGTCGTCCGCCCCCGATGCTTCGGCGGAGCGTACCGACCCAGCGCCGTCGGATAATTCTCGATCCGACACCGTTTCTGTCGGCTGCTGGGATGCTGCGATAAGCTGTGCTATCTGCACAAGAATGTCCGGCATCGAGTCCTGCGGAGGCGCAGTCTTTCGCTGCTTCGCCGAGGGCAGCTCCGCATCAGATGGCTCCCGCATACTTTTCCTATGCGAACGTCCGGAGTCCATCGGTCTCGAATCCCTGGCTGCCGGATGGTGTAACCTGGTCGCCGAAGAATCCTTCATCGGCGAAGCTGGTAATATATCGGCGGTCACGCAGCCAAGGTGCGGTCGTGTGCGCTGACGAGAAGAGGAAGCCTTAACAGTCTCTGCGGACTGCTTATACAACGGAGCGTCCCGAGCGACGGACGTATGCTCCGCTAAAGACACATTTTGTACCACAACATCTGGTCCCAGATGTTGTTGTACGAGAGAGGGACCTCTCTCGCTCGCGGCCCGGCTGGACCTGGACGAGCTATGAACTGGACTAAAAGGCTTCCTCCGTTCTCGCTCACTATCCGCCGTCACTGGGTGTGCATCTATTATGTTTATAGTGCTCGCATCACCCAAAATTTCCTCTTGGACCGCATTGGACGAACCCGGCTGCCGAACCATTCGGTGAATGGACGCTACACCGGGCGAGCTAGCGGACGACATTTGTCTAATCTCCATGAGCACTTTTGCCGCTAGCTCTGAATTCATTTGTGACGACGGACGCACACTTGAAGAAGATAACATGGAAACATCACCCTGTTCTGGTTCCTCTGAAATAGAAACTGAGAGAGTAGAGTGACCTTGCGGAGAAAGAGCCGGCATCGCTCTTTCTCCAGAAACAACATATCGTGACACACGTTTCCAATGTTTCTCATCCCAATGTTCACATATAGGACAGGGATTAATGCGAGAACACTGACTACAATTAATACAATGATCATGAAAGTCAGAGGAAGATTTCTTCCTATTACAATTTGAACAACGTCCCTTCATTGTGAAAGAACAACAATAAGTCCTAGTTACTCGCAAAAACCCCTGACACAAAGATACATAATAACATGATTAATTAATAAATGAAAAAACAATTGCAAAACAAAATAATTTTGAAAAAATATTTTTTCAGAGAAGCCCAAGTTGCTGAAAAGTAACGTTGAGCCCCGATGGATCCGATGGCAAAGTATGGTCAAAAATTTTAAATTTATATAAAATAATTAATGAGACACTTTTGGATAATATAAATGTATCTTATAATGAGATAAACTACCACAAAGGCAAACAGCCCCCCTCAAAAAAGGCTGTTGCCAATGAAAACAAACAGTGTAAACACACTAGAAAACATGACTCCAGGCACTGAAAAAACTGGCCCGGAATCAGTCATCAATTACACTCTATCTGATGCAAAACAGAGACTCCCAGGGGAGAATCTGTAGAACATCAGATGGAAGATGCAGAACACAAACGTTATACACCCATGGGTGAAAACGTAACTATGGGGAAAATAACAGAAAACATTCTGTAACCAAGCAACTCTCCCAGGAAATTTTAGAAATGAAATTTCTCAAAAATATGCCAAAAGCATGGGAGAATTGCCAGGGGGGACTTTAGAAGGCTAGGGGAGAGGAAACACTGAATAAGCAGTGCAACAATTAGCAAGAATGACAACAAGAGGCCCATGCCTCGAAAATAGGCAACTTAACATAATTTCATCAAAAAATTTTAAGTACAGCCCTGATTATTTTTTGCTACTTCTTTTTCCTCTCCTCCTTCTATCCTCCTTAGAATCACATTTTCTCCAAAAATTACGTGTCTGGCATCCTTTAAACTGAGATTTACAAGCACAAAGATCAGTGAGATGTTGACTGATGAAGGGCCAAACAGAGAATGATAATTGGCGCCAATTTCGGGACGACTGCGTCACTGCGCATGCGCAGTAGAGGCGTAGTATGGAGGTCCTTTAGGACATGATTTCTTTTTGTTTTGGATGCAAATTTTGGGGATTGGGGGGCAAAATTTGTGTTTGGCCCTGGTTTTGTTAGAGTTAGCACCAGCTAAGTCTGGGTCATTGGTACAGTATAAAAATATAAGCAGCTAAAGGGTTAAATAATATAATAATAACTATGCATGCTAACATAAAATAGTTACCATGGCAATATGCTACAAGGTAAGTCTCCACTTTGAAAAAAAGAAAGACAAACCTCAAAACCTGCACATAATAGTAAAAAAAGTAACTGCACATAAAAGTAAAAAAAGTATCACATTTGTTTCAAGGGGTTAAAATTGAGAAAAGTTAAAAAATTTATAGTAATTTATATATTTTTTATACTTACCAATGACCCAGACATAGCTGGTGCTAACTCTTAAAATATAGGGCCAAACACAAATTTTGCCCCCCAATCCCCAAAATTTGCATCTAAAACTAAAGAAAACATGTCCTGAAAGGCCCTCCACACATCGCCCCTACTGCGCATGCGCAGTGTCAAGGACGTTCCGAAATTGGCGCCATTTATCATTCTAATAACCAGTGCCTGGTAAGCGCTATGTACTCAGCGGGGAGGCAAGAGTTCCCAACTCCTGGGAGGGCCATCCCCGTCTGGGTCATTGGTAAGTATAAAAAATATATAAATTACTATAAATTTTTTAACATTTTTATACTGTACCAATGACCCAGACATAGCTGAATAGTAAAAAGGCTGGAGGGCCAAGGACATAGAGCAAAATGGAATACGCTCAATAAAATAAAATAGAGTCATCCCCTGTAGGGGAAAGAAGTAATAGGCCTTACATGTATCTTTCTTATTTATGATAAATTAGAAAGATACAACACCTTCCAAAAATTGAGCTTCATACATCCATGTACTCTATTAATATCCAATAATCCTTATACTAATAATTTTTAAAGTAAGCCAATAATAAAGTAAGTCTAGAGAATAGAGACTCTTATACTCCTAAAAGTGTGTGAGAATTGCATAATCATGTCCGTTGACATATGCAATATTCAAAAGCTATACTTTAAAAACTAAGACTTGAATGAATTTTATAACTTAAACTTCTCACTAAACAACCATCCCAATAACAGCTCAGAATTACTAACTCCGGAGGAGGTATCCCCTTGTTTTCATAGTAAAAAACAGGTGACCCAAGGGAACACCCTCCCCCCCCCCCTTTTTCTTGCCCTGGGTCAAATAGCCCAGAGCGAAGAGGGCAGCCGAACGGAGACACTGCCGAAACAGACAGCCTACCTAGCTATAGTAGCAACTGTTAAGTGAATGACATTCTGAGCAGTAGAGAATAGACCTAACAATAGAGGCCTCCAGAAATGGACTCGATATTTCTGAGATAAAATTCATGAATGGATGGCTGAGCGCAATGAGCAGCCTTCAAAAATCTATAATAGCAACACTATTAATGTAAGCCCAAGAAGTAGAAGAACTCTTACTTCATGAGCCGAAATCTTAAGCACAACTGCTAAGTCAATGATATACCATAAGCAGTACGCTAGTTAATAGAATCCATTAACAATAAAATGGAGCGTAACGTACTTCTACTAGACATCAAAGACAGAAGAAGCTTACGCCCTTGTAATAAACAGATATCTGTTTATAAATACATAAACTGTACCCGGAAAGAGTAAAGGCCTATGCCCATACGAAGACGGAAGGACCTTAAAATAATAGGTTCCGGATAATAGGAGCCTAACTCTTATGCAACAATCCAACCTAAATAGTAACGGAAGTATTGATTCCGAAACTATGAAAGTGAAAATCATCCATCGATAGTGCATGAAACTCACTGACTCTACAGTAAAAGAGAAACCAACAGGATTACTGTCTAAAAGGTCAGAATTTGAAAACTACTGTTTCCAGAGGCTCAAATGATTACTTAGCTAAATAAGAACCGAAGTTAAAATCCGTATAGGAATTTAATCTAAAGATTCTAAGTCTATTTATCAAAAAGTTACTAACTGACTTAGATAAAGAGACAAAAGACTCAAATGTAAACTACCGTAGAGTGCATAGGTATGAGGTAACATAAACCTATAACCTAAATAACAACAGGCTGCAGTAGATCTTGTGAAACAAGTATACTAAAAAATAGCAATGAGTAGTATGGAGGGATCAACCATATGAACATAATGATCCCTACACCACGACGGAAGAGCCTCCACTTTAGTCGCATAGAATAGCGAAGAAGAGGATCTCCTATAGTAAGAAATCGCGTCCAAAGCTCGTCCAGTACAGTGCTTACAATGCAATATGGACCACACAACGGAATACATGAAGGTTGCGACCTTGCTGGTTGTGATAAAGATGGCACGATTTACCCAGTGAAAAAAGATCCTCACATAGAGGAAGATTTCACGTTAAGATCCACAGTAGACAAGAGAGTAAATTACTCATGATCTCTGTGAAGATAGAGATGCTATCAACAGAAATGTATTGTGGTTGTTTATCTTAGCAATACCTACTAAAACAACAGCGCCGGAGGATACGCGTATCCTATCATTCCGTCCTATAGATCAATAGAGCGTTAACAGTATTAGCTCAGAGATCTGGACAAGCCAACACATACGTCTGCAATTGATTAGCAAGCTGTGTCATAAATAAAACATCATTGGGCGCTCCCATAGATAGCAAATCTGATTAAATACTTGTTTGTTGAGAGTCCATTCTGACAGCAACAAGCGACCCGTAAGAGAACGGGAGTGCAATAAAACAATCAGACGACCCAGAATATGACGGACCAAAACTGAACTTGGTGTAGTATAACCAACAGACGGATTCTTTCCATTAAATTGAATAACGGAAATGAAAGAGTGCCTCCCTGGTTCCGGAGATACGCCACTACTGTCGAATTAAAGGACAGGAATTTGGGCATGCGTTTCTGAATAATGTTCATGCAATGACATAAAGCAAGCCTAAAAAACATTATTCCGCGGAAGTTAAACTGATAGTTAAAAGACTGCGGAACCCAAAGACCCTGGCACTTCGAATCCGTAGGGATCAGTATATATCCCAATCTGTTTGACTGGCAACCGTCATAACAGCCACACTCGGGTCCGGCAACTGCGGCGGCACTCTCTGAGTCAACCACCGAATGTTTGCCCCAGTCTGAATCTCTTGTAACACTAGATAGACAAGAGAATGTATAAATCAAGCAATTCATGGATTGCCGGAAGTTGCCGTCGAAGAGAAGCTCCTCCGAGAACGAAGCGACTCTGAGAGAGTTCTTAACCTACTATCCACGCGTGGATGTAGCTAGGGCTGCATCACGTCTAACCAACTCCAATCAGCCACTGAAGGGCGGAGTTATACGTGAACAAACTACTGCCCTCAAAAGAAATTACATTGAGAATAATATCCCGTAAATCTTTTCTTGAAGACGTAATGATAACGCCTCAGTAAGGCGGATTACGTATAATAAAGCGTCTAAGTTAAGTCTACTATACATAATGTCGTTCCCAACATTGAAATTGGAAAAGACATAACGGCGAAAAGAATATATGCAGTCTTTAATCACACCGTCTAGACGCATATGAACTCTCGGTATGCCCTGCTCTGCCAAAATAAACTATATGTAAAAAAGATAAAATGGCAGAAATGAGCCACGCGGACAAGAAACTAAACTATCATGCTTAGTAGCAGGCTTGTATATATATATAAATATATAGCGTCGAAAAATAAAACACATGTTGTAATGACAATATTGGACTGCGTCGGTAAGTCAGGGACAAAGTCCCTGTACCGATCGAAAAATCCGAGTCCAATGACGCTATAAGTCTCTTATCCAAGATCGCAGCAATGAAGTCCGAAAAATAATCACTGGAAAAAATGCCAGAAGATATGAAAGGCATCTTCCGATACTACTAAAGGGAAAACTCGAAATCTTTCGAATCCCTTTCGCCATCCTGTCGGACCCTATAAAGCGTTCGGTCGTCCGTAGCTTGATGCAACCGCGGACCGGACCGACCCAGCGCCGTCGGATAATTCCTGATTCGACCGAGAAACCGTCAATTGCTGGGATGCTGCGAAACAACTGTGCTAACTCGGATAGCACGTCCGTCACTGAGGCCTGAGGAGCAGCGGTCTTACGATGCATTGCCGCAGGAAGCTCCGAGATCGTTACCCCGTGCATACTTCCAATATGCGAGCGAACGGAGTGTATAAGCCTCGTGTCCCTTGGCTACCGGATGGCGCGACCTATTCGCTGTGGAATCACTGAATGCCGAAACTGATCGGATACTCGAGGTCACGTAGCCAATGTGCGGTCGTGTGCCCTGCTGTGAGGATGAGGAAGCATTAAAGACAGTCTCTCGGACTGTCAATATAACGGAGCGTCCCGAGCAACGGACATATGCTCCGAATGTAAAATATCTGAACCACAACATGCGGTCCCCTATGTTGTCGGCTTCCTCCGATCTGTCCTCAATCTGCCGTCACTGGGTGAGTACTAAAGTAATTAAAGTGCTCGCATCACCCAAATCTCCTTCCTAGACCGCAACGGACGAACCCGGCAGCCGAACCATTCGATGAATGTACGCTACACCGGGTGAGTTAGCGAATGTCACTCCGTAAGCGATAGACATATTCCATGAGCACTTATTGCCGCTAACTCTTCATTAACTATGACGACAGAGGCACACTTTTGAAAGACATCTCCATAACTCTTCGAACAAGAAACCAGAAATGCTTGGATAGCAAGCATAAAATAATAATATATGTAGCGTCGTTCAATAATTCGAAAGTTTGTGTGACATTATTGGACTATGTCGGAACTGAGGGACGATGTCCCTGAACCGAACCAAAAATTTCTAAGTCCACCGACGCTATCAGTTTCTTATCCGGCATCGCAGCATATGTTGTTCCGAAAGGGAAAGCTTAAAATCCACCGAATCCCTTTCGGTATCCCATCGGACCGGATGAAACTTTCGGACGTCCGTACCCGCTTCCGCGGAGCGTCCCGACCCAGCATCGTCGGATAAAATATATGCGACAGATTCAGTTGATGCTGGGATGCTGCGATAAACTGTGCTATTAAGGAAAGCACATCCGTTCCCGAGGCCTGTGCAGTAGCGGACTTACGATGCATTGCCGCTGGAAGCTCCGTGTACGTTGACTCCCGCACACTTCCTATGCGAACGTCCGGAGTCTGCAGGCCTCGAGTCCCCGGCTACCGACCCAGCGCTGTCGGATAATTCTCGATCCGACACCGTTTCTGTCGGCTGCTGGGATGCTGCGATAAGCTGTGCTATGTGCACAAGAATGTCCGGCGTCGAGACCTGCGGAGGCGCAGTCTATCGCTGCTTCGCCGAGGGCAGCTCCGCATCAGATGGCTCCCGCATACTTTTCCTATGCGAACGTCCGGAGTCCATCGGTCTCGAATCCCTGGCTGCCGGATGGTGTGACCTGGTCGCCGAAGAATCCTTGATCGGCGAAGCTGGTAATATATCGGCGGTCACGCAGCCAAGGTGCGGTCGTGTGCGCTGACGAGAAGAGGAAGCCTTAGCAGTCTCAGCGGACTGCCTATACAACGGAGCGTCCCGAGCGACGGACGTATGCTCCGCTAACTACACATTTGTACCACAACATCTGGGGCCAGATGTTGTTGAACGAGAGAGGGGCCTCTCTCGCTTGCCGTCCGGATGGACCGGAACGAGCTATCAACCGGACTAAAAGGCTTCCTCCGTTCTCCCTCCGATCCGCCGTCACTGGGTGTGCATTAAGTTAATTTTATAGTGCTCGCATCACCCCAAAATTCCTTCTAGACCGCAACGGACGAACCCGGCTGCCGAACCATTCGGTGAATGGACGCTACACCGGGCGAGCTAGCGGACGTCAAAGGCCGTCGAACCTACTAGGGTCCTCTTAGGCAATTGGCGTATTACATGAGCACTTTTCCGCTAGCCCTTCATTAATTGTGACGACGGAGGCACACTGTTGGAAGACATCACAGATACATCACCCTAATCTTGATCGTCTGAAATAGAAATTGATAAAGTAGAGTGACCCTGCGGGGAAAGGACCGGAGTGTCCAAATCCCCAACAACATACCGTGACATACGCTTCCCATATTGTCATCGAAATCATACGATACAGAACAGGAGTTAATGCGAGTACACTGACCACATATAGAATGATAATAAGGTCAGAGGAAGACTTCCTCTTAAAGCAATTGATCAATATCCTTTCAATGTGAAAAGAAAACAAGTCCTGGTACTCGCACTAACCCCTGGCAATCAAAATACATAATAATAATATGATCCATTAATATAGAAAAAATAATTGAAATCAAAATATTTTGAAAAAATATTTTTTCAGAACAGCCCAAGTTTCTGAAAAGTAACGTTGAGCCCCAATGGATCCCAAGCCTAAGTGTGGACAAAAATTTTAAAAATATTTTAAACAATTTTTTCAACACTTACGAACAATAATAATGTATCTAGTTACGATAAAAATAACATAAAGATATTATTATTTAGAAATCCCCCCCTCACACAGAGGGCTGTTGTAAATGTAAACAATGAGTGTAAAAACACTAAAATAAGACTCCAGGCACCCAGGCCCGAAATCAGTTACCAAAAATACACCATCTGATGCAAAACAGAGACTTCCAGGGAAGAAACTGCAGAACATCAGATGGTAGATGCAGAACACAACGCCTAACCACCCGTAGGTGAAGACGTAAATATGGGGAAAGAACAGAATTCATTCTGTTATACAGCTAAAACTCCCAAGAAATTTTAGTAATAATAATTACAGAAACTATGCCAAAAGCATGGGAGAATAGCAAGGGGGAACTTAAAGGACAGGGAGAGAGGAAAAACACTTGAAAAACAGTGTAACTAAATAATCAGAATGACAACAAAATGGCTGCTGCCTTGAAAATAGGTAACTTAACATAATTTCATTAAAAAATTTTAAGTTACAGCCCTGATAAAATTCTGTCACACATTCTTTTCCTCTCCTCCTTTTCTATCCTCCTTAGAATCACCATTTCACTAATATTTATGTGTCTGGCATCATTTAAACTGAGATTTAAAAGCACAAAGATCAGTCAGATGTTAACTGATGAAGGGCCAAACTTAGAATGATAAATGGCGCCAATTTCGGAACGTCCTTGACACTGCGCATGCGCAGTAGGGGCGATGTGTGGAGGGCCTTTCAGGACATGTTTTCTTTAGTTTTAGATGCAAATTTTGGGGATTGGGGGGCAAAATTTGTGTTTGGCCCTATATTTTAAGAGTTAGCACCAGCTATGTCTGGGTCATTGGTACAGTATAAAAATATACCCTGTCACAGTAACCACAATGGCAATATGCCAGTAAGGTGAAAGTCTACTTGAAAAATATCCACTTGGAAGAAAAGAAAGACAAACCTCAAAACCTGCACATACAAGTATCACATTTGTTTCAAAGGGTTAAAATTTAGAAAAATACCTAGAAAATGTTACAGTAACCACCATGGCAATATGCCAGAGAGGTAAAACTCCACTTAAAAAAAAATATCAAAACCTGCACACAAAAGTACAAAACCTGCACACAAAAGTCCAAAATTAAAGTAAATAAGCAGCTAAAGGGTTAACTAATATAATAATAGCCCCAAGAAGCATCCTAACATAAAATAGGAACCATGGCAATATGCTACAAGGTAAGTCACCACTTGGAAGAAAAGAAAGACAAACATCAAAACCTGCACATAAAAGTAAAAAAACATCAAAACCTGCACACAAACATCAAAATAAGTCCAAAATTTGATTCAAAGGGTTAAAATTAAGACGAAATACCCTGGAAAAGAGTTAAATGTTATCGTGAACCCCCACAGCAATATGCAAAGAAGAAAAACATTTTTTTAAAAGAACAAAAATCCAAACTTGTAAACAAAAGAAGTACAAAATTGAAGTAATTAAGCAGGAAAAGGGTTAAAGAATACAACGTAACCCTAAGATGCATGTTTACATACAATAGAAAGCATGGACATATGCTACAAGGTAAATCTACACTTGGAAGAAAGGAAAAAAAACCCCATGAAAACCTGCACGCAAATGTCAAAATAAGTCTAAAAATCTATTCATAGGGTTAAAAAAATTTAAAAAATGCACTGGAAAGATATCAATGTTATAATAACCACCACTGCAATATGCAGTGAGGTCAACATCACTTGAAATTGTTTTTTTTTTATCACAACCTGTACATAAAAGTAAGAAGCTGTAAGCCTAAGTTCAAAAGCTGTACATAAAAGTCCAAAATTGAAGTAATTCAGCAGGAAAAGGGTTAAATAATACAAACATAGCCCTAAGATGCATGTTTACATACAACAGAAAGCATGGCCATATGCTGCAAGGTAAATCTCCACTTGGAAGAAAGGGAAAAAAAAACATCAAAACCTGCACGCAAACATCAAAATAAGTCTAAAATTTGATTCAAAGGGTTAAAATTAAGACAAAATACCCTGGAAAAGAGTTAAATGTTACAGTGAACCACCATAGCAATATGCAGAAACTCTACACTTGGAAGAAAGGAAAAAAAAAACCCATGAAAACCTGCACGCAAACGGCAAAATAAGTGTAAAAATAAATTCAAAGGGTTAAAAATTTTTTAAAAATGCACTGGAAAGATATCAATGTTATAATGCAGTGAGGTCAACCTCACTTGAAATTGTTTTTTTATCACAACCTGTACATAAAAGTAAGAAGCTGTAAGCCTAAGTCCAAAAGCTGTACATAAAAGTCCAAAATTGAAGTAATTCAGCAGGAAAAGGGTTAAATAATACAAACATAGCCCTAAGATGCATGTATACATACAATAGAAAGCATGGACATATGCTGCAAGGTAAATCTCCACTTGGAAGAAAGGAAAAAAAAAACATCAAAACCTGCACGCAAACATCAAAATAAGTCTAAAATTTGATTCAAAGGGTTAAAATTACGACAAAATACCCTGGAAAAGAGTTAAATGTTATAGTGAACCACCATAGCAACATGCAGAAACTCTACACTTGGAAGAAAGGAAAAAAAAAAAAAACCCATGAAAACCTGCACGCAAACGTCAAAATAAGTCTAAAAAATCTATTGAAGGGGTTAAAAATTTTTCAAAAATGCACTGGAAAGATATCAATGTTATAATAACCACCACTGCAATATGCAGTGAGGTCAACCTCACTTGAAATTGTATTTTTTTATCACAACCTGTACATAAAAGTAAGAAGCTGTAAGCCTGAGTCCAAAAGCTGTACATAAAAGTCCAAAATTGAAGTAATTCAGCAGGAAAAGGGTTAAATAATACAAACATAGCCCTAAGATGCATGTTTACATACAATAGAAAGCATGGACATATGCTGCAAGGTAAATCTCCACTTGAAAGAAAGGAAAAAAAAACATCAAAACCTGCACGCAAACATCAAAATAAGTCTAAAATTTGATTCAAAGGGTTAAAATTACGACAAAATACCCTGGAAAAGAGTTAAATGTTATATGTTATAGTGAACCACTATAGCAATATGCTGAAAGTAAAAAAAAATTTGAAAAGCCAAAAAATCAAAACCTGTACACAAAAGTTCAAAATATTTGAGAGCGGACACCGAAGCCGACATGAGGGCTATGCCACAGGCTCACACAACTAACGTTGGTGAGCCAATAATAATACACAATTTGTTTTCATGTTTATGACTACATGGTTTTCATACACTTATAATAAGCACTTATATTCAAAGGATATATGAAACATAACACATATTTTTGTACACTTAAAATTGTGGTTTCCTCAATTGGTCCACTTTTTTGTCAAAGTGGTAACTTTCAGAGAAAATGTTGGCATTTGGGTGACCAGCACTTTTTCCGACCGACAACAAAAATTTCAAACAGACAGGGTCATGGGGTGATCCCCCACTCCCCTTTCACTTGCTTAGGACATACCTGGTTTCTAGTTAACTCTTGACTGCCAATATTTTGCAGCCAATACTTAACAAGAAACCACTATATGCCAGTGGATTTCTCGTTATGGCACAGAAAATGTGTAAAACAGCCAAGTCTTTAATGCTCATTGTGGGGCAAAAAACATTGTAAAACTCTCTCAAGGCTCTTGACGGGTAACAAGTTCCAAGAATCCCCAATGAAAACAATTCCCTATTGTTGTAGAAAGAGATTAGTGAGCTGTAACCAAATTTGATTACTTGAATATAATGGACTCCAATCTGTATCACAAGACCATAATGAAGAAAATATATGATGAAGCATCATTTATATAAAAGCAGTACCTTCTGCTAGTTTCTGTACACATGTAGTCTTTCCACTGAACACTTTTCCAAGGACACAAGCTCTGATGGGAAATGGAGGAAATTCGGGTGGAACTGCTGGAGGCTGAAAAAGAAAAATTTTAACCAATTGTATCCCTCAAACCACTAGTCTGTGCAAAATTGGCTTGCAAGTAAACTGTCTCAATGTAGCACATCATTTCATCAACACACTTGAGTCTTCAACCAATAAAATATACACAGAAGTTGCAATTTAGTTTGGCGAAAACTTTTGATTTTCCAATGACTTATCTTAGATCCTTAACCCTTTATCTAGCATGAAAAGCAGACGACACTTGCAAACAAAATTTTTGAATAGCTAACTTTTTCAGCCTTTTGCTTCAAAAACATAGCTTATGGCACCTCAATGGAATGAATGGTAATTTCTGTGTGAATAGTGCTGGCCGGTTTTGGCCGTAATGTTGGGTTAAGGGTTAACTCACTCACTTCTTCAACAAAAGCTATTCTTAAACTTTTGAATTATACCATTAATATCAAGAAAGGCTGATCTGTCAGTGAGTACTCTCTGGTCCACATGTATGGAACAATACATAGGGTGTATAATTCATTTGATATCAGAATATACTATAGTTAACTGGTTGACAACTGAACTAATTTTGGTTACCACTATTTATCAGGATGAATTTGTTTTGTAACAATTCATTATAGAGTGCCTGGGCACTCTGTAATAAATTGTAACAAAACAAATTTCACAAACAGAATATTTTTACTTGTAACCAAATATCAAGTAATATGCAGAATATAAAGAATTTTAACTGCAGTACACCCATTTTCAATAGAGCCAAAATATAGACTTTCAACTCTTTCTGATGATCATATCTGACTAATACAATTCACAAAAATTGCCCAAAAAATGTTTAATATTTTTTCCAATTTTTGCCTTAACCCTTTACCTAACACAGTATTTTTTAAAAATAAATTAAATTTCACATTTTTTAAAAAAAATTTCACAATTTTTCCATAAAACCATACAAATATGGTTTTCATTAGAACCAGCTCGATGAGATGGTTCTAATGATATCCATACTTGTCTAGTTTTATTGAGAAACTTCAGAGATATTTTAGGCTGTGGTAGGCTTATTCTAGTTACTTTTCTGGCCATTTTTTTCCTGCTATGTTAGGTAAAGGTTAAAAAAAAAAATAGGCTATGACCCCTCGAGCATGTACCAATGAGAGGATATAAGCTGTGTTTTTGAGACAAAAAAATAAAATATTTAATTATGAAAGAAATATTTTGTGCCAACATTGTCTGTTAGTCATTTTAGGTGAATGATTAACACTAAACCAGTCAACAACAGCCTAGACTAATCGTTTAATCCTCATAATTTTTTTTGTGATAGAATAGTAAAACTACAACACATGAAGAATTGTACAGCCCAAGTGGTCGCAAGGAACAAAAACGCATGCCACATAACACCTGTACTTTATGAATTGCTTTGGCTGTCAGTATGTATCCAATACAAACAGTGTCTGCTAGTCTTCAAAGTGCCTTCATGGCCTTGCAGCCTCTTAACTCTCTGAACTTCTGAATTGGTATGAAGCTGCCAGAAACCTAAGGTTCAGCAATGAAATTTGCTTTCACAGCCAAGGGCGAAACTGAAAACTGCAGGCAACAAAGTATTCTCAGTGGCTGCTCCCACTTGTGGAACTTGCTCCCCAAAAGTATAAAAACCATACAGACCCTGAGCTCATTTAAGAAAAGTGTTAAAACACATCTCTTTCAACAGGCATTCTATAGGTAACTTTGGTAAAGCCAAAGAGCACTTTTGTGGATTTTAGGCTTATAAATTATTATTATTATTATTATTATTATTATTATTATTATTATTATTAAACTAACCCTCTTCACACTGATGACAAAATATAAAAGTTTCAAGAAGCAAATTTTACCATAATGCAATTAAGAATTTAACTAGAGGTACTGTGAGCAAACTCACAAAGTGATACCCCCTGCGCCTGAAATGTATAAGTTAGATTATCTCCCCTTGGAAATGTCAGAACAGAATTATATTGCTTCATGCACATCTTCATATGGAGTTCTTCCATTGTGTAAAGTTTCATGAAAATTCTTCAAATGGTTTAGGAGGAGTTGCGCTTACAAGGATGGACAGACGATATAAGTTAGATTATCTCCCCTTGGAAATGTCAGAACGGAATTATATTGCTTCATGCACATCTTCACATGGAGTTTTTCCATTGTGTAAAGTTTCATGAAAATTCTTCAAACGGTTTAGGAGGAGTTGTGCTTACAAGGATGGACAGACGGTATAAGTTAGATTATCTACCCTTGGAAATGTCAGAACGGAATTATATTGCTTCATGCACATCTTCATATGGAGTTCTTCCATTGTGTAAAGTTTCATGAAAATTCTTCAAACGGTTTAGGAGGAGTTGCGCTTACAAGGATGGTCAGACGGACAAATTATCTCCCCTTGGAAATGTCAGAATGGAATTATATTGCTTTATGCACATTCCCATATGGAGTTCTTCCATTGTGTAAAGTTTCATGAAAATTCTTCAAACGGTTTAGGAGGAGTTGCGCTTATGATGGATGGACAGACGGACAGACGGACAGATGGACAGACGGACAGGGTGATTCCTATATACCCCCCAAACTTTGTTTGCGGGGGTATAATAAATACAATGTCGTTTGACAGAGCTCAAAGAGCTCTGTCAAACAAGATTGAATTGATTAACCATTAAGGGTCTGGCCAAATTTCTTGAATACCTGGTAGACTATACCTGTGCATTGCCAGTAGCTGAGCAGTGACTTCTTTTCAAGTTTTGGTTGCCCATTTAGGCAGTCTAGACTTGACGACTAGAAACTACTGCCAACTTAATACAGTGGAGCCCACTTAACGGAATATATCTTTACTGAATAACCCTGTTAATTGAATATAATTTCCCAACACAAAACCAATTACCATACCTCTAATACTAATTTGACCTGTTAAGTGAATATAGGTTATATAGTAAACTCCTGTTAATTGAATAAAAAATCTTGAAACCTGTCGAGAAATTACCCGGACTCTCTCCAGTTTTTCTTTGTTTATAGACCTATTTAGCCTCAGTACATCCAATACAGGCATTTAATCTATTATATCGCATGGTGCTCTGTCAAACCAGATATAAAAGAATAAATGCTAAATTTATCTCTAGAATACGGTAAAGTGACACAATCACTGTTAATTGAATACTCCTGTTAACTGAATAATTTTCATTGGCAAAGTGGCTATTCAATTAACAGGGTTCCACTGTATGTCTATTTTCAGCAGGATCTCTTCATAATTGCATGTTAAGGGCACCTGTTCTGAGGATGTAAATGTCAGAAATGGGCCTTTAAGGGTTAAATTTCAAGTTACAGTATGGAAAAACATTTGAAGCTTGGGATGTTGTATTTTGACATCATAGTGCCAAGGGTTAATTGAAAAGGTTCTCCTGTATTGAATAATCACTTACCGATGGTGGGTGAACAAGATTGAACAGTCTTTGTACAATGTGACCAACTATTGGATTATATTTTGGTGGTTCTGTGACTTCACATCCCTCACCTGGTTGCCATTCTCCTATCATGTTCTGCAACAAATTCAAAGAGTAATATTAATACAGATGAGCCCACTTAATTGGATATTTCCAAAATAATTTACCTTGTTAAAATGCATGTAACATCAAAATACTAAAACAGTTACCATCAGACCTGTTAACCTCTGAAGGTGGCTGTCAGTGAGATTTTGATGAGCTCTCAGTGTGATTTGGATGCTTGTCAGTGAGATTTTTGTGGGTGGCCAATACATCAATATTTTCCTTGTTATGCCTCTCACAGTCCCACCCGAGCACCCCGCCCCAACCCAAATGCATTATATATTTCATTTTAATAATTTATTTTAACACTTTTAATGGCATTTGTCAGTAAAAGCATACAAATATGGATATCACTGGTCCAAGCCCCACCCCCAGGGACAATGACCCCCTCCCCCAACACACACACAAATTTTATGTGAGTGGATGACTATCTAGCCTTTGCCTGTACCAATCCACCCCCCCCCCCCCCTCACCCCATCCCCTCTCAGTCTGGTCATTTTTCCTTGCTCATACAAGCCCATCCCGGTGCTTCAAAACAAGGAGGCTGAAACATTTTGGGCCGAAACGCCCCAGGACCAAAACGTTCAAGAACCACCACAAGCATTCCTTCTTCGTTCATGCCATTTATTCATATAAATTCTTTGTTCAGTCTGTACATTTTTAGTGAGAAAATATTCATTCTTATTATCTTTCGACAGGTTTTATTGTACAATAAAAATTACTCAATGCTAACAATACATATTTTGTTTAAAAAAAAACCTGTTGTTGCCGGTACAATGAAGTTGTGTGTGACTGTGGTAATTTCATTTTCGTTTTTTATTAAAAAAAATATTTGAACTGTGTTTTGTATTACTCACATTAGAGAAGGTGCCCTCAGTATTCATAACTCCCATTGTGAAAAAAAAAACAAACAAAATAATCCTGTTGGTTCAAAATGAAGACAAAATACTCTGCTGGAGCCTGCTGGAGATTGGACATGGTTGTTCTGAAGCTGTTGTATATAAGTAAGGGGAGGTAACTTAATTCTTGTGATATCTCACAACAGATTTTTTTCAGTTTTCAACAAACTTTCAATTATGTTTTTTTTTACACAAAACGGATAAATTTGGTATGAACCATAACGATAGTATATATAAAAGGTCAGCTGAAGTTAATTGTATTTGAGAGATTACATTTTTGTTTAATTTATATTTTGAGTTTATATAATTATAATTTCACAGAACCGCGACAGTATGAGAATATATTTGGCATACAATGCAACTTGTTTAATTTTCTAAATATTCAGTATATTCTAAATGGAACAGGACAATTATTTTTGAAATTGTCAAATCGGAAGAATATAGGATGTGACCGTGAGAGCGTGAGTTGGTGCCTCAAAATGGGAGACTCACGGTGAAACCTGGAGAGTTAACAGGTCTGGCTACCATACCTATAGGAAGAAACTGACCTGTTACTTAAATGTAGGTCATGGACTAACTCCTAACAAAATAAACAAATCTTGTGATCTGTTACAGAGTTACTCTGACAAGAATTAATCCTCCACATTTATATGAAATGCCACCACCCCCCCACCCTCCCTGTTGATATGCATCACTTACGTTTATAGACCCATTCAGACTTAAGCTTAATGCATCCAACAAAACAATTTAATCTATTGGATCCTGTTGAACAGAGCTCCAAAAGGTCTGTCAGACAAGATGTCATGAAATAAATGCACATGTTACAACAAGGATACATTATAATGCCCAAATTTCTAATTCATTGAATACTTACTGTTAACAGAATTTTTTCACTATTAACCCTTTACCCAACGAATCGGCCGCATCCGCCCGCGTAATATGAAAATTCAGCAGTTGAAAAAATATTATTTTTCAAAAAATTTCAACAAAACCATATCATGTGACCCCTCGTTGGAACGAGCTCGTCGAGCTCGTTCCAACGAGGGTTCACATGATATGGTTTTGTTGAAATTTTTTGAAAAATTTGAAAAAATGATATTTAAAATAATAAATTTTGATATCGTCTGTGTTGGGTAAAGGGCTAAAGTGCCTATTTAATTAATATGGCTCTAGTATTTTTCAAATACTAGGGGATCACATGATATGGTTTTGCTAAAAAAATTTGAAATACAGATATTTTTTTAACTGCTTAATTTGTAAATTACACAGGTGGATATGGCTGATTCGTTAGGTAGAGAGTTAACTTCAGGAATCTCTCAACCCTACCCACTCTTCATTAATAACAGAGAAGACTGGACTATTTTCAAAGGAAACAAGTGTCAAGATGAATAAATTCACAAATAAACTGATCACTGTTACTTAGTTGCAAAGAATTTTTATCGTTGAAGATTATTTTACTACAGTTGTCTTTTTTGAAGCCACGACTGCTATTGGCATCACAATAAAAACACACTTTAGTTTTACTAAACTCTTGATCTAACCTTATATTCCAAAAAATCATCTTCATCCAATAATTGCTGCCGTTCTTCCTCAAGTATCTGTTCTGGTGTGGGTTCAGTTGACTCAACCAATCCACTAGCTTCATACAATGGATTCCCAGACACAAATAATGACTTCCACTCCCTCATTAACTTTGCAGGCACTAATCTGTAAGAAGCATTGTAAGAAGACTTAGAATCATTATTGGGTTTTTGCAGAATGGGTTTTTAAAATTGGTCAAACCACCCTTTTACAGGTGCTCTTTAAAAAGGAATTCTCAACAATCTAAACTAGAGGTGGCTGCCAGGGGTGGCTAATGTCCTCCGAAAAAATCACTGATACAATAACCTTGCCAATATATGAAGTTATGGAGCAGGTCAACACCAATTTCATGTTAAGGTCACTGTGACCTCATCCTTTGGAACAATGACCCCAAAATAAATAGTGTTCTTCCTCCCATCATGATCAGTCCGCGCGTCAAGTTAGGTTTCGATCATTTAAGTGGAATTTTAATTAGAGAGTAGGGAATTGAACTCTCCAAAAATTTAAGTTCAAGGTTACAGTGACCTTCACCTTTGGCACATTGGCACCCACAGTAGGGTTCTTTCGCTTATCATGCCCAACCTACATGCCAAGTTTGGTTTTGATAAGCCAAGTGGAATTATAATTACAGAACAGAAACCAAACAACTTCTGGAAATTTGTTAAGTTCAAAGTTACAGTGGCCCTAACATCTGGCACAATGACTCCAAAATAAATAAGCTTCTTCCTCTCATCATATCCAACCCACATCTTAAGTTTTGTTTTGACTGATACAGCAAAATTTTAATTAGAAAGCGGAAACCAACTAACTATCAAAAAAAAGTTCAAGATCATTGAGACCTTGATCTTTGGCATAATTGCCATAAAATAAATAGAATTCTTCCACTCAGCATACACAACTCACATGCCAAGTTTCGTTTTGATCATTCCAGCAGCATTTTAATAACAGAGCAGAAACAAACTCCAGCATGATTTTAAGTTCAAAATTAAAGTTACTGTAACCTTGACCTTGGGCAAAGTGACCCTTAAATATACAGGGTTGTCTTATCATACCAAACCTACATGTCACTTTTGGTATCGACTGACCATGCAAAACTTTCATTAGAGAGTGGATACCAATTCTGACTACAGACGGATGGACAGCACAAAAGCTATATGCCCCTGAATTTTTGCAGAGGGAAAACGAATGTCTTGAATTATTTCCTACATAAAGACTTCAGTTAATTCTTCACCCAAGAATTGGCCAAAGTCCCCAAATGCATCTATACACAAAAATGACCATTCTGAGGCCTATTAAAAAATTCTCGTTTCTCAGGCAACCTTCTTTCAATTTTATGATGAGGGAGGGAATTTTTTTTTACATTATTCGGTGGAGAAAAGACTGTTTTCATTGGTGAAAATTTTCCTTTTCTGCAGTTGCAAATTTATAAAGCTATGTTTTGTTTTACAAAGCCCAGTAAGGTATATCAAACAAGCTATACTTGTTAAATTCATAGTCCCAAAAGTGCAAATAGTATTATTGAAGAGATTTCCAGGGAAAGAAAAGGAGTGATGAGGCAGATTTTCAATGACAAGAGATGTGCCACAGAAATATTTTTTTTTTGAATTGTCTATTTTTGTTAGTTTCATAAACACTTCAATGACTTGATACAAAATTTTGAGCTCGTCCCAATGAGGGGTCACACGATATGGTTTTGTTGAATTTTTTTGAAAATTGAAAAAAAAACAACTAGAATAATAAATTTTGATATCCTATGTGTTGGGTAAAGGGTTATGTGAGTAGCATTTGAGAATAGAGGCTTTCACACAATGAACAATGACTGATGAGAATTATGAATGGGTTACTACGCCACTGGAATTTGTGTTCTATCGGCTGTTCTTTTCCCTTATCCGTAGTTACGATTATGATTTCTCATTAAAACCTATATATCATGTTGCAAAAAGTTTGAGAGCATTTCTCCGCCACTCATTGTAGGGGTTTAAGATAATGTCCTTAACCCTTTACCCAACGAATTGGCCACATCCGCATGTGTAATATGCAAATTCAGCAGCTGAAAAAAAATACTACTATTCAAAAAATTTCAACAAAAACATATCATGTGACCCTTCTTTGGAACGAGCTCGTCGAGCTCATTCCAATGGGGGGGTCACATGATATGATTTGTTTTAAATTTTTTGAAAAATTTAAAAAAATGATATTTAAAATAATAAATTTTGATATCTTCTGCATTGGGTAAAGGGTTAAACTATAATTGCCATGTGGCCTAAATTTCTCTTACTGGCAATCAAATCATTCATCAGTGCGCACCATGAGAAAATTGCGAAAACACAAGTGGACTCATAGTTGTCAAATCTGCAAAAAGAATTTTTTGACCACCCGCCAAATTTACGACTTCTATTAACCATTCATAATTTTTATCAGTCGTCATTCATTATGCAAAAGGTGTCTAATAATATAAGCTGTGATAACTGACTTTTCTTATTTCATCAAAGTTATTATACCCTCCATGTATCATAATTGTATGAACTCTTATGTCAAAATACTCATGTTTTAGCAGCAAATTCTTACAACAGTACATTTGGAAATTAGTTAAACTCTTAATGGTTTACCTGTCAGTCAGTTCTCTGTACTCTCCAAATTTGCATGAGTAGTCAACAATTTGGTTGACAATTTCCATGTTTTGATCATAGTGCTTTCTGTATCTGTTTTCGGCTCTCTCTCCTGCTATCTTGTCATGGAGTTCCCTGTCCAGTCTGGTTTGCTCCTCATATTCCTCCTTTGCCAATCGGGCTAGCTCCTACATAACAAAAATTAATATTAAGATGAATGAATGATGAGAGTATTATCACAATTTATGCCAAAAAACAGTTGGTTGTATTTGTAAAAAAACAACACGTTATATGGCCGCATGCAATGATGAATATGCCGTGAAATTTGTCCTGATTCCCCAAAATTGGTTTTGATTCTAGCAAACTCATACTGCAAGAATCAATTTTCAATTCTTGAAAAATTATAAATTTAAAGTAATTTGTATATTTTTATACTTACCAATGGCCCAGACTAGCTGGTGCTTAACTCAAAGTTATTAAGGACAAATACAAATTTTGAACCCCCCCCCAATTCTCAAAATTTGCTTGCAAAACCAAAAATTAAAAGTCCTATCTGGCCCTCCATGCATTTACTCTCCACGCATGCACCGACGTCAGGAAGTGACCGGAATTGGTGCCAACATCATTGTTTGTAGAAGAGAGTACTACATAAAAATTCAGCAGGGAGGTACGAGTGCCCACTCATGGGAGGGCCAACTCCGTCTGGGCCAATGATAAGTATAAAAATATACAAATTACTTTAAATTCATAATATTTTTGCACTGTAAACCAATGGCCCAGACTAGCTGAATCATAAAAAGGTGGAGGGCCTAGGACTTCAGAATTAGTATATCAACATAGTTCCAATCCTGTAATCCAAGGTGAAAGGAAATTAAAATTATTAGGAATTACACGTATGTCTCTCTATACAGTAATAAAGAAGACATATCATACAAAAGGAGCCCAGTTCAAGTAATTCTGTATACTTAGCATGAAGACTATACTAATTGGATGTAACAAGTTCCCAATTTTTAAGGCTAGCCTGGACTAAGCCCCAAAAATTAAGATTGTGTATTTGAGAATGAGAGAATATCTCCTACAAACATACGCCATATACAATAAAACTCCAGCTGTATGCAGGATATAAGTACAGACAAAACAGCTTCACTCATAGTTACATACTTATCAAGCTGGAGAAGAGGTAAAAAATCACCCCCCCCCCCCCCACCCCTCCCTTTTCTTTTGAGGAAATCTTCAAAAAGAACGAGGGGAGCGCTCTGGAATCAGTAAAAGCAGTACCAAAAAACAATATAAATATTCGTCGAACAGGCACTCAGGTATTAATTATTATTAATAAATGGTGCTTAATGCCACTTCAGAAGCTAAGGCTATAGTGACGATCCCGGTAATTAATATCACCCACTATATGTACCCGGAGTCGGCAAACACAAATAGGTCGAAAACCGGAGATATAATATATAACATACACATGTCCAATAGACCACAATGAACAATCTCTAGAAAGTAAACACACTTCTGAGGTAACCCAAGGCGACCCCATTCAGGCGTACAATAAATTCCAGTAACAACACTCCCCGACATGTACTATCCGATATCTATGACAGTATACACGTGCGAATATACAAGAGTGTAAACAAGGTGCATTCGATTGAGTACCAACATTAATAGAAACCTGTATCTAGAAATGGAAGTAGGTATGATTAACAGACTCGACACGGACCGCCCCAAAATAATTCATAATTTCTAAGGTCCATAACATACAATAAAGCATCTGCCTAATAATTCATTATTATGCGCGTGAGTATTGAAATCCTGCATGTAATCATCTGAATACCAGTTAAGAGGCTAGGCAGCCTACGAGGTGGAAGAATGATGCGCTTGTATATGACATATAGGAAACCAACCAACTAGAAAGTGGATGTGCCCATGAGGTCACCATAGAACCAGCCACGAACCCTCCTCACCCGCATTACTTAATCGTTCTTGTGTTAGTCATAAAATAATATAGGAACCGCAATGGTTCCCACATGTCATCTAACCGACTCCATTATGCCACTATGGGCGGATAAGGAAGTGAAGACAAAAACTTCCCCTGATAAAGGAGGTCCTCTCATGGAGGAAGCTTCCATGGAATGTCCCATTACAGACATTTGAGAAGACTGATCCCAGGTTTCTGTGATGACAGAGGTGCTACTAGTAGGATTCACAACGAGACTGTTTGATCTTCAAAATAATCTTCTGAATCAACTGAATTGGAGGATATGCATATCCTAACATTCATTCCCATGAGATCGGCAGAGCGTCTACTGCATATGCTCAATGATCTGGGCATGACGACATGAACAACGGTAACTGATTGTTCCGGTGTGTCGCAAACAGATCTATCATGGGGCGATCCCTCTGGGAGCAAATCTGCCCAAATACTCGCTTGTTGATCGTCTACTCCAATTGCAACAGGCGACCTTCCAAGAGAGTGAGTCTGCTTGTACTTCCAGGCGACCTGGTATATGATGGATAGAAAGATGAACATGATGATTCATGACATACAGGAAAATCTTCTCTGTTAGTTGGCAAAACGGAAATGAATGGGTGCAGCCCTGGTTTACTGTCGAGTTATCTGACCAAATCTGAACATGGACGTCCGTTATTATGTGAATCCAATGTTGTAGCGCTAGCCATATTGACATCATCTCTTTGATGTTTATGTGTTTCTCCTGGAACTGAGGGTCCCAAAGGACCTGACACTTCAAGACTGTGGGACTTAGGGTCGCGCCCCAACCCGTCTGACTTGCATCCGTCATAATCAGAAGCCGGATCCAGCAGTTGCAGCAGAACTCCCTGAGTTAACCACTGAATATCTGTCCAAATCTGAACCCCTGTTTTACTGGGTCCGTTAAAACAATACTGGTTTTGAGTGAATGCATCTCCACACTTCAGTTCTGAGTAAGGAATATCTGGAGGGAACGCTTGCGCAGGCAGCTCGTTGGAATAAGATCCGAAGCCACTCCGCACAGCCCCATCTGTCACATGAATTCCCTCAATATTAATGCATCTGAGTGTAGACAAAAGCAAGGATAACAACTGACTAATTTCACTCTGGGTAACAGGAGACGAACAAGTGAATAGACAACTTGTATGGAGCTAGATCCGACTTTTTCTAATTTACGATGGAACCGAGACATCAGAGTAATAGAAGCAGACTCTGAACATCGTTCTGAAGAATAATTCTGTTGCCGTATCCCTGTAGAAGGACGTCCAAGTAAGCCAACGTTACAGCAGGTGAATAAGCTCGTAATTTTGACATTACGGAGTTCATTATTCGAGTGAACGCCCATGGGGGCCAGATTCAGACCAAAGCATATTGCTCTGAACTGATACACCTTCCCTTGTACAGCGAACCGCAGGTACTTTTATAATGCTAGATGTACCAGGACATGAAAGTACGCATCCTTAGATCTATGCTTGCCGCATAGTCGATCACACGAACGCTCGCTTTTACCGATCGAACAGGTTTTTTTTTGACCGACGAGAGGGGCCGAATATCGGCCCCATTCCAATCGAAAATAGTCACTTTTTTTCCCAATTTGCTCCCAAAAATTCCCAATTCAAGGCAGTTGAGAATTCATTTCTGTGTGACCAGTCGATTATTTTTAAGTGACCAGCACCGAATAATATTTGCCAGTGGACTTCGCAGTGTGAATTGTTCCAGTACGAAGGGTATTCACTTGTGTTGTTTTGAAACCATTTGACAGTGTCAAGGAGCGTCCTTGACAGTGTGTTCCTAGAATCGCCACTCTAAATTAGCTCCCTTGATGTGCATAGAATCACAACTGAATGACGCGACTCGCAGTGCGTGAGTCAAAGTGACAAAATGCATCGCTGTCAACTATAACGGCTCACAAATGTACCTAAATTTTGTTACAGGCGAGTTCCGTGCTTCTTAAAGCACGGTACCTATTTTTAGGTTCATCTCGCGTCTGAAATCCTGTCTGGTAACCTGTATTTTATTCAAACCGTTCCCCAGGTCTGATACTCTTGTTGACTGATGCCATGAAACCTAAATCGACTTTCGTCCCCAGAACGAACCGTCCACAATTATTTTACCCAAACCGTCCACCAGGCCAAGAACTCCTGCTGACTGAACTTGGCTTGCTTAGGTGGGGACTTATGTATATGCGTGATCATTAACCAATCCTTTTTCATCACTAGGATTGATTAATCACCAGTACAATTTAATAATTCTAAGCAGCCAGTGGGTAAATACAATTATACAACAGGTTTTCATTGATTAATAGACTGATTTCTCACAAGGATATGCTAGTAAGTTTATATATTTCTTGTTGATAATCGCTCAGATAAATTCCCAATTTTGGCCTCTGCGACGCTAATTTTCCCAATTAGAAAGGCCCCTGGACCCTTTCCCAAAAAGGGTAGAAAAATCCCTGTCGAATCGTCTCCATAAATAAATTTTTGGAGCCATGATAAGTTTGTTATCCAGCTCAAGTCTATTACTGGTCGGAACGATCTGTTTGTCTTTGGTACGGTGACTGTAAAAATTTTGAGAATCCTGATTCTCGATGACCTGTATTGCTTCCTTTGATAAGAGAGCTTATACATCCGGTAGGAGAAACTCTCTTACACAAGAATTTGATGGAAGATTTGTCCAACGTGGACAACTTGTTAGTGGGGTTTAACAACGTACTGTGACACCCGACTCCAACATCAGTCATCCCAGTGCAACACAAGATTGACAAGAGTCCGCAGGAGTGTATCAACTAAAGTCGATATCAGTCCTCCAAACTCCACAACAATATATATATATAACTGAGATACATACATAAATAATAGCAAACATAATTAAATTCCAAAAAATTTTTGTAAACAAAAAATTTTGAAAAAATGCCCAAAGGGAACATTAAGAGCCCAAGGGCATCCCGATAGAGCCTAAATGTGGACAAAATCCAATTTTTTTTGAGGTACACTATGTAATAATAATAATCCATGTATCCTACAGTATACTACAGTAACAGAATATAAAAAATTACCTATATATGAGGACGTTGACAACGTAAACAACATCATTGTAAATATATTTATTATTTATTTACTGGTGTTTAAGGTCACATATTTCTGCACAATTAATGGCTAACCATGACCGTTACAGTTTTATGGGTGGAGGAAGCCAGAGTACCCAGAGAGAACCACCGAGCAATGGCGAGCAACTGTCAGCTCCCCAATATACTAACTCCACACAAGCAGGGTTAGCATTGGTTGAAGACAGGTGCACCATCGACGTGCAGTATGCCTTAGTACACATCGTCACCATGCCCCCACGTGGGCAATGGGGATGAAGTGTCTTGCCCATGGACACAATTCGGTTGCCGCAGGTGAGATTCAAACCGAGGACCTCTCAGCTTGCAGCCTGCACCTCTACCAACTGAGCCACTGTAAACAAGACATCAGGCACACAAAAAGGCCCAAAGTCAGAAGCAACTGAAATGCTATCAGATGCAAAGCTAGATCTTCATACGAAGAAAAAATGATACATCAGATAGAAGATGCAAGACTAAATGACCTAACACCCCCAGGGTGAGGACGAAACCCTGGGGAAGAAACAGAATAATATTCTGTAATAAATGTTAAACTCCTAAGAAATTTAATAAAAAATTTCAATAAAAATTAGCCAAAAAGCTTAAGAGTTTAACAGGTAGGGTTCATGGAAGGATAGGGAAGGAATACTCAACAAACAGTGGAATAATCATTTCAAAAATGATGACATCAGGCATATGTCCCGACATTGGGAAACATAAAATAATTTTATGAATATTATAAAGTTTCAGCCCTGAAGGTCCAAAACCACCGTTGAACACTTCCTTCATCCACTAACAGCCTTGTATCCACCAATTCTGCATTGATTTGTGTCTGGCATCCTCAAATGAAAGTGTCAATGACGCTGTAGCTTAACTTGTGTGTTGTGTTTGATGAAAAAGATAATGTTCAATGTTTATGAAAGGATTATGAAATAAGACAAGAATTGTGATAATTGGGAATATATTCATTTCTGTTCCCTGTATGCTATGTTTTTGATAAAAATAATATGAGGTGTACACTGTACTAAAGAGCTGAGGGGTGGGTTAATATGACCTCATAGTTAATGTATGTGGCCCTCACAGTTAATGTATATCAACGAAAGTTACAAGTTACAGTGAAATTATTCCAAAACGAGTCATCCTATCAAGTTACATTGAAATCCCTTCATAAATATGGCCTGTAGACTGTGCTAAAGGTTTTTGGGCCTTGGGCCCCTGTAGCCATCAGTTTCCCAATTGCATCCGAAGGGGACATTCTCATCTAGACATTATATGAATTCAACCTACCAAGTTACAATGAAATCCCCTCATAAATATGACCTGTAGACTGTGCTAAAGGTTTTGGGGTTTTGGGCTCGGGCAGCCATCATGGTTGAATGATCGCAACCAAAAGGGGACATTCTCATCTGGGCATCATCTGGAGTGATCCTACGAAGTTACAATGAAATCCCTTCATAAATATGACCTGTAGACTGTGAAGGTTTTTGGGCTTCGGGCCCCTGAAGCCGTCACAGTTGACCAATCACGACCAAAAGGGGATGTCATCATCTAGGCATTATATGGAGTCAACCTAACAGGTTACAATGAAATCCTTCCATAAATACGACCACTTACTATGATGGTTTTTGGGCTTGGGCAGCCATCAAGGCTGAATGATCGCGACCAAAATGGGACGTTCTCATCTAGATATTATTTGGAGTCATCCTACCAAGCTACAATGGAATCCCTTCATAATTATGACCTGCAGACTGTTCTAAAGGTTTTCGGGCTTCAGGCTCCTGTAGCTGTCACAGTTGCCCAATTGTGTCCAAAAGGGGACGTTCTCATCTAGACATAATATGAAGTCAAACCTACCAAGTTACAATGAAATCCCTTCATAAATATGACCTGTAGACTGTGCTAAAGGTTTTTGGGCTTTGGGCCCCTGTAGCCATCACATTTGCCTAATGGTGTCCAAAAGGGGCTGTTCTCATCTAGACATTATATGAAGTCAACCTATCAAGTTACAATGAAATCCCTTCATAAATATGAAATGAACACTGTGCTAAAGGTTATTGGGCTTTAGGCTCGGGCAGCCATCATGGTTGAATGATTGCAACCAAAAGGGGACATTCTCATCTGGGCATTATCTGGAGTGATCCTACAAAGCTACAATGAAATCCCTTCATAAATATGACCTGCAGACTGTGCTCAAGATTTTGGGGCTTCGGGCACCTGTAGCCATCACAGTTGACCAATCACAACCAAAAGGGAATGTCATCATCTAGGCATTATATGGAGTCAACCTAACAAGTCACAATGAAATCCTTCGATAAATACGACCTATAGACTATGCTACAGGTTTTGGGGCTCAGGCAGCCATCAAGTCTGAATGATCGTGACCAAAAGGGGACATTCACATCTAGACATTATTTGGAGTCATCCTACCAAGCTACAATGAAATCCCTTCATAATTATGACCTGCAGACTGTTCTAAAGGTTTTTGGGCTTCAGGCTCCTGCAGCTGTCACAGTTGCCCAACCATGTCCAAAAGGGGACGTTCTCATCTAGACATTATATGAAGTCAAACCTACTAAGTTACAATGAAATCCCTTCATAAATATGACCTGTAGACTGTGCTAAAGGTTTTCGGGCTTCGGGCCCCTGTAGCCATCAATTTCCCAATTGTATCCAAAAGGAACGTTCTCATCTAGACATTATATGAAGTCAACCTACCAAGTTACAATGAAATCCCTTCATAAATATGACCTGTAGACTGTGCTAAAGGTTTTTTGGGCTTTGGGCTTTGGGCTTGGGCAGCCATCATGGTTGAATGATCGCAACCAAAAGGGGACATTCTCATTTGGGCATCATCTGGAGTGATCCTACGAAGTTACAATGAAATCCCTTCATAAATATGACCTGTAGACTGTGCTCAAGGTTTTCGGGCTTCAGTCACCACAGCTGACCAATCACAACCAAAGGCGATGTCATCATCTAGGCATTATATGGAGGCAACCTAACAGGTTACAATGAAATCCTTCCATAAATATGACCTTTTGCCTATGCTAAAGGTTTTTGGGCTCGGGCACCCATCAAGGCTGAATGATCACGATCAAAATGGGACGTTCTCATCTAGACATTATTTGGAGTCATCCTACCAAGTTACAGTGAAATCTCTTCATAAATATGACCTGTGGACTGTGCAAAAGGTTTTCGGGTTTCGGGCCCCTGTAGCCGTCACAGTTGCCCAATCATGTCCAAAAGGGGACTTGCTCATCTAGACATTATATGAAGTCAACCCACCAAGTTACAATGAAATTCCTCAATAAATAGACTGTGCTAAAGATTTTCGGGTTTTGGGCTCGGGCAGTCATCACAGTTGGCAGATCACGCCCAAATGGGGAAATTTTCATCTAGACATCATAAGGAGTCATCCTACCAAGTTACAATGAAATCCTTCCATATTAAACATGACCTGCAAACTGTGCTAAAAGTTTTTGGGTTTTGGGCTTGGGCAGCCATCACTGTTGACAGATCATACCCAAAAGGGGACGGTCTCATCTAGGCATTATACACAGAGGCATCCTACCAAGTTACAAATTCCTTCATAAATACGACCTGTAGACCTGTAGACTGTGTTAATGGTTTTCGGGTTTTAGGTTCGGGCAGCCATACCGGTTGACCGATAGCGACCAAAAGGAGACGTTCTTATCAAGACATGACCCCAAACCAGCATATGAAATTTAGTGACGATCAGACAAGAACTGCAGGGTGTAGCGCATGCTAAAGGAAAATGTGAACAGACTCACAGGCTCACAGACAAACAGACTTCCCCACACATGATGGCAATAGCTTATCCTGACTTTGTCAAGTTAAGCTAAAAGGAGATTTTAAGGCACAAATGTCATTTCATTGTTGATGACTTTAGGGCCAAACAAAGAATGATGTTGGTGCCAATTCCGGTCACTTCCTGATGTCTGCGCATGTGCGGAGAGTAAATGTATGGAGGGCCAGATAGGACTTTTAATTTTCGGTTTTGCAAGCAAATTTTGGGGATTGGGGGGGGGGGGGGGGGGTCAAAATTTGTGTTTGGCCCTTAATAACTTTGAGTTCAGCACAGCTAGTATGGGCCTCTGGTTTACAGTGTAAAAATATTTACAATCTGAGAGTACTGTTATACCCTTGTCACAACAATCAGTAAATATTCCACAGTAAACAAATCTCACACTTTAAATATTTACTAGAGTTTAACCCTTGACTGGTAGAGTGCTAGAAGCCCGTATTTGAGCTTTATTCTAAAGTGCAGGTAGTGGATATTAAAGGCTTGAAATTCTGTGGATGTGTTTCATATTTATATATTTATTGAAGCTTAACCCTTAACCCTTAAGAACCTGGACAATTGTCCTGAATTCACACCAGACTACAGCCTGTACATGTCCAGTGGCTTTACGAGGATTTCTAGTCAAGTCTTGGCTTCCTTTACAGGCAGCCAAGACTTAACTAGAAACCAGTGCCTATGTAATTTGTTTATTGTCAGCAGGACCTACTCATGATGGTATGTTAAGGGCATCTGTTCTGAAGTTGTAAAAGTTGGAAATAGGCCTTTAAGGGTCTAGTTTTATTTAGGTGAATTTACTTTTGTTACATGTACATGTAGAACACAAGTTCCACATACAGGCTTTTGGTGATATTGCTGAAGGAAATTACAGTACCCTGGAAGTGGTTTCAAGTGAAGTCATGACTGCTTGTATAGGCAAACAAGACTTCTCAAGATATTAATGCTAAGTCAAAGTGTACCTTATTAAGAGAGTGCTAAAAATAAGTAGAATTCTCCAGGCCTTTAATGACACTTTCAGAATCTATGACAAGAATAAAACAGACATTTCAACTAGAAACTGTTTTAGCACACTAAAACATATGTCCCCCCTTCCTTTATATTTAATGCACTGCAAATTATATACACATGAATAATATTGACAATCATACCAAATATCTAAGGTTTAGCTCAAAAGAGAAAAAAACCCCACATAAATCTGACCTTCAGGTCAAAGGTCAAGGTCACATGAAGGTCACTATAATACACAACACACTGGCTCATGGTGCTACATCCATATGCCAAATATGTAAGGTCTAAGTCAAAAGACAAAAAAGTTATGCCCTGGACAAACTTTCCCTTAAAAAGCACATAAATCTGACCTTCAGGTCAAAGGTCAAGGTCACATGAAGGTCAAAAAGTTATGCCCCGGACAAAGAAGAAGAAGAAGATGCAGATGCACTAAAACAATATGTCTCCCTTCACTGTTTTCCTTGCAAAAATCATTTGCAAGAATTTAGTCGAAGAATAGGATTTTTTACCTGAAAATAGTTATTAGAAGCATTGTTATTCATTAAGTATAGAGAATGGAAACAAAGGTGAATCATAGCATTTTAATTCAGACCAAGAGAAATAACATCTATTATTCTTTTTATTTTTTTTATTGTTTTAACTTTACTTTTTGTGGCTATATAAATGCAGTCTTCAGTCAATGTTTGGACCAGAGAATTTTAACACTTCACCTATCATAATGGTCATATCCACCCAGTGCTGTTCACAAAGACATTTACATTCAGATTTCAATATTTTAAGATTTTTGCCAACAAAACAAAGCTTATTAACTGGAATGAGTAAAATAAAATTTACAATTATTCACAGGAAAAATGACAAGCATTCTCTTAACACTTTTACCTAACAAATAGGTCACATCCGCCCATGTAATTTTCCAAATTTACCAGTTCAAAAAAAATAATTCAAAAAGTTTCACCCAAACCATATCATGTGACCCCCATTGGCATGTGCTCAATGAGCTCGTTCCAATGACGGGATCACATGATATGGTTTCTTTTAACTTTTTTGAAACAATTTTAAAACAAAAATTAAAATAATAAATTTTGATATCCTGTGTATTAGGTAAAGGATTAAGCCATGCTGGGTATAGGGTTACCTAGTTATATCCTGTTCACAGGAGCTAATTTTGCACAGTTCTGTCAAATATATTTGGTGGTGCTCCTTAAATTGGATATTGAATAACCATGTTAACTGGATACAGCTTCCAAACACAAACCCATTTACAATACCTTCAGTATAAATTTCACCTGTTAATTGCTTACAGGTTATAAAGTAGAGATGAAACGGTTAACCGATTAATCAATGATCAACATCTTGATGGATCCAAAAAGTAATTGATCGATTATCCGTTACTTTTGAACTACTGTATTATATTGGTTAACAGAGGAACAAACTTGCTCCAAAATAGGCAAACATTGTCACACAGACTAACATCAATTATATGAAACAGAGTAAAGCATGCAAATTACTTGCTGACATACTTGTTTACTTGCATGAACATCATACTGTATCAGTAGCTGGAAATGGTTATTCTTAACCATTTACCTATTGCGGGTAGCAGACGATACTTGCAAAATAAATTAATGATTTATTAAAAATTTTCAATTTTTGTCTCAAAAACATAGCTTATGACCCTCACTGCAACAAGCTTGAGTTCATTCCAATGAGGGTCAAAAATTGAAAACATAATAAATTTGAATGGAGAATTTTGTATATAGGCCAAGTCGGTTTTGTTTGTTACGTTGGGTAAAGGGTTCATGCTGTAAATCATCAACTGTATGGCGATTATTCAGATATCTATTTGGACAAGAGATTAATTGGTTAACCAAGGTTAATCCACGTGATTAATCAATCAAAAAAAAAAAACCTTAACCATTTAAGCTCTCTTATAGAGTAAATTCCTGTTAATTGAATAAAAAATGTAGTAATAAGTGATAAAATCACAGTTCTTTTATCACTTATTTTCAAAGGTTCATTTATTATAACATGTATCAAGAGAAAAATTAGCCATAAATGACACTCACAGATTCTCTGTTCAAGGCATCTTCAAAATCCTTTCGTCGTCTTTCTTCATATTCTTTCTCTCTCATTGTTCGATTCTTACAAATGATTTCCTTTTCATGCCTAGTCTGAAGAAGTTGAACTGCAATCCTTCTTTCTTGTTGGGACTGCCTCATGAGACGATTAACCAACATTTCTTCTCGATGAGCTTCCTATGAATCATTAAAAAAAAATATTGATAAATGAAATGTTTTTCATTTCTATTTCAATATGATAAATAGAATACAAAGCATTTTGAATATGAAAACAAATGAGATGGTTAGTTACCAGTATAAACAATTCAGAGAAAAATAAATGCTATTTTGTATACTGCAGGTCAAAAGAACGTGACATAATCTTGTTTGAGTTTTCTGTGTGAAATCCAGTTATATAGTGTACATATAAACACTTTCTGTGTTTGCAGTCTATAGGTGTTTGTGGTAACTTTCAGCATCCATGACTGTATTATGATGACAAAACAAGTATAGAGTCATGTTTACCATGGTGTTTATAATTATGCTGCTTAACTGGTTGAGGGCTAGATTATTTTTGGAGGTATGAATTTGTTCAACAAAATTTGTCTTATTACAAATTATTGGAGAGTGCCTGTGGGCACTCTACCAGTTAAATTAAAATAATAAATATTATATCCGACTGGGAAAGAGTTAATCAGTGAAGATTTTGACAGGTAAAAAATAAAACAGGCAAACAATATTTTTTGCCGAATTTTGATACCAAGGAGTTATTTTTAGCAGACGTTTAATATACCAAGAGAGGTGCCTGAGAAGTAAGATTTTTTTTTCAGAAGTGCCATCCATTATTCGGGATGCATGAAGAATTAAAACTGTGATATTGTCTATTAAGCATCATGTGTAACTTATTTAACCCTTTACCTAACACAAAAAGCAGACAACACTTGCAAATAAAATTCTTCACGCACTTAATTTTTGTCACAAAAACATAGCTTATGACCCCTCATTGGAATGAGCTCGATAAGTTTGTTCCAATGAGGGGTCATAAGCTACGTTTTGTGACAAAAAATGAAAAATGAATAAGAAATGAATGGTGAATTTTGTGAATAGCACTGGCTGTTTTGGCCGTTACGTTGGTAAAGGGCTAAACAAGGTGTTATGACAATTTATTTTAAATAGGATTTTTATGTGATGCGGGGAAAGTAACAATCCCTTCATGAAAGCATGAGATGAAAGGGTAATGTGGAGAACAATTTGGATCACACAGATATCTATGTGATATCAGTATGACAGCATAAACATTTTGATACACTCTTGTATTGGAATAAGTACTCAAATATTCAAAAGAACACAAGGAATTAATCCCTTCTTATGAGGCGCAGTGGCATTGCAGTAACTGGTTCTTGTCAGATCACCGAAGTTAAGCAACGTCGAGCCAGGTTAGTCCTTGGATGGGTGACTGTCTGAGTGATCGATTCGGACTCCCGTATTGTGTCCTCAGGCAAGGAACTTCAGCCTGATTGTCCACATGGGGGGCATGATGATGCCATGTATTGTGGTGTACTGCACGTCGATGATGCACATGTCTTCAACCAATCTAACCCTGCTTGTGCTGCAGTGCAGAGTTACGATGTTAGGGAGCTGGCAACTGTTCGTCGTTTCCTGGTGGTTCTCTCTGGGTACTCCAGCTTCCTCCACCCATAAAACTGTCATCGACATGATATGACCTTGGCTGTTAATATGTCGTTAAACCCTAATAAATAAATAAATAAATAATCACGTCTGGTTAACTGAGTATTCTTGCCATTGCATATTTATCATTGACAATGTTAGTATGCAATTAACGCTTTACCCAACACAAACAATATCAAATTTTATTATTTTAAATATCATTTTTTCCATTTTTAAAAAAAAACTACAACTTAACCATTTCATGTGACACTCATTGGAACAAGTTTGAAGAGTTCATTCCTATGAGGAGTCACATGATATGGTTCTGTTGAAATTGTTTGAATCATAATATTTTTTCAATGGCTTGATTTGTATATTATGTGGGCAGATGCGGCCGATTTATTAGGTAAAGGGTTCCACTCTATTCAAAAATTCAACTATCTCTATACCTCTTGTGCTTCGTGAGCACTCATCTGCTCTACAACAACTTTCCGTCTTCTTTTCTCTCTTTCTGCCCTTGCTGATGAATCTTCTTCTAGTCTCCTCTTAATCTTGTTAATGTATTCAGAGTTTGACTTTGGTTTTATCAGATCAACAGAATCGAGAAGGGATTTTTCATCTTCCCGGCCAACAATATATTCCACATCTATGCCATTTCTGCAATATCAAATACACCAGATGTTTAATCACAGATGTCAAACAGGTCAAACAGTGATGAAGGGACATAAAAATGTCCAAAAAGGCGATAAACTGAAAAAAACCCTCCAAAAACAGCTATCTTGTAATTTTGTTTTAACACTATGACATACTCAAAATTTAAAAGTTCTGATATATTTTAATTTTGGACCCTTTGACCACCCCCCCCCCCCCCCCCCCCCCCCCCCTATGACATCTCTTGTGAGTTCAACCATAACAGGTTTGGAATTTCCTAGGATGGCACCACATTTTTAGATATGGTTTTTTGAGAAGATTATATTCCCAAAACTTCAAAAGGCTGAGGCTCAATATGAGTTATAAACTAAAATATCGGGAAAAAAGATGTGAAATTGGCATTACTGACACCAGCACTTGACATTTGAAATCCAGAAAAGGAGATGGATATAGTGTGGGCAAAGCCACACTCTCCCATAAATTTTTAAAAGGCAAAGACATCTGAACAAATTTTGACGACTGAAGGTTTTTTAAATTTTAGTTCTCTACTAATTAACTGGTTGAGGGCAAGATCATTTTTGGTGGTCCAAATTTGTTATTCAGAATGTTTTATTATAAATTATTGAGGGGTGCCCACTGACACTCTCCAATAAGTTGTAATAAAACAAATTTATATAAACAAAATATTTTTTGTATTTGAATGAATGTTAAAAAATTTATAGTAATTTATATACTTTTTATACTTACCAATGACCCAGACATAGCTGGTGCTAACTCTTAAAAATCTAGGGCCAAACACAAATTTTGCCCCCCAATCCCTCAAATTTGCATCTAAAACCAAAGAAATCATGTCCTGAATGGCCCTCCATACTTCGCCTCTACTGCGCATGCGCAGTGTCAAGGACGTCCCGAAATTGGCGCCAATTATCATTCTTACAATCAGTGCCTGGTCAGCGCTATGTACTCAGTGGGGAGGTATGAGTTCCCAACTCCTGGGAGGGCCATCCCCGTCTGGGTCATTGGTAAGTATAAAAAATATATAAATTACTATAAATTTTTTAACATTTTTATACTGTACCAATGACCCAGACATAGCTGAATAGTAAAAAGGCTGGAGGGACTAGGACATAGAGGAAAATCCAATAAGCTCAACTATATAAAATAGAGTCATCCCCTCGAGAAGAAAAGGAGTATTAGGCTTTATATGTATCTTTCTTATTTATGATAAATTAGAAAGACACAACACCCTCCATAATTGAGGATCATAACATTCATGTTCTCTATTAACATCCAGTATAATCCTTATACTAATTATTTTTAAAGTAAGCCAATAAATAAAGTTAGTCCAGAGAATTGAGACTCTTTATACTCTTTTAAAAGTGTCCGAGGATTGTATATTAATGCCCGTTTGACACGTGAGATATTCAAATGCTATACTTTAAAACTATGACATGAATGAATTTTTAAAACATAAACTTTTCACTTTAAAACCATCCCAGTAACAGCTCAGAATTACTGACTCCGGAGGAAGTATCCCCTTGTTTTCATTATAAAACAGGTGACCCAAGGGAACACCCCCCCCACCCCCCCCCCCCACCCCCTTCCCCTTGCCCTGAGTCAAATAGCCCAGAGCGAAGAGGGCAACAGGACAGAGTCACTGCCGGAACAGAAAGCCTACATAACTATAGTTGCAACTGTTAAGTGAACGACATTCTGAGCAGCAGATAATGGACCTAAACAATGCAGGCCTCCAGAAATGGACTCAATATTTCTGAGATAAAAATTCGTGAATGTGGATGGCTGAGACCAATATGCAGCCTTCATTAAATCTGTAATAGCAACAATATTAGTAGAAGCCCAAGATGTAGAAAGAGCTATTACTTCATGAGCCGAAATCTTAAGCACAGACTGCTGAGTTAAAGGTAGATTATCATAAGCAGTACCGATAGTTAATTGAATCCATCTAGCAATAGAATGGACCATAATGTCCTTTCTATTAGGCATCAGAGACAGAAGAAGCTTTACGTCCTTACTGATAAACTGAGATCTGTTCATAAATACATAAAGCTCAAACCGGACAGAGTAAAGGCCTATGCCCGTTCGAAGACGGAAGGGTCTTAATAACAATAGGTTCCGGATATTTATTAGGAGCCTAATTCTTAACCAAAAATCCAACATTAGTAGTAAAGGTAATAGCGTTCCCGATACTACGAAAGTGAGAATAGTCCACCGATAGTGCATGAAGCTCACTGACTCTTCAGCAGAAGAGAAAGCTAAGAGAATTGCTGTCTTAAAAGGCCAGAATTTGAAATCTACTGTCTCAAGAGGCTCAAATGGTTTTCTTTTAGTTAATAAGAACCCAAGCTAAATTCCATTTAGGAATTAATCTAAGGATTCTAGGTCTATTTATCGAAAAGTTTCTAACTAACTTAGATAAAGAGACATTCGAGTCAATTGTAAACTATCATGGTGTGCATAGGTATCAGATAACATAGACCTATAACCTTTAATAGTAACAGGCTGCAGTTGATCTTGTCAAAAAAGTATACTAGAAAGTTTGCAATGTCTGGTATGGAGGGATCAAAAATATCAACATAATGATCCCTACACCAACGACGGAAGACCTTCCACTTTAGCCGCATAGTATAGCGAAGAGGAGGTTCTCCTACAGTTAGAAATTGCGTCCACTGCTCGTCCTGTACAATGCTTGCCGTGCAAGAAGGACCGCACAACGGAATACGTGAAGGTTGAGACCTTGCGGGTTGTGATGAAGTTGACACAATTTCCCCAGCGAAAGAAGATCCTCTCGTGGAGGAAGTTTTCGCGGTAAGTCCCACAGCAGACACCTGAGTAAATTTATCCACGGTCGTTGTGGAGACAGAGATGCTACCAACAGAATTGTATTGTGAATGTTTTATCTTAGCAATATTTGCTGAATCAATAGCGCTGGAGGATACGCATATCCTATCATTCCGTCCTACGAGATTGATAGAGCATTAACTATATATGCTCGGGGATCCGGACATGGTGACACATACGTGTGCAATTGATTGTTGAGTTGTGTCGCAAATAAGTCTATCATTGACCGCTCCCATTGGTAGCAAATCTGATTGAATACCTGTTTGTTGAGAGTCCATTCTGATGGCAACAAGCGACCCTTCCATGAAAGAGAGTCTGCTAATACAATCAGACGACCCGGAATATGACGGACCGAAGTAGAACTTGGTGTTCTAGAACAAACAGAAGGATTCTTTCCGTTAAATTGAATAACGGAACAGAATGAGTGCCTCCCTGGTTCCGGATATACGCAACTACTGTTGTATTATCGGACAGGATTTGGACATGCGTTTCTGAATAATGTTCATCCAATGACATAGTGCAAGCCAAAATAACATAATTTCTTGGAAGTTAAGTGCTTGCCTAGAAAACTACGGAACCCAAAGACCCTGGCACTTCGAATCCGTTGGAATCAATGTTGTACCCCAACCTGTTTGACTGGCATCCGTCATAATCGTAAAACTCGGATCCGGCAACTGCTGTGGAACTCTCTGAGTCAACCACCGAATGTTTGCCCAAGTCTGAATCTCTTGTTACACTTGATTGACAAAAGAATGTGTATATCGTGCAATTCATAGATTGCCGAAAGGTTGCCGTCGAAGAGAAGCTTCCCCGAGACCGAAGCGACTCTGAGAGAGTTCTTCACCTTACTATCCACACGCGTGGATGTAGCTAGGGCTGCGTCACGTCTAACCAACTCCAGGTTGCCACTGAAGGGCAGAGTTATATGTGGAAAAATTACTGCTCTTGAAAGAAATCTCATTGAGGATCATATCCTGGAATTCTTTCCCTTGAAGACGTAATGATAACGCCTCAGTAAGGTGGTCTACGTATGATAAAGCGTCTAAGTTAAGTCTGTTAGACATCATTGTCGTTTCCAACGTCGTGGTTGGAATTGACATAGAGGGCGATAAAGACAATACCTAGTCTTCAGCCTCGTCGTCTAGATGCAGAGGAACTCTCGGTATGCCCTGTCCTGCCATTTCAAATTTATTCCTAGAATTGATGAAAGGCAGATTTAGAGCATCTGCGGACAAGAAACTAGACTAGCCTGTTTTGGTAGCAAGCTTATAAATAGAGTCGTTCAATAATTCGAATGTTCTAGTGACATTATTGGACTGTGTCGGCAACTCAGGGACGATGTCCCTGAACCGATCAAAACTCTGTGTCCAATGACGCTATTAGTCTCTTACCCAACATCGCAGCATTTTAGTCCGACGGAACAACCTCTGGAAGATAATGCCGGAAGAAATGTATGGCAGCTTCTGTTGTTCCGAAAGGGAAAGCTCGAAATCGTCCGAATCCCTTTCACCATCCTGTCGGACCCTATGAAGTGCTCGGTCGTCCGTACCTGATGCTTCAGCAGAGCGAACCGACCCAGCGTCGTAGGATTATTCCTGATCCGACAGAGATTCTGTCGTTTGCTGGAATGCTGCGATAAGTTGTGCTATTTTGGATAGCACGTCCGTCACTGAGGCCTGTGGAGAAGCGGTCTTACGATGCTTTGCCGCTGGAAGCTCCGTGTACGTTACCCCGTGCATACTTCTATTATGCGAGCGACCGGAGTGTACAGGCCTCGTGTCCCTTGGCCACCGGATGGCGTGACCTGTTCGCCGTGGAATACCTGAATGATGAAGCTGGCCGGATACTCGAGGTCACGTAGCCAAGGTGCGGTCGTGTGCGCTGCCATGAGGATGAGGAAGCCTTATCGACAGTCTCTCGGACTGTCTATATAACGGAGCGTCCCGAGCGGCGGACATATGCTCCGAATGCGAAACGTTTGTACCACAACATCCGGTCCCAGATGTTGTTGTACAAGAGAGGGACCTCTCTCGCTCGCAGCCCGGACGGACTTGGACGAGCTAGGAACCGGACTAACAGGCTTCCTCTGATCTCTCCTCTGATCCGTCGTCACCGGGTGTGTACTATTGTCTATTATAGTGCTTGCATCACCCAAATCTCCTTCCTGGACCGCAACGGACGAACCCGGCAGACGAACCATTCGATGAATGGATGCTACACCGGGTGAGCTAGCGAATGTCAATGCTGTCGATCCTACTAGGGACCTCTTAGACGACTGACGTATTTCCATGAGCACTTATTGCCGCTAGCTCTTCATTTAACTATGACGACAGAGGCACACTTTTGAAAGACATCACGGTAACTTTTGCGAACAAGAAACCAGACTTGCTTGTTTAATAGCAAGCATAAATATATATAGCGTCGTTCAATAATTCGAAAGTTCCTGTGACATTATTGGACTGTGTCGGAAACTGAGGGACGATGTCCCTGAATTGATCAAAAAATTCTTGTGTCCACCGACGCTATCAGTCTCTTATCCGGCATCGCAGCATTCTGGTCCAACGAAACAACCTCTAGAAGACAAAGCCGGATGACATGTACAGTAGCTTATGTTGTTCCGAAAGAGAAAGCTCGAAATCCTCCGAATCCCTTTCGCCATCCTGTCGGACCCTATGAAGTTTTCGGACGTCCGTACCTGATGCTTCAGCGGAGCGTACCGACCCAGCGTCGTTGGATATTACATGATGCGACAGAGATTCTGTCATCGCTGGGATGCTGCGATAAGTTGTGCTATTCGGGATAGCACGTCCGTCACTGAGGCCTGTGGAGTAGCGGTCTTACGATGCTTTGCCACTGGAAGCTCCATGTATGTTGACTCCTGCATATTTCTCTTATGCGAACGTCCTGAGTCTACAGGCCTCGTGTCCCTGGCTACCGGATGGCATGACCTGGTCGCCGTGGATTCTCTGATTGGCGAAGTTGGCTGGATATCCGAGGTCACGTAGCCAAGGTGCGGTCGTGTGTGCTGCCATGCCATGTGGATGAGGAAGCCTTATTGACAGTCTCTCCGGACTGTCTATATAACGGAGCGTCCCGAGCGGCGGACGTATGCTCCGAATGCGAAACATTTTGTACCACAACATCTGGGGCCAGATGTTGTTGTACGAGAGAGGGGCCTCTCTCGCTCGCAGCCCGGATGGACCTGGACGAGCTAGGAACCGGACTACAGACTAATAGGCTTCCTCCATTCTCTCCTCTGATCCGCCGTCACTGGGTGTGCACTTGGTTGATTTATAGTGCTCGCATCACCCAAAACTCCTTTCTGGACTGCAACGGATGCACCCGGCTGCCGAACCATTTCGATGAATGGACGCTACACCGGGCGAGCTAGCGGACGTCAAAGGCCGTCGATCCTACTAGGGACCTCTTAGGCAATTGGCATATTTCCATGAGCACTTTGCCGCTAGCTCTTCATTAATTGTGACGACAGAGGCACACATTTGGAAGACATCACGGATACATCACCCTGTTCTTGTTCGTCTGAAATAGAGATTGATAAACTAGAGTGACCCTGCGGAGAAAGGACCGGCATGGCCATTTCCCCGCTAACATACCGTGACACACGCTTCCCATGTTGTCATCGAAATTAACACATACTGAACAGGAGTTAGTGCGAGTACACTGACTACATTTATACAATGATTATGAAAGTCAGAGGAAGATTTCCTCTTATTACAATTGAACAATATCCTTTCATTGTGAAAAGAATACAAAGTCCTAGTACTCGCACCAACCCCTGAAAACAAAACTACATAATAACATGATCCATTAACATAGAAAAAATAATTGAAATCAAAAAATTTTTTGAAAAAATATTTTTTCAGAAAAGCCCAAGTTTCTGAAAAGTAACGTTGAGCCCCAATGGATCCCAAGCCTAAGTGTGGACAAAAATTTTAAAAATATTTTAAAAAATTAATGCAACACTTACAAATAATAATAATGTATCCAGTTATGATTAAACTAACACAAAGACAAGAAATCCCCCTCCACAGAGGCTGTTGTCAATGTAAACAAGAAGTGTAAAAACACCAGAAACATGACTCCAGGCACTGATAACCCTGGCCCGAAATCAGTTACCAATAATACACTATCTGATGCAAAACAGAGACTTCCAGGGAAGAAACTGCAGAACATCAGATGGTAGATGCAGAACACTATGCCTAAACACCCATGGATGTGGACGTAAACATGGGGAAAAGAACAGAATCATTCTGTTATCCAGCTAAAACTCCCAAGAAATTTTAGTAATAATATTACAGAAAATATGCCAAAAGCATGGGAGAATAGCAAGGGGGGACTTAAGGAAAGGGAGAGAGGAAAACACTGAACAAGCAGTGTAACTTTAGAGCAAGAATGACCACAACAGGCCCATGCCTCGAAAATAGGTAACTTAACATAATTTCATTAAAAAATTTTAAGCTACAGCCCTGATTATTTTCTGTCACTCATTTTTCCTCTCCTCCTTCTATTTCCTCCTTAGATCCACCATTTCTCTAATATTTATGTGTCTGGCATCATTTAAACTGAGATTTACAAGCACAAAGATCAGTCAGATGTTAACTGATGAAGGGCCAAACAAAGAAATGGCACCAATTTCGGGACGTCCTTGACAATGCGCATGCGCAGTAGAGGCGAAGTATGGAGGGCCATTCAGGACATGATTTCTTTGGTTTTAGATGCAAATTTTGGGGATTGGGGGGCAAAATTTGTGTTTGGTCCTAGATTTTTAAGAGTTAGCACCAGCTATGTCTGGGTCATTGGTACAGTATAAAAATATGAAACTTGAGCAAGGAAAATGCTGACTTTTGCTCTGGTACCATCATTTTTTGAAAGCTCTCATAGTGGCTTCCAGCTCTCAACCAGTTAATAAAAGCCAGAGAAATACCTCTACAAGGTAACGTAGCATTTTTTGTACTGGGCAGGAAAATCTGCCTGCAACAAGCAAAGATTTAAGAGTCATTTGACTGTCGATCCTGAAATGTATACAAAAAAAATATACAATACTTACTCATCATCAAGTGATGACTGTGATAATGTCATCTTCATCTTCTCTTCAAATTTAGAAATAGCATCCATTGTTTCCTAGAAAAGATATTAAATATTGTTGTGTTGAAATAATTAACCTCTACTTCAATGATTAGACATGATATTTCCCTCTATGATTTTTACTACTGGTTAATCACTCACTCATGATAGCCACGGGGAACTTTCTGTATCAGTGGAATTGAACACTGAGATATATGCAGCATGTAACTTAAGCAAATCTTTCATAAAATACTCAGGCCTGATGATTAGGTTCAAGTATTTTATGAAAGATTTGCATAAGTTACATTCTGTAAGGCCCAAGAACTTCATGTAAGATTTGCATAGGATACTTTTGGAGTTTTTTCATCCCAAATCCACTGATGCAAAATATTTCCATCATGGTTTGAAAAGAAATAAGATAACTTGCTTCACTTTATTACTTTAATGATAGGTCTTGTTATTAATGCCTAAGAGTAAGATTTACTTTTATATGGTGATTATTGGAAAATTATAATAATAGAAAAAAAAAAAAAAAAATAACACATGTATCAAATCTCTCACCTGAGCTTCTTTTGCTTGTCGATTTTGCTTCCTCAGCTGTAGAGCTTTGGCTGTTTTGTTTGATGGCGGCTGTGGAATCATTACTGTAGCAGCACTGTGAAACAAAAAGCCCCTCTTTTAGCATAAAATCTGCACAATCAGGATGAAGATGTATTGAATCTACAGCTGTCATGGAATACACTTCAATATTACAAATGAACAGACTTTTCTCTAATTGAGATAATCCTCTCAAAAATACCAAAATATATTATAATCAATATAGTCTTAACCCTTTACCCAACGCAGACGATATCAAAATTTATTATTTTAAATACCATTTTTTCAAATTTTTCAAAACATTTCAACAAAACCATATCATGTGACCCCTCGTTGGAACGAGCTCGACGAGCTCGTTACGAGGGGTCACATAATATGGTTTTGTTGAAATCTTTTGAAAAATAATATTTTTTCAACTGCTGAATTTGCATATTACGCGGGCGGATGCGGGCGATTCGTTGGGTAAAGGGTTAATAGTGTAGCACAGTGTGGACTACTCCAGAATGGGGCACAACATCTTTTGCATACTTCAATATTTGCTGATGAAACACTGTTATCAATACATCTAAACCCTTCCAAATGTGTAGAACATTACTGCATATTGTCAGAAACTTCAGAAATGACTGACCTTAGTGCTACTTCATAACAAAAACTTTTTTGGACAATCTGCATCCATGTAAGAAACTCAATTTGTAACTGAGTCATTGCATTAGCCCTTCATGCAATGAATTACCCGCAATGATCCCCATAATTTCCAAATTGAGCACCTGAAAAAAATCACTTTTTTAAAAAGTTTCAACAAACTATACAGTGTGACACTTCAATGGAACAAGCTCATCAAGCACAGTCCAATATGGAGGTCACATTTTTGTAAACATTTTCTTAAAAATTTGAAAAAAACATAATTAAAAGAACAAATTTTGATATTGTGTGCATTGGTTAAAAGGTTAACTCTTTACCTAAGGCCACACAAAGTAGATCTTCTGTTTCTCAGGCCATTATTTATGAAATTGCATGTGGGCAAGCGATTTTTTATTTTATTTTTTATTTCAGTAATTTCTTCTTTGCCATCAAAAGTTCATGTTCTTTCTTCAAGTTTTAGGCCTCATAATCTACAGAATAGCATGGGTGGTGCTGTATTTCATCCCTTGAGTGCAAGAAGGCTTTGCAATGCTGAAGGATTGCAAAGCCTTCTTGCACTAGAGGGACAAATTCATCAATTTTTTTAACTTGGGTAAAATATCAGACATAAACCATTTAATTTTTATTTTTTTAAAGTTTAAATTGGTTATAAAAAGAGAGCATGCGGCAGCCAAAAGGACCATGCGAGAGGGCCTGAGAAACAGATTTTTTATTTTTTTAGGTCTAACACAGTATTTTAAAAAAATAAATTAAATTTCTCATTTTTCGAAAACAAATTTCACATTTTTTCAATACAACCATATAAATATGGATATCATTAGAACCAGCTCGATGAGCTGGTTCTATTGACATCCATATTTGTATGATTCTATTGAGAAATTTCTGAGATATTTTAAGAGATGGTAGACTTATTCTGGCTAAATTTCTGGACATTTTTTGGCTGTTATGTTAGATAAAGGGTTAAACATCCCATTCCAATCCCCTCTTCCCTGATATTTCTATTCTACAAGCAACAGTTGCTGACCAACAAGTATATTCAATGAACACACAAGTATTTACAGAAGGCCTGCTGTGAATTCAAAAATACTCTCTTTCATGGTCAGATCTTGATCCAGTTGTGACACACTTATATTAGTGGACCATTATATATAAAATATTGTGAATTCAAGACTGAATGAAAACTGTTCATCTCCATTTTCCTAGTACTTACTGTATTTTTGCTAATAGCTCACTCTGTTCTGCTTTCTTTTGTCGGGCTCTCTCCATGAGGTACTGTCGCTGATTCATCTGCAGTCCTCGAATTCTTTCTTCTTCGAGAAATCTTTCTTTGAATGCTGTCTTTTCCATTTCAATCTGTTTCTCATGAAATCTCTCCACCAGTGCTTCAAGATTGAGATCTGTTTGTCTAGGAGTCAAATGTTTTAATCTCTGGAAAATATATAATGTATTTTTCTGACACTGTTAACCATTTATCAAACAAATCAAACAAAACAATCAAATCTACTATTAAACAATATGCATGAAGGTGGGAATTATTTTTCATTTAGAATGTTTTCTTCAAAGTGTAGCTTATGACTCTTATTGGGAAAAGCTCAGAAAGTTCATTCCAAGAATCACTAGTTTCTTTGAAAAACAATGGAAGCAATTTAGGGCATATCTTAGTAATTTATTCAATTTGCAGAGTTAACTGTTCAGCTAACACATGTGCCATTTGAATCCACAGACAATGGCACCTATTTCTAAATCACTTGAATTTATTTTTTTTTTTTTTTTGGTGGGGTTGGGGGGGGGGGGGGGGAGACAAAAGCCCTAAAAACAAAAAGACATTGCAGAAAACTCCTTACTTAAAATAACTAAGATAAACAAAAACCTGAAAATATTTCTTTCATTTATTATAAAAATTCTCTCCTTATAACATGAATTTCATAACAGAAGATGTTTAACTCCTTGACAGGAAAACATGTACATGCATGAGGTGCAAATGATGAGTATTAAATGACCACAGTAATATGACAAATCAGGACTTAAAATTCATGCGACAATCAGAATCAATTCTCACAAATGATTTTCAAAAGGAAAACAATGAGAATTAACTTTTATTCTTGCAAAATGTTTATTTGATTCCTGTTTAGTTTCTGAATTATTTATTTATTTATTTATTAGTGTTTAAGGTCACATAGTTCTGCACAATGGGTATTCATTACCGTGACAGTTTTATGGGTGGAGGAAGCCAGAGTACCTGGTGAGAACCACTGAGAAGCAGCAAGCAACTGTCAGATCCCCAACATACTAACTCCACACAAGCAGGGTTAGCATTGGTTGCACCATCAACGTGCAGTACGCGTTAGTGCACAATGCCACCATGTGGGCAATGGGAATGAAGTGTCTTGCCCAAGGACACAACATGGTTTTCACAGGTGGGATTCGAACCGAGGACCTCTTGGCTTGCAGCCTGCACCTCTACCTACTAAGCCACCACACCACCCCCTTTAGTTTCTGAAAGTGTCCAAAAAGGTCTGGAGAATTTTCTTATTCTCTAACATTCTTCAATTGATTCTTGTCATAGATTCTGAAAAAGTCCTTAAAAGCATGGAGAATTCCACTTATTTTTTGCTTCCTCCAAATAAACTAACACTTTGACTTACCAATGATGACTAGTAGCGGGGGAGGAATTCGCTAGAATTGTGCACTTGGTGATACCTTCCTGAAATTTGGCATGATGTAAGGGTAGGCATCAGAGATTTCAAAATCGATCGGCTACAAGTTGGCACCATCCTCTAGCCACCACTAGCAGCGAAATCCAAAATGGCCGCCAAGCGGATCGAAAAAAAGCTATTTTCGCCGATCGCACAACTGAAGCTCCAAACCTAACACCATACATGTGCTGTAATTGATGTGAATGATGGAGTGAAGCCCTTGGAACAAGTTGGGGGGAAGATTAATGGATAATGGGATCAGAATTTCCGTCGATGTGTGCGTCTGTGTGTCTGACTGTCAGTATGATCGTCCGTCCGTAGATAAATTAGTGTTGAATGTTTCTCGGGAATGCAATGGTCAAATGAACATGGTATGAGAGATTCCTGTCAACACATGAACAAGGGTACTCGATAGTATGCAGCAGTGGGGATACTTGGACATTTGATAATCCAATTAAAGTGACAGTCTATTCTCAACTTCCGGCATTTTCGATAGATTTATTTTCTAAGAAAATAAAACTATCAAATTTCTAGAGGAGTTCTGGTTCAATCTCAACACCATAGCGACACGTCTGCCAGCAAGGGCAGTGCTGGAATGAACTCGGGATGCATTAGTTCCCGTTGTTAATTATACAATGTTATCTTGCCAGTATAGAACATTGGCAAAATGGGACTAGAAGGGGTGAGTGTATGTTTGCAGTCATTCGAGGTACAGGAATATTTTTTGACTACAAGTAGTATTCTTCATTTTCGGCCAGTTAAGATGTGGTGTGTTCCAAGTCAGGATTAATGTTGCCGACACTTAATGCCCATCCCTCATGGTATGCTACTTTACCAGGGATATAGAGATATAGCCACCACTGGGAGCCAAAACATGACCTTTGATGTCGATGAGTGGTCGAAATGTTTTAGCGAATAACTTATCGAAATATGATCCGGTATGGCAATTTGATACCTTACGTTAGATTTATTAGATCAACTCAGGTATGGATTCATTGAGACATGAGTGCGCTACAAGATGAAGGATTTCCAAGTTGATTTGCTATGGAGTAGGAACTGACTAGTCACATGTGGCCTATGGCCAGAGAAAGACAAGGATACCATAGATGAACACACGGGTGAACGAAGGTATCAACTGTTGTACAGAGGCAAAATAGTTGGGGATATTGTATCATGCTATGCATGAATTAACACCGTCTTGTGCAGTAAATAACAGACTATTTTCCGAAATCTAAAACTGTATTCCTATACCCCGGACAATGTAGCAAGCCACATGGGATGAACATTTGTTAGCAAAATCAACTCAACTAGAAACATGACATGTGTTAACTGGCCGAAAATGGAAAAAAAAATACCAGAATAGGAGATGACTGGTCCTAACATGACAGTATACTACTCAATATTGTTACAACAGCCACCTTCACACTTACACAAAGGTGTGCACCTTAATCCAGCTTTCAAGCATTTGCAATTGCCCTTGCAGGCCTTGGCACAACTACAGTGGAGCATCAGTGCACATGCAGCACTTGCGTCTCCTAGGTGAGTCCAAAATGGGACCAGAATATTGAGACGTGGATTCCACTCCCATCCGTACTGTGATGGGTCTGGCACACATAAGTGTTTCTGCAGAGCACGATGCCAAATGAAAGATGACACAAGAATTACCCTTTTTACATGTTGATACAGAGCTGCTTTGGTGGGCGGGATGTTTTCCATAGACTTAAGGCCATGTGTGAACATATGCCGTCTCGCATCATTGACACGTGTACTGACACAACTGTTACTGTACATCTGTATGGTGAGTTTTTCGATATGCTGCATATGAGGGGAATCCTCTGAAAAGACTTGCGGATTCTCAGTCAATTCTATCATCATTTCAGTTGATGCGGGAAAATTCATCCATGCATTCCATCCTGTCTTCTTCCCAATGCCGAGCATGCTGGATGTTACATCACAACCTGTGAAGGCGTGGAAGAAAGTCAGGGCCTTACAGTAATCAGGTCCAAGTTGTGAAGCTATCTCATGAATTGGCATATCTTTATATGCCTTTCCAATTCCAAACCCAATCCACAGCTCACTGAGTCCAAGGTCACGGAATGTTGCGAAATGGTGCAAAGACAGAATGACGACATCAGAATCAACCGTGCGAAGAAAAGCTATTTTGTGACCTTGTGAGACTGCATGGTTGAGATGAAGCATCATGCGCGTGTCTGCTTCCTCGTGGTTCGATGGAGATATGTCACATAAGCTAACATCCTTATTGCATAGTACATATTCTCCTGATGTCGTTAACAACTGGTACTCGGATGTTGATGTTAATTTCAGCAGTTCAGCAGACAGGAACTTGAAAAATTCGTCTTTATTCTCACTAACTTTCAAGAATGCCTGCCAATTCTTCCCTTTAGGTAAAGGGACGTTCTCGGACACCCGTATCAACCTAACTGCTGTCTCACCGAGGCGTTTTGCTCGCGTCTGATTCTTCAAACTGCCTTCGGGGTAACAGTCATAGATCGCATCAACCCTTGTGGTGTTCGTGTTAATCAGAGATTCGATGTATGGCAATAATTGCAATCGAGCATATTCTCCAAACAGATCCGCTTTCTGTGGTTTGATTACATGGACTACAGCAGGCATATCCAAGATGACAACTGAAGCTTGTCTAGCTGCTGAATTCTTCCCTTGTGCAGGAATAGCTGGTAAACAATTGAGAATTTGAGATTTTGTCCCACTCCGTAGCTTACCTCTATCGGATAATGCTGGCGGATCACGTGCATTCTCGTGCATGAAAAACTCATCCATGTTTGAATCAGGCCGGGCTTGCAGTGAAACGAACATCTGGGTAACTATTGCGGCAGTTGCTTTACTTGACATGAGTTTGTCTCGGCCTTTGTCCAGGTTGGCTGGGGGTGGGTTAAGGAAGGTATATATATTTGCCTTGGGAATAACATCATTCAGGGGTACGGTGCATTCCACAAGCCTTTCCTTCAAGAAAGTGGAATATAAATGCTTGCCCCTTTCGGGTAATGACCGTAAACTCTTACTAACTTCGGGGTCCATATATTCACCAGTATCTAATGTCACCAGCTGACCACTAGTTTCATCATAAGGGTTGATAATGAGTCCCTGATTCACCAGATCGAGGAGAGATTTCAATTGATTCAGAAATTTTTTCTGCTCTGATACCGAACTTTCCGGGTGTTCCGTGTTATCTGATGATGTTGTGTGGAAACTTGCATATTCATACTCATCTATAACACGCAGAACTTCTGACCTTGAAAGCTCAATAACGACTTTCTCTTCAGCCTGGCCATAGAGACCTTTTGGACCACTGTCTTCTTTGAGTAGTTGGATACTATGTTCTTGGCTCTGATCTAAACCCATCATACTGAACTTCCTCTCACTACGCTGGACCACAAAATGGCCTTCCATGAATTTGTTGTGGATTGAAGGATGCCGCCTGGGTAGCTGAGACATGTCTCTCAGAAATACGGGGACCCACCGACAATAATTTGTATGTCCTAGGGCAAAAAAGTAACTGCACAACTCATCGATAGAACACAGTGTACCAGGCCAGTTACCGATTCGTTGGTTCCGAACGAATTGACAGCTTGTCAAGAGAAAGTTCCGAACGATTTCACCCCAATAGCGCGCAGTTGGAGATTGTGAAAGAATCCTCTGTTCCCACATTTCAAATGACTCATGGGGCCCAGTCTGCTGACAGTAAATCTCATAAGCATTCTTTCTGAGGATCTCAAGCCAAGCTAGAGTGAGAAGATATGCCTGTCGCGTCCTCTTGACATGTTTCCCACCAAGTAGGGATGATGCTACACCGGGTGTGAATATCTTTGCGAGGTGAAACATTCGCTCCCAACCAGAACCACCCATAAGCTTACCACCAGCTTCTTGGGTGCACATTTCAAGATGCAGGAATCCAATCATACACACCATTCGATCCTCACCTATCTCCTCTGGGAACAGCCATTGACATTTTTTCTGCCTGGCATACAACGGACAGTCACCTTCAATGACAGGTATCTGGCCGGGGTTTACGAAAGCAGTAGCTTCCCTGACCACATACATAGCATGCTTCTGCATACTGAGTGAGTCCGCTTTCTGCTCACTGAAAACAGGGAATACCCCAATAACTGCACGAGGTTTGACATTGTCTTGATCTTCATGTTTTGAAAAGAAGCCTGAAAAGGTCACAGGGACTTCATCAAGCTGCCAGCTGCCATCAACCTTCCCTTTATTGCTGATCTGTGACACATGAGACAACCAGTCATTCTCTCCCACGTTCAAATCTGCATATTCATTGGGCCGTACATTACATTCATCTGGAGATTCAAGCCTGATGTCCCCACCAAAGTCTTCAACGAAAGGAACAAATGCATAGTCGTCTGGGAGTTCAATTTGTGTGTCTTCTGGAACATCTAAACTCAGTGGTGGGGGATCAGTACCCACATTGTCCCTGCTCAGTTGACCAATGAGTGTGATGGACGTACCATGCATATCAGATCTACCAGATACATCAATGTTATCAGTGGTTCCTATCGAGAAAACATTACGTTTGCAGTTAGCTGGGACTACAACACCTTCGTTCTTGAACCGCAGTGAAACAGCTCTCGCGAAACTCCTGCGAACATCCATTACGCGATCATAAGAGACAGAGAGTCCCATTTGATGAAAATCTCTGATAAGATTTTTCATACGATCATGGGCATGCAACTTCAAACCCACATAAAGAGGCATTGGAGTTTCTCTGTCACGTCTCTGGTGAACATTTTGTGCATGTTCGGAGCGTTTCGCTGAATTGCTGATCAACATCTGTGAAATAGTACAAGCCACTCGAGTCTTGGCATTAACAGTCTCATCATCGCCTAAGTTCTGTATACTACATGTGCCCTCAAGTAGAACTCTAAGAAGAGTCAGGAGTGAGTTGGGTACAGGCTCGCTCAAGCAATAAGATGAAAATGATCCCGTGAAAGGAGCTTGAGATATGAGTATGTGTTTACGCAGAAGAAGACCCACATCAACTATCTTTTTTGCCTCTTCCTCAGACACTATACGAGTTAAAGATTCGGACAACAAGGAGCCAACTCGAAACCTACTTGAAATAAACACATCTCTACCCTGTGTGAAGGCGTCCCAGCCATCGCCCAATTTCTGCAACAAATGTTCTTTGAATCGAGTGGAATGTATTTCTTCACTAAGCCAATCAGAACCGACTTGCTTCAACCTCCGACTGTACAGATTCTTGAGATCGACAAGCTTCATCGCGGAATCGTTGTGTTCAACAAATGTTATGAGCTCTGCCATAACGAGAGGGTCATAGGGCAGGCCTGACGCGGAATGTTCGGCGTTCTTCGACTTTTTAGATTTAGCCGCTCGTGCTTCATTGGCAAGCTTACAATAACAGGTTTTGTGATAGTAAAGATCACTAGCAGCGGAATCAAATGCTGCATTGACCCGAGAAAAAACAACCCAGTTCTCGGCTTCCTTTGCCATAATTTTGAGTTTATTGTTATCAGACATTGATCTGCAAATAGGCTCACTGCTGTCACCTTCGCGTTTGTGACAATAAACACACTGGGGCAGTTTCCTGTCACAGCCAGATTCAAAACTTGTCCGTGTTCTTTTAGGACTCAGCGTGGAGCAGGATGCCACTGCCTCATTTCGCTCTCGCTTGTGTAGCACGCGCTGTACGATGTGAGTCCGAATACTGTCACGGCATGTCTTATGATATATTGCCTTATTCGTCAACAGTGACATCGACATACACTCATCACTCTCTCTCATCAAACAATCAATGGTCAAATTATATGGAAGCTCAACGCCATTATCTAGGAAGCGCGTTATGTCTTCCTCAATAGCTTTATAGGCGTCATGAAAACGAGATTCTCTATACGGACGCATCAATTTCTTGGAACTGTCTTGCTGGCAAAAGCAACAACGTTCCCAGTCAGTACTAGTCCGTACACGAAGAGGATTCTCACTCATTCTGTGAATGATTTTTGTGAACAATCGCGTTCTCGAATTAATTTCGACAGACAAATCAGAATTGCTTGCGGAATTACGCCAAACAAGAGATTGTATGGCAAAGAGACTGCTTCATAAAGAGCGTTGTTTCTCCGGGATCAGCGTCATTCAGGTTTGCCTGAATGACGCTGATCCCGGAGAAACAACGCTCTTTTCAAGTTCCAAGAAATTGATGCGTCCGTATAGAGAATCTCGTTTTATTCTACATCATCTCCCACGTCTGTTTCCAACACGTGCGTGGATCAGAGTTCACTTTCGCGCCCTTACAATCGGATGTATAGTCGGTAGACCGTCGAAAAGGAGGTTCCCTTCAGCCGCTGGCGGCCATTTTGGATTGTGCCGCTACTGGTCGCCACCGGTCGGTGTCAACTTGTAGCCGATCGTTTTTGAGAACCTCATAGCCTACACTAACAGTGTGCCAAATTTCAAGAAGGTATCACCAAGTGCACAATTCACCTGTATGTGACGAATTCCTCCCCCGCTATAGTGAAGTCATGGCTGCCCATACAGGCAGCCAAGATTTCACTAGAAACCACTGGTAATATAATAACTTCGATCAGCAAGACACCCACAATTATTTAAGAAATGAGGATGATTCTCGGAGCAGGACTCTGCGAGAATTAAAACTGATTCTTGAAAATCAGGACAAAGATTTTAAGGCAAGCAAATTTATGTCATTTTGACATGTTTTTCATCCTCATCAGTTGAATATAAGTATTCGAAGTCTGACCACCACAGAACAATGACTTAGAGCTGGGCAGTACAGTGGAGTTCACTTAAATGAATATCTCTTAACTGAATAACCCTGTTAATTAAATATACCTTCCAAACACAAAACCATTTATACCATACATACATGTACCTTCAGTACAAATTTGACTGGTGAATTGCACATGGATTTTAGACTAAACTCCTGAATAAAAAATATTGCAATATGTCAAGAAATTACCCTGATAATCACTGAATTTCCTGTGTTTAAAGACCTATTTGGCCTCACTATATCCAATGCAGGCATTTAATCTATTATATCTTGTTTGACAGAGCTCCATGAGCTATGTTAAACAAAGAATGATAATATAAATGCTTAGTTTATCTTTAGAACATAGGAAAGTGACTTAACCCTTATTAACTGAATAATTTCCACCTGCAAAATGACTATTCAATTAACCCTCTACACAACATACAGGGTATTAATATTTATTATTTTAATTATCGTTTTTCAAAATTTGAAAATTTTTTTTAATAAAACTATATCAAATGATCCCTCATTGGAATGAGCTCCATGAGTTTTGTTCCAGTGGAGGTCACAAGATATGGTTTTGTTGATTATTTTTTAAATATTGTCTTTTTCAATTGCTCACATTACAAATTATGTGGGCAGATGTAGGCAATTTGTTAGGTAAAGGGTTAATCTGGTTCCACTGTATACCAATACAGTGGAGCCCACTTAATTGGATATCTCTTAATTGTATATCCCTGTTAATTGAATATAATTTTCAAACACAAAGCCATTTACCATACCTTCAGTACAAATTTGATCTGTTAATTGCATATGGGTGGTAGAGTGAACTCCTTTTAATTGTATATAAATTTTTATAATATGTCGAAAAAATTACTGTGACACACCCCAAATTCCCCTTATTTATCAACCTTTTTGACCTCACTACATCCAATACAGGCATTTATTCTATTATATCTTGTTTGACAGAGCTCTGTGAGCTCTGTCAAACAAGATATAATAGAATAAATGTTCAGTTTACCTCCAGAACACAGGAAACTGACCCAATCCCTGTTAATTGTATACTCCTGTTAATTGAATAATTTTCACTGGCAAAATGGATATTCAATTAAGAGGATTCTACTGTATTACAGCTTGATATCGATATTGCATGGTAATGGCATCAGGTCAATAGCAAATACTGAACTGAAACCGAGATAAATCAAACCAAAGTTAAAAAATTTATAGTAATTTATATATTTTTTATACTTACCAATGACCCAGACATAGCTGGTGCTAACTCTTAAAATATAGGGCCAAACACAAATTTTGCCCCCCAATCCCCAAAATTTGCATCTAAAACTAAAGAAAACATGTCCTGAAAGGCCCTCCACACCTCGCCCCCACTGCGCATGCGCAGTGTCCAGGACGTTCCGAAATTGGCGCCATTTATCATTCTAATAACCAGTGCCTGGTAAGCGCTATGTACTCAGCGGGGAGGCAAGAGTTCCCAACTCCTGGGAGGGCCATCCCCGTCTGGGTCATTGGTAAGTATAAAAAATATATAAATTACTATAAATTTTTTAACATTTTTATACTGTACCAATGACCCAGACATAGCTGAATAGTAAAAAGGCTGGAGGGCCAAGGACATAGAGCAAAATGGAATACGCTCAATAAAATAAAATAGAGTCATCCCCTGTAGGGAAAAGAAGTAATAGGCCTTACATGTATCTTTCTTATTTATGATAAATTAGAAAGATACAACACCTTCCAAAAATTGAGCTTCATACATCCATGTACTCTATTAATATCCAATAATCCTTATACTAATAATTTTTAAAGTAAGCCAATAATAAAGTAAGTCTAGAGAATAGAGACTCTTATACTCCTAAAAGTGTGTGAGAATTGCATAATCATGTCCGTTGACATATGCAATATTCAAAAGCTATACTTTAAAAACTAAGACTTGAATGAATTTTATAAACTTAAACTTCTCACTAAACAACCATCCCAATAACAGCTCAGAATTACTAACTCCGGAGGAGGTATCCCCTTGTTTTCATAGTAAAAACAGGTGACCCAAGGGAACACCCTCCCCCCCCCCTTTTTCTTGCCCTGGGTCAAATAGCCCAGAGCGAAGAGGGCAGCCGAACGGAGACACTGCCGAAACAGACAGCCTACCTAGCTATAGTAGCAACTGTTAAGTGAATGACATTCTGAGCAGTAGATAATAGACCTAACAATAGAGGCCTCCAGAAATGGACTCGATATTTCTGAGATAAAATTCATGAATGGATGGCTGAGCGCAATGAGCAGCCTTCAAAAATCTATAATAGCAACACTATTAATGTAAGCCCAAGAAGTAGAAGAACTCTTACTTCAAGAGCCGAAATCTTAAGCACAACTGCTAAGCCAATGATATACCATAAGCAGTACGCTAGTTAATAGAATCGATTAACAATAAAATGGAGCGTAACGTCCTTCTACTAGACATCAAAGACAGAAGAAGCTTACGCCCTTGTAATAAACAGATATCTGTTTATAAATACATAAACTGTACCCGGAAAGAGTAAAGGCCTATGCCCATACGAAGACGGAAGGACCTTAAAATAATAGGTTCCGGAAAATAGGAGCCTAACTCTTATGCAACAATCCAACCTAAATAGTAACGGAAGTATTGATTCCGAAACTATGAAAGTGAAAATCATCCATCGATAGTGCATGAAACTCACTGACTCTACAGTAAAAGAGAAACCAACAGAATTACTGTCTAAAAGGTCAGAATTTGAAAACTACTGTTTCCAGAGGCTCAAATGATTACTTAGCTAAATAAGAACCGAAGTTAAAATCCGTATAGGAATTTAATCTAAAGATTCTAAGTCTATTTATCAAAAAGTTACTAACTGACTTAGATAAAGAGACAAAAGACTCAATTGTAAACTATCGTAGAGTGCATAGGTATGAGGTAACATAAACCTATAACCTAAATAACAACAGGCTGCAGTAGATCTTGTGAAACAAGTATACTAAAAACTAGCAATGCGTAGTATGGAGGGATCAACCATATGAACATAATGATCCCTACACCACGACGGAAGAGCCTCCACTTTAGTCGCATAGAATAGCGAAGAAGAGGATCTCCTATAGTAAGAAATTGCGTCCAAAGCTCGTCCAGTACAGTGCTTACAATGCAATACGGACCACACAACGGAATACATGAAGGTTGCGACCTTGCTGGTTGTGATAAAGATGACACGATTTACCCAGTGAAAAAAGATCCTCACATAGAGGAAGATTTCACGTTAAGATCCACAGTAGACAAGAGAGTAAATTACTCATGATCTCTGTGAAGATAGAGATGCTATCAACAGAAATGTATTGTGGTTGTTTATCTTAGCAATACCTGCTAAAACAACAGCGCCGGAGGATACGCGTATCCTATCATTGCGTCCTATAGATCAATAGAGCGTTAACAGTATTAGCTCAGAGATCTGGACAAGCCAACACATACGTCTGCAATTGATTAGCAAGCTGTGTCATAATAAAACATCATTGGGCGCTCCCATAGATAGCAAATCTGATTAAATACTTGTTTGTTGAGAGTCCATTCTGACAGCAACAAGCGACCCGTAAGAGAACGGGAGTGCGATAAAACAATCAGACGACCCCGAATATGACGGACCAAAACTGAACTTGGTGTACTATAACCAACAGACGGATTCTTTCCATTAAATTGAATAATGGAAACGAAAGAGTGCCTCCCTGGTTCCGGAGATACGCCACTACTGTCGAATTAAAGGACAGGAATTTGGGCATGCATTTCTGAATAATGTTCATGCAATGACATAAAGCAAGCCTAAAAAACATTATTCCGCGGAAGTTAAACTGATAGCTAAAAGACTGCGGAACCCAAAGACCCTGGCACTTCGAATCCGTAGGGATCAGTATATATCCCAATCTGTTTGACTGGCAACCGTCATAACAGCCACACTAGGGTCCGGCAACTGCGGCGGCACTCTCTGAGTCAACCACCGAATGTTTGCCCCAGTCTGAATCTCTTGTAACAGTAGATAGACAAGAGAATGTATAAACCAAGCAATTCATGGATTGCCGGAAAGTTGCCGTCGAAGAGAAGCTCCTCCGAGAACGAAGCGACTCTGAGAGAGTTCTTAACCTACTATCCACGCGTGGATGTAGCTAGGGCTGCATCACGTCTAAACACTCCAATCAGCCACTGAAGGGCGGAGTTATACGTGAACAAAATACTGCCCTCAAAAGAAATTACATTGAGAATAATATCCCGTAAATCTTTTCTTGAAGACGTAATGATAACGCCTCAGTAAGGCGGATTACGTATAATAAAGCGTCTAAGTTAAGTCTACTATACATAATGTCGTTCCCAATATTGAAATTGGAAAAGACATAAACGGCGAAAAAGAATATATGCAGTCTTTAATCACACCGTCTAGACGCATATGAACTCTCGGTTTGCCCTGCTCTGCCAAAATAAACTATATGTAAAAAAGATAAAATGGCAGAAATGAGCCACGCGGACAAGAAACTAAACTATCATGCTTAGTAGCAGGCTTGTATATATATATATAATATATAGCGTCGAAAAATAAAACACATGTTGTAATGACAATATTGGACTGCGTCGGTAAGTCAGGGACAAAGTCCCTGTACCGATCGAAAAATCCGAGTCCAATGACGCTATAAGTCTCTTATCCAAGATCGCAGCAATGAAGTCCGAAAAATAATCACTGGAAGAAATGCCAGAAGATATGAAAGGCATCTTCCGATACTACTAAAGGGAAAACTCGAAATCTTTCGAATCCCTTTCGCCATCCTGTCGGACCCTATAAAGCGTTCGGTCGTCCGTAGCTTGATGCAACCGCGGACCGCACCGACCCAGCGCCGTCGGATAATTCCTGATTCGACCGAGAAACCGTCAATTGCTGGGATGCTGCGAAACAACTGTGCTAACTCGGATAGCACGTCCGTCACCGAGGCCTGAGGAGCAGCGGTCTTACGATGCATTGCCGCAGGAAGCTCCGAGATCGTTACCCCGTGCATACTTCCAATATGCGAGCGAACGGAGTGTATAGGCCTCGTGTCCCTTGGCTACCGGATGGCGCGACCTATTCGCTGTGGAATCACTGAATGCCGAAACTGATCGGATACTCGAGGTCACGTAGCCAATGTGCGGTCGTGTGCCCTGCTGTGAGGATGAGGAAGCATTAAAGACAGTCTCTCGGACTGTCAATATAACGGAGCGTCCCGAGCAACGGACATATGCTCCGAATGTAAAATATCTGAACCACAACATGCGGTCCCCTATGTTGTTGGCTTCCTCCGATCTGTCCTCAATCTGCCGTCACTGGGTGAGTACTAAAGTAACTAAAGTGCTCGCATCACCCAAATCTCCTTCCTAGACCGCAACGGACGAACCCGGCAGCCGAACCATTCGATGAATGTATGCTACACCGGGTGAGCTAGCGAATGTCATTCCGTAAGCGATAGACATATTCCATGAGCACTTATTGCCGCTAACTCTTCATTAACTATGACGACAGAGGCACACTTTTGAAAGACATCTCCATAACTCTTCGAACAAGAAACCAGAAATGCTTGGATAGCAAGCATAAAATAATAATATATATAGCGTCGTTCAATAATTCGAAAGTTTGTGTGACATTATTGGATTATGTCGGAACTGAGGGACGATGTCCCTGAACCGAACCAAAAATTTCTAAGTCCACCGACGCTATCAGTTTCTTATCCGGCATCGCAGCATATGTTGTTCCGAAAGGGAAAGCTTGAAATCCACCGAATCCCTTTCGGTATCCCGTCGGACCGGATGAAAGTTTCGGACGTCCGTACCCGCTTCCGCGGAGCGTCCCGACCCAGCATCGTCGGATAAAATATATGCGACAGATTCAGTTGATGCTGGGATGCTGCGATAAACTGTGCTATTAAGGAAAGCACGTCCGTTCCCGAGGCCTGTGCCGTAGCGGACTTACGATGCATTGCCGCTGGAAGCTCCGTGTACGTTGACTCCCGCACACTTCCTATGCGAACGTCCGGAGTCTGCAGGCCTCGAGTCCCCGGCTACCGACCCAGCGCTGTCGGATAATTCTCGATCCGACACCGTTTCTGTCGGCTGCTGGGATGCTGCGATAAGCTGTGCTATGTGCACAAGAATGTCCGGCGTCGAGACCTGCGGAGGCGCAGTCTATCGGTGCTTCGCCGAGGGCAGCTCCGCATCAGATGGCTCCCGCATACTTCCTATGCGAACGTCCGGAGTCCATCGGTCTCGAATCCCTGGCTGCCGGATGGTGTGACCTGGTCGCCGAAGAATCCTTGATCGGCGAAGCTGGTAATATATCGGCGGTCACGCAGCCAAGGTGCGGTCGTGTGCGCTGATGAGAAGAGGAAGCCTTAGCAGTCTCAGCGGACTGCCTATACAACGGAGCGTCCCGAGCGACGGACGTATGCTCCGCTAACAACACATTTGTACCACAACATCTGGGGCCAGATGTTGTTGAACGAGAGAGGGGCCTCTCTCGCTTGCCGTCCGGGTGGACCGGAACGAGCTATGAACCGGACTAAAAGGCTTCCTCCGTTCCCCCTCCGATCCGCCGTCACTGGGTGTGCATTAAGTTAATTTTATAGTGCTCGCATCACCCCAAAATTCCTTCTAGACCGCAACGGATGAACCCGGCTGCCGAACCATTCGGTGAATGGACGCTACACCGGGCGAGCTAGCGGACGTCAAAGGCCGTCGAACCTACTAGGGTCCTCTTAGGCAATTGGCGTATTACATGAGCACTTTTCCGCTAGCCCTTCATTAATTGTGACGACGGAGGCACACTGTTGGAAGACATCACAGATACATCACCCTAATCTTGATCGTCTGAAATAGAAATTGATAAAGTAGAGTGACCCTGCGGGGAAAGGACCGGAGTGTCCAAATCCCCAACAACATACCGTGACATACGCTTCCCATATTGTCATCGAAATCATACGATACAGAACAGGAGTTAATGCGAGTACACTGACCACATATAGAATGATAATAAGGTCAGAGGAAGACTTCCTCCTAAAACAATTGATCAATATCCTTTCAATGAGAAAAGAAAACAAGTCCTGGTACTCGCACTAACCCCTGGCAATCAAATACATAATAATAATATGATCCATTAATATAGAAAAAATAATTGAAATCAAAATATTTTGAAAAAATATTTTTTCAGAACAGCCCAAGTTTCTGAAAAGTAACGTTGAGCCCCAATGGATCCCAAGCCTAAGTGTGGACAAAAATTTTAAAAATATTTTAAACAATTTATTCAACACTTACGAACAATAATAATGTATCTAGTTATGATTAAAATAACATAAAGATATTATTATTTAGAAATCCCCCCCTCACACAGAGGGCTGTTGTAAATGTAAACAATGAGTGTAAAAACACTAAAATAAGACTCCAGGCACCCAGGCCCGAAATCAGTTACCAAAAATACACCATCTGATGCAAAACAGAGACTTCCAGGGAAGAAACTGCAGAACATCAGATGGTAGATGCAGAACACAACGCCTAACCACCCGTAGGTGAAGACGTAAACATGGGGAAAGAACAGAATTCATTCTGTTATTAAGCTAAAACTCCCAAGAAATTTTAGTAATAATAATTACAGAAACTATGCCAAAAGCATGGGAGAATAGCAAGGGGGAACTTAAAGGACAGGGAGAGAGGAAAAACACTTGAAAAAACAGTGTAACTAAATAATCAGAATGACAACAAAATGGCTGCTGCCTTGAAAATAGGTAACTTAACATAATTTCATTAAAAAATTTTAAGTTACAGCCCTGATAATATTCTGTCACACATTCTTTTCCTCTCCTCCTTTTCTATCCTCCTTAGAATCACCATTTCACTAATATTTATGTGTCTGGCATCATTTAAACTGAGATTTAAAAGCACAAAGATCAGTCAGATGTTAACTGATGAAGGGCCAAACTTAGAATGATAAATGGCGCCAATTTCGGAACGTCCTGGACACTGCGCATGCGCAGTGGGGGCGAGGTGTGGAGGGCCTTTCAGGACATGTTTTCTTTAGTTTTAGATGCAAATTTTGGGGATTGGGGGGCAAAATTTGTGTTTGGCCCTATATTTTAAGAGTTAGCACCAGCTATGTCTGGGTCATTGGTACAGTATAAAAATATATTGATGCTGATACCAAACCTGAAATCCAAGAATATCTGTGAAAATTAATGCACATTAGTTGAAGCATTTTACCTCTTTGTAGATTCCACTCTCTATTGCATTCAGTTTAGCAGGAGCAGCTGGCTTCATAGTTTCCATGGCCACGCCTGTGAGATTAGCTTTTCTCTTGTTGTTCAGAGAAATGTAGAGCTGATACATAAGACTGGTGGCCACGCCATGTTTCTCTGTCATTATATCCCTGGCAACATTTGTATCAAATGGAATACCCAATAAATGTAATACAGGCTCCAAGCGAGTGAAGTTATTGAGCTTGGAGTCAGCAGTCCTGAAAATAAGAGAAACAAGACAGCCTGATGTAATGACATCTGAACACTTCACATAACTTTAATAGCAGATGAAATTTGCAAGAAACTTACTTGAATTGGCTATTGATAAAAAAAATCTTATTTGTCAGGCATTTTTTCTCGATTTTTTTTTTTTGGATGAGGCATCAAGTCTCTCCGATACCCCAACCTTCAATCTGTGAAAAAGAGTTTGAAACTTCTCAGAAATTTGAGAAGTTTACTATCCTGGGAATCATTAGACATTCAACAGTTCTTCTTTGAAGTGGGGAGTCTCCATTCATATTATTTACATACCAAAGTTTGAAAAGAATCAGCTTTAATCAGTGAAAATTTAGCTGGTTAAAAATGAAACAAATAAACTGAGATGAACACTAGTTTTTTGCAGAGTTCTGATGATGAGGGATGTTTTTTGTGTAGAATTTTATTCACGAGTTAGGTGCCCGACACACATGATTTTTTTTTAACAGTCACAAGAAAAAATTTTCACTTTTGCCTTGAAAACCTTGCTTATGATCTCAGTGAGCATATTCCAATGAGGGGGTTATAAGGTATGTGTTTGAGGGAAAAAATACTAAAATCTGCATTGTGATATTTGTGATAAGGGCTGGCCAGTTATTTCCATTGCATTGGAGAACGGGTTAAGAGACAATAAGCCGCTAATTTGAAAAAGATATTGATAACAGATTGTAAAAAAACAAAGTAAACAAAGTATAAGACATGGGAAGCAATGCAAAATTGCATATAATCTGTGATTAAAAGCTTTAATGCAGGCAAAATTTCAGAAAACACGAAAATGGTAAAGATATAATCATAGTTACCAAAAAGTTACTGGAAGTAAACAAATCCCTGTGATATCACTTTTGATTACACACAGTTTTTAATTGTAACTTTCAGCAGTTTGAATAAATGACCATCACAAAGAACAACTGTTTATCATTTAGCAATAATTGGGCATTATTGATAAAAATATTTGTAACACTCAAATAAATTGCAGTTATGTATCTAATAAAACCCTCTGATTGTTTATCGAAAATGGTAATCTGAAATAGATTTCATTGATGTGTATGCCAAAAGTAGACCCGTGTGGACACAGCCTTCACCTTTGTGCTTCTAAGAAAGCCGGTCCTGGTAATTCATCCTTGTTTCCTTGGCCAAAAAATTGCTGTGGAAAACTGGTGCTTCTATGACAATTGCTGTGAAGCCTGTTCGATTGTGTAAAAATCATCAGGTGGCAGGGCATAGTCTCAATTGCCATGTTTTTGTAGTATGCAGTGAAGTGAAAACTTTCATGTAACTTTAACATGTAAAAGTAGTTTGAGATACATGCGTATATAATCACAATTAATGTGGAGAATCTTTCACTCAAATAGATCATGTCAATATCATGAACAATGTGAATGCTGAGAAAAAAATCTTGGAAGTAAGCAGGTGACTTGCTCAATATGTATAGTATGGGTGAAAATAAGATACAGCATAACCACAAACTAAGTATCTCATTGCTTTTATGTTGATAACACCAGAAACTGATGTCAGATTCTGGTGTTATCAACATAGAAGCAGAACACATAGTTTCTAGTGGTTATGCTGTAACTTGTACTGTAAATTGTAAGATTAGCAATACAGTGTAGAGCAACCTACATGGTTTGATTCCTTGTGTAACCTGGAAGTTGTGCTATTTCTGCTGCCACCACAAGGCATTCTGAAGAAGCCATCCTCGGCAGTACTTTTGCTGTGGATATTTTTCATTTCCTTGGCATTTTCCTCGACACTGCTGATTGCAGAGGGTGAATTACCAGGGCTGGAAAGCTAATAACAACGAATATGGAAAACAACATTGCACAGACGTTTCCATGAGTGATCTGCTAACCAGGTTGGATAGAAAAATTACAGGGTTCCATTTTTCAAATGTCTAATAAATTCTCACTTTCAAGTTAATTTATTTAACCTAATCGGACGCTTTCATATGAATTATATATAAAACATAAGAGTACTTTTGCATAATGGACATTGTGGTTTTGTTAACCCTTTACCCAACGTAATGGCCAAAACTGGCCAGGGCTGCTCTAAAAAATCGCCAATTAATTTTCATTATATTTTCATTTTTTGTCTCAAAAACATAGGTTATGACTCCTGTTTGGAACGATCTCGTCGAGCTCATTCCAATGAGGGATCATAACCTATGTTTTTGAGACAAAAAATTAGTTTATCAAGAAATTTTTTTGCAAGTGTCGTCTGCTTCTCATGTTAGGCAAAGGGTTAAATGGTCAACTTATTATGTTCAAAATCGTGGCTTATTGTCCCTTTAATCCAACATACAAGATATCAAAATTTGTAATTTAATTATTTATTTTTAAATTTTTAAAAAATGGCATCAAAAGTAAACCATATCATGTGATCCCCTCAATGAAATGAGATAGACATTCTCGTTCCAATGAGGGAGTTGAATGATCATGATGTGGTACTGTTAAAAATCTTTTCAACTGCTCGTTTGTAAATTACGCATACAGATTCAACTGATTTGTTAAGTAAAGTGTTAATATTGATTAATTTTTCTAGGAATTTCACCAATTCCTTCCACATAATTTTTTGTACTGCTTTTCAGGGCTGCATGGTATATTGATAAACTGATACATAACGTTATTCAAATCAGTATTGGTTGAATACCAGTGTAATTACAAAAATATCTGTTAATTGTCATTATTTATTTCCCAATAATTTAATTTTCAAGATTCCTCGAATTTTTAAAACTGCAGTCCCAAATGAATATTATCCATTTACCTAACGAATCATCCATATTAACCAGAGCAATATATAAATTGAGCAGTTGAATAAAATTATTTCTAAAAAAATTCAACAAAAAACATATCATGTGACCCCTCCAAAGAAGGAGTCACATGATATGGTTTTGTAGAAATTTATTTGATAAGATAATATTTAAAATAATAAACTTTGATATCGTCTGCATTGGGTAAAGCTGTATTCGAACTGCATCATCAAGGCATACTGATCCGTTCTAAATGCGACAGTTCAAGTCCCGATTATGGTACACATGTTCAGATATCTGAACAATCTTTCAATATACTGGTACACCAAAGTATTTTGTGAATACTGATACTGGTATTCAGTTTCAAATAGCGTGCACCCCTACTGTTTTTAATCAATGCCTAAAAAGATTAACTTGGCTTCATTCTACAAAGCATTTTTTTAAAATTTACTTTCTTTTTTTAACCCTTAAGCCCCCATATAGCCCCAAACCGCCACTTTTATATTGCATTGAAGCAGATGCTCCCTTGTGTAATCTTTTTTATTACTCTTGTGTGTAGACTGAATTTTCCCTGGCAGTGGTTCTACATCACTGCTGGCTGCCTGTATAGGCAGCCAGCAGTGATGTAGAACCACTGCCAAGTCATCAATAACTATGTAAGCAGAAAAAGGCCATAAATACTTTAAAGTTAATCTGAGGACTTAAGGGTTAATTAAAGAATAGCTTTAATAAACTGATAAAAAGCTTGCTCCTGCAATTTGACTTTCATGCTTCTGACCATTAAAATAAAGCTACAGATAGAATTAACTTCTCAAATTTATTTTTGTACAGTTTTGGTATGTGTATTAACCCTAGTGGTATCTTTCATGTCATTTTGCAATTGGAAGTGTCAATACATTCACCTGTCAACCATGCTACTTAATGAAACTATGACATATCATGTTCCTGGGCAGGAAAAGGGTGCTCTCATTTTCGAAGGGTTAAAGAACCTACCTGTTTTGTGAAAACTGATCAAAATCATTTTGCAACTGGTACAACTTTAAAACTTCTCCTACAAGATATCCTGAAGAAAATTCTCTATCAAAGTTGATCTTATCTGAAAAAATGCAGAAACAAAGCAGGTATGTTTTATAAGAAGATTACTTTAGGGAGTAGATAGCTGATATATCATCGCGCTCGTTACGATGAGGGGTCACATGATATGGTTTTGTTGAAACTTTTTGAAAATTTACCTAAAAACAATAATTAAAATAACAAATTTTGATACCTGTGCATTGGGTAAAGGGTTAAAAAAGAAATGCAACAACAATGAAACTGAGATGTTATTTTCATTTGTTCATCATGATCCATCTTGATTTTGCAATACTTTATCAATGATTTCTAGACCCACTGGTGTTTTTCCTCTTACACTTTTCCAGTGTGACACCTCACCCAAAGGTATGGTTAAGGTGTGGTTAAAGAATGGTACCTGCTATACAAATTTCTGGGGTATACACCTTACTCACACCGCATAATTCTACCACAAACCTTATCCTCACCTGGAAGAAACAACATCCAAATTCATATTTAGATAGCACACTCCAAATGTAACTCAAAAGTACCCCAAGCACATCCCATAGTCTTTAAAAACAATCATGTTGGAACTGCCACACCTCAAACATACCATAGTACTTACAGAAAATTCTCTTCAAAGGTAACACACCTCAAGCATACCTCAGGGACTTTTGGGAATGCTGTACATGATGTCATTTGAAACATCACATGAGCTCTGTAAGTCGAAAGTTGGTCTATTTTGCTGCTGTATGTGCTTAAGTCAGCACAACTCGGTTAAATACTACATGCACAGTTGAATCAATTTGTGAAAGAAAACAAAGTATGGTTTATTCACATAAATGCGCAACTTTAGGGGGTACGGTGTTGCATTTAAGATGACTCATTACAATTTACATTTAAAACGCAAACAAGATTCATGTTCCCTAACTTGGTTAAGGTTCGTTGTCGGCTCATGATGATTACAATTTGTAGACAACTATAATAATCAAAACTGGATGATTCTTACCCATTTGTCACTAGACATCATGTACCAAACAATGAACAACTCGTACCCAATAACTTTCACTTGGACAAAACACCTGCATTTTTTGGACTAAACACTAAAACAGTAATTTGAGTAAACATCCAACCAAATTGGATGAACGGTCAACAGAAGCGGGCAAAATGTCCGAAGGTTTTATACAAATTGTTTGATACTTTTGGACAAAACATGCAATCTTTTTGGATACAAGTGGGCCTCTGCTTTATTTAAGGATTTTCAAAAAAGTACTAATATCATTATATTTTATTCAAATGGAAAGAAGTTTAAAAGCATGTACAGTACTTCAGAACGGTGCAAACAAAACTGTCCCCACACCTTTTCACCCAAACCGTCCAAAACTTTTTGAGCTGAACCATCCCCTGGGTTTCATAACCTGCTGATGGCCAAAACCCACACCCTCCCCTGGCAAACCATCCCCAACTATTTCACCCAAACTGGTAGCAGCAATTTCTCCCAAAGCGTTGCAGTCATATGTTCCCCAATATGGTGAATGGTGTGATAGATAAAGAACAAGAACTGACAAAAATTAATAGTTTATTTATTGAAACGACAACTTTAGAATAATAAACAAATCTGTCACTGCATGATCATGGATGATCGGCATCCATGCAGGAACCTTGACCCAAAGTGATTTCGACCCACTTTTCGTGATCTCAACCTGAAGTGACTTCGACCTGATTTTGGTGAAGTCAACCCACCTTTTGCGACCTGATGTGTGGATATTGCTCGGGAGTGATTGTCAATTGTTACCAGTGGAGCATCAGGGAGAAAACATTGTGTGGGTGATCGTTTTGCGAATACACATCAGATTTTCATAAATTTCGTTGGTTTGTTTATTTATTGGTGTTTAAGGTCACTTTCAGTAGGTATGGCTACATCATGGTCACAAGTTTTAAGACAAGATTAACAGGTACAAAGTCAAGATTAACCAATCATTTATACACCAAACTTCATATGTCGATTTAGTATGATGAAAGGAAGAACACTATTTATTTTGGTGCTTGCGCTCAAAAGGTCACAGTGACCTTAACCTTGAAACTGCATGATTTTCATTCTCTATTTGAAGTTCTACTTATCCATCAACACCAAAATTCATATGTTGATTGGGTATGATGAGAGGAAGAACCCTATTTATTTTGAGGGCAATGTGCTAAACTCAAGATCACACAGACCTTGAACTTGAAATTGGTTTCACTCTCTATTTGAAGTTCTGATTGGCCGATCAACAACAAAACTTCATGTGCTGGTTAGGTATGATAACAGGAAGAAGAACACTATTTAATTTGGGGCTAATGCACCAGAGATAAAGGAAGGTGTGGTTACTGTAGTAGGGATTATATCAAGGTGATCAGCCCCCCTCCCCCCAGAGGCCATCTCTTGTTTTACATTTGGACACTATATGGATAATCTGATATTTAAATCATATGTTTATTTGTTTCCCATACTGCAGATTCCAAACAAGTAAGTGAAAGGTATACTATATTTAAATGTATAAATTCATTCTGTCAACATACCTCAGACACTCAAAGAGCATTGCATGTACAGAACATATTCTGGCAAATATGCTAGGTGCATCCCAAGCAAACCTTATGGCAGTACCCTAAGCACACCTCAGGCATACCCCAACCATACCTCATATTAGCAGGCCTGAAAATAAGCAGCCTCACATTTGCAAAAAGAGGTCCCCAGAGGGTGAATTGTATTATGCTATCCCATACTGTGGTCCAATTGATCATTTGGTATTTATTTATTTATTTATTTATTTATTGGTGTTTAGGGTCACATATTTCTGCACAATGGCTAACCATGACCGTGACAGTTTTACGGGTGGAGGAAGCCGGAGCACCCGGAGAGAACCACCGAGCAACGGCGAGCAACTGTCAGCTCCCCAACATACCAACTCCACACAAGCAGGGTTAGCATTGGTTGAAGACAGGTGCACCATCGACGTGCAGTACGCCTTAGTACACAGCGTCACCGTGCCCCCACGTGGGCAGTGGGGGTGAAGTGTCTTGCCCAAGGACACAACGCGGTTGCCGCAGGTGGGATTCGAACCGAGGACCCCTCGGCTTGCAGCCTGCACCTCTACCAACTGAGCCACCGCACCCCCGATCATTTGGTATGCATGTTTGCACCACTAGCACTGTTTTACAAATATGACTTGGTTAAATGGTTAAGTGCATGAAGCCCATATTTTGAGCTCTTCTGAAAAGTGCTAGCATCAATTAAAGGGTTTCATATCCTCTTAGACTGGGATTCTTTTGGGTGTCTACAGGGGATGAATAATGGTTCCATTCTAAATAGTGAACAGATATGATTTTTACAATTTCCAATCCAAAAATTCCCAACCGCAGTCATTCCTTAGAAAAGGAATAATTTGCACTGTAATGAAGGCTAGAAGATGGCTGAATTTGGAAAATTAATGGCACACATGTACTCTTGTGATCCAAATAATTATCCCCATACTATTATTTATATTTCTGATTTTATCCACCCCTATGCTTATTTATTTTTCACCAGACTAGACTGTCAGCCCATGATCAAGATGCACTATTTGGGACTAAATTCTTACAATATTGCAATAACTGTACAAAGTTGGAGTAATTTAAGCATTTTGAGGTATTTTATCCAGGATATGGCATGTTCAAATGTTTTAAAGTCAGTTTGAAACCTCTGTGTCAGGCAATAATGTTCCATCCTGTTCTACTATTCCACCCCATACTATTATCTAATTTCACCAAATTTTCCACCCCCTACTGCCCTGTACTATTATTCCATCTCTCATACTATAACTTGGATCACAAGAGTATCACTGTGCTGAAGTGAGTGTCACTTTTGTAAAAGGAGGGATAAGTCTATGATGACATTGAAACACAGTCATGGTGTTATGGTTTAGATGAATACCAATTTTTATCTAATAAATTCAGGACAGTATAAGGATAACTAATATAAATACCTTGGTATTCAGAAAATTATACTGCAGTACATTATTACACCAATTTTTTACTATACTTCAAATTTTTTTCATTTTTCAAGCTTCTATGACACATACCAGTTACTATTCAAAATGTTGTTTTTTCATGGACTCAGTTTAACCGAGGATAAAGATCACTTACGACAATAGACCAGAAAACACATAATCACTTAAATGGCTTCTTCTAAATCCAAATTAAATAATTATTTTAAAAAGGTATTTTGCCTACATTTGATATTTATTTTGACTTTAGACTAAAAACACATCTGAGAAATCTATAAACTTATAAAGGAGGACTTCAATCAGTATTATTTTTCTGGGCCATTTTGGAAGGATAAAAAATTTAAATTTTTACATTTTTTTCTTATTTTCCATGGAATTGACCAGTTTATATAAGATATACTCCCCAGACACATTGGAAATAGAAATGAAATACAATTTTTCAATTTTCAAACTTAAATTTTTCAACAGGGTATTTGATGACTGGATTCACATCGCAAAATGCTATACAAAAATGTCCAAATGCTAACCATTTTTTTCCATATTGGCCTTATATTCACTATTTATCATCACTTTTTGAAATCAAGATGGAAACTGCTAAAAAAAATTTAAAAACAAAAAATACTCTGTTCAATCGTATACACCTTCGAATAAAACTTGGAGATTATGAAAATGTGACTGTAGTTTGACAGGCCATACAAATTTAGGATTTGTTTCCTGTGCAGCAAATTGTGGAGGAATGCGACACATTCTTCTGCATAATTTCCTTCAGTTTGTTAACACACAAACAAGAGAGCACTTATCACATGCACTTGATGAAGAAGTCAAGAATTTTGCCAACAGTTTGTTCAGATCACTCAAGGTAAACCCTTTTTGAAACTGTTTTGGGGTGAATGCTCAGTTTTACATCAGATCAAGCCTTCAGTTACTACAGATTCAAGGTTGGAAAGGTGTGCACAAAATAGGAAACATACTAGAATAGTGTCCTTGATTTGTGTGTTAAAAGTATTACAAATTTTTCAGCTTGCAAAGTGTTTTTCTTTCTTTTTATGCAGTGTAAAGTTACTTTCAGCTTTAAAAATCATCAATATCCCATGAAAATGGAATTTTCTGTAATTTTACCACATCCAAAGGGGATCCTGAAAAAGATGTGCTCAGAATAAAGCAATCTTAAGTCCTACATTAGTGTCATTTGGGGCAAATATTTGCAAAAAAGGTACATGTATCTGGGGAACAGGCTGGTAAAAGCAAGTGTTCAAAATTGTTTCTGGCAGAATGGCCACGCATGCATACTGAAACAATAACAACACATTGGAAATGAGGCAAGACAATATGTGTTGTGAAAATTAAAATAGTTTTAACAATATTCTCAATGAAAATAAAACCATTGAGACAGAGTCAGACAACAATATCTGGTTTAACCCTTTACCCAACGAATCGCCCGCATCCGCCCGCGTAATATGCAAATTCAGCAGCTGAAAAAATATTATTTTTCGAACAATTTCAACAAAACCATATCATGTGACCCCTCTATGGAACGAGCTCGTTGAGCTCGTTCCAAAAAGGGGCCACATGATATGGTTTTGTTGAAATGTTTTGAAAAAATTTAAAAAATGATATTTAAAATAATAAATTTTGAAATCGTCTGCGTTGGGTAAAGGGTTAATCACATTTTCTTTGTTCTAAAGAAAGTATCTGTCAATCCACACTAGCATCATTTTAAAATCATGTTATAGCAGGGGAAAGAAAGCATGGACCTTCATCTGGCATCAGTACTAGTAGACAGTCACACAACAGCAGAGTAAATGTCATGTAACTGGATGTACAAATGATCTGTATACTGGGCAGTGAATTCTTATGGAAAGTTGGAGATTCTTCTGATTAGGGAATTTGGACTCAGTTGTATCCCTTGAATTTGTTGAGAAACATGGTGCCCTTGTCACATGTATTTGCTGTTTAAAGCAGAAAAGAATTTGTGAACAGTTTTTTTTTCAGATCACTGCACATTATCCCTCAACAATAACGTAGCTCACATTTGGCGAGTGCCTAAACTTGGAAATGTTGGCTAAACACTTGAGCTAATTAATCGCTATAGGCCTCCTATGTTATCAGACATGGCAGATTTTGTACATTTTGTTCTCAGTGAGAATTTCATGAGTTAAAAACTTCTCATTTGAGAAATAATCTGGTGACAGAGTCTTCAATACCAGTATCAAGGTTGTGGTAATGTGATTTTAGAGTACATGAATACCTCTTCAATAACAAAGCACCAAACTGTCTGCTACATTTTGACTCAAACCGACCACTACATTTTGATCCAAACCGGTCAGTAATAGACCCAAAACATGTCCTCCAGTACACATGTAGTTTGAATCAATTTTTTGTTGGTTTAATTGTTTCTCCAAGTAGAAGTTATTTTTGTGTAAACATAGGATCATCAGAGTACATTTAATAAGTAAAGGGACTTCCTCAATTGGGGTCAGCTTGATCGCCTTGCAAATAAAGGTTGAAAGATCAAAAAATGAAAGATTCTGCACTTGGGGATGTGACATGCATCCCATAAGTGGATGGATGTCGGTGTTTTGATTTCTCATATGCGTACTTCCCGCAGTGGACTGGTGGCTGCTCGGCTGGTCTTCCTTCCTACTTCTTGTGTTTCCTCCGTTTCTTGTTTCGAGGTGGAGGAGGCGATTCCTCGATTAGTGGCGATGGAGGCTGCGGTATCATCCTTTTTTGTACTAGTTCGTATGCAAAAGCGACGTTGGCACGTAGTTCTGCTAGCTCTTTATCCAAGGATTCTTTTGTTGTTGGTGCTGGCTCTTCTTCTCCTTCAGTGCCCATGATCTGGTTTTCCAGTTCGTGGGCAAGCTTGTTTATTTCTTCGTCGTCTTCCGCCTCGGCGTGGGGGTCCAAGCTTGAGATGGAACTGGAGATGGAGGCATTTGATGACTGGGTGGTGTATGGAGCTGCTTTTTCAGTCTGGATGGGGGATTGGGCTTCCATTTCCTCTTCCTTCTCTTTACAGCTTGCTTCGGACTTTCTTCTCAGGCCTCTAGGCGCTTGGTGTCCCGGTGTTTAGTGGATGGACTTTTCTTCTTCCTCTTGCACTTGGCCTTTACAGGGTCCTCTGGGTGTGGACCAGAGCCCGTTTGGGCTAAGGTACTATCACTCCCCAGAGGGGCCGATGGTCAAGCTACTGGCTTCTTTCGTCTCCTTGTTGGGGCCATTCCAGGTGGTATTGGAAAGTCCAATATCACCTGGCAGGTATCACCAGAAACATGGATGGTCCAGTTTCTGGTGTTACCCACATTCAGACATGTTAGCATGTCAGATAGCTTCTGTGGTAGTTTCATTTTGCTGTGATTAGTGGTGCTAATGGAGAATCCAGTTGAGCGTCCAAACAGATCGACAGTCGATGTTGAAAGATAAAAAAATTCAACAAAGCTTTAGAGGAAATATGGAGAGGCTACAACGTAGTACAAATGTAAAGGAAGACTCCAATAGAGGCTCTGTCTACTGTATTAATTTTGTTTGGCAAACAATAAGGTGTTCGTGTTATGTCATTCAAATAATTGTGTGTTTGTTCATAAATATGTGCCATTTAATTATCAACTTATGTCGCTTCTATTGATTGTCATTTAATTACGACTTCATCAGATTTTGTCTAACATATGTGCTTGTTTTTAAATATTATTTTGCCAACAAATACTAACAATTGCCAAAAGGAAATTTTTAATACCTTCTAACAAAATAATATTTAGAAAACAAAACTGCATCCACATTCAATCCCCAATAAAATAATATCTGTAAATGACACTGCTCCCTTCAGTACTTGGCTGTATCGTAGTTAACTAATAGCCCATTAGCAAACATATGTGTTTGTTTATAAGCTATCAGGTATTAACAATTGCCAACAGCAATTTTTAATATCTTTTAACAAAGTAATATTTAGAAACCAACAATGCGTCCATATTCTGTACTTGATAAAAAATGTAAATAACACCATGTCCTTTAGGATGTGGCCCTATCATAATTAACTGATAGCCCAGTAGCAAACATATGTGCTTGTTTTCAAATATTTTTTTGCTATCTGGTATTAACAATTGCCAATGGCAATTTTTAATATCTGCTAACAAAATAATATTCACCGCCTGCACCCATTAGGACTTGGCCCTTTTCATATAGTGGGTAAAAAAAAATATTTGCAAAGAAAAGCACCCACAAAAGTCATAACAAGCCATTTCAACCACCCCCCCCCCCCCCCCCTCTGATTTATTTTCGTATAGATTTCTAACATGCTTTTTATATCACAGGAAGAGGCATCTACCGAAACCACACAAATAAATTGATTCTGAAGGGGAAGCGAATCCTTAACCAAATGAAACTTATAGGGAGAAACAGTTTCAATAAGGTTTTCGTGGGGAAAACTATTTGGGAAATGGTGGGTCTGCCAAGTATAACATACGGTACGGAAGTTGTACCCCTAAACCACACAGCTGTTAAGAGCTTGGAAATCCTGCAGAACGATGCAGGCCGATGGATAACAGGCTCGAGTAATGCCGCAGCGCTAGAAGTGATCAGGGGTGAGCTTGGGTGGATGACTATCAAAGACAGGATAGACCTACTGAAACTCGGTTATCTTAATTATTTGGTAAATCTCCCCGATAGCCGATGGTGTAAAGTAATGTTCCTGAGAACTTTCAACTCAAATATCAAGATGGAGTGGATGGTCCAAGTGAGGGAGCTAGTAGAAAACTACTCATCGGAGATCTCGGACCTTGACAATGGGCCAAACCAGGGCAAAAAGATCGTCAGAGAAAGGGTCATGGCGGATTGTAACCATAATTGGCAAGAGGGGGTCAAATCAAAGAGATCTTTGAGTGGCCTGCGTGATAAAGAGAAGCCTGGTTTTGAAGAGTACCTTGATGGCACCTTTGGGGGTCACTGTTGTTCAAGCTGAGGTCGCGGTCCCTGGAGCTGAGAGGAAAAATTGGGATAAAACAGTGAAAAGGAGTGCCAGATGTGTAACTTGGGCGTGGTGGAGACCCTGGAACACTTTCTTATAGAATGCACAAATTACCAGTCTAAAAGAACAAGATTCACAGGGAGTATAATGGGGAAGTGGGATGGGAGAATGAAGGACATGTGGTTAGGGGGCGACTCAAAGGAGAGGGTTAATATACTAATCGAAGAGATTGGGAAGAATGGGGCAATGGATGTCATCAAGCAGTTCGTCTCCAAGTGTTGGGAGGAGAGAAGAAGCGCAGGAATAGGGAGGCAGTTGGTAGAACATGGGTAACCAAGGCCTCCTCATACGAGAACCGCGACAAATCCGCCGAAGTGTTATTATTATTATTATTATTATTATCCTATTTATTGTATGGTAAGGTGAAAATTAAAAAAACAAAAACCCAAATAAACAATTTGTGTTGTTATTTTTGTTGTGTTATCCACAAGAATCACTCATTTTCTGGAGGACACTTGGGGTCATATTGCTGGAGGACTTGTAAGCCAGCAGATCGTTTGGGTGTAATTATTTTAAAATGGAAACAAATTTTCCACACTAAACTAATATGGAATACCTTTGACCCACAGGCCACCCTGAGCCCAGACTTATCACACAAAAAAGTATGCTTTTAGTTTTGCCATTTTCGGCAAAGTTTGGTATTGGAATGGACTAGTAAAGTGAATTTTTGTTTAGTCTTGTTGGTATAAGCGATGGCACAGACTAAAATTAGAATAATTCATTTGGTAAGTGTGTACTATTAAGTACTGTGAGTGAGTAGAACTTAGAAGGTTCCAATTGGTTGAGGCTTTATTCATTATCTTCACTCAGCTTGATATCGGTTCGTTTCGCCCCCAAAATTGGGGTGAAATGATTTGGGTATGAGGGGCGAAATGGCAATGATTTCATTCAATTGTTTTAATGGTTTTAAAAGTACTTTTCCACCATCAATTAACATTATAATATATTTAACTAATACGGACACAACTCACCATCGTGAAAAAAATTTTACAGCGGAAAATTAAATTCCACTACTTGTTGTATTGGTATTATTACAAAAGTGAAAAAGAAATTTCTTATAAGCCAGTTAACACTTTCGACTGCGCAAATCTGGAAATAAAAGTAAATGGGGTAAACAAATCCATGTGTATGCGCATAACATGTTCGAGTGACATTGATCGTCCCTGCAGGCAATTAAAATATATAGCAGTTTTGTAGAAATGTATCCCCAGCTGGCGTCCCATTGCATTCCAATGATTCTATACCTTTTCCCAATTCACTTATTCAGTCTTAGTTTCTATAGCTATACAGTGAAGGTTAGACAGCTTTCCGTGAATATGAATTATTGTGGTACACTGAACACTACAAACGAAAGCCATGCTTTTTTCTTTATGCATTCCAAAACTGTTCAAATGGAACATCTTGGAATACAAGCCATGTAGCATTCACAACACCAAGCATAAGGACTGCTCTTGCTCAGCACTATTTGTCCTATTCCCATCCCCAATGGATAAAAGTGACCCCCAAATTTACTACACCAGTCTGACTTGTAAATATATAGCTACAGGGTACAGTACTGGAATTAGCAGAATTAATTTACAGAATAACAATCGGGTTTTCTTCCTTAATTTATCCAACAAGGCCCTTAAATAGAAAATATACATTGTTTTTGTCCAAAAAACCTGCAAATTATTTTTAATTTCAAACAGGAAAGAAAAATGTATTGTGAAAATGAAGGCCATTGGAGTAGTTTAGCGAATTATTTTGATTAGTACCTCCAAAAGTGTAATTATATTGTATCGTTTACATTCCTGTTACTATTCCACAATCCATATTACCATGTGTATTTGTTTATCCCAAAGTTTCTCACAATTCCATGCACATGATCGAAAGTGTAAATTGGCTTATTGGTAGCATTGTCATGATGACTCAAACTTTGCGGAAACATATATGGAGTGGTGTCCAGGGAAAGACCCACAGAAGATAAACAGCACAGGCAGATTGATAATTGTAATGCATTGTCACAGTAACTTACAGATGTTACATAAACGTACAAATTGTACTCAAATGTTCTGTTTATGTCATGAATACTAAACTGTAAAAATGGTATTGGGACGTTTCGGCCTCATATATTAACAGTCAATAGTGAAGGGGATTATCTCATCTGCCAGGATAAATAATAGAGGATATTAACCCTTTACCCACCGTAACGGCCAAAACCGGCCAGCTCTATTCTCAAAAATTGCCAATTAATTTTCATTATTTTTTTCATTTTTTGTCTCAAAAACATAGGTTATGACCCCTCATTGGAACGAGCTCGTTGAGCTCGTTCCAGTGAGGGGTCATAACCTATGTTTTTGAGACAAAAAATTAAAAAAATGAGTTATTCGAGAATTTTTTTTGCATGTGTCGTCTGCTTTTCATGTTAGGTAAAGGGTTAAGAGGTGTTAATTGATCAATATTTTTTCAATTTAAATAATAAACCTAATAACCTCTATTATATAACCTGCCGAATGAGATAATTTCCATCACTAATGACCTTTCACTGTCCACCATAGCTTCATGAAGAGGAACATTAATGTCCATAATCTGATTAGATACTTCTTCCATGATTTGCAACCTTTTGCAAAGATCACATGTAAACGCCAGTTCAGCATTTCCCATTTTGGCAGCCAGATATTCTCTGTATGATATATCTGTTTGACAAATTCTGTGTTGCCATTGTTCACGTAAGTCACAACTTATGGCATGTTGCCTGGGACGAACTTCATCTCCACATTGCATGCAAGGACACATAGCTGGCTGTGATTTCACTTGTCATCTCAGAGCTCCATCTTATATACATATTCTATCGGTAGATCAGAAGTCTCCTCAGAAAACACAAACATATCTGAACCATTTTCGTCGGTAGATCAGAAGTCACCAAAGATATCATATCAAGAGTGCTGTATCATCACATACAAATAGTTCATCAGTCACTTTTATTCTGAAAAGCTTGTATAAACAAACTCAAAAAGTTCATCAGTAACCTTTAAACAGAAGTGTCAAACAAAGCAAATAAAGTTATTAGGGTCGCAAGGGATTTCAATCCCACATCGTCCCTGTGCGCCTTTGGTGCACAGAAACTTTTCATTCATCGTGTCAAACAAAGTATCAAAAGACTTGTAGCAACAGCGACAGACAGCTGTGTCTTTTTGTTTTGTCAAAACAACACTTGCTGGGAAATCTTGTATTTCATTTATTTCGATGCGGCTTCAACATCAGTGAACATACTTTATTTGTGCTTATAAATAATATAAAATATAATTAATTCCTGCTTTATTTCATGGATTTTTACAGATAAATTAATTTTCGATAAAGGTAAGTTCGTTTTTTTATTCAAAGACAACTTTTTGCGACCATCAACATGAAATTAAGTTCCAAAATATGTAAAAAAAAAAATTACAATTTTTACTAAAACCTGGGACGTTTCGGCCCGATTGGAGGCCAAAACGTCCAGGCTGAAACGTCAGTAAACCGTAAAAATATCATAAAGAAATAGACAAGTAAATCAGGAATAACACATATAATAGTGATGGGACATGAAAAATTTCAAATTCGTACATATACATCATGTCATATATCATTTTTTAGGGCATTTCATTCTGAATACAAATCTGAAAGAATTATGTTGATATACCTAGTACTTCAAAAGTTATGGTGATTTCAATTTTCAAAATTTGGAAAATTTTCTGCTGGTTCGGATGTCAAAAAGCCGAAAACATGATATGCTTATGTATAGCGCACACAGGCTTACTGATGTTACTCATATATATCAGATTATATGTCAGCGTAAAGGGCACTTCATTCTGAACACAAAATTAAAAAGTATTTGTAATTTGGCCCACAGGTTCAGGAGTTACAACCATTTATATCCAATCATTTACTGAAGTTTCGTTAAGTTAACGTTGACAATTTCTGTAAAAATGATTGCCGTGAATCTATGTAAGGACTCAGTCCGAATTGAAATGCCAGTAGAGTTATAATATCGAGTATCGTCTGAATGTTAAAAAAAAATAATAGTCTGATTCTGATAAACTAGATTATTTAATTGTAGCAAGCCCTCCCCTTTTATTGGAGGGTGCACTGCAACCCAACCCTTAAATGAATAGTGTTGAAGTGGGCCCTAGCGTTTGACATTCTCATGATTTGCCAAACATAAGCGGTATTCTTGCTACACAGTGTGAAAAGATCAATGTCCTTGATTACTAAATCAACTATTTAAGAAATCTTTTTCCCTCTTTTGTATTAAAGTACAGTATGAATCTCAACAGAGAAAAGAATTTCAGCATATATTATGTGGTAATGTCACCTGGTAATTGAAAATATTTTTCAAAATCAGATAATTTACAGAACACTGACCTCCTGCCAGATGTAAAATATCAGCAAAATTTAGATTCATAGCCAGCCCCCCCCCCCCCCTGCCAATGCAAGGAATTACAATATTAATAGCCTCAAATATGGTGTTGAACTCTCCTGGGTCCAGGGTCATTGGTGAAATTTCAGTAAAATGGTAGTTTACCAATTCATAAGTCTCCATACAGTCAGCCGAGACAGCTATTAAACACACACAACACACAAACACAGTGACACACCAAAATTATTACCAGATGCCAATACTGTGTAACGAATACCGCTTGTGACTAGAGAAATTAAAAACGTCAGGGTGATCATCACTGGAATTTAATCATTTTAGTTGTGAACAAAACGTTTGGTTCACTGATGAAGTTTCACCACAACACATCACATGTGACATCGTAACAGAGGCAAGTTCGCATGTTTTGAATCAACAGATTTCACATTTTATTAAGTTCTTTATTAGGTGTTTAATCCAAAAACTCCCACTGGTAACAGATGGTGAGTTCGCATTGAGATTTCACATTTTATCAAGTTCTTTATTAGTTGTTTAATCCAAGAACTCCCACTGGTAACAGATGGTGAGTTTGTACTGAGATTTCAAAGTTTATTAAGTTCTTTATTAGTTGTTCAATCCAAAAACTCCCACTGGTAACAGATGGTGAGTTTGTACCGAGATTTCAAAGTTTATTAAGTTCTTTATTAGTTGTTCAATCCAAAAACTCCCACTGGTAACAGATGGTGAGTTTGTACCGAGATTTCAAAGTTTATTAAGTTCTTTATTAGTTGTTCAATCCAAATACTCCCACTGGTAACAGATGGTGAGTTTGTACCGAGATTTAAAATGTTTATTAAGTTCTTTATTAGTTGTTCAATCCAAAAACTCCCACTGGTAACAGATGGTGAGTTTGTACTGAGATTTCAAATGTTCATTAAGTTCTTTATTAGTTGTTCAATCCAAAAGCTCCCACTGGTAACAGATGGTGAGTTTGTACTGAGATTTCAAATGTTCATTAAGTTCTTTATTAGTTGTTCAATCCAAAAACTCCCACTGGTAACAGATGGTGAGTTTGTACTGAGATTTCAAATGTTTATTAAGTTCTTTATTAGTTGTTTAATCCAAGGACTCCCACTGGTAACAGATGGTGAGTTTGTACTGAGTTTTCACTTCTTTCACATTTTATTAAGTTTCTTTATTAGTTGTTTATACATGAACTCCCACTGGTAACAGAGGCAAGTTTGCATGCATTGAGATCTGTACCCTTTTTAAAAATACCGATATTAAAATTTATATAATTTTAAAAAAATTTTGTTTACACATTTATGGAATGTTTTTCATCGGTGTCCAAATGATGATAACTCTGAACTAAAAAAAGCAACCGAATCACTACCTAGTCACCCATAGTGATGAGAGAATAAACAAAAACTGATCAAGAAGTGAAATAATATTGAGAACAGAAACATGCAGAGAACATTAAGTTTTTGTTTCATGCAGAGAACACTATTTTTTTATTTCATTTTTTTTATTTACAAAAAGTATACAAAATATTCTACTACATAACCCTTGCCTAATCAGAACCTGAGCATACACATTTGCAGTACATGAAGAGTGGATTACTACTCAGTCACAGTGGGGTAGACTTTTCAGGCCAAGAATTAACAACACAAGAACCACTAGCAAACATTCAGCTAATGGACCACTGACTTCAAGCCAGTATTCCATCAGAAGAAAATTTGCTAGTGCAACTTATGTTTTTCTTCTTCTTCTTTTCTGAAAACTTTTAAGGAAAAAACTACCCACCCAATCTTAGTAGTAATCCACCCTCCATGTACTGTATATATGTATAAATACAAATGTTATCTTCCAGGTCACTCAGTTGAGAACTATTTTTGCATTTCCTTCTTCCATCTCTGAGTGTAACTTGACTACATACAGGGCATCATCATTGTCATACTTGATGTTAAACCATGCAGGATATCCAGGAACTGTTGAAATGACTGTACCAATATACCAGACATCTTCTCCTTTCTCTTCCCATAGATGTTCAATTCTCTTACCAATGAGATAGGAGGCCTTGTGAACTTCCTGTTCTAGCTCAGGGACCTTGTATGACTCTCTTATCAGCTGTTTGACATTGTTGGCGAGTTCTTCCACTGAAAGATTATGGCGGCATTCTCCATCTTTAACTGAGAACCTGAATAATGATTGATCTGCTTGTTGACAAAGCATCTGTTCTCGGAACCGTAATTGAGCTTTTAGTGCATCCTCCCTGTTAGTTTTGGCTTTTAACTGCACCAAGGAATCATCCACCTGACCCTCTGTCTGATAAAATCCAAAATGCAGAACATCTGCTATAATCATTTCTTTCTCTCTAAATCTCTTTGCTGCTCTCTCCTCCTCCTCTTTCCTTTTTGCTTTTTGATTTTCCTCCCTTAGTTTGATGATTTCCTGTTTTCTCTTCCTACTCAATTCATATAATTTTTTCGAATCTGATCTTGCCTTTTTTATCATTTCCTCCTGTTTCTCTTTTGTCTTGCTTGATAACCACTCATCTGTTTGGTTCAGACAGAACATGATGTACGCCTCCTGGGAGATATGTTTGATATTTGGTTTGAAACGTAGTAGCTGGTCACAATAGGCAAAGACTCTCTCTGCAAATTTGTTATGTTTCTCTACACTATGTGTGACATTCCAAATATTGCTGCCCCCCTTTGCATAGAACTTTCCATCTTTCAGAAATTCCTTGTAGTGGTTCTTCATCAGTTTTGTTATTGATGGTAATAAAACAGCTAGCAATGCCTCTACTTCATTATCATACTTTGATGGTGCCACAAGGAAGTCATACACTTTGTTTTTCTTAATAATCCACTGAGCATGTGGTGGTGCTGGTACTCCGCCCATCATGAACTCATTCAGCTTTGATATCGCATTTTCAAGAAAGGAAACGACGTCTGATATTATGACAGATAAATCAAGTAAGTGAATATTTTTGTCTTCAATTATTCTCCATAATGGTCCAGTTAATAACTTGTTGATTAATCCGAGAGCTTTGCAACCTGCAATGTTGGCTGGTTCCTTCAGGTCTGCAAGTACAGATTTTAAGAGCAAATTTAAAGATCCTTTGCCTTCCAAATATGATATCATCTTTTTGTGGAAAAAGTAAACATATGCTCCATTGAAAAATATGATGTTAAATCTATTGCCTCTGAATGGTACAATAGGCAGTGATCGCATATCATTATTTTTTAGCTCCTCGGCAATATATAATTTAAAATCGCCATGACATCCTGATTTTTCATCCCCCCCCTCTAGCAAAAGCCTTTGCAGCTGTTCTTACAAGTCGCACAGTACCTGGTTCTGTTGATTTGAATATCTGCGGTCCTGATGGTTTTGGATTATCCTGCATCCTTTCTAGTGTCAGCATTGCCTGTTGAGACACCTCAGCAATTTGTACAAAACTATGTAGCCCACAGAAGAAGTTATTCATATTTTCTATGACTTTTTGATCTGCCGCATCAATCTCATTCCAGTGAGGTCTTACATCTGGAAGGATATTCTTTCTATAATTTTCCAACATCTCATGCCACTTTAACTCTGTAGCTGCCCTGTCTGACATTGTATTCTGGATATTACACAATATTTTTTTGCCTATGTCTGAATTGGTCTCCTCTTTCCTGTCATCTATATCCTGCAATACTTCCTTAAATGTTTTCAGAGTATCTCCTGCTGATTTTGTTGCGAGGTCTCTGATACCAAGTACCCAGTGTCTCTGTTCATCATCAGTGGCATGAAATCCCATATACTTCTCACCATACTTACTTGTTTCGTCGCTGTACAGTGTGGTGTTCTCTTTTTCACTGAATACCTCTCCTATCTGAGTTTGTGACAAGCCTAACCTCTCAATGTTCATCCTCCTGATTGATTTGGAAGAAGGGAGACGTGACGCTTTTTTTCCAACAAATTCTAAAACAGTATTTATGACAGGGCCTATATGCTGAAGACTGACGTGTTGTTCCAATAATTTATAAACCAGTCGTCGAAAGTCGGATGTGTAGCAGTTTGTATCAACATCAAAAGTTTCTACTCTCTGGGATTTCATATTTTCAAAATCTATGTGCATTGTCTTGAGTTCTTCTTCCAAGACAAGCTTATCATTTTGGAGCTTCTGAATTTTCTCCTCTGCCAATGCAAGCTCGTCATTTAGCTGGGCTACAGAGTTATCCGCGGAGTTGACTTCTAACCTGGCAGATTTCTCTCTATAATAACTTTCTCTTGCAGATGTTCGCTTCAACTTTGAGGTATTGCTATCCAGTTTGGAGTTTACAAATTTATTCTCCTTCATCTGCTCTTCAAGTTTTTCAGTTGTTTGAGCCAATTTCGACCGTGTGTGTTCAAGTTCATCAATCGCTATTATATTATCATGCCGTGTCAGCACCTGGGATCTTGCGAAGTCCATAGTCTGTGGCATATCCAAGCTACATGTACCCATATCTCCACACGGTCCTGGGGCCTCAGATTTAACCTCTGGATATTTGTATGAGGTTGATGTCCATTGCTCATATCGCTCTGGATACTTGTTCTTACTCTTTCTAATTTCTCGGTAGGTTTTCAGTAGTCTGTTAACAGATGTTTTGACAGATAATGGATTCATGTTAGCAATATCGCTCTTTAAACCTAACAGCCAGTTGACAGTATCTCCAGTGCCATTCTTTTCATGATATTCAACAACTTCTAAATTGGTAGGATCAGGCATTTTTTGTTTATCAGTTGAGTTGAGTGTAAATTAATTTAAAAATTTGATTTGAAATTAATATCAGTGTGTTTAGTATTCAGAAACACTGTATATCTTGGCAAAACAAGCAGATGTCAAATTCAATTTCAATGTTAATGTCACCAAGTCCAAAATTTGCAAAGAGAAACAAATTATTCATTGACCAATTTTAATGTAAATAATTTTGTTAAAATTAAAAATTTATAGAGACAAATAATTATTTGAAGCCAAATGAGTATTAAATAAATTATATATGCCGAAATAAAATGTTTATTCACAGATATGTAATGTACTGGCACCGAAAACTCCGATTACGTTGCGAGTTTATGAACGTCCCGTCAACATGTGCGTTTTGTTTACAAATTGAGTGCATGTGACCGATAAAGCAAGCTGTGATAGGCTATCGTCGCATCAGTTCGGCATCTAAATATAAAGTTTCCTGAGCAGACGACTATCTCAGGATTATGTAGAACTAAAAAAATGTCTGAGTCTAGGTGAATTATGCGGTTAAATTATGCTGTAAAGAATGCGGAAGTCATTTTTTGCACGAAAACGGGCGAATTCCCCCCGCCTTTCCGATAGAAAATCTCAAAAAAATCTTCAGTAAATGAATTTCTTCAAATGTTATAACGAAGGGAAGATACTTGGGATGTCGTATTACAAAGGTTTTTCCCATGATTCCGTTAATAGGTCAGCCAGCGATGCATTCAATTGGTCCAAGCAAGAAGTCACGAGTGTATTAAAAATTCAAAATGGCAGCATTCAAAATAAACAAAAGGGCGCAGCCATTACTCACTTCGAAATATTTTCTTGTTGTCAAAACGGGTTGAACTGAAATTTCGTCAACGCGAAATGTTAATTCCATAATCAATTAATGAAATGAGCCCAAAAATAAAGATATTGAGAGCATTTATCCTAAAATAATCATCAGCCAAATTTCGATAATTTAGCATTGTGCAGAATGGGGAAAGCGATTTTGACGCGACGTTGCCCATCGCTACATATAATATCACTGCTAGTCCTGTTATTATTTAATAAACACCTCATCAACATATCACCAAACCCTCTCTATAAGTCTATTTGTCTGATGTCATGTATTGGTTAATGCGGATAGGGTTGAAATTTCTCAATTTAATAACAATTATGAAAATTTTAATTAAAGGCAATTGTTTACTTCGGTAAATCTTTCGCAATCGCAGATTCGAGGAAAAAAGTACTAAAGTAAAGAAACCATTACATTGCATTACCTAAATAAAATTTTTTGGGGGGAAACCACCCACCTCCGGTTGTGGGGCGAAACGACTCAGAGCGAAATGACCCGGGACGAACGAGGATTAGGGCGTAATGACACGGGACCCTCAGCCTAATTTTAAATTTAAGTTGAACCTATGTCGTGTTGTGCTATAATCAAGGACTTCTGAATTATTTGATACTAACCAACTTTTGAAGAGATTTCAAGCTCGTTGTTGAGCCAGTTGCAAAGAATGTCAGTCATATTTTCTTCCTAAATAAAACAAAATAATAAGCTTCGAGAAAAAAAAAATGTTATTTTTCGGCCATCATTAATCTTTTCCCAGTGTCATGGCAACCGATCACAGACGATGAAACAAGAAATCTTATTCGTCAAGTAGAAAAATAAAAAATACTATCGAAGGATTTCATTGGTTATCTGTGTCAGAATCTAGTGTACGAGAAGTCGTTCTAATTAAGTTTATGGGCAAAGTTTTCTTATTACGACAAAAATTTCCAAGTTAGTCCAATTCATCTTGTAAATAATTACCTTTTTAAAATAAACTAAACTGAACGATTTTATCCCCAATTTCTATTTTATTGTCGTTCAATCACTGCCAGAAAACGATCCGATATTAATATTGGTAAAGCGTGTGGTGTCTGCTGGGCAGTTTTTAATGATTTTTAGAACGTATTTTTGCCATTGATGGAGGAGATTGATTTCCAAAATGTTTCTAAAACCATTTCACATAAAAACCCAGACATCAATCAAGGGATCCGACAGGTTGTCAAATTACAAAACGAACATCAATCAGTAACTGTAAATTTGAAAAAAAATTGGGGCGGGGGATAGGGTAAAAAACGGGAACGGGACCACTCGCCCCCGGGCCAACTCGTCCCCGGGCCAACTCGCCCCCGGATGGAATAATGAGGATTGGTCATGATGGGTGTTGAGAAATGAGTAACAACGCGCGATTTCAGAAATAATTTTATTTAAAAAAAAAATCTCAGTTATTAACGATAATATAATAATAAATTTTTATCAAACATAATATGTATATAATATTTCTTTACAAAGGTATAATAACTCTACTTTTTTATATATACAGATGAACATTCCCTTAAAAATGCAGCTGTTGATAGTTCTGGGGGATCTGCCATATATTTATCCCAATATTGTATCTTTTGGGCCATCTTTGTGTATTTTGTCCGTGTGTCAGTTTCCAAATCTGCTGCTCTGACACGCAATTCCACTGTCTCTGCCTCCTTCTGCAGTATTACCTTAGGATACCTTAGGATCTTCTAGTGGACGCAGGCAGGTTCTGCCTCAATATCCGCATCTATATTTCTTCTATTCGTCTTTTCCGGTTTTACATAATCTGCCTTAAAATTGTATTTCATGTCTATCTCTGACCAAAAGCTATCAAGTTTGATTTCAAAGCTAATTACTGTTTTACAGGTCATCAATGCTTTTGGTAGGCCATTCCATATTTCAACTGATCTGTTCCAGAAGGCATTTTTCTTAATTTCCAAATTACTGTGTTTTTTCATCAACTTGTAGTCATGTCCTCTTGAGGTTCTGTTTGTACAGTATTGTAACATTGTATTGGGACCAGTTTGTAGAAACTTACATCCCTGCTGATGGTATTCATTCTACGATGCCAAGCTGAAAATGGAAAAAAAGTTAACCATTAAATACTAATACTGATAATAAATTTAAATAATTAAAATATAAATTTAAATAATTAAATATAAATTTAAGTTTATATCATTATATAGTATCTTTAAGTTTAATTAAATATAAATTTAAGTTTATATCATTATATAGTATCTTTAAGTTTAATTTAAAATGTAACTTTTTTGTGTCAATTTCTAGAAATTAAGAAAAGAAGAATTCATTTTAGAAATACTGACCTTCATTGTCATTATTAGTCCCCGCGGTACCCGGTACCCCCATATTGGATATACCAATAATAGTAATGAGCATCATTAAGGCGATGTAACTAAACCTGGACGATAAAAAACAAAAAGAAGAGAAATAACTTCTTAAATTTCCTGCCCACTCTCTATATAAAGTGTCGCTGAACCCCTATATTGGATATACCAATAATAGCAATGAGTATTATTAAGGAGATTAAACTAAACTAAACTTGGACCATAAAAAAACAAATACCTTCATTTTAACGCAGTACCCGGTACCCCCATATTGGATATACCAATAATAGTAATGAGTATCACTTACTCCACAACACAAAATTATTTTCAGAGGTAGATTCCTTAGATAACAAAAAAATTGTATTGAACAGAAAAATTTATACTTACTTCTCTTTGCAATCATTGCATAAAAAATTCAGAACAATTTTATTCTCCATGGCCAGTCTATAATCTAACAGGGAAAATAAAATAATTCAATTTAATTCAAATAAAAAAATAAATAAAGATAATTTTCTAAGTGGGCCAACTCGCCCCCAAAATCGGGCCAACTCGTCCCCAGGGGGCGAGTTGGCCCGGGGGCAAATGGTCCCGTACCCGTAAAAACCCTCGGTTCTCCTCAAAATCAAAATACCACACAGAAGACCCTAAAAATTACACTTGAGCAATTTTTTAGAGAAAGTATTTCATTTCCAGTATGTGGTAAGCATTTGCAAGCAATGTAGAAGTGAATTTAAGGTGCTATATGGAATTTTGTTTATTTTGAAATTCTCACCTCTCATATTCCTTAAATTCAGATTAAATAAACGCAAATTATACCTCAAAATGAAGGTTGGGATGTATAGAACACGAAATACATATGTAATCAACTCATAGAGTTGACAGCAGGCACCACTGGTTCCTGGAAGTCTGCTATCGTATTCGTACCAGAACTGATAAAAAATATTTCGCAAGAACAACTCGTGGCCGGATGTGCTTCAGATATTCAATAACAAAGCTAGGCATTCAAAACACTTTCGAGTGCAGCGATAGGACTGCATTTTGGAAAAGGACAACACTGTCTGCATTTTTTATTGAAGATGGTTTCCATGCTCCAGTCCTTCGCATGAGACGGGCGCTATTGCGCTCGCAAGCGCCTGTAATTTAAAAAAGACGAGCGCAAAAAATCACGCCCATCATCAAACAGTTCAACTTCAATTAAATTGCACTCAACTCCCTAGCATTGCCCCGCCCCCGCTTCAAGTCAGAATGGACATCTATTTTGTTATTGTCCATTGGTTAATGGTAAAACAAAATCAAAACTGCTGTTATATGCCCCTCCCCCCCCCCCCTTCCACCTCCATATCACCATCCACTCCACAAGAGGTCTGAATTGATATTGTCAGTGAAAACTGAAAACATTTCCAGTTTCCTTTATTCACTGCGCATGTCATTCTACATCCAAATTCATCCAGCAAACAAAACCGAAAGTACATTGCTAATTTAATCAGAACAAACAAAAAATTAAGAGAAAGTATTGAGTGGTATCCAGGGCTGGGGCCAAAGTACTCGTTACTCATACTCGTAGTACTCAAGTACCAGTTTTTAACAAAGTACTCGTTACTCATACTCGTACTCATAAAATTTTAAATACTCGTACTCGTACTCAGTACTTATGAAAAAATGGTAAGTACTCACAAGTATTTTGCGAGTACTTTATGAGTACTTTGCAAATATTTGGAAGTTTAAAAAGTGTTACACGTTTAGGACTATTGTTTCTATATACCTGTTATAAACAAAGACTAAGACTGGGGTTAAATTATTGATTTCATTTAAAAAAAAATAGCATTATTTCAAAAATAAGAGCTGTATGGTGGCATTCGATGGGGGATGGAAGGTGATGGGTAGTAGGAAGCAGACTTTTGATGTGGATAGTGGGTCTTTTGGGAATAGGAAGGTGCGTCGAGTTGAGGGTAGAGGAGAAGTAGGGGCTAGAGTGTCAAATTCCCAGGCTAGTAGTGTGAGTCGGGGGGGGGGGGGGGGGGGGGGGGGGGGGCGAAAAGGCGTATTTTTTTAGAATCGGATAGTGAGGGAGATAGCAATGACCATGTGGAGTCTGTCAGGGCAGGAGTCAGAGGGAAGGTTAGGAAGGTGGTAAACGAGGACAAGGTGGCTTGTAGTGGGCAGAAGGTGGGGTGCAGTGTCCAAAATCGATTCAGTGTGTTAGGTAATTTCGAGAATTCTGAGGAGCAGGTTGGGTCTGAAGAGGTGGAGGTAGGCATGGGGGTTAGTGTGGCGAAGTGCAAGATTGCGAGCCATCCCAGTGGGGACAGAGGTGGTAACAGGGGTAGTAGGGGTAGTAGGACGGGAAAGAGGACAGGAAGAGGCAGTTGGTGGTTGCAGGGAGTAGTATAGTCTCCTATAGCAAGTGGGCCCGACAGTGTCAACAGGACCAATTTGTGCTTTCCGGGGCTAGGGTGGAGGACCTAAGGGACAGAGTGGGTGGATTAGTAAAGGCGTCAGGCCCAGACCCAGTGGTTGTTGTACACGTGGGGACCAACAACATCAGGGAGAGAAAATCAGTTCAGCTTATTGAGACTTACAAGGACTTAATAACTCAACTGAATGCCAAGAATGCACAGGTAGTGGTTTCGGGGCTTCTCCCAGTACAAGGTGGTGGGGGCGAGCGTAATTCGCGGATCATTGGGACCAACGAGGAATTGGGGGAGTATAGTAAGGAACTTGGAATACCCTTTGCAGACAATTGGGGATCGTTTTGGGGGCAGAAATGACCTATATGGAAGGGATGGTCTCCATCTTAGCCCAAGGGGTACAGAGGTTTTAGGAAGAAATATGTTGCAGGTGGTGGAGCCTTTTTTGGTATAGGGAGGGGAGGGGGGGGGGGGGGTCCGTGAAGAGGGGAATAATCACAGGAAATGTGTCACAAACCATAGGTATAAAAAATGGGACAAGGGGATAAGGAAAAGGGACCAAAAATCCAAATCAATAGGAATAGCGTCCCAAGGAAAGCACAGGTACACAAAGTAGGATATACAAACATACAGGGACTAGATAATAATGGGACCAGTAGGCGAAATCCTATGAACCTTGACACCCTGAAAGTGGGTTATAGCAACATCCAGGGTCTCCACCAGAAAGTAAGTGAAATTGCTACATTGATTGAGGCAGAGGAGTTTGACGTCATGGGCTTAAGCGAAACGTGGGTAAGACACGAGGAACGGGTAGACCAAGTAAGGGGGTACGTATGGATAGGTGTAGGGCAAACGGAAGGCCAGAAAAAAGGGGGAGGGGTAGGCATGTACATTAAAGAGGATTTAAAACCATCGCTGATCACAGACCTGGAAAACATCAGCACCCCAGCTGAGGTATCGAAAGAAATTGGATGGGTAAGGATCAGTCTGAAAAACAAAAGTATTGCCCTTGGGGTTGTGTATTGTGCAGTGGAGGGAAGCAAACCCGAATGGAATGATTCGATATACTCAACACTAAGGTCCAATATCACCGAACTACAAAACAAGGGGCTCGGTATAATTCTGATGGGTGACTTTAATGGCCACATAGGTAATGATGAAGAAGGCATAGAGGGTGGGGACAATAAAGTCAACAGGAATGGAAGGAAGCTGTTGAACTTCACAAACGAGCTCGGTATGAAAATTCTGAACAGGGATGCGAGGTGTAAGAGGAAATGGACCTGGGAGAGGAACAACAGAAAATCAATAATCGACTACATCCTCACAGATATTAATTTATGGAGGGAGGTGATAGGGGTATAAGTGGATGATGAGGGTAAAATGGAGGTGGATAGTGATCACAACTTGATTACAGTGACGATCAGGGCCAAAACTCGAGTAAAAAGCAAAGGAAGCTCTAAGGAGATTTGGGAACTCAAAAAAGATGCTAACTGGGCGAAGTTCAATGAAAAACTGAAACCAAAGCTTGCAACCGTATCCAAGAGGGGCAGTGTCCAGAAGATGGCTGACGTCATAGTTGCGAGCCTGGTGGAGGCAGGAAAGGAAAGTGTAGGAAAGGTCAGGGTGCCAACACGGGAACTTGGGTACAGAGTGAATGAAGAACTGAAAAGGGCAATAAAGGGAAGAAAAGCTAAATGTGCTGCATACAGGAGAAGTAGAAAACTTAAGGGGGCGAAAAGCAATGAGGCCACAGTTGCTAAGGAAGAATACCACCAAGCACGAAATAAGATTAAAGACGGTAATTGGAGAGTACGAAATAGGAGTCTTATTAGGACGATAAGAACGACAGGGGGGGGGGGGGGGGGGGGGGGGGGGGGGTCGAGTTCGAACATATTTTGGAAATGGGTGAATAAATGTAACAAAGGAAGTAACCCACAGAGTATTAAAGTAGATGGCAGAGTTACAGACGAGCAAGATCAAGTCGCATCAGAACTAGCCAAGCACTGGGAAAAGGTAAACGATAAGCGATGGGGCATGGGGAGCCCACCAGAGTGTCCGAATCAGGTCGAGGAAAACCTATCGAGCTTCGTGTGCAGCAAAATTAAAACGGAGGAGGTGCGAAAGGTGATATCAAAATTAAGGGATGGAAAAGCGGGAGGAGTGGATGAAATTCCTAACAAGTTTATCAAAAAAGGGAGAGAGGAACTCGTGGAAAGCCTAACTGCCCTATTCAATCTAGCCATAGAAAATCAAGAGGTCCCAAAGAAGTGGAGAGAAAGTAAAGTGACATTTATTCACAAAAAGGGGGAAAAAGACATTTTGGATAACTATCGAGAGATCTCTGTCAGTAGTAACATTGGAAAGGTTTTCTGTAAAGTCCTGTATGGGAGACTAGAGGAGGTGATTGCGGAGAAGGGTTTTTTGGGAGAAATCCAGAATGGCTTCAGGAAGGGAAGGAGAGTTACTGACCATCTTTTCACACTATCCCAAATGATAGAATCCGCGAAAGCAAAAAAGAAAAAGATGTTTATGGCCTTTTTGGATATCAAAAAGGCATACGATAGAGTATGGAGGGAAGATATGTGGCGCAAGCTGGAGGCTATGGGCTTAGGAGGCGAGTTTGTTGGAATTATGAAAGCATTATATAAAGATGTACAGAGTGAACTTAGCCTGGGAAACATTAAACGAAACGTGTGCCTATGGAGATAGGCCTAAAACAGGGGTGTATCCTTTCGCCGATCCTGTTTGCATTGTACATCAAAGGTTTAGGAGATGAACTCCTGCGTAGCGAGGAGGGGGTAGCAGTTGGGGACTTGAAGATCCCAGGGCTATTTTTTGCAGACGATATGGTCCTAGTGTCCGAAAGCGAAGAGGGGCTAACGAAAATGCTGGGAATTGTTGGGAAATATGGGAGCAAATGGGGACCCTAACTTAATGAAAGCAAGAGCAAAGTTATACTTGTGGGTCGCAAAGAGTGGGAGAGTTCTGCATTCCGGAAGGGAGCAGCAAACTTCTCAGTGTGGGAGAGACAGGTGATTACGAGTATTTGGGGGTAAATATAAACATTACAGGAAGAGGCATCTACCGGAACCACACAAATAAATTGATTCTGAAGGGGAAGCGAATCCTTAACCAAATGAAACTTAAAGGGAGAAACAGTTTCAATAAGGTTTTCGTGGGGAAAACCATTTGGGAAATGGTGGGGCTGCCAAGTATAACATACGGTACGGAAGTGGTACCCCTAAACCAGACGGCCGTAAAGAGCTTGGAAATCCTGCAGAACAACGCAGGCCGATTGATAACAGGGTCGAGTAATGCTGCAGCGCTGGAAGCAATCAGGTGTGAGCTTGGGTGGATGAGGATCAAGGACAGGTTAGACCTGTTGAAGCTCGGTTATCTTCATTATTTGGTAAATCTCCCTGACAGCCGATGGTGTAAAGTAATGTTCCTGAGAATTTTCACCTCAAATATCAAAACGGGGTAGATGGTCCAAGTGAGGGAGCTAGTAGAGAACTACTCATTGGAGATCTCGGACCTGGACGTTGGGGCAAACCAGGGTAAAAAAATTGTCAGAGAAAGGGTCATGGAGGATTGTAACCGTAATTGGCGAGAGGGGGTCAAATCAAAGAGGTCTTTGGGTGGCCTGCGTGATAAAGAGAAGCCTGGTTTTGAAGAGTACCTTGATGGCACCTTTGGGGGGTCACTGTTGTTCATGCTGAGGTCGCGATCCCTGGAGCTGAGGGGGAAAATTGGGAAAGACGGTGAAAGGGAGTGCCAGATGTGTAACTTGGACATGGTTGAGACCCTGGAACACTTTCTTCTAGAATGCCCAAAGTATCAGTCTAAAAGAATAAGATTCACTGGGAGTATAATGGGGAAGTGGGATGGGAGAATGAAGGACATGTGGTTAGGGGGAGACTCAAAGGAGAGTGTTAATATGCTAATCGGAGAGATTGGGAAGAATGGGACAAGGGATATCATCAATCAGGTCGTCTCCGAGTGTTGGGAGGAGAGGAGAAGCATGGGAATAGGGAGGCAGTTGGGAGTACAGGGGTAACCATGGTCTTCTCGTCCGAGAACCGCCACAAATCAGCGGCTGGCCAAAGTGTTATTATTATTATTATGGTCACTGACATTTTATCTTCACTCTTGTTCTGATTAGTATTGTGATTTCAAAATAATTAGCCAGTTCCCTATGTGATCATGTTACAAAGAAAACAAAATGTTTGGCCACTCAACTTTGATCTCCAATCTTGTTTTGATTCATTGTGATGAGTAATTAGTATTGAATAGAGAGTACAGTAGTGTTTTTATGTTAATAACTCAGTGCTGAATTAGCCTGCAGTCTGTTTTACATTTGTAAACTTGTGAACAAGCTTTTTAATTAGTTTGTTACATAAGTGAGCAGAAGCCAGTAAAACATACTGGATTGTTTTTTGATTCATTTGTAATACTAACTGGACAATTTAATTTTATTGGATGTGATTATAAAAACATACTTATAAACGGTGTGTCGAATTACCGAAACGGAACGAAACGCTACCGAAACGGGAGAGTAATCTACCGAAGCGTGCACCCAAAAGACTGAAACGGGCGACGAGGGTCTTCCTACCATAAAGAACTAAGACACGACTGAAATGGGCAACTAAGCTACCGAAACAATGAAACATGCACCCAAAAGACTAAAACGGGCTATAAGGTCTTTCTGCCGTGAAGCGTGAACTGAACACTGGTCGGAACCGCCCCGAAATGCATCCGGTATATTAGGGTCAGGAACGGGTCAGGTCTCAAAACAACACTGAAATGATTTCAATGGTTTATTCAAAAACAAATATCACAGTTTAAATGTAAGTAGCTCAATGTAGCACAGAAATGTAAAAATATGAATATAAAACAAAAGATACAAAAAAATATCAACTCCTCACCCAACAAAACCAAGTAAACAGCTAGAATTTAACTAGTGGTCAGTTTTGCACATTTAAAATGCGTCCATTTTTTGCACGATATGCATTCAATCGACCATGCATTGTCAGCATCTTCTCCGCAAGAAGTACAAGGATACATTTTGAAGGGAAAATGATAGAAATAATTCCGAATTGAATGGTTTCGCCCGCCAAAGGTGCGCAGGGACGATTTGGGGCAAGCCCCTTTCGACCCTCTCTGGCAGCTTAGCGGCATATATGTCGCTTGTTTTTCTTTTTGGGTGGAGGTGGCTGTGATGTAGAGACAGTAGTGGTTGTTGGTATAGATGGGCTGTTGATATTTTTGGAGGACTGACTGGGGTGGAATGGTCGAGTCCTGGCTGCTTCAGGAATGCTGTGGCTGGTGTGTTGTTCCAGGAGTGTCGTGTTCTGTTATTGTCAGCTGACATGTTCCTGACTTGTTCCCGCATGCTGTTTACTTCTGCCGTCATGTCCAGTAAGGTTTGTAGCATTTCCCGTTCCTGATCCGGCTGGAGGGGAGAGATTGGAGTAGGAGACTTCAGAGAGCAAGTTTCTATTTCTGTCTCCGCCTCGCTGATGACGTCGCCATCCTCCAGGTTACCCCTCAAAGGAGAGGCAGCTGGGGAGTGGATGGGAGTCACAGGAGTTAGAGGGGGGATGGTAGTGGCCTCCTCTGTCTTCTCTTCCGCCTTCTCTTCCTTCTTCCTTTTCAGGAACGTTTCCAACCGCCGGGCATCGCGGCGCCTGGTGGATAGGCTCTTCTTCCTCTTTCTTTTCTTTTCAGGGCCAGGTCCAGGCTTCTTCGTGTGAGGACCAGTGTGAGAGGGGTTCCTCTCACAAAAGGTGCTACCTCTCCCCGAAAAAGGTGTGGTGGTGTTTTCCTCTGAGTCGAACTCCAGCGTCAGGTGGACGCTCTTGCCTCTTGTCTGGAGAGTCCAGTTGAGAGGGCAAGAGACACCCAGAGCTGACAAAGCTTTCTGTAAGTTAATTGGAAAGTCCAAATTAGCCATCGTGATTGCTTTGTGAATGTCCTGATGGTCTTCACACTCTGAAGTCAGAGGTGCGAATGATGATGATGATGATGATAATTCCACTTCGGATGAAAAGGCGTGCAAGGACGGTTTGGAGCAAGCCCCTTTCGACCCTCTTTTACAGTATGTGATTCGGCTTGTCTGGTCTGGCCGTGGTAAAGGAGGAAAGTGTTAAGATGCTTAGCGACGTCTATGATTTCATCTGCTTTTCTTAGGAGGAGGTGGCTGAGTTGGTGATACCCCTTTTGGTGGTGTTGAAGGAGTGGTGGAGGGCAGACTCGGTTGGTAAGGTCTGGCCCTCGCAGCTGCCAGTGGTGAAGAGCTCTTTGATGTTGTTTTCAGGTAGTGGTTGCTGAGACACTCTAATCCTATTCTGAGCATGTTGCCTTTGCACCCGCGATCTCTCAAGGCCTTAATATGGGCTTGTAGAAATATAAGGTGGTTGTCGTCTCTGGTCTTTTCTCCTGGGATACTTTCCACAGACTCCGTGGTGTTTGCTTCCTGGGTGGTGTCCCTGTCGGAAAAAGCAGGAAGAGCAAGAGTGGGTTTAGCGACATGTGCGATGTCAGCCTCAACTTCCTGCTCCACAAACAGACCATCCTCCTCCATCTCCTCTTCGGGGGAAGAGTGTGATGGGTTGGAGGTTAGACTATTACCTGGCAAACCAACGTCCTCCGGACCTTCCACCGGAGTGGAGGGTACCGAGCTGGACGTGGAACGGACAGGGGTAGCAGGCATTGAGCGTTCAGTGCCATGATTAGCCTCCCTCTCTGTCCTTTTCTTTTCCATGAACACCATCAGTTGGTGGGTATCGCGTCGTCTGGCGGAAGGTCCCTTCTTTCTTTTCCTTTTCTTCTTCTGGCTGTCCTTTGTCTGTGTTCGGCGCTTGTCATCATCCTTTTGCAGGTCCGAGTCACTTGGAGGGTGACCAGTGCGGGGAAATCCCCTCACGAAAGGTACTACACCTCTCCAAGGACGTCGGTTCAGCTTCTCTATCAAAATCCTCTGTCAGGTGAATTTTACCCTTGAGCACCTGGATACTCCAGGTGGTAGCAAGGGTAGCCTTCACTCTGACAAGTGTTTCCTGGATAACAAGTGGGAGCTCCATTGTTTAGTAGTTAGTACCTCGGAGTCCAAGGTGCGAAGAAAATGATAATTGTTGGTTGGTTGATAGAAAAATTATGAGCGCATGTATTTATTTGCTCCTAGTAAGTGTAAAACAAACACAGTTTGTTGTTGAAGAAACGCGAGTGCAGACAGATGTACTGTCACTTTCACTAAGAAACCAAAGCAGCAAGCTATTTTTTCACACTTGGAATATTTTGAAGCCACACATTTCTCACCTCCCAACACATGCCTACAGACCTCATCACTAAGACAACACATCACCAGCTTGCATCGTTAAACCACCCACTTTGTGTTGTTATTATGATAAAGCTCTGGTTTAAAAAAAACATGATCCCAAACTTTGTGTTAGGTCGGGTGCTCAACCAATAGAAATGACTTTTATTCATTCAGTTCTGATAGTTTCACTGCTCATTTTGGACCATGCACTCCTTGTTCTATTTGAGCGATAATGCTTGCTGAAATGAGACGGGGTTGGCGGGTAGGACCTTTTGTTATAAAACCATTGAGGGAAGAAGGGGCGCACCTTTTCTCAAAATCTGCCATAAAATTTTACTTGAACCTGACTCCCATGGGTTATTATTTATTAGGAGTTTCTCAGTACCGCGATGGAATTATGATCAAGCACACACAGAACCGATCCAGTCTTTTAGACGCTCAGATCGATAGACTGTAGGCCCGTTTCGGTAGTTTGAGTTCCCGTTTTGGTCCGTTTCGGCCGCGTTTCGGTGCGTTTCGGTAATTCGACGGATCCCTTATAAAAACAACTCAAGCCAAGATATATTACTTGACAAGTGTCAGTCTAATTTCATTGAGTTAGAGCTAGTGATTGATTGTGTGACAATTTAATTACACGTGACAATTATTTCTGCCAAGATGGCAGCAATATTTATTAACTTTGAAATGCCACAGGGCACAGAGGGTACCATTAGAGTGAAGTGCAAGCATTGTGGAAAGTTTATAAATGGACACACAAATAGTCCTAAACATGTAACACTTTTTAAACTTCTAAATATTTGCAACATACTCATAAAGTACTCGCAAAATACTCGTGAGTACTTACCATTTTTTCATAAGTACTGAGTACGAGTACGAGTATTTAAAATTTTATGAGTACAAGTATGAGTAACGAGTACTTTGTTAAAAACTGGTACTCGAGTACTACGAGTACGAGTATCGAGTACTTTGGCCCCAGCCCTGATACGAGTGAACGACTATGTGGCAAGCATAGATCTAAAAGATGCGTACTTTCATGTCCTGGTTCATCCGGCATTCAGTAAGTACCTACGGTTCACCGTTCAAGGTATAGTATATCAGTTCCGAGCAATGTGCTTCGGTCTGAATCTAGTGCCCTGGGCGTTCACTCGAATAATGAACTCAGTAATGTCTTATTTCCGAGCTCATTCGTCTGCAGTAATGTCTGCTTACTTGGACGACATTCTTCAGAGGTATGGCAACAAAATTACTCTTCAGAACGATGTTCAGAGTCTGCTATTATTACTCTGACGTCTCGGTTTCATCGTAAACGAGAAGAAGTCGGATCTAGCTCCGTCCAAGTCGTTCATTCACTTGGGGATGAGCTTCGAGACTCACAACAATCTGGTTCGTCTGCCCTTACCCAGAGCAAAATTAGTCGTTATGCTCGCTTTTGTCTACACTCAGATGCATTAACAGCGAGGGAATTTATGCGGCTGATAGGGCTGTGTGGAGCGGCTGCAGATCTCATTCTGATGGGTTGCTTATGAACACGTCTTCTCCAGATATTCTTTACTCAGAACTGGAGTGTGAAGGCGCATTCACTCGAGACAAATTATATTGTTTTGACGGACCAAGTAAAATAAAAAGTTCAGATTTGGGCAGACATTCAGTGGTTAACTCAGGGAGGTCCACTGCAGCTGCCGGATCCGGCTTTCACGATTATGACGGATGCGAGTCAAACAGGTTGGAGCGCGACCCTGAACCCGACAGACTCGAAGTGCCAGGGTCTTTGGGACCCACAGTTCCTAGGAAAGCACATGTATATCATATCAAAGAAATGATGTCAATATGGCTAGTGCTACAGCAATGGATTCACATAAAAGAATACTCATGTTCAAATATTGTCGGACAACTTGACAGTAGTAGCGTATATAAGGAACCAGGGAGGCATGCATTCGATTCCGTTATACGAAATAACGGAAATAATCCTTCTATTTGTCTTGGAACATCAAGTTCATCTATCGGCCCGTCATATACCGGGTCATCTGAACGTACTAGTAGACTCGCTCTCTCAGAAAGGTTGCCTGTTGCCTTCAGAATGGACTCGCAACAAGTGAGTGTTCAGACAGATTTGCTACCAGTGGGATCAACCTATGATAGATTTATTTGCGACACACCTCAACAATCAGTTGCAGACTTACGTGTCGCCATGCCCAGATCCTCGAGCGTACGCAGTAGACGCTCTCTCAATTCCATGGGACGGAATGATAGAATACGCGTATCCTCCAACTCCGTTAATTCAACAGATCTTGTTAAAGATCAAGCAATCTCATTGCAAGATTTTGTTAGTAACATCTCTGTCGTCACAGAAACCATGGATCAATCTTCTCAGGTGTCTGTTATGGGACATTCCTCGGAAGCTTCCTTTGCGGGAGGACCTTCTTTATCAGGGGAAGTCACGCGCACTGCATCACAAGCCGCAAGGTCTCAACCTTTACGTATTTCCGTTGTGCGGTCCTTCTTACACGGCAAGCATTTTACAGGAGGAGCAGTGGATGCAATTTCTAACTGTAGGAAGACCTCCTCTTCACTGAATTACGCAGCAAAGTAGAAGGTTTTCTTCTGTTGGTGTAAGGATCAGTCGATAGACGTTTATGATCCGTCCATACCGGATATTGCCCAACTTTCTGGTCTACCTGTTTGAACGTTCTCAAACTGCAGCCCGTCACTATTAAGGGCTATAGGTCTATGCTATCAGACACTTACGCCCATCATGATAGCTTGGCGATTGGGTCTAATGCTTCATTATCCAAACTAGTTAGAAATTTCTCCATAAATAGACCTAGAACTCTCAGATTAATTCCGAAGTGGAATTTAGCTTGGGTTGTGTTGAAGCTCAAAGAAGCTCTGTTTGAGCCGTTAGACTTTGTAGAGTTCAAATTCTTGACCTATAAAACAGCATATCTCTTAGCCTTTGCATCCGCTAGAAGAGTTAGTGAACTCCATGCTTTATCTGTTGACGAATCTCACTACCGTAGTGTTGGAAATACCATCACTTTAACTATACAAGTGGGATTTTTGGCTAAGAATCAAGTTCCTAATGTACGGCCTGAGCCTATTATCCTAAAGGCTCTGCCGTCTACGGACAACCATAGACCTTTGCTGTGTCCAGTCGGGGCTATGCGCATATATAAATGCCGATCAGAGTTTATTAGAAAAGGAAGAAAACACTTCTTTTTATCATTAATTCCTAACAGAAAAGATATATCTGTTCAGTCTATTGCTAGATGGATTCAGATTTCAATACGTATTGTCTATGAAAATCTATCTCCGGATCAGCGTTCTGTTAATAAGATATCAGCGCATGAAGTTAGAGCGCTGTCCACTTCTTGGGCCTATTCTAACAGTATAGCCATTACTGATCTCATGAAAGCTGTGTACTGGACACAGCCTTCTACATTTACAAAGTTTTACCTTAGAAATATAGAGTCCATCTCTGGTGACCTTGGGTATTTGGATCAGACGTGAGGCACCTCCCCCCCCCCCCCCCCCCCCCCCCCCCCCCCCCCCCCCCCCCGTCCTCCTGAGCAATTGCTGTCTAAAATGGATGGGGGATGTTTCAGCCAACAGTCAGATATCACTGAAATAACTGCAAGCTTGTATATCCTTATACATATATTAGTCAACATTCACTACCAGGAACCGGGATGGGGTCCGGGGTGGTGATGGCGATGGAAGGGGTATGAGGTCAGGGCTGCAGTCCCAGCCACACCCCCCCATCGGGAAGAGTTAGCCATCCTCATCAGGGAAACTGCCCCTCCATTGTGTTCTTGTCGGGAAATGCCCTGGCCCCAACGTATTGAACTCAGTAATGTCTTATTTCCGAGCTCATTTGTCTGCAGTAATGTCTGCTTACTTGGACGACATTCTTCAGAGGTATGGCAACAAAATTACTCTTCAGAACGATGTTCAGAGTCTGCTATTATTACTCTGACGTCTCGGTTTCATCGTAAACGAGAAGAAGTCGGATCTAGCTCCGTCCAAGTCGTTCATTCACTTGGGGATGAGCTTCGAGACTCACAACAATCTGGTTCGTCTGCCCTTACCCAGAGCAAAATTAGTCGTTATGCTCGCTTTTGTCTACACTCAGATGCATTAACAGCGAGGGAATTTATGCGACTGATGGGGCTGTGTGGAGCGGCTGCAGATCTCATTCTGATGGGTTGCTTATGAACACGTCTTCTCCAGATATTCTTTACTCAGAACTGGAGTGTGAAGGCGCATTCACTCGAGACAAATATTGTTTTGACGGACCAAGTAAAATAAAAAGTTCAGATTTGGGCAGACATTCAGTGGTTAACTCAGGGAGGTCCACTGCAGCTGCCGGATCCGGCTTCACGATTATGACGGATGCGAGTCAAACAGGTTGGAGCGTGACCCTGAACCCGACAGACTCGAAGTGCCAGGGTCTTTGGGACCCAGAGTTCCTAGGAAGCACATGTATATCATATCAAAGAAATGATGTCAATATGGCTAGTGCTACAACAATGGATTCACATTATAGAGAATGCTCATGTTCAAATATTGTCGGACAACTTGACAGTAGTAGCATATATAGGAACCAGGGAGGCATGCATTCGATTCCGTTATACGAAATAACAGAAATAATCCTTCTATTTGTCTTGGAACATCAAGTTCATCTATCGGCCCGTCATATACGGGTCATCTGAACGTACTAGTAGACTCACTCTCTCGGAAAGGTTGCCTGTTGCCTTTAGAATGGACTCGCAACAAATGAGTGTTCAGACAGATTTGCTACCAGTGGGATCAACCTATGATAGATTTATTTGCGACACACCTCAACAATCAGTTGCAGACTTACGTGTCGCCATGCCCAGATCCTCGAGCGTACGCAGTAGACGCTCTCTCAATTCCATGGGACGGAATGATAGGATACACGTATCCTCCAACTCCGTTGATTCAACAGATCTTGTTAAAGATCAAGCAATCTCATTGCAAGATTTTGTTAGTAACATCTCTGTCGTCACAGAAACCATGGATCAATCTTCTCAGGTGTCTGTTATGGGACATTCCTCGGAAGCTTCCTTTGCGGGAGGACCTTCTTTATCAGGGGAAGTCACGCGCACTGCATCACAAGCCGCAAGGTCTCAACCTTTACGTATTTCCGTTGTGCGGTCCTTCTTACACGGCAAGCGTTTTACAGGAGGAGCAGTGGATGCAATTTCTAACTGTAGGAAGACCTCCTCTTCACTGAATTACGCAGCAAAGTAGAAGGTTTTCTTCTGTTGGTGTAAGGATCAGTCGATAGATGCTTATGATCCGTCCATACCGGATATTGCCAACTTTCTGGTCTACCTGTTTGAACGTTCTCAAACTGCAGCCCGTCACTATTAAGGGCTATAGGTCTATGCTATCAGACACTTACGCCCATCATGATAGCTTGGCGATTGGGTCTAATGCTTCATTATCCAAACTAGTTAGAAATTTCTCCATAAATAGACCTAGAACTCTCAGATTAATTCCGAAGTGGAATTTAGCTTGGGTTGTGTTGAAGCTCAAAGAAGCTCTGTTTGAGCCGTTAGACTTTGTAGAGTTCAAATTCTTGACCTATAAAACAGCATATCTCTTAGCCTTTGCATCCGCTAGAAGAGTTAGTGAACTCCATGCTTTATCTGTTGACGAATCTCACTACCGTAGTGTTGGAAATACCATCACTTTAACTATACAAGTGGGATTTTTGGCTAAGAGTCAAGTTCCTAATGTACGGCCTGAGCCTATTATCCTAAAGGCTCTGCCGTCTACGGACAACCATAGACCTTTGCTGTGTCCAGTCGGGGCTATACGCATATATAAATGCCGATCAGAGTTTATTAGAAAAGGAAGAAAACACTTCTTTTTATCATTAATTCCTAACAGAAAAGATATATCTGTTCAGTCTATTGCTAGATGGATTCAGATTTCAATACGTATTGTCTATGAAAATCTATCTCCGGATCAGCGTTCTGTTAATAAGATATCAGCGCATGAAGTTAGAGCGCTGTCCACTTCTTGGGCCTATTCTAACAGTATAGCCATTACTGATCTCATGAAAGCTGTGTACTGGACACAGCCTTCTACATTTACAAAGTTTTACCTTAGAAGAGTCCATCTCTGGTGACCTTGGGTGTTTGGATCAGACGTGAGTCCCCTCCCCCCCCCCCCCCCCCCCCCCCCCCCCCCCCCCCCCCCCCCCCCCCCCCCCCCCCCGTGCTCCTGAGCAATTGCTGTCTAAAATGGATGGGGGATGTTTCGGCCAACAGTCAGATATCACTGAAATAACTGCAAGCTTGTATATCCTTATACATATATTAGTCAACATTCACTACCAGGAACCGGGATGGGGTCCGGGGTGGTGATGGCGATGGAAGGGGTATGAGGTCAGGGCTGCAGTCCCAGCCACACCCCCCATCGGGAAGAGTTAGCCATCCTCATCAGGGAAACTGCCCCTCCATTGTGTTCTTGTCGGGAAATGCCCTGGCCCCAACGTATTGAACTCAGTAATGTCTTATTTCCGAGCTCATTTGTCTGCAGTAATGTCTGCTTTCTTGGACGACATTCTTCAGAGGTATGGCAACAAAATTACTCTTCAGAACGATGTTCAGAGTCTGCTATTATTACTCTGACGTCTCGGTTTCATCGTAAACGAGAAGAAGTTGGATCTAGCTCCGTCCAAGTCGTTCATTCACTTGGGGATGAGCTTCGAGACTCACAACAATCTGGTTCGTCTGCCCTTACCCAGAGCAAAATTAGTCGTTATGCTCGCTTTTGTCTACACTCAGATGCATTAACAGCGAGGGAATTTATGCGACTGATGGGCTGTGTGGAGCGGCTGCAGATCTCATTCTGATGGGTTGCTTATGAACACGTCTTCTCCAGATATTCTTTACTCAGAACTGGAGTGTGAAGGCGCATTCACTCGAGACAAATATTGTTTTGACGGACCAAGTAAAATAAAAAGTTCAGATTTGGGCAGACATTCAGTGGTTAACTCAGGGAGGTCCACTGCAGCTGCCGGATCCGGCTTTCACGATTATGACGGATGCGAGTCAAACAGGTTGGAGCGCGACCCTGAACCCGACAGACTCGAAGTGCCAGGGTCTTTGGGACCCAGAGTTCCTAGGAAAGCACATGTATATCATATCAAAGAAATGATGTCAATATGGCTAGTGCTACAACAATGGATTCACATTATAGAGAATGCTCATGTTCAAATATTGTCGGACAACTTGACAGTAATGGCATATATAAGGAACCAGGGAGGCATGCATTCGATTCCGTTATACGAAATAACAGAAATAATCCTTCTATTTGTCTTGGAACATCAAGTTCATCTATCGGCCCGTCATATACCGGATCATCTGAACGTACTAGTAGACTCGCTCTCTCGGAAAGGTTGCCTGTTGCCTTCAGAATGGACTCGCAACAAATGAGTGTTCAGACAGATTTGCTACCAGTGGGATCAACCTATGATAGATTTATTTGCGACACACCTCAACAATCAGTTGCAGACTTACGTGTCGCCATGCCCAGATCCTCGAGCGTACGCAGTAGACGCTCTCTCAATTCCATGGGACGGAATGATAGGATACGCGTATCCTCCAACTCCGTTAATTCAACAGATCTTGTTAAAGATCAAGCAATCTCATTGCAAGATTTTGTTAGTAACATCTCTGTCGTCACAGAAACCATGGATCAATCTTCTCAGGTGTCTGTTATGGGACATTCCTCGGAAGCTTCCTTTGCGGGAGGACCTTCTTTATCAGGGGAAGTCACGCGCACTGCATCACAAGCCGCAAGGTCTCAACCTTCACGTATTTCTGTTGTGCGGTCCTTCTTACACGGCAAGCGTTTTACAGGAGGAGCAGTGGATGCAATTTCTAACTGTAGGAAGACCTCCTCTTCACTGAATTACGCAGCAAAGTGGAAGGTTTTCTTCTGTTGGTGTAAGGATCAGTCGATAGACATTTATGATCCGTCCATACCGGATATTGCCAACTTTCGGTCTACCTGTTTGAACGTTCTCAAACTGCAGCCCGTCACTATTAAGGGCTATAGGTCTATGCTATCAGACACTTACGCCCATCGTGATAGCTTGGCGATTGGGTCTAATGCTTCATTATCCAAACTAGTTAGAAATTTCTCCATAAATAGACCTAGAACTCTCAGATTAATTCCGAAGTGGAATTTAGCTTGGGTTGTGTTGAAGCTCAAAGAAGCTCTGTTTGAGCCGTTAGACTTTGTAGAGTTCAAATTCTTGACCTATAAAACAGCATATCTCTTAGCCTTTGCATCCGCTAGAAGAGTTAGTGAACTCCATGCTTTATCTGTTGACGAATCTCACTACCGTAGTGTTGGAAATACCATCACTTTAACTATACAAGTGGGATTTTTGGCTAAGAATCAAGTTCCTAATGTACGGCCTGAGCCTATTATCCTAAAGGCTCTGCCGTCTACGGACAACCATAGACCTTTGCTGTGTCCAGTCGGGGCTATGCGCATATATAAATGCCGATCAGAGTTTATTAGAAAAGGAAGAAAACACTTCTTTTTATCATTAATTCCTAACAGAAAAGATATATCTGTTCAGTCTATTGCTAGATGGATTCAGATGGCAATACGTATTGTCTATGAAAATCTATCTCTGGATCAGCGTTCTGTTAATAAGATATCAGCGCATGAAGTTAGAGCGCTGTCCACTTCTTGGGCCTATTCTAACAGTATAGCCACTACTGATCTCATGAAAGCTGTGTACTGGACACAGCCTTCTACATTTACAAAGTTTTACCTTAGAAATATAGAGTCCATCTCTGGTGACCTTGGGTATTTGGATCAGACGTGAGGCACCTCCCCCCCCCCCCCCCCCCCCCCCCCCCCCCCCCCCCCCCCCCCCCCGTCCTCCTGAGCAATTGCTGTCTAAAATGGATGGGGGATGTTTCAGCCAACAGTCAGATATCACTGAAATAACTGCAAGCTTGTATATCCTTATACATATATTAGTCAACATTCACTACCAGGAACCGGGATGGGGTCCGGGGTGGTGATGGCGATGGAAGGGGTATGAGGTCAGGGCTGCAGTCCCAGCCACACCCCCCATCGGGAAGAGTTAGCCATCCTCATCAGGGAAACTGCCCCTCCATTGTGTTCTTGTCGGGAAATGCCCAGGCCCCAACGTATTGGAGCACAAGCTCCCATGCCATGGAACTTCAAATGTCACCACTGGATAGGGTGGGGCAGGATAGTGACCCCAAGGCACAGGACTCTGGACTCTTGATTCAGGCCTGCCCCCCCCCCCCCCCCCCCCCCACATCAGGATATTACTGACATGATTTCAAACTCGTGTTACGCATATATTAGCCACCATTCACAACCTGGGCCAGGGATAATGCGAGGGGTTCACCCAAAGTCGGGGAAACTGCCTCCTTTATCGTATGCTTGTTGGGAAATATCCTAGCCCCTGCTTCAGGGAGAACAAGCTCCATGTCGAGAAAATAGTGACGTCATCACTGAATAAGGTGGGACTGAATGGTGAATCCAGGGCCTGGAACTTTGGAGGCCCAGGACCGTGGACTCTTTGGTCAGATCTGAATTCCCCCTCCCCCACCTCCCCCACCCGGAAAAATGTTGTGAGTCGCAGAACTAAACTGTTAAGAAGAGGACTGTTCCTTGAATGAAGATAAAGTCACATCAGAGCAAAGAGATAAGTGGAGGGGGGGTGTGCCCCTCCCCTAAAAAAAAAACTTTTTTTTTTTAAATATGTGCTAGGAGAAGCATTCTCTTGCATTTTCTTGACAATATGTACTCAATTATTTCCTTACAATTTGGAAAATTTGTTACCGGTACCTGTATTTCTGTGTGTATGGTGCATTTTGTTCCTCCAAAGAGAATTGTGACCACCATGATTCAGGAAAGACCGGTGGAAAACCAACAAACTGGAACAAGTGTTTTTTTATATGGATGGAATCTCGTCAGTAATGCAACTAGGTACTCTTGCCACCTCCATAAGTGTTGGAGGCCTGTATCAAAAGCCTTCCCATGACTTTCAGCTCAGATGTATCCATTGGTCTACTTACACTTCTAAATTTTAAAACATCAAAAATTCCTGGGCCCTATTCCCATCAGGGGAAGTTGCCTTGTGCCCCCCCCCCCCCCCCCACACACACACACCCTCGGCGTTAGTGGATACAATGCAACAAAATACCTGATTCTTTAAACATATCAAAGTTTGGGAAGGGCTGCATAGTGAGACACCCTTAACAATAACCCATGCATAGGAAGGGGGTGGGGGGGAGGTGGGGGTTACACTAAATCCTATTACTAGAAGGTACAGATAGATCTTTGAAATTCTCTGAATATTATGAAAAGAAGGGTAATTCAAGTTGGTTTTGAACTAAAATACCCTTTTTTTTCTTTTCTTCTTTTTTGTTACCCACTTTCGATTTTTGATGGAGAAATCCAACAATTGAGTTATTCAACTCAAAACTGTCCACATCGTGGCTCAAAAGCATAAAACAGATAATTTTAAAGGTAACGAAAAACAAGGCAATAATTTTGTGCAGCTCGTCGTTGACACACTTGATGCCTTGAGTAATTTGCCTGGTTCTGTACCGGTCAAATAGGCTACCTTTTTAAACACACAATTTCTGATGTAAAAATAGCACTGCAGGGCTCGCCTTGAGTAACATGGTCGGGGCCTAAAAAAAGTGCCCCACATATTGAGGTCAGGGCCTTTTCGGGGCTGATTTTCCATTTTGTCCATTATTGTTAGTGCTTTTTTGTGGAAAATGGCAGGGCTTGAAAAAAAGCCCCCAGCAAGTGCTCCTCGGGGCTGATCTCGGGGCCTGGGCTGATCAGCCCCGGCTCAAGGCAAGCCCTGCACTGCCAGTTTCAACAGTTCTTGTACTTATAGGCATGTGTTATGGCAAAACATATGTAGATTGCATATTTTTATACTGTACCAATGACCCAGACAGCTGGTGCTAACTCTTAAAATATAGGGCCAAACACAAATTTTGCCCCCCAATCCCCAAAATTTGCATCTAAAACCAAAGAAAACATGTCCTGAAAGGCCCTCCACACTTCGCCTCTACTGCGCATGCGCAGTGTCAAGGACGTTCCGAAATTGGCGCCACTAATCATTCCAAGTTTGGCCCTTCATCAGTTAACATCTGACTGATCTTTGTGCTTGTAAATCTCAGTTTAAATGATGCCAGACACATAAATATTAGTGAAATGGTGATTCTAAGGAGGATAGAGAAGGAGGAGAGGAAAAAATGTGTGACAGAATATTATCAGGGCTGTAACTTAAAATTTTTTAATGAAATTATGTTAAGTTACCTATTTTCGAGGCAGCAGCCATTTTGTTGTCATTCTGATTATTTAGTTACACTGTTTTTTAAGTGTTTTCCTCTCTCCCTGTCCTTTAAGTCCCCATGGGGTCCCATCCTTTTGGCATAGTTTTTAGCTCACCTGAGCGAAGCTCAAGGGGAGCTTTACTAATCACTTTCTGTCCGTCGTCCGTCGTCGTCCGTCCGGCGTTAACTTTACATTATCGACTTCTCCTCCTAAACCACTAGCCCAATTTTATTCAAATGTTGGCTAAATGTTTATTACCTAATGCCAATTCAGATTTGTTCAAATGAAGTTGCCCCTCCTCCTGGGTGGTGCCACGCCCCCAAGGGGCACCAAAATCTTTGTAAATCTTCTTCTCATGAACCAGCAGTAGCAGAGACTTGATATTTGGTGTGCAGCTTCCTTCTGAGTTGTAGACTCAGATTTGTTCAAGAGAAGTTTGTGGGGCTATACTTGGCGTTGTTATGAGAGGGGCAAAATTTTTTGCCCCGCCCAAAATTTCTATTTTTCAAACCGAGAGGCTGATTTGAACCAAATTTTATGTGAGGGCTTATTGGGTCATGAGTACTTGATTTATGCAAAAAAAAATTTTCCCGCAGCCCCGTGGGAACCGCAGGAGCTAAAAATAGAAAAAATTTAAAACGCCCATATCTCCAAAACTGCACGGCACTGAGAATTTTTATTTGGTGTGCAGCTTCCTTAGGACCAACAGAAAGGATTGGTAAAAAAAAATTGCCATCGGTTTTATCATAGGGTACAGTTTCGGGACTTTGAAAAAGTGCTGAGTCAGCACTTTTTAACACTGTAGGCAATGGGAAAAACATTAAAAAATCTTCTTCTCCAGATCCAGCAGGCAGAATCTTTTGATATTTGGTATGCAACATTGTAGGGTGGATCTGATTCAAATTTGTTCAAATCGGCCCCCTGGGTTCATATTTGGGCTCAGTATAGGAGCCCGATTTCGAACTTAGTGCATTTCAGGCAAATTTCTTAAAAAATCTTCTTCTCCAGATCCAGCAGGCAGAATCTTTTGATATTTGGTATGCAACATTGTGGGGTGGATCTGATTCAAGTTTGTTCAAATCGGTCCCCTGGGTTTATATTTGGGCTCAGTATAGGAGCCCAAATTTGAACTTACTGCATTTCAGGCAAATTTCTTTGAAAATCTTCTTCTCCAGATCCAGCAGGCAGAATCTTTTGATATTTGGTATGCAACATTGTGGGGTGGATCTGATTCAAGTTTGTTCAAATCGGCTCCCTAGATTCATATTTGGGCTCACTATAGGAGCTCGAATTCGAATTTAGTGCATTTCAGGCAAATTTCTTCAAAAATCTTCTTCTCCAGATCCAGCAGGCAGAATCTTTTGATATTTGGTATGCAATGTTGCGGGGTAGATCTGATTCAAGTTTGTTCAAATCGGCCCCCTGGATACATATTTGGGCTTACTATAGAAGCCCGCATTCGAACTTAGTGCATTTCAGGCAAATTTCTTAAAAAATCTTCTTCTCCAGATCCAGCTTCAGAATCTTTTCATATTTGGTAAGCAACATTGTGAGGTGGATCTGATTCAAGATTGTTCAAATCGGCCCCCTGGGTTAATATTTGGCCTCAGTATAGGAGCCCGATTTCGAACTTAGTGCATTTCAGGCAAATTTCTTAAAAAATCTTCTTCTCCAGATCCAGCAGGCAGAATCTTTTGATATTTGGTATGCAACATTGTAGGGTGGATCTGATTCAAGTTTGTTCAAATCGGCCCCCTGGGTTCATATTTGGGCTCAGTATAGGAGCCCAATTTCGAACTTAGTGCATTTAGGCAAATTTCTTAAAAAATCTTCTTCTCCAGATCCAGAAGGCAGAATCTTTTGATATTTGGTATGCAACATTGTGGGGTGGATCTGATTCAAGTTTGTTCAAATCGGCTTCCTAGATTCATATTTGGGCTCACTATAGAAGCGCGAATTTGAACTTAGTGCATTTCATGCAAATTTCTTAAAAAATCTTCTTCTCCAGATCCAGCAGGCAGAATCTTTTCATATTTGGTAAGCAACATTGTGGGGTGGATCTGATTCAAGTTTGTTCAAATCGGCCCCCTGGGTTTATATTTGGGCTCAGTATAGGAGCCCAAATTTGAACTTAGTGCATTTCAAGCAAATTTATTAAAAAATCTTCTTCTCCAGATCCAGCAGGCAGAATCTTTTGATATTTGGTATGCAACATTGGGGGATGGATCTGATGCAAATTTGTTTAAATCGGCTCCCTAGATTCATATTTGAGCTTACTATAGAAGCTCGAATTCGAACTTAGTGCATTTCAGGCAAATTTCTTAAAAAATCATCTTCTCCAGATCCAGCAGGCAGAATCTTTTGATATTTGGTATGCAACATTGCGGGGTGGATCTGATTCAAGTTTGTTCAAATCGACCCCCTGGATTCATATTTGGGCTCACTATAGAAGCTCGAATTCAAACTTAGTGCATTTCGGGCAAATTTCTTCAAAAATCTTCTTCTCCAGATCCAGCAGGCAGAATCTTTTGATATTTGGTATGCAACATTGCGGGGTGGATCTGATTCAAGTTTGTTCAAATCGGCCCCCCTGGATTCATATTTGGGCTTAATATAGAAGCCCGAATTTGCACTTAGTGCATTTCAGGCAAATTTCTTCAAAAATCTTCTTCTCCAGATCCAGCAGGCAGAATCTTTTGATATTTGGTATGCAACATTGCGGGGTGGATCTGATTCAAGTTTGTTCAAATCGGCCCCCTGGATTCATATTTGGGCTTAATATAGAAGCCCGAATTCGCACTTAGTGCATTTCGGGCAAATTTATTAAAAAATCTTCTTCTCCAGATCCAGCAGGCAGAATCTTTTGATATTTGGTATGCAACATTGTGGGGTGGATCTGATTCAAGTTTGTTCAAATCGGCTTCCTAGTTTCATATTTGGGCTCACTATAGAAGCTCGAATTCGAACTTAGTGCATTTCAGGCAAATTTCTTTAAAAAATCTTCTTCTCCAGATCCAGCTTCAGAATCTTTTCATATTTGGTAAGCAACATTGTGGGGTGGATCTGATTCAAGTTTGTTCAAATCGGCCCCCTGGGTTTATATTTGGGCTCCGTATAGGAGCCCAAATTTTAACTTAGTGCATTTCAGGCATATTTCTTAAAAAATCTTCTTCTCCAGATCCAGCAGGCAGAATCTTTTGATATTTGGTATGCAACATTGTAGGGTGGATCTGATTGTGATTCATGAACGTATTTATTTGTAAAGTTGATAGAATCTTAGACAAAATTTGCAGAAAAGATCTACTATAGAAGGGGTGGTATCCAGGGTGAACCGTTTGCCCAAATCTAGCAGTACTAATGCATTATTCTCACAAATCTTCGTTCAAATTTTATGACCCCTCATTGGAACACACGCATTCAGCTCATTCCAACAAAGGTCATATGCCATGTTTTCGAGACAAAGGAATAAAAATTTCAGTTATTCATGAAATTTTTAGGCAACTGTTGTCTGTTATTCACATTGCTTCATGAAATTTCAGTACTTTTAGAAGTTACCTCAGTAATCAAGGGTTAATTCCCCTTAATTAAATGTCGCCTCTAAAAAACAACCACTTTGCATATCTTACCTTTTTACCAGCATAACTGCCAAAACTTGTCAGCATTCTTCACAAAAATCGCTATTCAAATTTTAATTTTTGTCTCTTAAACATACATGTACTTATCGCTTGTAAATACCCCATTGGAATGAGCTTTTTGAGCTCATTCCAATGAGAGGTCGCACACCATGCTTTTTGAGTCAAAAAAGCAATTTTTTTAGTTATTCCAGAATTTCGTACGTAAAACACAGCTTTATGACTTCACATTAAAATGAGCTCTCTAAGCTTGTTCCAATCAACATTCACGCACTATGTCTTTCACACAAAAAATAAAATTTTCCATTTATTCAGGAATTTTGTTTGCAAGAACACTCTTACCCCCCCCCCCCCCCCCCCCCCCCCCCACACACACACACACACACACACACACAAACACACACATACACACAAACACAGACACACACATCTAAAAGTTCGTCGGCAAAAAAACAGTTACTTCAGTTTTTAAATGCATTATAGGAAAAACTTGCCTAATCAAATTTAAATACTTTTGCATCATTCTGTATCTAGAACAAACCATTTACCATATCTTTACGCAAAATTCTCCAGCATCATTCACAAAAAAACACCATTATTTATATATTCACATTTCTGTCTCAAAAATATACCTGATCTTCCCATACCCCTATTGGAATAAGCTGTTTGAGCTTGTTCCAATGATGATAAAAAAAAATAAAATTTGTGAAAATTTTTGTTTTCTTGCATGCAAATATATACATGTAGTACATGGAAGATATCCACAGTTGGGGAGAGATGTCCAAGGCTATCTCTTCACATTCCTTGTTTGTGCTTCATGCTAAACCAGTTTGTCTGCAGAGATAAATTTGCTTTATTAAAAATCATTGGAGATTGGCCACACACCAATGATTTTAAATAAAACTAATTTTAGGTAACAAATGTTGAACTTCAAACAAAATCTATCACTCAACCAGTTAATGTTGATGAGGCATGACATGGTGAAGGTGACCTAAAATACTTCTTAGAGTCACTTTGTCAGGTGAGCGATTAAGGCCACGTGGGGCCTCTTGTTGTAATTATTATTACTAAATTTTCTTGGGAGTTTTAGCTGAATAACAGAATGAATTCTGTTCTTTTCCCCATGTTTACGTCTTCACCTACGGGTGGTTAGGCGTTGTGTTCTGCATCTACCATCTGATGTTCTGCAGTTTCTTCCCTGGAAGTCTCTGTTTTGCATCAGATAGTGTGTTTTTGCTAACTGATTTCGGGCCTGGGTGCCTGGAGTCTTATTTTAGTGTTTTTACACTTATTGTTTACATTTACAACAGCCCTCTGTGTGAGGGGGGGATTTCTGGAAAATAATATCTTGATGTTATTTTAATCATAACTAGATACATTATTATTGTTCGTAAGTGTTGAATAAATTGTTTAAAATATTTTTAATATTTTTGTCCACACTTAGGCTTGGGATCCATTGGAGCTCAACGTTACTTTTCAGAAACTTGGGCTGTTCTGAAAAAATATTTTTTCAAAATATTTTGATTTCAATTATTTTTTCTATATTAATGGATCATATTATTATTATGTATTTTGTTTGCCAGGGGTTAGTGCGAGTACCAGGACTTGTTTTCTTTTCACATTGAAAGGATATTGATCAATTGTTTTAAGAGGAAGTCTTCCTCTGACTTTATAATCATTCTATTTGTGGTCAGTGTACTCGCATTAACTCCTGTTCTGTATCGTTGACAATATGGGAAGCGTATGTCACGGTATGTTATTGGGGAATTGGACACTCCGGTCCTTTCCCCGCAGGGTCACTCTACTTTATCAATTTCTATTTCAGACGATCAAGATTAGGGTGATGTATCTGTGATGTCTTCCAACAGTGTGCCTCCGTCGTCACAATTAATGAAGGGCTAGCGGAAAAGTGCTCATGTAAATACGCCAATTGCCTAAGAGGACCCTAGTAGGTTCGACGGCCTTTGACATCCGCTAGCTCGCCCGGTGTAGCGTCCATTCACCGAATGGTTCGGCAGCCGGGTTCGTCCGTTGCGGTCTTGAAGGAATTTTGGGGTGATGCGAGCACTATAAATCAACCTTATGCACACCCAGTGACGGCGGAGCGGAGGGAGAACGGAGGAAGCCTTTTAGTCCGGTTCATAGCTCGTCCCGGTCCATCTGGACGGCAAGCGAGAGAGGCCCCTCTCTCGTTCAACAACATCTGGCCCCAGATGTTGTGGTACAAAATGTTTCGCATTCGGAGCATACGTCCGTCGCTCGGGACGCTCCGACATATAGTCAGTCCGGAGTAGACTGTCAATAAGGCTTCCTCATTCTCATAGTTGCGCACACGACCGCTCTTGGCTACGTGACCACGGATATCCAGTCAGCTTCGCCAGTCAGAGATTCATCGGCGACCAGGTCACACCATCCGGTAGCCAGGGACACGAGGCCTGCAGACTCCGGACGTTCGCATAGGAAGTGTGCGGGAGTCAACGTACACGGAGCTTCCGGCGGCAATGCATCGTAAGACCGCTACTGCACAGGCCTCGGGAACGGACATGCTTTCCTAAATAGCACAGTTTATCGCAGCATCCCAGCATCAACTGAATCTGTCGCATATTTTTTATCCGACGATGCTGGGTCGGGACGCTCCGCGGAAGCGGGTACGGACGTCCGAAAATTTCATCCGGTCCGACGGGATACCGAAAGGGATTTGGAGGATTTCGAGCTTTCCCTTTCGGAACAACATATGCTGTTGTGTATGTCATCTGACTTGGTCTTCTACAGCTTCTTTCGTCGGACCAGAATGCTGCGATGCCGGATAAGAAACTGATAGCGTCGGTGGACTTAGAAATTTTTGGTTCGGTTCGGGGACATCGTCCCTCAGTTCCGACATAGTCCAATAATGTCACACAAACTTTCGAATTATTGAACGACGCTATATATATTATTATTTTATGCTTGCTATAACCAAGCATTTCTGGTTTCTTGTTCGCAAAGTTACGAAGATGTCTTTCAAAAGTGTGCCTCTGTCGTCATAGTTAATGAAGAGCTAGCGGCAATAAGTGCTCATGGAATATGTCTATCGCCTACGGAGTGACATTCGCTAGCTCACCCGGTGTAGCGTACATTCATCGAATGGTTCGGCTGCCGGGTTCGTCCGTTGCGGTCTAGGAAGGAGATTTGGGTGATGCGAGCACTTTAATTACTTTAGTACTCACCCAGTGACGGCAGATTGAGGACAGATCGGAGGAAGCCTGTTAGTCCGGTTCCTGGCTTGTCCAGGTCCGTCCGGGCTGTGAGCGAGAGAGGTCCCTCTCTCGTCCAACAACATAGGGGACCGCATGTTGTGGTTCAGATATTTTACATTCGGAGCATATGTCTGTCGGTCGGGACGCTCCGTTATATTGACAGTCCGAGAGACTGTCCTTAATGCTTCCTCATCCTCACAGCAGGGCACACGACCGCACATTGGCTACGTGACCTCGAGTATCCGATCAGTTTCGTCATTCAGTGATTTCACGGCGAATAGGTCGTGCCATCCGGTAGCCAAGGGACACGAGGCCTGTACACTCCGTTCGCTCGCATATTGGTAGTATGCACGGGGTAACGATCACAGAGCTTCCAGCGGCAATGCATTGTAGGACCGCTTCTCCTCAGGCCTCAGTGACGGACGTGCTATCCGAGTTAGCACAGTTGTTTCGCAGCATCCCAGCAATTGACAGTTTCTTGGTCGAATCAGGAATTATCCGACGGCGCGGGGTCGGTGCGGTTGCATCAGGGTCGGACGACCAAATGCTTTATAGGGTCCGACAGGATGGCGAAAGGGATTCGAAAGATTTCGAGTTTTCCCTTTAGTAGTATTGGAAGCTGGCTTTCATATCTTCTGGCATTATCTTCCAATGATTGTTATTTCGGACTTCATTGCTGCGATCTTAAATAAGAGAATTATAGCGTCTTTGGACTCGGATTTTTCGATCGGTTCAGGGACATTGTCCCTGACTTACCGACGCAGTCCAATAATGTCATTACAACATGTGTTTTATTTTTCGACGCTATATATACATACAAGCCTGCTACCAAGCATGATAGTTTAGTTTCTTGTCCGCGTTGCACATTTCTGCCGTTTTATCATTTATACGAATAGTTTATTTTGGCAGAGCAGGGCATACCGAGAGTTCATATGCGTCTAGACGGTGTGGTTAAAGACTGGAAATAATCTTTTTCGCCGTTTATGTCTTTTCCAACTTCAATGTTGGAAACGACATTATGTATAGTAGACTTAACTTAGACGCTTTATCATACGTAATCCGCCTTACTGAGGCGTTATCATTACGTCTTCAAGAAAAGATTTACGGGATATTATTCTCAATGTAATTTCTTTTGAGGGCAGTAGTTTGTTCACGTATAACTCCACCCTTCAGTGGCTGATTGGAGTTGGTTAGACATGACGCAGCCCTAGCTACATCCACACGCATGGATAGTAAGGTTAAGAACTCTCTCAGAGTCGCTTCGTTCTCGGAGGAGCTTCTCTTCGACGGCAACTTTTCGGCAATCCATGAATTGCTCGATTTACACGTTCTCTTGTCTATCTAGTGTTACAAGAGATTCAGACTGGGGCAAACATTCGGTGGTTGACTCAGAGAGTGCCACCGCAGTTGCCGGACCCGAGTGTGGCTGTTATGACGGTTGCCAGTCAAACAGATTGAGATATAATACTGATCCCTACGGATTCGAAGTGCCAGGGTCTTTGGGTTCCGCAGTCTCTTAGCAACCAGTTTTCTTCCGCGGAATAATGTTTTTTAGGCTTGCTTATGTCATTGCATGAACATTATTCAGAAACGCATGCCCAAATCCTGTCCTTTAATTCGACAGTAGTGGCGTATCTCCGGAACCAGGGAGGCACTCTTTCGTTTCCGTTATTCAATTTAATGGAAAGAATCCGTCTGTTGGTTATAGTACACCAAGTTCTGTTTTGGTCCGTCATATTCTGGGTCGTCTGATTGTTTTACCGGACTCCCGTTCACTTACGGATCGCTTGTTGCTGTCAGAATGGACTCTCAACAAACAAGTATTCAATCAGATTTGCTATCTATGGGAGCGCCCAATGATGATTTATTTACGACACAGCTTGCTAATCAATTGCAGACGTATGTGTTGGCTTGTCCAGATCTCTGAGCTAATGTTGTTAACGCTCTATTGATCTATAGGACGGAATGATAGGATACGCGTATCCTCCGACGCTGTTGTTTCAGCAGGTATTGCTAAGATAAACAACCACAATACATTTCTGTTGATAGCATCTCTATCTTCACAGAGATCATGGGTAATTTACTCTCTTGTCTACTGTGGGTCTTAACGTGAAATCTTCCTCAATGTGAGGATCTTTTTTCACTGGGTAAATCGTGTCATCTTTATCACAACCCGCAAGGTCGCAACCTTCATGTATTCCGTTGTGTGGTCCGTATTGCATTGTAAGCATTGTACTGGACGAGCTTTGGACGCGATTTCTTACTATAGGAGATCCCCTTCTTCGCTATTCTATGCGGCTAAAGTGGAGGCTCTTCCGTCGTTGGTGTAGGGATCATTATGTTCATATTGTTGATCCCTCCATACTACTCATTGCAATTTTTTAGTATACTTGTTTCACAAGATCTACTGCAGCCTGTTATTATTAAGGTTATAGGTTTATGTTACCTCATACCTATGCACTCTACGATAGTTTACAACTGAGTCTTATGTCTCTTTATCTAAGTCAGTTAGTAACTTTTTGATAAATAGACTTAGAATCTTTAGATTAAATTCCTATATGGATTTTAACTTCGGTTCTTATTTAGCTAAGTAATCATTTGAGCCTCTGGAAACAGTAGTTTTCAAATTCTGACCTTTTAGACAGTAATTCTGTTGGTTTCTCTTTTACTGTAGAGTCAGTGAGTTTCATGCACTATCGATGAATGATTTTCACTTTCGTAGTTTCGGAATCACTACTTCCGTTACTATTTAGGTTGGATTTTTACATAAGAGTTAGGCTCCTAATATCCGGAACCTATTGTTTTTAAGGTCCTTCCGTCTTCGTACTGGCATAGGCCTTTACTCTTTCCGGGTAGAGTTTATGTATTTATAAACAGATATCTGTTTATTACTATGGGCGTAAGCTTCTTCTGTCTTTGATGCCTAGTAGAAGGACGTTACGCTCCATTCTATTGTTAATGGATTCTATTAACTATCGGTACTGCTTATGGTATATCATTGACTTAGCAGTTGTGCTTAAGATTTCGGCTCATGAAGTAAGAGTTCTTCTACATCTTGGGCTTACATTAATAGTGTCGCTATTATAGATTTTTGAAGGCCGCTCATTGCGCTCAGCCATCCACATTCATGAATTTTTATCTCGGAAATATCGAGTCCATTTCTGGAGGCCTCTATTGTTAGGTCTATTATCTACTGCTCAGAATGTCATTCACTTAACAGTTGCTACTATAGCTAGGTAGGCTGTCTGTTTCGGCAGTGTCTCAGTTCTGCTGCCCTCTTCGCTCTGGGCTATTTGACCCAGGGCAAGAAAAAGGGGGGGGGGGGAGGGTGTTCCCTTGGGTCACCTGTTTTACTATGAAAACAAGGGGATACCTCCTCCGGAGTTAGTAATTCTGAGCTGTTATTGGGATGGTTGTTTAGTGAGAAGTTTAGGTTTTTAAAATTCATTCAAGTCTTAGTTTTTAAAGTATAGCTTTTGATTATTGCTTATGTCAACGGACATGATTATGCAATCCTCAGACACTTTTAGGAGTATAAGAGTCTCTTTTCTCTAGACTTACTTTATTTATTGGCTTACTTTAAAAATTATTAGTATAAGGATTATATTGGATATTAATAGAGTATATGGATGTATGTAGCTCAATTTTGGAAGGTGTTGTATCTTTCTAATTTATCATAAATAAGAAAGATACATGTAAGGCCTATTACTTCTTTTTCCCTACAGGGGATGACTCTATTTTATATTATTGGGCGTATTCCATTTTGCTCTATGTCCTTGGCCCTCCAGCCTTTTTACTATTCAGCTATGTCTGGGTCATTGGTACAGTATAAAAATGTTAAAAAATTTATAGTAATTTCTATATTTTTTATACTTACCAATGATCCAGACGGGGATGGCCCTCCCAGGAGTTGGGAACTCTTGCCTCCCCGCTGAGTACATAGCGCTTACCAGGCACTGGTTTTTAGAATGATTAATGGCGCCAATTTCGGAACGTCCTTGACACTGCGCATGCGCAGTAGAGGCGAAGTGTGGAGGGCCTTTCAGGACATGTTTTCTTTGGTTTTAGATGCAAATTTTGGGGATTGGGGGGCAAAATTTGTGTTTGGCCCTATATTTTAAGAGTTAGCACCAGCTATGTCTGGGTCATTGGTAAGTATAAAAAATATAGAAATTAGTATAAATTTTTTAACTTTTTGGAATCTTATGCAAGGACACCGACACACATTGGCAAATATTTTTTCTGATTTTTTTGTTTGCAACGAAATTAGGACACAGAAATGACGCCAGTTAGAATCTCTAAAAAAAATGCCAAACATTAAATTCGAGTAATGTTATAACATATTTTTTTAAACATGGATAATGTATTGACAAGTAACAGCTATTATTTTTCTTCATAATGTTTTCGTTTTTAATAAAACAATTGTTTTTATGAGATTTGCGTAACTGGGCAAAAACCATTACCGGACAAATGACTGTAATATTTCATGAGAACAACTTGTGGCCAAATGTGCTTCAGATGTCCAAGAGCAAAGCTAGGCATTCAAAACACTTTAGAATGCAGCGATAGGACTGCATTTGGGAAAAGGACAACACTATCTGCATTTTTTATTGAAGATGGATTCCATGTTCGACAGACATGTGCAAATCACTTGATTCCACAAATTTCTTATCAACCTACCTTACAGTTGTTTTCTACAGGCTTGCACTACAGTGGAAGCCCCAAACTCGGAAAATATACTCTCTATTTTGATCTTTCCCAAGCGATTTGAGAAAGAAAAGTGGTGTAAAAGCACCAAGAAAAAATAAGCCAAAACTGGGTCGAGCACCATCGGCGCTCACCCAGTAGGGGACGATCTTCTCTTAGTACAAATCCACGACTTCCGGGAACCAGTGCGCAAGCAGTAACTAATGAAGCATTATTTTTTTGTCCACCCATGTGGCAGGACGTCCATTTGTATTCAGAAACAGTGATAATTCAACTCGTGATAATGGTTTCCTGTGACTGGAATTACGGATCTGAGGATTGTATAATAACAGGACTGTGTTTTATATATTCTAATTATTATTTTCAACCACATTTTCATTGTATTTTTCATGTTCTCCGTATTGGCGTGCGACTTTCGCGTTTTGTGCGGTTGGGACATACAATTTTTCGGTTGATAAATTTATGTTGTCCTTTTGGATATTAATATAGTAATTGGAGTTAGGTAAATTGGGGGCTGTATGGACAGGATTTCTCCTCTCTGTTGAGGGCAGAATTTCTGTTTTTTGGTCCCTGTCGGCCGTCTGGGTTCAGTTATGTTCCCGCCGGTCCTTTTTCTGCCACCTTTCTCTCATAGTTGGGGGTGTTCTACTTTCTACATCTGTTGAGTTCACCTTTTTCTTCTACTTCTCTCACCTCTGTATGCCCAGGACTGTTCCTTGTGGGCAATGCCTTTTCCCCAACCATGTGGTGCATTTTCGTGGCCGTTACTCCCACACCCGTGGGGATGGGGAACGCTGTCGATTGGGGCCTCCCGACACGACCACGTCTGGTGAGAGTTATACTCTCTCCATGGGGATGTGCAGTCTTTTTCGGTGGTGGATACTGCAGGAGCTGTTGAGTTGTCTGGTGAAGAGATTCCTGGTTCTGGGACTGTGGTCCCTCTCCAGTTGACATCTGAGGCTGTCACTAGGGTTGTGACTACTCCTTTGGAGCCGAGCTAGGTTGCTCCCTCCCTTTTCCACCAGTATCTGCTGCTACTGCTGTTCCATCTGCAACATCATCGGCCACTGTTTCAGCCGGCCTCGGCTTATCCCTACAGGGGTCTGCAGTGATGCATCTCTGGTAGTGTGGACTTGGCGAAGTCAGAAGTGGCTGCCGACCGAACTCTCTGCTGTGGCCTCTCCGCCGTTGAACACAGCAGTTTTATCCCTGCAGAGATGTCTGGTAGTGTAGACGTGGGGTATCGGCCTCGGCCTTCCCTGACTTCAACTCGGTGAAGTCGAAAGGGGCTGCCGACCGAACCCTCAGCTGTGGCCTCTCAGCCTTTGAGCACAGCAGTTTTATCCCTGCAGGGGTCTGCAGAGATGTCTGGTAGTGAAGACGTAGGGTATCGGCCTCAGCCTTCCCAGAGTTCAACTCGGCGAAGTCGGAAGGGCTGCCTGCCGAACCCTCTGCTGTGGTCTCTCAGCCATCGAGCACCACAGTTTTCTCATTGGATTCGGATATTCATGCTGGGGTCACCATGAACTCCGTGGCATTTCCGTCCACTCACTCTGGTCCCATGGCCAGTTTTGTGGAACCAATGCCTTTTGAGCAGCCTGTACCTTCTGTCCCTCAGAGGTCTGTGGCGACTCTCCTGAGTTTCCGCTCTGTAGATCCATGGGGTATGTCATACTCCTATACACATACCTGACGTCAAGAGCCAACAGTATTCTGACTTGGGGGCAGCTCTTGACTTTGTGTTTGGGTTCCTTCCAGATCTCAAACCGTTAAACCAGCCGACAGTGTCAGTCAGGCCGCGATCATCAGTCACATGCCTACAGCCTGTGGAGCAACCTGCTTCTGGGCACTCTCGACCGTGCTAGTCGGTACAGGTGGTTGAAGCATTTTCAGCTTTGGACTCTAAGCTGAGTTCAAAGGGTATGAAGACTTCATTCTTCACCAGGGTTGACATTTTTTTTGCCTCCAGTGTCAATCTGCCAGACTTTGATGCTCTTGGATCAGGACTCCACCTCCCTCGGGCTTTCCCAAGTCGGCCGTTGTTCCTCCCTGTTGGGCTTATCGAGAGAGATAGTGGGCATGCTTTCTCTGTCGGATCACGTCATCTCTGCTTTAGCTGCTTATCTGCCTCCAGATAAGTGTGACGACGTACAGGCTCCTTTGCATGTGCTCTCCAAGGCGCTCATGCACATGCATGCCTGTAACACGGCTAACTTGGAATTAGTTCGCAGGGACGCTGTGTTGGACACACGCTGTTCCCTTCCTGAGGGGCAGCGCGCTGCTCTTCGATCTGCTTTTTCGGCGGGTCCGCAACTATTCCATGGTTCCGTGACAACAGTCCGGGATGACGTCCTACGTCATTCCATAGATCAGCTGCTGCTTCGTCAGCTTGATCAGCCTTCTGTTGGAGGCAGGGGCCATCCAAAGCCTAACAAGTGCCCTTCTGCTTCCTCTGCAAAGCCAAGGGCTGATCCTCCTGCCGCCGCTTCTACTTACTCACGGGGTAAGGGTAGGGGTCGGCAGTCGTCACCTTGATTCGTCCCAGGTTGAGGCATCCAACTCTGTCGAGAGTGCTTCTTCCAACACAGAGAGATAGGCAATCTCCTGTCAAAGGGGGCGATCGAGGCCGTCAAGAACATTCATTCAGTGGGATTTTATTCCCGCCTGTTCTTGGTGTCGAAGAAAGACGGCCGACTCCGACCAGTTATCGATCTGAGTATCCTGAACCGGTCTGTCATTGCTCCTAAGTTCAGCATGGAGACTTTCAGGTCGGTTCGCCGCTCCATTCACCAGAGAGTTTTCGCTTTCAGCATCGACCTGCGAGACGCTTACTTTCACGTTCCGATTCTTCGGACATCGCGAAAGTATCTCAGGTTCGCTTTTCTGGAGCGAGTTTACCAGTTCAAGGCCATGCCCTTCGCATGTGCTAGCCTTACATCACACACAGTCCAGGGTGACTACTTCGGCATATCTAGACGAGATCCTCCAGAGGCATTCCAATGCTACCTTCCTGGAGTCAGATGTTGACACACTGTTGAGCCTCCTCACGTCGCTAGGTTTCAGAGTCAACGAGGAGAAGTCGGACCTGGTCCCTTCTCAGTCTTTTTGTCATCTGGGGATGGACTTCCATACTCAGCTGAATACGGTGGCAGTTCCCCGGGCAAGGGCTGTATTCTCTCAGCTTTTGCCCTGACTCTGTCCCCGTCCACGTCCGCGACAGCTCAGAGTCTTCTCCGGCTGCTTGGTCTCTGCGGTTTTGTGACGGATCTCATTCCTCTAGGTCGGCTGCATGTCAGACCTCTCCAACACTTTCTGCTCAGTCATTGGAGGCCGAATGTCGATCCTCTGGATCTGGTGCTTCAGTTACCGGAGTCTCTTCATCATCATCTTCTCCCCTGGATGGATGTTCAGTGGATTATGCAGGGAGTTCCATTGGACTTACCCACATCTGATTGTGTTCTGACGGCAGTCGCCAGCAATCTCGGATGGGGTGAGAAGTTGGATCCTCTAGGTCTTTCCCTTCACGGGGCATGGGTCCAGGATCAAGCAGCTCTTCACATCAACCAGAAGGAGCTTCTTGCTCTACTTCTGAGTTTCCGCCAGTGGATCCCCCACCTTTCGAAACGTCAGGTCCTTCTGTTATCTGACAATTCGACAGTGGTTGCTTACATTTGGAACCAGGGCGGCACACACTCTGTTCCCATGTACGAATTGGCTCGGGCTCTTCTACTGCTTGCTCAGGATGTAAATGCCGGAGTGGTGGTTCGTCACATTCCCGGTCATCTGAACATTCTAGCCAACTCCCTGTCCCGACGGGGCAGGGTCATTTCCACCGAGTAGATGCTCCAAAAGGCGGTGTTCCAGTCTCTTTGCGATCTCTGGGGTCGTCCCCACATCAATCTCTTTGCGACCTATCAGGTGGACACTTTCGTATCCCTGTGTCCAGATCCTCTGGCTTTCACCGTAGACGCTCGGTCACTCGATTGGAACGATCTTGTCGGCTACGCCTTCCCGCCGGATCCGATTCTGCCTCGGGTTCTAACCAAGATACGAACCTGCAGTTGTTGAATCATTCTGATCACTCCCCTGTCGCCTCAGTGGGTGTGGGTCAATCAGCTCCGCTCTCTGTAGGCAGCGGTTCCGGCCCGTCTCCCTGTACATCACAACCTTCTTTGCCAAGGTCACCCGAGGAGGTTTTACGTCGACCTTCACGCATATTTTTTGTCAGGTCCTGTCTCCTCCGTAGAGGTTTTTTCGAGATGAGCAGTGGAGTGCATTTCTTCTTCAAGAAGGCACTCCACTGGTTTAGCCTATGCGGTTAAGTGGAAGGTCTTCTGTCGATGGTGTGCGGATCACTCTGTTGATTATGCCAATCCTTCGATTTCACAGATTGTGGAGTTTTCTGGTATATCTGTTTGATTCTTGGGGTCTCCCGCCTGTTACCATCAAAGGATACAGGTCCATGCTTTCGGAGCCATTTTCGTATGTGGGACAGCTTCGTATCGGCACTAATCCATACCTCTTCAAGCTTGTTCGGCACTTTTCTTTGAAAAGGCCTAGGACTTTGCAGCTTATCCCAAGATGGAATCATTCTTGGGTGCTGCGTTGCTTGGGGGGGGGGGGGGGATGGGGGGCACCGTTCGAACCTTTATCCCAGGTGGATATGCATTTTCTCACATACAAGACAGCTTTTCTGATGGCTTTTGCCTCAGCCAGACAGGTTAATGAGCTTCACGCCCTCTTGGTTGACCCGGCCTTTTTCAGGAGCTCTCCCAACAGTGTTTAACTGATTGCTCCTTTCTGGCCAAGAATCAGATACCAGAAACTACTCCACCTCCTATCTGTATCAGGGCTCTTCCTTCTTCTGAGGGTAACCGCCCTTTGCTCTGTCTGGTTTGTGCAGTTCGCATTTATCTCAATTGGACTCAGTTCATTCGGAAAGGCAGGAAACGATTTTTTCTGTCTCTTATTCCTGGTCGACAGAAGATCTCTTCTCAATCCATTTCTCGATGGATTTGTCTTGCTATTCGCACGGCTTACGCTCGTCTAGCTACTGGCGGTTGTCTTACCAATCGTATTTCTGCCCATGAGGTGCGTGCATTGTCTTCCTCTTGGGCAACTCCGTCATGCTGTCAGATGTTATGTAGGCAGCCTACTGGAGAAATGCTACTTTCTCCACCTATCTGCGTCAGTTGCAGGAGCAGTCAGAGGACACTTTTACTATGGGCCCTCTTCTGCTCAGGCTGTTGTCTACCCTTACCATTAGGCTTCTTACAAGGTCAGTTCCAGCTCTGTGCTGTTACTGCCCTTTCTGTCTGTACGTCACACAGAACCATACGCCTCATCTCTCATTGTCATTTACTGATGATTGTGATGCTGTGGTTTGATAGGTCTAGGGACCTCTTCCTCTGTCCATGGTTCCAGTGCAATTGGGTTATGTGATTCCCTCCTCCATCCTATTTTCTTTTCAGCCTGTAGTAAATAATTGTAAGGTAGGTTGATAAGAAATTTAAATTTTATAGTAAATTTCCTTTCTTATAAAACCTACCACAATTGTTTACATGGAGGCCCTCACATCTTCTTATTCGGGTAAGAATCCTTCCTCCCCGCTGATCACATAACTCCAATGTTGACAGATTCAAAAGAATGATTCATTAGTTACTGCTTGCGCACTGGTTCCCGGAAGTCGTGGATTTGTACTTAGAGAAGAGCGTCCCCTACTGGGTGTGTGCCGATGGCGCTCAACCCAGTTTTGTCTTATTTTTAGCTCAACTTGACAAGTCAAGCTGAGCTATTGCCATCACTTCTCGTCCGTCGGCGTACGTACGTACGTACGTACGTACGTACGTTAGTATGTTAGTACGTTAGTACGTACGTCCACAATTTCCTTTGGCACACCTCACAGGTCGCATTTATGATCAGATTACTTTGAAACTTGGCATGCTTGTTTGGGGTGACCTCTAGATGGGAGCTATCGATTTTCTTCAATTTCCGTCAAAAAATGTTGCCGCGGCCAACGTTCTTAGAACTCAGTTTAGTCAAACCACAATATTTCCCTTTGGCACACCCTACAGGGCACATTTATGATTTGATTGCTTTGAAACCTGGTATGCTTATTTAGGGTAACCTCTAGATGGGAGCTATCGATTTTCTTCAATTTCCGGCAAAAAATGTTGCCACGGCCAACGTTCGTAGAACTTAGTTTAGTCAGACCTCAATATTTCCCTTTGGCACACCCTACAGGGCACATTTATGATCAGATTGCTTTGAAACCTGGTATGCTTGTTTGGGGAGACCTCTAGATGGGTGCTATCGATTTTCTTCAATTTCTGTCAAAAAATGTTGCCGCGGCCAACGTTCTTAGAACTTAGTTTAGTCAGAAGACTCAATATTTCCCTTTGGCACACCCTACAGGGTACATTTATGATCGGATTGCTTTGAAACCTGGCACGCTTGTTTGGGGTGACCTCTAGATGGGAGCTATCAATTTTCTTCAATTTCCGTCAAAAAATGTTGCCGCGGCCAACATTCTTAGAACTTACTTTAGTCAAACCACAATATTTCCCTTTGGCACACCCTACAGGGCACATTTATGACTTGATTGCCTTGAAACCTGGTATGCTTATTTAGGGTGACCTCTAGATGGGAGCTATCAGTTTTCTTCAATTTCCGGCAAAAAATGTTGCCACGGCCAACGTTCGTAGAAGTTAGTTTAGTCAGACCTCAATATTTTCCTTTGGCACACCCTACAGGGCCCATTAATGATCAGATTGCTTTGAATCCTGGTATGCTTGTTTGGGGAGACCTCTAGATGGGAGCAATCGATTTTCTGCAATTTCTGTCAAAAAATGTTGCCGCGGCCAACGTTCTTAGAACTTAGTTTAGTCAGAAGACTCAATATTTCCATTTGGCACACCCTACAGGGTACATTTATGATCGGATTGCTTTGAAACCTGGCATGCCTGTTTGGGGTGACCTCTAGATGGGAGCTATCGATTTTCTTCAATTTCCGTAAAAAAATGTTGCCGCGGCCAACGTTTTTAGAACTCAGTTTAGTCAGACCACAATATTTCCCTTTGGCACACCCAACAGGGCACATTTATGATTTGATTGCTTTGAAACCTGGTATGCTTGTTTGGGGAGACCTCTAGATGGGAGCTATCAATTTTCTTCAATTTCCGTCAAAAAATGTTGCCGCGGCCAACGTTCTTAGAATTTAGTTTAGTCAGAAGACTCAATATTTCCCTTTGGCACACCCTACAGGGCACATTTATGATCGGATTGCTTTGAAACCTTTCATGCTTGTTTGGGGTGACCTCTAGATGGGAGCTATCAATTTTCTTCAATTTCCATCAAGAAATGTTGCCGCAGCTAACGTTCTTAGAACTTAGTTTAGTCAGACCACAATATTTCCCTTTGGCTCACCCTACAGGGCACATTTATGATTAGATTGCTTTGAAACCTGGTATGCTTATTTATGGTGACCTCTAGATGGGAGCTATCGATTTTCTTCCATTTCCGTCAAAAAATGTTGCCACGGCCAACGTTCTTAGTTATACACCCTACAGGGCACATTTATGATCGGATTGCTTTGAAACCTGGCATGCTTGTTTGGGGAGGCCTCTAGATGGGAGCTATTGATTTTCTTCGGTTTCTGTCAAAAAATGTTGCCACTGGCAAAAAAAATGACATTGGTACCAATGATCTTCAATTTTGCCATTTCATTTATAACTTACCAAGTTCAAGTTTGTCAAGTTGAGCTGCAGTGTCATTGACACTTTCATTTCTTGGTGCTTTTGCACCACTTTTCTTTCCCAAATCGCTTGGGAAAGATCAAAATAGAGAGTATATTTTCCGAGTTAGGGTCTTCCACTGTAGTGCAAGCCTGTAGTAAACAATTGTGGTTAGTATTATAAGAAAGGAAATTTACTATAAAATTTAAATTTCCATCGAAAAACAAAATCATAATTCTAAGACCTTTCAACAGGTGTCATGATACCTGACATAGAATATGGCAACTGTACAGCCTCTATATAGTAATAGTATGCTGTGTTAAGGCGATCTTTCTCATTATTTGATTTTAGACGGTGTTGCATATTGATGCTTTTTCCGTTCAGTGACGTTAACCAGAAATTGAAAGTACATTTGAATGTAAACAAAAGCGAAGGTTTGGGAATTTACCCCCATGCAGCTCTACCACTACGTTATGAAGAATTTTGATGTCCTACCTTTGTGCTTGGATATGTGAAGCACATCTGGCCACAAGTTGTTCTCGTGAAATATTATTTACTTTTCAGTTCTGGTATGAATACGGTAGCAGACTTCCAGGAACCAGTGGTGCCTGCTGTCAACTGTATGAGTTAATTTCATATATTTTTCGTGTTCTATACCTCACAAGCTTCATTTTGATGCATAACTTGTGTATATTTAATTTTAATTTAAGGAATATCAGAGGTGGGAATTTCAAAATAAACAAAATTCCATTACTGATATAGCACCTTAAACTCTTAAGGGGTTGTCCAACATAACTTTGGACATTTTTTTGAAAATTTCCATAATGCACTAAATACAAATTGAAGCTGTGAATAATGACATAATATGAATTAGGTTAGACCGAGAAGAAAACACAGTCGCAAAGGACTCGATTGTATCGTAAAATTGAAAGAAACTGATTCTTGCTACCGCCGGTAGTTTTGTCAACTTTTGGTACTGGCAGTAAACCTAAAGAGAAAAGATTTGTGGTCAAAAGTAGGATTCTAAAATTTTCAAGTAACAAAAAAATCAATTTATTACTGATTTTTAGGAAGCCAATGTTCAAGTTAAAAGAAATAATAACATCATTATTCAAATTTAGACATCCTAAATTACAATTAGTCTTGCGATCCATTCCTTGAAAGAATGAGAAAAAGATTTCTTCGAGTCTGTACTAGAAGGATTGCAGAATTTAACTATTCAGTAAATATTTTAAAGTATTTTATTGTACAAAATCTGGCTAGTTACTTTTGCCAGAGCAGACTTTCCGGTAGTGCTTTCTGCTACATGGTAATGGTTCCATGGCAAATATTAGTTTTCACAAAATCTATGTTTCATTCTCCAAAAATTGATATATAATTTATTGGGGTTATTCTTTTCTGACCTTCTCGGGACTAAGGAGAAAATTACCTGAAATTTGACCAAAGTTAGGTTGGACGTACCCTTAAGTCGCCTTCGTCTGAACAGTTTTGAGGATTCTGGTGTTTAATATTTTCTTCTAAATACCAGAATCTCTCAGATTTCCCCTAGAACCTCCTCTAAATTATATTTGCACACTGTTTACAGGAAAAATATTCCATTTCCAGATTGTTTTAGCTTTCAACAGAGAACTAAAACTTGATTTATTCTAAAATTCGCTCTCATTTCAGCTAAAAAAAAACAAAATTTAACATTTAGTCAAGGGAGTTAAATGGAATTTTACTTACAATTTTGCATTCATTAAATGATTTGTCTAATCAAACTCGAGCCTCCATCATTGCTTGAACTCTAAACTCTTGGAAAGATATCATAGAATAATAGAATTTGAATGAATAATAATATGAAAATTTCAAGAGATTGAATTGTTTTACAGACAATATGTTTTTAGTAGTTTAAATAGTATACACACTGAAATCAATATTTTAAGACCATAACCCTGTCTGGCTTCGTATTATCTATTTTTCTTTGAACTAAATGTTCTCTGCCGATTTGTTTCCTTATTTGCCACTTGCTTCATCTCTAGTGGAAATAATGAATGGCAGAGCCCATATTCACTCAGCACCCACCAAACATAATTACAGTTTGTTTTATATAGATGAGAGTCAGATATCTGACAGAGTTAACTGTAATGTTGATAAATCTATCAATGATGGACAGCACATCAAACACACAAGACAGTGATGTATCTAACTCTGTTCCACATCATGGCAGTAGTCACATCCTTGGCAGTGAAATGATTGACTTAATCGTGTGGGGGTGGGGGTATTACAATTCATTAGTCGCCCGTCAACAACCCAAAGTCTTTATGACTGAGGGCTGTTGATACAATCTATTTAAATAATATCAAATTATTTGAATAAGAGAATAAATGGATGAATGGATGAATGAAAACTAAGTACTCATAGCAACCTAGATATTCCTTTAACCCTTTACCCAACATACCGTCAAAAACAACCAGAAAGTTAACCAGGTTAAGCCTACCACAACTTAAAATATCTCGGAAGCTTCGCAAAAAAATGATACAAATATGGATATTATTAGAACCAGCTTATCAAGCTGGTTCTAATGATATCCATATTCATATGGTTTTATTGAAAAATTGTGAAATATGTTTTAAAAAAAAATGTGAAATTTCACATATTTTTTTAAAATGATGTGTTAGGTAAAAGTTTAACCCACATCAGACGGCCTGTACCCTACTAATCTACATATCCTATTCACTATTAGGCTTCATGCTAGTCCCAAGACCCCCCCACCCCCCAAAGGCCAAGGGACCTCACAGCAATGCTTACCCTATCCATCTAACACAACTCATACCATTAGGGTTTGTAGTACTTTTTCTGTTTGCTATACCTCATTTTTGCTTTGCAATTTTATCTTTTACCAGGAGTTATAGATACACTATACCCATACTACCAACCTGAACTTATTAACCTTATTGGGCAGTGTTGGGTGTTATTGGGTAAATCGATGCACTCTTGAATAACCACCTCACCAAGGAAAAAGTTGATCATAATAGCCTGAATGTGACCCGTCAAGCAAATGCCGACACAGGGATGAATTTGTGAATAAATTTAATTTATGCTGCAATAAGAGCTACATATGACTGAGGGAATACATTTTATGAACAGAACAACCATCATTCTTCTGGTTTTGTATTTATGCTGCAATAAGAACTACATATGACTGAGGGAATACATTTTATGAACAGAAAATAACACATAAATGTGTTTAAGGACTACACTGTAATAAGTAGAATTTATTACTTAAATCATTTCGGATAACATACAGTGTAGCCAAACAGATAATTCACTAACATGAATATTAATTACAGTAGTGAGGAGTTTCGAAAGGAAAACTAGCCTGACAAGAGCAAAGTGGGCAGCATAAATAAAACGCCCACAAAACCGATATAGGATAAGCTGGGGAATCAAAACCCACACCAATCCAAGTCAGGACTCCAATAGATGGGTTGAGGTGGGAGGGATTTTTAACATTTGTCACCTCAACGTATTTGTCAGTGAATGAATCATAAAACGACATGATCATGTGACCAGAATTCCCTGTAAAATCTCATTGGCCATGACGGCAGCATGCAAATGGAACCATCCTTTCTAAAACATGATTGAACATTGGGAATCAGTGAAGCAAATGGAGCTCCACTGACCCCAAGTTGATTTGGAATAAACATTATATAACCCATTAACCCCCAATTGTACTTGAGTGAACCAGAAACATTTATTGCTGCATAAAGTCAACCATCATTCTTCTGGTTTTGTATTTATGCTGCAGTAAGAGCTACATATGACTGAGGGAATACATTTTATGAACAGAAAATAACACATAAATGTGTTTAAGGACTACACTGTAATATGTAGAATTTATTACTTAAATCATTTCGGATAACATACAGTGTAGCCAAACAGATAATTCACTAACATGAATATTAATTACAGTAGTGAGGAGTTTCGAAAGTAAAACTAGCCTGACAAGAGCAAAGTGGGCAGCATAAATAAAATGCCCACAAAACCGATATAGGATAAGCTGGGGAAGCAAAACCCACACCGATCCAAGTCAGGACTCCAATAGATGGGTTGAGGTGGGAGGAATTTTTAACATTTGTCACCTCAACGTATTTGTCAGTGAATGAATCACAAAACGACATGATCATGTGACCAGAATTCCCTGTAAAATCTCATTGGCCATGACGGCAGCGTGCAAATGGCACCATCCTTTCTAAAACATGATTGAACATTGGGAATCAGTGAAGCAAATAGAGCTCCACTGACCCCAAGTTGATTTGGAATAAACATTATATAACCCATTAACCCCCAATTGTACTTGAGTGAACCAGAAACATTTATTGCTGCATAAAGTCAACCATCATTCTTCTGGTTTTGTATTTATGCTGCAATAAGAGCTACATATGACTAAGGGAATACATTTTATGAACAGAAAATAACCCATAAATGCATTTAAGGACTACACTGTAATGTAGAATTTATTACTTAAATCATTTTGGATAACGTACAGTGTAGCCAAACAGATAATTCACTAACATGAATATTAATTACAGTAGTGAGGAGTTTCGAAGGGAAAACTAGCCTGACAAGAGCAAAGTGGGCGGCATAAATAAAATGCCCAAAATGCTCCTATCCAGCCACAGAGAGGAGCATTCCACCCACAAGCACAAAAGAGGGAGAAAACCCCACAACAGAACACCAAAGGTGAAACTATAGCTGCATCGAAACTCCCCCAGGAACAATTGATGCTGGTAAACAAGTGAGTCCAAATGAGTCCCAAGCCAGGCCCAAGCACCGTTAAACAATGAGGAATACAAACCCTACTGCACGGAAATAGCATGCACCAAGCATAATGTGTAGATGTGTAAAGCCAGACACAACTGGCACAACCGACTGTAGAACGTGGCCAACGATAGCCAACACTGGGGAAACACCTGCAATAAACAAGCAGGGAGGTCTGCAACAGAACCCCCAGGAAAAAGGGGTGAACTATGCCTGGACAATACTCGGGAACCATCCAGTCATGAACACAGACAATTCATCATCACTGACCTATGTGGTCAAAAGAATCAAATATAAAACAAAATTCGCAATGTAAATATATACAAAGATAGAACATAGAGCAGCCCCAAGCACCGTTAAACAATGAGGAATACAAACCCTACTGCATGGAAATAGCATGCACCAAGCATAGTGTGTAGATGTGTAAAGCCAGACACAACTGGCACAACCGACTGTAGAACGTGGCCAATGATAGCCAACACTGGGGAAACACCTGCAATAAACAAGCAGGGAGGTCTGCAACAGAACCCCCAGGAAAAAGGGGTGAACTATGCTTGGGCATGACTCGGGAACCATCCAGTCATGAACACAGACAATTCATCATCACTGACCTATGTGGTCAAAAGAATCAAATATAAAACAAAATTCGCAATGTAAATATATACAAAGATAGAACATAGAGCATCCCCAAGCACCGTTAAACAATGAGGAATACAAACCCTACTGCACGGAAATAGCATGCACCAAGCATAATGTGTAGATGTGTAAAGCCAGACACAACTGGCACAACCGACTGTAGAACGTGGCCAACGATAGCCAACACTGGGGAAACACCTGCAATAAACAAGCAGGGAGGTCTGCAGCAGAACCCCCAGGAAAAAGGGGTGAACTATGCCTGGGCATGACTCGGGAACCATCCAGTCATGAACACAGACAATTCATCATCACTGACCTATGTGGTCAAAAGAATCAAATATAAAACAAAATTCGCAATGTAAATATATACAAAGATAGAACATAGAGCAGCCCCAAGCACCGTTAAACAATGAGGAATACAAACCCTACTGCACGGAAATAGCATGCACCAAGCATAATGTGTAGATGTGTAAAGCCAGACACAACTGGCACAACCGACTGTAGAACGTGGCCAACGATAGCCAACACTGGGGAAACACCTGCAATAAACAAGCAGGGAGGTCTGCAACAGAACCCCCAGGAAAAAGGGGTGAACTATGCCTGGGCATGACTCGGGAACCATCCAGTCATGAACACAGACAATTCATCATCACTGACCTATGTGGTCAAAAGAATCAAATATAAAACAAAATTCGCAATGTAAATATATACAAAGATAGAACATAGACCACCCCCCCCCCCCCCCTAAGCTAATAACCCAAATGATGCCCAAGCACCATGGGTATGTAGGACCAGAATAAATTAAACACACCCAACAAAACAATATGCACAGAACACAGAAAGGGCGCATAGCTCGTATCTCTAAGCCAACTGTACACGCAGTGCCCTAGCACTCTGTGCAGGCAGAACCTTTAGTAAATATTCAGAACTACAACGATTCATAAACACATAATTATACAGAGTGTCTAGCTCAAAATTGCAAATCAACAGCACAAATGGTGCCCAAGCACCATTTGTAACATGTACAAAACATTAAAAAACACAATCAGCACTAGGATAGGGAAGGTATACAGAAAGAACCTATTGCTTAAGTCTACATGTCATCAGCACACAGTACCCAAGCACGATGTGCAGGCTATATCAGCACGAAAAAAGACACAACAATCTGCAATTCAACATGCAAGAGAGACATACAGAGAGCCTACAGCTCACGACTCCAAACCATCTGCGCAAACGATGCCCAAGCACCGTTTGAAGGAGACACCTGTATGAACGACCAACATACCGCACTAGACAGAATAATCTTACATGAGAAAAGAAAAAGTAATGTCACTACTGCCCTTTGGAAGCAGAGTGAACGAACAACCGAAATACCCCACACAGCTTCCAGTGCCATTGAATCCACCAACCTGAGAGGTCCAAGACTTGATGTAGCAAGGGACAGCGAATAGAGGACTCAAAGGCATTTGATTGCCAACGGCCCATAGATCGAATGTGCACATCAGGATAACCATTACTGGCAGCCCACGTTGCCACACCAATTCTGAAACTATGTCCTTTGAAGACTGTGGAGCTTAAATGCAGAAGTACAAGCAACTTTTAACCCTTTACCTAACGTAACGGCCAAAACCGGCCAGCGCTATTCTCAAAAATCTCCAATTAATTTTCATTATTTTTTCATTTTTTGTCTCAAAAACATAGGTTATGACCCCTCGTTGGAACGAGCTTGTCGAGCTTGTTCCAACAAGGGGTCATAACCTATGTTTTTGAGACAAAAAATGAAAAAATTAGTTATTCAATAATTTTTTTTGCAAGTGTCGTCTGCTTTTAGTGTTAGGTAAAGGGTTAAAGATCGTATCAAAATTATGACGAAAAACAGGGGTACCCTGGGGAAAAGCAAAAAGTGGACCACCTGCCACCCCCGCAGAGATAGGCAACGTCATAACAACTGAACAGGACAAAAATCAGCATATGGATGAGACCTAATAGTAACATAATGGGGAGTACTCCCCAGACTATGTTTAAAATGACAAAATAACTCTAAGGCCCAAATCCCCAGGCTGGAAACACACATCCCCCAGCTAAACAACCAGAGACCTGTGTTGTGAAGTTACTGGACATAATTCCACAATTTGAGCAAAAGCAAAAAATGCAATGATAAAAAGAGATTGGTACAAGCTGCACTGATAAGAACTAGCACAGCAACTAGGTAGATTGCAAAGCAATCGATGTAGTAAGGGCAAAGTGAGAGGGAGACGGATATCACTTGATGGACGCAAAATGCTGTATTCCAGCCAACAGTTTCAAGAAACTGCCGAGTTGGACCAGGCAAATTATATATGTTGTGAGTGCAAGTCTCTTGAAATCAGAAACCTGTAAACATGAAAGGGATTCGGCTAACGCATTCGACGTTCCTGGAACATGTTTATCTTTGAACAAAATGCTGTTCTGGAAACAAACTAAAACCATTCGTCGTAACAGATGGAAAAGAGGTACAGATTTTGAAGATTGGGAATTGATACACTGTACGACCGACACATCACAAAAGAAGAGCACACGCTGATTACGTAAGGATGGTGAAAATAAATGTAATGACAAAACAATGGGATATAACTCTAATATCGTGATACTAGTATCCTTGTCCGATGAAGCCCAAGCTCCATAGAACCACTGACACCCAAAAACTCCCTCACAACCCAAGGAAGCTGCTGAATCTGTGTGGAAAACTAATGCATCACTAGACAACCACTGACATTTGAGAAAAAGAGATTTACCGTTAAAACTGGGTAAGAAAATTAGCCACAACTGAAGATCCAACTTCACCTGTGAAGTTATTCATCTCTGGTGAGGAGCCTTGGACAGATACATGTATGTCCATAGTGTTAAGGGCAATACCCAGGAACGTTAAGCATGTAGGTGATGGCGATGTTCCTTCACTGGCAATTGGAACCCCAACCGTGTCACATAACTTCAAAAACTGACTGAGGCACATGTAAAATTGGCATGTGTCTTTCCGAGCAGCTATGAAGAAAAAATCATCCAAAACGTGCAGTATGGGGTGAATCGAATACTTAGCAGCTGCAATCCAATGGAGGGATGAACTGAAACTTTAAAAAAATCTGACAAGAAGAAGCACAACCCATCGAAAGACATTTACCATAATAAAACAAATTATCCTACCTAAAACCAAGAAAGGGGGTAGTCAAGTGAATTAACTGGAATGAGCCAAAAATCCGACTGAATATCTGTTTTGGCCATAAAACAGCCACCACCGAACCGAGAAATAATATCAATAGCATCTTCAATACATTGATAATGAAGTGTGGAAGCCTCTTTGGGTATACTTTATCATACACAGATTCTTCCTGAGGTAATGAAAGATGGTGGATCATATGACATTCACCTGGGAACCACATCAATGGTCGATACTACTAAATTCGGAAAGGAGATACACAGAAAGGACCTGCCAAGAGACCCGCCAGGACTTCTTTGGAAATTGTCCTCTGTACAAGATCTGGAAAATCAAGAACAGACTGGATGTTTTTCGAATCCATACATTGAACCGCACCAGAAATGCTCAGACAAAACCATGTTGTTGGGAAACCATCAACTAAAGAAGAAGCCGATCCTGGGTCGTAACCCAATAACAGTTCACTCTACTTTGATTGGGGTTACTATTGATGGACTTGGAAGTAGGGCTGTCGCGACTATCATTTTTTGTAATCGACTAATCGTGACCAGTAATCAACGGTTAGTTGATTAATAGTCACTTTCCATGATTTTTTAGCAAATCATTCTTCTGTTCGTAAAACTCTGAAAATGACAATGGCACCAGTGTGTTCAGACGAAGTGGGGTTGTGGGAACAACAAATCGGTCCCCACTGAAGCTACATGTAGTCCAATCTTGGACCCACAGTCCGTAATATAATTTTTGGGGTTGGTACATCCTGTAGGACGTACCAACCCCAAAAATAATATTACTGACTGCGGATCTAAATTTGAACTAGATTGAAGCCGATGAATTAAAATGAATTTACCAAAGAACGTTCCTGCATATGTTTCCTTTCTGCAATAAGTTTCTCGAAATTTTGAACATTGAGATCTAAGCATTCCCTCGTCAGTTGTTAAAATTGGATCTTAGTCTGAAGTTCCGAACTTTGAGAAGTGATCTGACGTTCTGACTTTCGTCATAATTTTGTCACTTCCGCACTTTGGGTTTTCCAATGGGTGCATTCGTGTGTACAAGACTGGAGAAATTCAGCAGAATCTATTCTTCTCGAGTAACTGTGAGTGTTCTTTCTTACACAGTCAGTGACAGTCGTACAGTCTTCCGGATATGAATGTTAACTATGGTTAGATATTTAAAGTTATTCACCTTCATTGATCATTCACCTCACAAAACAATGCAATTTAGCCCCGACGTGTAGTAGACGTGTACTGCCTTGAAATTGAACGACGATCGACTAAAAATAAAAAACGTCGACTACTTCAATAGTCGACGGTTAGTCGACTAATCGAATAATCGCGACAGCCCTACTTGGAAGGACATCCGCTGGAGCCCTCATGAAAGGATTGCTCACCCGAGTTACTGATCTTTGGAAACTGAATTATGCCGTGAAAAACTATCGGGGCATTTGGAAGCACTATGATCCCAATTGCAATGGAGGCACTGATGAGAAAAACAACATTTACCCACACACTCAAAGCCATCATGGAAACGGAAGCAAACTCTAGCAAGTGTTCTTTGTGCTTCAATCGGGGATGAAACAGTGCTAACACGAGATAACTTAATCCACTTGGAACTTGGAGATTGAAATACTGTTGACAAATCTTTGACTAACCCCAGTTGCCGATTACACATACTGAAATAATAAGAGAAATTTCACAATAGAAAAGGGGTACTGAGTTCTGAAACATGAAAAGTTGTAATACGAAAATGAAAACAGAGCCAAGCCTGTCCTTATAAAATTACACCAAGATACTGCATAAGCACACAACATGTAAAATCATTAAAGATAACATATATCATGTATCAAATGAATAGACTGCCTACATAGTAGGGTGCATACACACAACGGTGGATCACAACCCATCCACAGCCCCAAAAGGGGTCACGGTGCAAAGTGCATACTAAATTACGGAGGATCACGACCGATCCATAACACAAACTTGAAGACTTCTAAAAGGTCTGGCAAGCACAAAATATGGTGGAATATGCTGTTACCACAAATATGACATGGTAGACCTCAAGCGGTACTACAAAAACGTTCACCGCCCCGATGGCCCTTCCATCCCAGGGTCACAAACCAGTTGATTGAAAATACCACACATCTGGTAATTCAGCAAAGGCAACAATGAATCTTAATGTGGCATCAAACAAAAGGACAAAGTTAACAACATACTCGTAACAAAAGTCAAGGGGGCAGAAATTGAAAATTTTGAAATTCCAGAGCTCAGGCCAGTTTAACTTGGCAAAAAACCCTGAGGTGAAAGAGCATCAGACACGGTGAAAAACTTGTGCAAAAAGCTACATGCAAATGGCAAAAAAAAAAAAAAATAAACGTTATCAAGGACAGGCGAGACCACAACCCACAAGCATATAAACATCAAGAAATGATAACGTTTGCTTAAAGCATATTATTCAAGTACTAGATTATGCTACCACGAATACTGCAGAAGTATTTTTTCATCCCCTCTAGTGTAAATTGAACACAGGTGTTTCAATGCAATGGAGTTCAACCTGCTGTGCAACCAAAATTTTATATTATTTGAGGAGGATGGTAAAACTTCTTCCAAATATTTATTGGTCTCAACAACGTCCGCACAATAATGTCCAACTGACAAATATGGACCACTATGCGGCTGACGGACGACAGTACGAGGAAAGAGCTGGCAAACAAAAACTTTGCAAACACTCTCCTGTTTAGTGGCCAGATCATCTATATTGCTACCTAAACTGAATGGGTGACAAGTGCCTACTTCGTTACCTCCGATCTACAAAATCACTAATTGGGGTTTAAAAAAGTAGCAATATAGCAAAAGCCAAACTCACTAAAATTTGTAATTGTGGCCCCTGGTTTTCCAACAACACGGCATATGACCTTGCGACCTTCATGAAATTTCAAATCCATTTCCGGTGCAAGGCCGTCATCATGACGTGCTTCGCAATTTAAGAATCGGGCAAGACGAACTACAAAAGAATGCCCTAAAAAGAGAACTCGGATCATTTTAACATCTGACATATTGGAATTCAGGGACAGGGTATAAAACTAGAATACCAACATGAAAGATCCACCATAAAATCACAGACCGGCAGGATTTTTTAGCACTTGTCACCTCAACATATTTGTCAGCGAATGAATCACAAAAAGAGATGATCATGTGATCAGAATTCCCTGTAAAATCTCATTGGCCATGACGGCAGCGTGCAAATGGAACTATCCTTTCTAAAACATGATTGAACATTGGGAATCAGTGAAGCAAATAGAGCTCCACTGACCCCAAGTTGATTTGGAATAAACATTATTTAACCCATTAACCCCCAATTGTACTTGAGTGAACCAGAAACATTTATTGCTGCATAAAGTCAACCATCATTCTTCTGGTTTTGTATTTCAGTTTCCTTTTGAATCCCAATGGAAACTGGAAATGAAAATATTTTCTCAGAAAACAGCATGCAAATGTAATTTAGAGGGCTGTTCTGGAGGAATTCTGTGCAGTTTCTTTGGGGTTCTGGAGAGGTCATGATTAGCCGTTGTGCAGAAATATGTGACCTTAAACACCAATAAATAAATAATAAATAAATTTGGGGTTCTGGTGTTCAGGAGAAAAATACTAAATACCAGAACCACCTCGGCAAAGGCGACCATGAGGATGAATTTACTTCTATTCTTGTTCCCTGTAAGGATTATTACAGAAAATAAAATTATTTCATCGTAAAACACTGTGCAAGTGTAATTTAGAGGGGGTTCTGTAATTTTGGAGAACCCCTCCAAAAAGGTGTGTTAAATAACTGAAACGGTTTTTTATTAATGTGTACAATTGCATGCCATCACATGTCTGGTTTCCAAAAGCTGGGTACTGAAAAATAGGCACCAAAAAAATTTAGGCCGCACAGACATGCAGTTTACCATTGAAGCTGTACATCATAACATGCATGACAGCAACAATCTGAAGAGACCGGGTTAATACAGTGAATCCACAAACACAAGTCAAATGTCTGAAAGAAATAAAGCAGCAGAATGCAACATCATCTAATCGACATATCAAAGCAATCATTTTGGCACTTGACTTCTGTTTTCACTTTTGTAGAAGGTGATCCTGATCATCTTCGAATATTAACTGGGAAATTTAAAAAAAAAAAATGAAACTTTATTTTCTTTAAATATTGGTATTAAATAAACTAAAACAACACCCTGCCAGTAGTGGTTTTGAACCAGTTTTTGGACTTTGTAACTGAGGATGCGCGAGTATGATCAAGTAACTTTCATATGAAGATCAGGGACATTGTGGGGGAGGGGGGAGGATCTGCAGCGATTTTGGGGAATAAAGAGGTGGGTGGTTTGGAGCTGGGTGGTGTTTGTTGATAGTGTAAACTCTACATTTAAGGAGCAAATCTCCCCCACCCGCATGAAGCTTAGACACTGTGTTTAACATAAAAGGACCTATGGGACCAGCTGCAATGGATTTAATTTATAAATAACGAACCATGAAGTAATTGCAGTTTATTTCAATGAATCATTAACTGGTAGAATGCCAAATTATTTTTGGTCATAAGAATTTAATCACATATCTTTGCCTTGTTACAATTTAGGGACATCGATTTCAAAGATGCTTTTTGGCTGTACTGTTGTGAAGAGATGAATGGCACCAGTATTTGTCTATGCACATAATTCAGGCCTGAAAATAAGCAGTCTGACATTTGCAGAATGAGGTTCACAGAGGGAGAATTTGATGATGCTCCCCTATACAGTGGACCAATTTATCTCCTGGACACTTCTTTCTGTTTCGTTTTGAGATCATGATTCAGACTGAGGTTCACAGAGGGTAAATTTAGTGATGCTACCCTGCTGTGCAACTCTATTAAAATATTTTTTTGGGGAGTATATAGTCATGGAGTTGTCCGGTTTCCACTCTTTAAGGAAAATTTTGCTTGGCCGACTGAAACCAAACCTGGCGAGTGGGTTTGGCATGATGAGAAGAAGTACCCTATTTATTTTAGGATCATTGTACCAAAGGTCAAGGTCACATTGACCTTGAACTTAATTTTTTATCAGAGTTAGTTTCTGCTCTATAATTAAAGTTCTGCCTGGCCAACTGAAAATAAACTTGGCATGTGGGTTGGGCATGAGAAGAGCCCTATTCATTTTGGGATCATTGTGCTGAAGGTCACAGTGACCTTGAACTTTAATTTTTTAATAAAGTCGGTTTTCACTCTGTAATTAAAGTTCTGGTTTGCCAACTGAAACCAAACTTGGAATGTGGGTTAGGCATGATGAGAGGCATTATTTTGAGGTTATTGTGCAAAAGGTCAAGGTCAAAGTGATCTTGAACTTAAACATTTATCAGAGTTGGCTTCTCCAATTGAAATTTTGCTTGCTCAACCAAAACTAAACTTGGCTTATGGGTGGAGTATGATGAAAGGAAGAACTCTATTTATTTCTGGGTTATTGTGTCGAAAGTAAAGGTCACAGTGACCTTGAATTAAAAGTTTTATCAGTCATGGTTGGTTTTTCCTTTAATTTCTGTCTAATTTAAAATGTTCGCCTGATTGAAAGCAAACATGGCATAATGAGAGGAAAAACCCAATGTATTTTTTTAGGTCATTGTGCCAAATGTCAAGGTCATAGTGACCTTGAAATTAAAATTTTGTTAGTCTGAGCTGGTTTTGACTCTCTTAATTATTAAAATAATGCATTCCCGATCAAAACCTAACTTGGCATGTGAGTTGAACATGATGAGAGGAAAAACCATACATATCTTTAGGTCATTTTGCCAGGGGTCAAGGTCACAGTGACGTTGAACTTAAAATTTTCTCGGTGCAGATCGAAACCAAAGTTGACATGTCAGCAAATGAAATACAGGTAATCTTATCTGTATTATTTGAGTAAATACTACCAACAGTGGCTGTATTAATTTAATGTAATATATTACCAAGGTTACTGCATCAGGTTAATTTTGTGGGGGGGGGGGGAGGGGGTGGGGGGATTGGCCACCCCTGGTGGCAACCTCTAGTTTCTGGGAGGAGAAGTGTAGATCTGCACTGGTGCACCTCGAAAGTGGCTAAAAACCTTTCGACTCTTATTGACAATTAAAACCTGCAAAAAACATAAATCTCCTGTGTCTGACTGGTGCAAGCAGTTTGAATGGAACTCAGCTGCATGCGGAAGGCCTTGATAGTATCAGCCGATCTCGCAGAGGATGAAAGTCATTTTTTCTGTTTTTTAGCTCCTCTGACTGAAAGTCTGGATGAGCTATAGTGATCACTCACCATCCATCGTCCGCAAACGTGTTTGCACCTGCTCCTCCTACATGTAAACCGCTGAACCAATTTTAGTTATATTTGAGGTGATTGCTTGTTCTGACATTGCATTTTGTTGGGTTTTTTTTCAAATCAACTTGCCCAGCCCATAAAATAAAATCCACCAAAATTCTTAAAAAATGTTCTTCTCATGAACCAGTGGTTACAATGACCTGATATTTGGTATGGAGCTTCCTTTTGAGGTGTAGAATCAATTTGTTCAAACAAAGTTAGTGGATCAATATTTATTTGCCCTGCCCAAAATTTCTGTTATCTGAATCAATGGTACAATTTGAACCAAATTTGATATGTGCTATTATTGAGTCACAAGTACTTGATTCAGGCCAAAAAAATGTTTCCAGTGTCCTGGGTACCTCAAGAACCAAAAATAAAAATATTTTCAAATGCCTCTATTTTCCAAACCACACAGAACAGAGAACTGTTATTTGGTATGAAGCATCCCTAGGACCAGTAGACTTGAATGGTAAAAAATATTGTCATCGGTCAGGGTGTTCTATTGGGGTCAGCATATTACAAAAATTAAAAGAAAAATCTTCACAACTGCTGATCAGAATCTTTTGATATTTGGTCTACAGCATCGGGGGAGGGGGGAGGAGTGGGGCTGATATAAAAGTGTGTTAAATTGAAGTCCCTTGGTTCATATTTGGTGTCAATATGGTGGGGGAGGGGGGGAGATAAAAGTGTGTTAAATTGAAGCCCCTTGGTTCATATTTGGGCTCAGTACAGGAGCCCAAATTTTTAACTTAAGGCAATATGAGCAATGATCTTTAAAAACACTTCTTCAGATCCGCCAGTCAGAATGCTTTTATATTTAGTATGCAACATCTGTAGGGAGGTCAGATTCAAGTTTGTTCAAATCGAGTGACTTGGTTAATATTTGGGCTCCCATGCAGGGTTTCCGCTGTACCAGCACAGCGACTGTCTACCTGCCGCATTTCCCCACCAGAGAACCTTCCAAACATTTATCAAGATGTTAAAATTCACACTGAACTGTCTGATCCCTGAGAAATAATTGACTCACACATTTTTGAAGTTCCATTACTAGACTTCTTTTGATGATTTCTGTAGGCAAATATCATAAAAAAATGACTGAAGAACTGTACTCTGATGGCGCATATTGTTCCATGTGTACTGCAAAACTTAATCAACCCCTAATTAAAGGCTAGACAAACTGTAAACAACAACCTCATTGAATGTTAAATGTGTCACATCACAAAACGGTGTGATTTGTTTGGTCAGTATGTGCACTACATAATGCGAGTTCTAAAACTTCTTTCAGTAGAAAATATCATTATGTTTTGTTTTCTGACCAATCTTATTTCTCCAACATTTACCCAAACAAGCACGTGTTGAAAATGAATGAACGTCTGTAGATGTACTTCCGCCTGCAGCATTAATTAAAATGACACAACAGTTTGCTGGTATACTGTTCACACCTCATTTGTGTGTTTTAATTAATGTAATGGAATCTCGAATTTATTTTCTTAAAAATTACAGAAGCGTGAAAAAGACAGCTTCTTGTTTCCAATTTAGAAGTGTGAAAAAGCATGAGTGCGATAGCACTCCTCAAATCAACACCACTGAAATTTATTGTGTAAATGAATGATTTTTCATCTGAATTTCTCTTCATTGGTCCTTATTCTTACACAATTACCGACTCTCAAAATGTGAAAACCTACACAAATTTCGCTGCGAAAAAAATAAAAATATCCCCCAGATGCAAGGATACAAAGGTTTTGGGACCCATTTAAAGTTTTTCTATCAGACTCAAGTTTGTTCCTAGTTCCTGGGTTGACATTTGATCTCCCAAGTTTTGCATCAATGGAAATCGGAGCATTATTTCTGTGGTAGCATCCCAGTACTATAAAAAAAATCTTCTGGCATGGACAACAGAGTTATAAATAATTAAATAACTTCAGTCCTTTGTAGTGTTAATTAGCTATAGATGGTTATTAAATCCTTCTTTAAACAACTATTGTCAGGTGAGTGCCTCAGGCCCCATGGGGCCTCTTGTTTTTTATTGGAGGTTAATGATTCTTTTGACTGCAAGATGCCCACGTGGGGGCACGGTGACGCTGTGTACTAAGGCATACTGCATGTCGATGGTGCACCTGTCTTCAGCCAATGCTAACCCTGCTTGTGTGGAGTTAGTATGTTGGGGAGCTGACAATTGCTCACTGTTGCTCGGTGGTTCTCTCTGGGTACTCCGGCTTCCTCCACCCGTAAAACTGTTGTGGTCATGATTAGCCATTGTGCAGAAATATGTGACTTAAACAACAGTAACTAAATAATAAATAAATAATATTTGACTGCAAGATTAAATGCCTTGCCCGAGGACACGGCATAGTTGGCACTGATCAGGTTTGAATCGTGCAGCTTTTGGTTTGAAATTCAAGGAGCTAACCACTAAGTTAATAATGTTCTTCTTGGAAGTCTGTTCCAGTTACATATGGTGCACAGGTAAATGAAGTATTTTGCCAAATGTAGGTTGCAGGTACAGTGAAATCCTGTTAATTGAATAGCCACTTTTCCAATGAAAATTATTCAATAAACAGGAGTATTCAATTAACAGGGATTGTGTCACTTGTATTCTAGAGATAAACTTAGCATTTATCTATCAAGGAGCTCTGTCAAACAAGATATAATAGATTAGATGCCTGCATTTGATATCCTGAGGCCAAATAGGTCTATAAACAAAGGAAAACTGGGGAGAGTCGGGTAATTTCTCGACAGGTTACAAGATTTTTGTTCAATTAACAGGCGTTTACTCTATAACCTATATTCAATTAATGGGTCAGATATGTACTGGAGGTATGTTAAATGGTTTTGTGTTGGGAAATTATTGTCAGTTAACAGGGTTATTCAGTTAAGAGATATCCAATTAAGTGGGCTCCACTGTATTCCAATCTCCAAGTGTTAAATAGGATGCAGTGATGTTATTTATATTCATGACATGCGTCGCAGAGTGCTGGTTGTGTAATCGTCAGTCGCGAATCTGCATGCTCTTCTCTGTGCATTCGAGCAGTCAAATTCTTAACTGGTTGAGTGCTAGAACACACTATTACATGTAGAGCTTTAAAAAAATAAGGGTACCAGAGGAAAAGCCAACATTATCCTTGCTCTTGTTTCATGCAATATTTCAGTCATATGCAAATAATATTTTGCTCATATAAATTTGTTTCATCATGGGCACTCTTCAATAATTTGTAATAAAACAAACATGGATGAACAAATTCAGACCACCAAAAATAATATAGCCCTCAACCAGTTGAGGAAGAATACACGTGGGACAGCTTTTTCAGAGCAATATAAAAGAGGCTGTTTGTGTCTGTAGGGGGACTTAAGGGTTAAGTTTATGAGAAGTAAGCAAACAAAGCAATTAGATATTTAATTCTGTTGCATTTCTTTCTTGACAGGTGAGATTCTACAGTGTTATTGGGTGGAAAGCAGACTGGGTCACAATCCGGTCAAAATTACCTGTCCTCTTTTGTAATCACAGTACTGTAGTAGGGAGTACGGTGGCTCAGTGGTAGACTGTTTGGATTTCTATGCTAGAGGTCCTGAGTTTGATCCCCTTCCGTGATGACCCGCTTTGCGTCCTTGGGCAAGGCACTTTATCCTGGTTGCCTACATGGTGGGGGGAGGGGGGGGGGGGAGCATGATTACGCCGTGTACCAAGGTGTACTGCATGTCGATGGTGCACATGTCTTCAACCGCTGTAACCCTGCTTGAGCGGAGCTTGAACAGAGTTAGAATGTTGAGGAGCTGACAGTTGCTCATCAATGCTCGGTGGTTCTCTCCGGGTACTCTGGCTTCCTCCACCCATAAAACTGTCACGGTCACGATTAGCCATTGTGCATAAGTATGTGACCTTGAACACCAATACATAAATATAAATAATAAGTACTGTAGTAGCCACAACGTTCAGATTCCTGAACTCTGTAAATCACATGATCTTGATGGTCAACATTATTGTTGAATGATCCAGAAACAAGCATGTTCCAATAAGACTGAAATCCTCACCCTTTGATGGGATGATAGCTTGCATAGTTTTCTCTGTTTATGGATCCATCAGCATATGTTAGCGTTAAATGTCACCACACGTATTATTCGAAATGACATTGCTTGTTTTGTAATTATTCCTTCAGTGACTTGAAAACTGCTTCATTTTTCTAGATTTTTCACATGTCTGGGACTGGCAGACGATGTTCCAAATGAAAGTTTTGTTAAAATTACAAATCAGTTTATGATTTGATTTTGCACTAAGGTGGAATGACCTCGATCTTTATCTGATTGGTTGACTATTTTTCCAATGAAGTCATGGGGTACTCAGGCAGGGGGCATTATTCATTCAACTTATTAACCCTTTGAACCCCAGCGGCCGCTTTTCCATCCAGGAACATGATGCGTCATAACGTCATTATATAGGATGGCTGTTCAGTAAATATTGTGGGGTAGACCAATCAGTATTTTCAACGTGCAGCCTGAGGCTGCACATTGAAAATACAGATTGGTCTACCCCAAAAAACAAATATGGACTCTTCTAATTGCTGCCATTGAACTGGCATGGAAGATACCACAAGAGTTCAAAGGGTTAAAAGTTGCCTTGTTCATTTCATGATGTGGGTTTTGGTGTATGGGTAGGGTTTTATTGGAACAGATACGTTATTGTGATGAATTGATGGTAACATAGTCTGAGGTTTGCAACTCAGATCTTATGTTCAATCTAAAAGGCCAAAATCAAAGACTGGATGTCGCCACTCATGATGTAATTTAACGTACAGCTTCCTCTGCATCTCTCGGTTGAACATAAGCTGTGAGCTGAAAACTTCAGACCATGCTTTCTGTCAATTCATCACAATAACTTATAAAGTTGGTTTTTTTTGCCCAATTTTCTACATGTAATATGTTTTAAAACTTTTTATGATTTAGGAAAAAGTTGAGAGCTGAAATTGGCAAGCTGCATCCATGTTTAACACCTGATGATCAAAATGAAATTATACCCCCAAAAGAACCAATGACTGTAACCAAACTGAGCACTCATTCTGGAGATACTGTGGTTGTGTACTCTGTCGGAAATAATCCAGTTTTTTTCGAAGCTCAGAGGACTCTCTTTCCAACAGGTAATAAACTGTGTTGTTGTAATACTCTGTGGTGCATGCAGTGTTGGAATGTTTTATACTGCATTTCTGAGGGCAAGTAAATGATGATTTATATGACAGCCATACATGGGGAATCGATTACAGTGGAACCTTGTTACCTGAATAGTCAATTTGCCAGTGAAAAATATTCAGTTAACAGGAGTATTCAATTAAGAAGAAGTTGATAACTTTCCTGTATTCTGGTGATGAACTGACCATTTATGCTATTGTATCTTGCCACAAGATACGTAGCTCGGGGATACAAGATACAAAAAGAATAACCCTTTGGGCCTCATTCAGGCAGAGGGCACTCTCTGTTGCAAGGCAAAGACCTGCGAAAAAATTTTAATGCCCCAAAATAATTAGCACTCTGCCACTCTACTGCTCTTTGGTTATAAATAAGAGTTCAGTTTATATTTTTATTTATTTGTCAGGCATATGTAGCTCTGGCAATCAAAATTAATGAATTTTACACTTCATCAATTTTGGATTAACCTTTTACCCAACGTAACGCCAAAACCGGCCAGTGCTATTCACAAAAATTGCCATTTAATTTTCATTATATTTTCATTTTTTTTGTCTCAAAAACATAGGTTATGACCCCTCTTTGGAATGAGCTCGTTCCAATGAGGGGTCATAAACTATGTTTTTGAGACAAAAAATGAAAAAAATTAGTTATTCAAAAATTTTGTTTGCAAGTGTCGTCTGCTTTTCATGTTAGGTAAAGGGTTAAATCAATTTATATTTATAAATCAGCTAAGCATTGATTTTAAAATCTCATTTCTTGTCTTCATTAAGCTGTATTGTTAAAATTTTCGTGCAGCTTTATTGTGGAATTTGTCTATTTATGTTGTCCATTGGGATCAAGTTGACCGCATTGATCTGTTATTTTATGTTTTAACAGCCATGGGCTTGTAAGATAAGAATATTAACTTGTTGAGCTTCCATTGGGCATCTTGCAAATAATTGATAAAAAATCTTGCAGTGATTTACTTCAATTGATGCATTTTACACACATTTTTGCAGCAGATTACTTCACCATGTGCAAGGGTTTATTTTGAACATTTTCCACTTTTGTGATCATAATATTGTCTGGCATTCTAGTTTTTATGTCCCCGACCCTCTCTGAGGCATTGTGTTTTCACCATGTCTGTCCATCCGTCGTCCATCCTTTAACTTTTGGTTTCTGTCTAATAACTAAAGAACTGCTTATTTGATCAAATCATTTTTTTTTTTTTAATTTTTTTTTTTAATTTGGGTTTAACGACACATTAACAGCCAGGGTCATATCATGTCGGTGACAGTTTTACGGGTGGAGGAAGCCGGAGTACCCGGAGAGAACCACCGAGCAACGACGAGCAGCTGTCAGCTCCCCAACATCGTAACTCTGAACTCTGCACCGCGGCACAGGCAGGGTTAGATTGTTTGAAGACAAGTGCACTATCGACGTGCAGTACGCCTTAGTACACAGCGTCATCGTGCCCCCATGTAGGCAAGCGGGGTGAAGTGTCTTGCCCAAGGACTCCACGCGGTTGCCGCAGGTGGGATTCGAACCGAGGACCTCTCGGCTTGCAGCCTGCACCTCTACCTACTGAGCCACCGCGCCCCCGATCAAATCATAATATTAAGGGTTACTTGTGGATGACTAGACAATGCTTCCTTTCGATTTTGGTCCAGCTGGCCAATTCAGTATGGCCACCATGGTGGCCTTATTGAATTTGGTTGCCATCCAATAACTAATGAATGCCGACTCGAATCATTTTTATGCCCCTGGCCTCTTTCAGGAGAGGGCATTATGTTATTGCCATGTCCGTTGTCCGTCCGTTAATTTTCGCATTCCATCAATTAACTAAAGTTCTACCAACTGGATCTTTACCAAACTTCATATGTGGGTAAGGTATGATGAGTGGAAGAAGTCTATTTATTTGGACCATGGTGTCCCAAAGCTGAAGGTCACACTGACCTTCAATGTTAAATACACTTGAAATTGGTTTCTGCTCTATAACTAAAATTTTTACCAACCAGATCTTTACCAAACTTCATATGTGGGTTAGGTATGATGAGTGGAAGGAGCCTATTTATTTTGACCATGATGTGCTAAAGGTCAAGGTCATAGAATCCTCCAATGTTAAATACACTGAAAATTGGTTTCCGCTCTATAACTAAAGTTCTACTAACTGGATCTTTACCAAACTTCATATGTGCATTAGGTATGATGAGTGGAAAAGCCTATTTATTTTGACCATTTCCGCTCTATAACTAAAGTTCTGCAAGACTGATCTTGTTTTTTTTTTAGATCAACTTGTTAAGTTCTGCAAGACTGATCTTGTTTTGTTTTTTTTTAGCTCAACTTGACAAAGTCAAGTTGAGCTATTGCCATCACTTCTCATCCATCGGCATACTACATACGTACGTACGTTAGTATGTCAGTACGTACGTCCACAATTTCCTTTGGCACACCTCACAGGTCGCATTTATGATCAGATCGATTTGAAACTTGCTTGTTTGGGGTGACCTCTAAATGGGAGCTATCGATTTTCTTCAATTTCCGTCAAAAAATGTTGCTGCGGCCAATGTTCTTAGAACTTAGTTCAGTCAGATCTCAGTATTTCCCTTTGGCACACCCTACAGGGCACATTTATTATTGGATTGCTTTAAAACCTGGCATGCTTGTTTAGGGTGACATCTAGATGGGAGCTATCGATTTTCTTCCATTTCCGTCAAAAAATGTTGCCACGGCCACAGTTCTTAGAACTTAGTTTAGTCAGACCACAATATTTCCCTTTGGCACACCCTACAGGGCACATTTATGATTGGATTGCTTTGAAACCTGGTATGCTTGTTTGGGGTGACCTCTAGATGGGAGCTATCGGTTTTTTCCCATTTCCGTCAAAAAATGTTGCTGCGGCCAACATTCTTAGAACTTAGTTTAGGCAGAAGACCTCAATATTTCCCTTTGGCACACCCTACAGGGCACATTTATGATTGGATTGCTTTGAAACCTGGTATGCTAGTTTGGGGAGACCTCTAGATGGGAGCTATCGATTTTCTTCCATTTCCGTCGAAAAATGTTGCCGCGGCCAACATTCTTAGAACTTAGTTTAGTCAGACCTCAATATTTTCCTTTGGCACACCCTACAGGGCACATTTATGATTGGATTGCTTTGAAACCTGGCATGCTTGTTTGGAGTGACCTCTAGATTGGAGCTATCGATTTTCTTCCAGTTCCGTCCGTCAAAAAATGTTGCCACTGGCAACGATCTTTGAACTTAGTTTAGTCAGGCATCAATATATTCCTTTTTGGCATGCCCTATAGGGCACATTTATGATCAGATCGGTTTGAAACTTTGTATGCTCGTTTGGGGTTACATCCTGGAGTTAGTATGTTGGGCAGTCTGGCAGTTACTAGCCATTGCCTGTTGGTTCTCTCTGGGTACTATGGCTTCCTCCACCTGCAGAATTAGTATATACCTTACTTTAAAGAAGAACATTTGTATGATACATGTGTTGAGCCTTACAGATACAAATATAGATCCTGGAAATTCGTCATTCAGGTTCGATCTTGAATGTCCTGGAAAAATCCTTGAATTTCATACTAAATTTGCAGTATGATCCATGATGTTCAATATTTTTATACTGTACCAATGACCCAGACTTAGCTGGTGCTAACTCTAACAAAACCAGGGCCAAACACAAATTTTGCCCCCCAATCCCCAAAATTTGCATCCAAAACAAAAAGAAATCATGTCCTAAAGGACCTCCATACTACGCCTCTACTGCGCATGCGCAGTGACGCAGACGTCCCGAAATTGGCGCCAAATATCATTCTCTGTTTGGCCCTTCATCAGTCAACATCTCACTGATCTTTGTGCTTGTAAATCTCAGTTTAAAGGATGCCAGACACGTAATTTTTGGAGAAAATGTGATTCTAAGGAGGATAGAAGGAGGAGAGGAAAAAGAAGTGACAAAAAATAATCAGGGCTGTACTTAAAATTTTTTGATGAAATTATGTTAAGTTGCCTATTTTCGAGGCATGGGCCTCTTGTTGTCATTCTTGCTAATTGTTGCACTGCTTATTCAGTGTTTCCTCTCCCCTAGCCTTCTAAAGTCCCCCCTTGCAATTCTCCCATGTTTTTGGCATATTTTTGAGAAATTTCATTTCTAAAATTTCCTGGGAGAGTTGCTTGGTTACAGAATGTTTTCTGTTATTTTCCCCATAGTTACGTTTTCACCCATGGGTGTATAACGTTTGTGTTCTGCATCTTCCATCTGATGTTCTACAGATTCTCCCCTGGGAGTCTCTGTTTTGCATCAGATAGAGCGTAATTGATGACTGATTCCGGGCCAGCTTTTTCAGTGCCTGGAGTCATGTTTTCTGGTGTTTTTACACTGTTTGTTTTCATTGGCAACAGCCTTTTTTGAGGGGGGCTGTTTGCCTTTGCTGTAGTTTATCTCACTATAAGATACATTTTTATTATCCGAAAGTGTCTCATTAATTATTTAATATAAATTTAAAATTTTTGACCACACTTTGCCATCAGATCCATCGGGGCTCAACGTTACTTTTCAGCAACTTGGGCTTCGCTGAAAAAATATTTTTTCAAAATTATTTTGTTTTGCAATTGTTTTTTCATTTATTAATGGATCATGTTATTATGTATCTTTGTGTCAGGGGTTTTTGCGAGTAACTAGGACTTATTGTTGTTCTTTCACAATGAAGGGACGTTGTTCAAATTGTAATAGGAAGAAATCTTCCTCTGACTTTCATGATCATTGTATTAATTGTAGTCAGTGTTCTCGCATTAATCCCTGTCCTGTATGTGAACATTGGGATGAGAAACATTGGAAACGTGTGTCACGATATGTTGTTTCTGGAGAAAGAGCGATTCCGGCTCTTTCTCTGCAAGGTCACTCTACTCTCTCAGTTTCTATTTCAGAGGAACCAGAACAGGGTGATGTTTCCATGTTATCTTCTTCAAGTGTGCGTCCGTCATCACAAATGAATTCAGAGTTAGCGGCAAAAGTGCTCATGGAGATTAGACAAATGTCGTCCGCTAGCTCGCCCGGTGTAGCGTCCATTCACCGAATGGTTCGGCAGCCGGGTTCGTCCGATGCGGTCCAATTGGAAATTTTGGGTGATGCGAGCACTATAAACATAATAGATGCACACCCAGTGACGGCGGATAGTAAGCGAGAACGGAGGAAGCCTTTGAGTCCGGTTCCTAGCTCGTCCAGGTCCAGCCGGGCCGCGAGCAAGAGAGGCCCCTCTCTCGTACAACAACATCTGGGACCAGATGTTGTGGTACAAAATGTGTCTTTAGCGGAGCATACGTCCGTCGCTCGGGACGCTCCGTTGTATAAGCACTCCGCAGAGACTGTTAAGGCTTCCTCTTCTCGTCAGCGCACACGACCGCACCTTGGCTGCGTGACCGCCGATATATTACCAGCTTCGCCGATGAAGGATTCTTCGGCGACCTGGTCACACCATCCGGCAGCCAGGGATTCGAGACCGATGGACTCTGGACGTTCGCATAGGAAAAGTATGCGGGAGCCATCTGATGCGGAGCTGCCCTCGGCAAAGCAGGGAAAGACTGCGCCTCCGCAGGTCTCGACGCCGGACATTCTTGTGCAGATAGCACAGCTTATCGCAGCATCCCAGCAGCCGACAGAAACGGTGTCGGATCGAGAATTATCCAACGGCGCTGGGTCGGTACGCTCCGCCGAAGCATCGGGGGCGGACGACCGGGAACATCATGAGGTCCGACCGGATGGTGAAAGGGATACGGATGACTTGGAGCTATCCCTTTCGGAACAACATAAAGCTGCCGTGGACTTCATACGGCACTTTCTCCCTCAAGTTGTTCCGTCGGGCCAGACTGCTGCGCTTCCGGACAAGAGAATTATAGCGTCATTGGACTCTGAATTTTTTGAGCGGTTCAGGGACATCGCTCCCGAGTTTCCGTCACAGTCCAATAATGTTGCAAGAACATTTGAATTATTGAACGATGCTATATTTAAACTTGCTTCCAGGACGGGGAAAGCAGGTTTCTTGTCCGCTAATACTCTCAACCTGCCTTTCATTAATGCAAGGAATAAATTCGATACGGCAGGACAGGGTATACCGAGAGTTCCTCTGCGTATGGACGACGAGGCGGAAGACTTAGAGCTATCATTACCGTCGTCAGCTTCTATTCCAACCGCGGTGTTGGAAACAGCTATTGCGTCTAACAGAGCCAATTTAGATGCCTTATCTTACGCAGATCACCTTACTAAGGCGTTATCACTGCGCCTTCAGGGGAAAGAGTTTCAGGATATACAATCCTCTTTAAGACTTCTTTCAAGGGCAGTAGCTTATTCCACGTGTAACTCCACCCTTTCAGTGGCAAATCTGGAGTTGGTTAGACGTGACGCAGCCCTAGCTACATCCACACTAGTGGATTCTAAGGTGAAGAACTCTCTTAGAGTCGCTTCGGTCTCAGGAGAACTTCTCTTTGACGGCAAGCTTTCCGCTATTTATGATAAAATTAAAAAGAAAGCTAATGATTCTCTGTTGTTCAGATCTGCTCCTAAGAAGTCGGATACAGCAGACACGAATAAGACAGGCACTTCTGGGTCTAATGCGCCCAAGAGAGGTTCCTATAGAGGTTCCGGTGCGTCCTCTTGGTCTTATTCGAGAGACCGTCAGGATAGCGACTCTCGTTCGGGACGTCCTTCAGGCCGGGACAATCGGTCGGACGCCCCGAGGTCGACGAGGCGAGGTGCGGGTCGTGGAAGACGTGGTTTCTCCTACTGCAGGCCTCGCAGGTCCAGGAGGTGATGGCTTAAACCTCTATCGCGTTCCGGTTGGCGGAAGGTTGTCGAGCTTTTCACAAGAGTGGGCGTCGATTACGGACGACCCTTGGGTGAGAGGAGTGACTTCGGAAGGTCTAAAGATATCCTTCAAACGAAAGCCTCCATTAACTCGAAGTCCAAAGTGGACTCATCTTCCGTCAAATCCACAGAAAAGAGACGCTCTGTTATCAGAGGTGCAGTCTCTTTTAATGAAGAACGCGGTAGAGGTCGTAGAAAACCAGGAATCTCCGGGATTTTACAGCCATCTGTTTCTGGTTCATAGATTTGAGCTGGATAAACAAGCTGATCGTCGCTCCGAAGTTTTATATGGAGACGATTCGATCGGTCAGAGCGAGTATTCGGGTGAACGATTATGCAACGAGCATAGATCTCAAAGATGCGTACTTTCACGTCATGGTACATCCGACATTCCGAAAGTATCTACGCTTCGCAGTCCTAGGAGTGGTGTATCAATTCCGGGCAATGTGCTTCGGATTGAATCTAGCACCCTGGGCTTTCACTCGGGTAATGAACTCGGTAATGATCTACTGCCGAGTTCATTCGTCTGCGGTAACGTCGGCCTACCTGGACGACATTCTTCAGAGGTACGGCAACGAGTTAACGCTTCAGAACGATGTTCAGAATCTTCTTCTATTGCTCCGACGTCTCGGTTTTATAGTAAACGAGGAGAAGTCGGATCTGGTGCCGTCCAAGTCATTCACTCATCTGGGAATGAGCTTCGAGACGCACAACAATCTCGTTCGTCTGCCGTTAACCAGAGCGAAATTAGTCAGTTGTTACGCTCGCTATTGTCTGCACGCAGACAAAGTCACGGCGAGAGAATTAATGAGACTGATAGGTCTGTGCGGAGCCGCCGCGGATCTCATTCCGATGCGGCGGTTACGCACACGTCCTCTTCAAATATTCCTGACTCAGAATTGGAGTGTGAAAATTCATTCGCTCGATGTAGACGTTCTCTTGTCAGATCAAGTGAAACAAGAGATTCAGACTTGGGCAAACATTCAGTGGTTAACTCAAGGAGTTCCGCTGCAGTTGCCGGATCCGAGTTTTACCGTTATGACGGATGCCAGTCAAACAGGTTGGGGTGCATCATTAATCCCAACGGATTCGAGATGCCAGGGTCTTTGGGATCCGCAATTCCTGTGCAAGCACATAAACATCAAGGAAATGATGTCAATTTGGCTTGCGTTATGTCACTGGATGGACATTATTCACGATGCTCATGTCCAAATCCTATCCGACAATACGACAGTAGTGGCGTATATACGGAATCAGGGAGGCACTCATTCAGTTCCGTTGTTCAATCTAATGGAAAGAATCCTTCTGTTTGCGTTAGAACATCACGTTCTTCTTTCGGTCCGTCACATACCGGGTCGTCTGAATGTGCTAGCAGACTCCCTTTCACGAAAGGGTCGCTTGTTGCCGTCGGAGTGGACTCTCAACAAACAAGTATTCAATCAGATTTGCTACCAATGGGAACGGCCAATGATAGACTTATTTGCGACACATCTCAACAATCAGTTGCAGACGTATGTGTCTCCGTGTCCGGATCCAAGAGCATTTGCAGTAGACGCTCTGTCGATCCCTTGGGACGGAATGATAGGATATGCGTATCCTCCAGCGCCGTTAATTCAACAAGTATTGCTAAAGATAAAACAATCTCAGTGCAAGATTCTGTTGGTAGCATCTCTGTCGCCACAGAGACCGTGGATAAATCTACTCAGGTGTCTGTTGTGGGACCTACCGCGGAAGCTTCCTCCACGGGAGGATCTTCTTTCGCAGGGGAAATCGCGCCAACTCCATCACAACCCGCAAGGTCTCAACCTTCACGTTTTTCCGTTGTGCGGTCCTTCTTGCATGGCAAGCACTTTACAGGACGAGCAGTGGACGCGATTTCTAACTGTAGGAGGACCTCCTCTTCGCTAAACTATGCGGCTAAGTGGAAGGTTTTTTGTCGTTGGTGTAGGGATCATTCTGTAGATATATTCGATCCCTCTATACCAGACATTGCAAACTTTCTAGTATACTTGTTTGACGAAATCAAACTGCAGCCTGTTACTATAAAGGGTTAGAGATCTATGTTATCTGATACCTATGCACATCATGATAGTTTACAAATTGGATCTAATGTCTCTTTATCGAAGTTGATTAGAAACTTTTCGATAAATAGACCCAGAACTCTTAGATTAATTCCTAAGTGGAATTTAGCTTGGGTTCTCCTTAAATTGAAGGAAAAGCCATTTGAACCTCTTGGGACAGTAGATTTCAAATTCTTATCTTATAAGACAGCTTTTCTCTTAGCTTTCTCTTCTGCTAGAAGAGTCAGTGAGCTTCATGCACTATCGGTGGATGATTCTCATTATCGTAGTGTTGGGAACACTATCACCTTCACTACTAATGTGGGTTTTTTAGCTAAGAATCAGGCTCCTAATAAATATCCGGAACCTATTGTTATTAAGGCTCTTCCGTCTTCAGACGGGCGTAGGCCTTTACTCTGTCCTGTTAGAGCACTACGTATCTATAAACAGAGATCTCAGTTTATCAGAAAGGGACGGAAACGTTTCTTTCTGTCTTTGATGCCTAATAGAAAGGACATTTCAGTCCATTCTATTGCTAGATGGATTCAGTTGACTATCCGTACTGCTTATGAAGATTTATCTTCTTCTCAGCAGTCTGTGCTTAAGATTTCTGCTCATGAAGTAAGAGCTCTTTCTACTTCCTGGGCTTATGCTAATAGTGTTGCTATTACAGATTTAATGAAGGCTGCTTATTGATCTCAGCCATCCACATTTACGAATTTTTATCTCAGAAATATTGAGTCCATTTCTGGAGACCTGCATTGTTTAGGTCCGTTATCTGTTGCTCAGAATGTCGTCCACGAAACAGTTGCAACTATAGTTATGCAGGCTTTCTGTTCCGGCAGTGACTCCGTCCGGCTGCCCTCTTTGCTCTGGGCTATTTGACCCAGGGCAAGGGGAAGGGGGGGGGGGGGGGTGTTCCCTTAGGTCACCTGCTTTATAGTGAAAAACAAGGGAATGCCTCCTCCAAGTCAGTATTTCTGAGTCGCTTCCGGGATGGTTTTAAAGTGTAATATTAATGTTTAAATTCATTCATGTCTTATTTTTAAAGTGTAGCTCGGTGTGAAGCATTTGTATATGTCAAGTGTCAAACGGGCTTTAATATACAATACTCGGACACTTTTAAATGACTATAAAGAGTCTCAATTCTCTGGACTACTTTATTTATTGGCTTGCTTTAAAAATAATTAGTATAAGGGTTATACTGGATGTTAATAGAGAACATGAATGTTATTGTACTCAATTATTAAGGGTAGTGTATCTTTCTAATTTAATATTAAATAAGAAAGATACATGTAAAGCCTAATACTCCTTTTCTCCTTAAGGGGTTACCTTTTTACTATATAGTTGAGCTTATTGGATTTTCCTCTATGTCCTAGGCCCTCCAGCCTGTTTACTATTCAGCTAAGTCTGGGTCATTGGTACAGTATAAAAATGTTAAAGAATTTATAGTAATTTATATATTTTTTATACTTACCAATGACCCAGACGGGGATGGCCCTCCCTGGAGTTGGGAACTCTTGCCTTCCCGCTGAGTACATAGCGCTGACCAGGCACTGCCAGTAAGAATGATATTTGGCGCCAATTTCGGGACGTCTGCGTCACTGCGCATGCGCAGTAGAGGCGTAGTATGGAGGTCCTTTAGGACATGATTTCTTTTTGTTTTGGATGCAAATTTTGGGGATTGGGGGGCAAAATTTGTGTTTGGCCCTGGTTTTGTTAGAGTTAGCACCAGCTAAGTCTGGGTCATTGGTAAGTATAAAAAATATATATAAATTACTATAAATTTTTTAACTTTTCCACCAAAAATTTTTTATTATGCAGCCTAAATTTATCACCTGACAATCAAGAAGTAAGATTTTTTCACAGAGTTCAGGTAGATCAAACAATAGTTTTTACCCATAACCCTTCAGAGCCAAAATTCAACTTTGACAAACTTTATTGCCTCAGAAACAACTTCCCAAACTTACAATCACATGGAGATATTCCAGGTAATAAGCAAGCTACTTGTGCCATGTATATATACAGGCAGCCAAGATTGGACAATCTAGGTGAAGGTTTGGTGGAATTTAGTCAGAAATGGCCTCCTGGCAAGTTTTCCAACCCATCTTCACCTTTTTTTTAACCTTAGAGTTGTGCAACCCATCTGATTTCACCATAGGAATCCTTCGAAGTGAAGTAGAACTTGATTTTGTGGTAAACAATTTCTGTTGCACTGGTACAACAGGACCTGGTTATTAACACCCGGGGTGCAATAAAATGTACAGCGAAGGTATAAATAGTTAGGGATGCAGACCAGACTGCTTTTTCCGTACATCCGAGGTTTGCATTCTATACAGAATAAAAAATTTTCTGGCCCACAATACAGGTTTAGAACTGAGACTGGAAATGCTGAAAAGTCAGATAGTGCAAAATATTTTCGAACTTGAATTTGGCAGTGTAGAAGTGTATACTGCAAGATAGAAAATCGTATGGTTTGATTTAAATGTCAACTGGAAATTGGGGATGCTGCTTACCTCTAACAATCAGTGGAAGGACTATAATATTTTTTAACAAGAAATGGCTGTCTTGGGTGTGACAATTCTGGGCAGAAAATATAAGTACAAGACTTGTGATCATTACACATGAATTAAAGTGATTTCTGTTTGAAAATCAATAATAAGAAATGGCTAATTTTGAAATCTGCTTTCGTTGGAAAAGGAAATCTCTTGGTCCGATTGTAAAACTGAAAAATGTAGGTGGTGATCCAATTATTTGGTGTTAGTGGTCATTTTTGCATGAAGGCTTTTCCCCTGGAAATCTCAGTCTCAATAATTACAAATAACCCAAGAATGCCTCCCAGCTAAGTGATACTCTAGTGTAAAGATCATTGTCTCCTGTTTTGAAGGACTATGGTATCAGGAATGCACAATGTTGTTTAAATTTAAGATGATTAGAAAGAGTGTTGTTTTCAAAATGGGAGTTATGTGCCTTGTTATATTCATATTTCTATAATGGGAACTGGTCAGGATCAATCAGAACAGTTATTACATATCATTCATCCAACTTACATGTTCCGTTATACCATGGCTGAATTTGGAAAATTTAATTATTTTTTTTTTTAACTAATCTCATGTTTGTGGATGAACAATCATCTTGAATATCTCTAGGACTTACAGGGGCTATGCATGCTCATTTCATCATATTTATACTCCCACTTTGTAGAAGTGTGTGCTGTATAGTCAACACCCCATAAGCCTGAACATCCAAAATTCTTGTGTGTGCAACTCCTCCTACATTTTTTAAATGATTTTGATGAAACTTCTCAAACATTATGACTAACATTTGGAAATGTGTACATTCCAAAATTTTTAATCTTGATCATTTTAACCAGGTTATTTCCCCTTTAACTTGGAAGATTTAACTCCTTGCATGCTGCTGGCGGATATTCCTGCCCAGGACAGGAAATTTCTTGCTATTAGAATAAGACAAATTCGAGGATATTTAACTGAATTTTCCTCTGTAAGCTGTGTAGAGTTTGAACCAATGATTTCTTGTATCAAATATTCAGGAATTTTTCATCAAATCTAGTCATGGCTGCTTCACAGCAGCCATGACTGGATTTGATAAAAATATTTTAAAATTACTCAGCGGGTTAAGAGTTAATGTAGATTTTTATGAGATTCTTGTGTGCACTGATTTAGATCAAACTCCTCATACATGACCACTGACAAATGAACATGTGCATATTCCCAAATGTTCAGTCAGCAAAAAAAGTTAACTAGGTTATCTTCCCTTCAACATTGGACATTTAATATAGATTTCTAGGTGAGATTCTTATGTTTGCAACTACTCTTCCATTTGTGAATTGGATTGGATGAAACTTCTCAAGTACAACCACTAGCAAGTGAACATATGCATAGTCCAGAATTTGCAGTCTGTGACAATTTTAACCAAGTTAGATCCCCCTGAACTTAGAGCTGATTTTGAAGCTCCACATTTAGATGTGCATTTTGGAAAGCCCAAAGTGGGGTATTAATCACCTTCAGTGATATTTCTATTTGATAATATTTTCACATCCGACCACCCAAGTTATACTGAAAATTAGCACTTCATGCTACCATATGAACATATATTCAATAATTTGCAATGCACAAATGAAACATGATAATTTGTTAGCTTTTATAATGTCTAGGGACTGGATCATCTTGGACTGGTCCAGGTACTAGAAAGTATTGGATGAAGTTGACTTCATTCTTCAGCTGCAGTCATGATATAGCCATAGATGCTGAGATTGACCTTAAACATCAATAAACAAATCCATATGACCCTTTACATCATGTTCCACGGAGATCCTCTAGCTTTGTTAAACAAAATGTGATGGGTACTGTTTTTAATTCCACTTTATTAGCTCACCTGACTGAAAGTCAGGGTGAGCTATTCTGATCACTTTTTGTCCAACGTCTGTCATCTGTCGTACGTCGTGAAGGTGGTGTTTGGGTCATTTTCTCCCAAGCCACTGGCTGCAGTTCAATGAAAATTCACATGAGTAGTGGTTATATAGGGGCATTTGGGTTTTTCTTCAAATTGGGTTTCTGCTCATATTAGGGGGGGGGGGGGAGTGGGGGTGGGGGGCCAAAATGCACAAAATTAAAAAAAATCTTCTTCTCATGAACCAGCTGTAGCAGAGACTTGATATTTGGTTTGCAGCTTCCATTTGAGGTGTAGACTCAAGTTTGTTCAAGAGAAGTTTGACGGGCAATATTTGCCTTTGTTCTGAGAGGCAGTGGCGTAGATAGCTTTTCGCTGGCGGAGGAGCAAGCCCAAAATTTTCCGACAGACCGAAAACAACAAAAACCCAAACAAACAGAAAGAATCTGTTGTTTACTGCAATTGTACTGAAAATTGGTCTTTTTTACCCAAAATGGCATGTTTTTATCCCCAAAGCCAGCATTTTAATGTTATTAGGCATAAATTCGCCTAAAAATGGTTCCAAAAAATTTCCGACAAAACTTCTGGTGGGGGGGGGGGGCCTCCCCCCCCCCCTTATCTACGCCACTGCTGAGAGGGGCAAGAATTTTTGCCCTGCCCAGAATTTCTATTTTCTGAATCGAGAGGCCAATTTGAACCAAATTTAATATGAGGTATTATTGGGTTATAACTACTTGATTTATGCCAAAAAAAATTTTCCTGCAGCCCCGTGGGAACCTCAGGAGCCAAAAATAGAAAAAAATGAAAACGTCCATATCTCCAAAACTGCATCACACTGAGAATTTGTATTTGGTGTGAGGCTTCCTTGGGACCAACAGAAAGGAATGGTAGAAAAAAAATTGCCATCGGTTTTGTCATAAGGTACTTTTTTGGGACTTTGAAAAAATGCTGAGTCAGCATTTTTTTAACACTGTGGGCAATGGGAAAAAATTCAAGAATCGTTTGCTTCCAAACCACTGCTCCAAAAGCTTTCATATTTTACATATAACATCTTTGGAACATTGATTCACATATTTGTTGAAATCAAATCCCTCGGTCCATATTCGGGTTCCCTATGGGAGTCCAAATGTTTAAATTAGTGCAGTATGAGGAATATTCTTTTAATATCTTCTTCAGATCTGCCAATAAGAATATTTTGATATTTGGTATGCAGCATACTTAGGGGGGTGAAATTCAAGTTTCTTCAAGCTAAGTCCCTGGGTTCATATTTAGGATGAAAATTTGGGGTCCCAGTCCGGACTCAGAAAGTTTGGACCTAAATCTGGAAATGAGTTTTTTGTTTTTTTTATGCGTTTCGGTCAATTTTAAGAGAACATTTTTTTTTTTTTTACACCGAAAAATTTGGACCAATATCTGGAAATTAGTTTTTTGGTTTTTTATGCATTTTGGTCAATTTTAAGAAGAAAAAAAAATTTTGGTCTGAAAATATTTTGTTTGGGTCTTCGAAAATTTCCGAACAAAAATAAAAAAAATCTGTTTTTTATGTGTTTATTTCTCAATTTTGGGACGTAAAAGTGCAGGAACTGAAAATAGAAGGAAAATCCTGTGTATTGTGTGGGCACAATCGCTTCATCTAGTTGATATATGCTTTTCTTAGGAGGGGCGTATGCAGCTTATTCAAGTCAAGTCCTTGGTTTGATATTTAGACTACCATGTCAGGTGAGCGCACTCAGGCCCCCCTGGGGCCTCTTGTTTGAAGTTATTAACTCTTAACCCGCGGAGTATTTTCAAGATATTTTTCATAAAATCTAGTCATGACTGCTGTGAAGCAGCCATTACAAGATTTGACGAAAAATTCATTTTAATTTAACTCAAGAAATCACTGGGGAAAAATCCATTAAATTTACAGGCAGGGAATTGGACTAAATGTGCCCAAATTATACTTAGTTCAGGGGTAAGACAAATCCTGTCCTTTGGCAGTAATATCTGCCAACAGCATGCAAGGAGTTTTAAATACATGCACAAATAAGTTTGTCATGAATTGGTAGGGAGCTTACTGTTGGAATTCTTCTGTAAGTAGATGTTTTTAATTGCAGAATAATGTCTTGATCTTTTTCTCATTTCCAGTTTATGGTATCGCGGAACTAAATATTGAAATTAGAGTGAACCGCCTTAAAATGTTGCACTCGGAAATGACGCAATCTCTAAAAATAAACAGCCTTGGGAAAATCCATTGTTTCAATAAAAGTTTGAAGCATTCTATTGACATCATGCATTATTGTTGAATATTCCTGATAAAAAAGAGGGTGATTTGATGACTTTTGGACCTAAAAAATACAATTTACTTTTTGTGTGTTTTTGTAGGGAATTCCCTGAAAAATATGTGCACGTGACCGGTACATCCCTTTGTGTCAGTTTTTCTCTCTTATTTGTTGCATGACCCCCTTTTTCAGATCAGAAAAAGTTGTCTGAAGGACTATACTTGACAGAGATATTTGAATGCCAAAATTAAAGTGATGCCATCATATTTTTTTCCACCTGAACGTTATAATGGTCGCCTATGGGAAAATATTGAGTTCTGTGATACCTATAATACACAAGCCTGAAAATAAGCAATCTGTCATTTGCAGAATGAGGTCCCCAGAGGTGAATTTGCTGATGTTATCCCATACAGTGGGCCAATTTATCCTCTGGGTGCCTCTTTCTGTTTAGGTTAAGATCTTGATTCAGATTGAGGTTCACAGAGGGTAAATTTGGTGATGCTACCCTGCTGTGCGGGGTAGCATCTCAAAATTCACCCTCTGGGGACCTCATTTTGCAGATGACAGTCTGCTTATTTTCTGGCTTGATGTTTTTAATTGCAGAATAATGTCTTGATCTTTTTCTCATTTCCAGTTTATACCTTATGGAAGTATACAGATATGGTGCCCATGTTTACAACATTTCCTCCAGTGCTTGATAGACTTGCCCATGGAGCAGGTTTGTTCTTGTGTTCTGTCAAAAAAGATAGAAAGTTTTGTCAGAAGATTAAGATGAATAACTTTAGTATTCTAATTTGTATAAACTGTATCCACAAACAACTGTTGATGAGAAATTATGTCTCTTATCTCTCTTGAATGAATGAATGATCATCTAAAAAATGACAACATTAAAGCATAAAAACAAGTTATTAAGGAAAAAATATTTTAACCCTTCTGTTACCTTTCACACACAATATCAAAATTTGCTATTTAATTTTTTTTTTCTTCAAATTTTTCAAAAGGTTTCCAGAAAATCATATCATGTGCCCCCCTCATTGGAATGAGTTTTGCAATGGTTGGGTGTAAGTGGTGCATGAACTCAAGTTGCATTCTTAGACACTGTGTGTACCATCAGTAAGCTACACATGATATAGCTTTGTTGAAATGTTTTGAAAACTCTTTTTCTTTCAACTGTTCACTTTGTAAATTGCAAAGGTGGATGCTGCTGATTGGTTATATAAAGTGTTATGTGCTGTCTGGTCTTCATGTTTGTTATCCTTATACTGACAATTTGCGACGGTTGGGTGTAAGTGGGACTTGAACTCAAGTTGCTTTCTTAGAAGTTTTGTGTATCATCAGTAAGCCATACAGTTCAGTCATCACTAAATCATTATCTTTCATCGATAAGGATTACTATCTGCTGGTGACACATTTACACCAGTGAACAGAGATTTCATAAATAAAATATTGTAAAAACAAAACTGAATCATTAATCCATAAGGGCCTATTTCCAACTTTTACAACAGGTTTTTAGCCACAGAACAGATGCTCCTATATGATGTCTCGAGAAAGTCCTTCAGACAACGATAATCTTCTACTGACAATGGTTTCAGGTCATGTCTTGGCTGCCTGTTTAGGCAGCCAAGACTTTGCTTGAAACCACTGCACCACCTCCTGACCGAATAGTGGAGAGGTGAGATGTGAATTCTGGTAAACCGTTTAGACCCTTAAGGGTTAAAAGCACAAGAAAATAGTATCTGAGGTGTCATCTTTCACCAGAGCTTTACCTTATATCAAGAGTACACTGCTTCGATGTGCTACTTAATTCATGGCAGTACATCAAATCTCTTACTGATGACTGAGTCTTCTATCAACTTTGCCCTTATTTCAGTCAACCTTCCTTGAGGGAACCCTGGGGAGTGAAGCAGTGCTTGTTTTCCACATATGGTAAACAAGCCCTGTTTTAATGTACAATCAGACTCGGTCACCAGTCCATGGGTCTAAAATGGTCAATATGGGCATAACGATTGACTGGACTTGACTTAAAAACCTTGTTACTGTCACATTTAGCCATTGTGTAGAAATATGAAACCTTAAAATACCAATAAATAAATAAAAATAAATTTGAACCAATACAGGCCCATTGATTCAAAATTTAGGCCACAAACTCCAAATATTGACTCATGAAATGGCCCATAAAAATCATCCTTGCTGTCTCCACTTTCAAAAGGGCAAATTCACATAGGAAACTGCAAAGAGGACAAACCGAACAAAAGGACTGAGTAATGAATTCTGAAACTCGTCAGCAGACTAACCCTTTTTTCACACTGGCCCATCAGGATATCTCCTAATCTGCTTGTCTACCACTGCATTTATTAGTCCCCTACCGGCATCGCCGGAGGGGACTATAGGTTTGCACTCTGTCCGTCCATCCATCAGTCTGTCTGTCTGTCAGTCACACTTTAGTTTTCCGGAGTTTTTTTGGAAACGCTTCAACGGAATGATTTCATTTTTGGTAAACTACTATAGAACGATGACTTACAGATCAAGTTTGAGTTTCATGCTGATTGCGTTATTCTTGTGTGAGTTACGGCCCTTGGAAATATGGGAAAAAGCACCAAAATATCAGTTTTCCGGAGTTTTTTTGGAAACGCTTCAACGGAATGATTTCATTTTTTGTAAACTACTATAGAACGATGACTTACAGATCAAGTTTGAATTTCATGCTGATTGCTTTATTCTTGTGTGAGTTATGAGCCTTGGAAATATGGAAAAGCGCCAAAATAGCAGTTTTCCGGAGTTTTTTTGGAAACGCTTCAACGGAATGATTTCATTTTTGGTAACCTATTATAGAATGATGACTTGCAGATCAAGTTTGAGTTTCATGCTGATTGCATTATTCTTGTGTGAGTTATGGCCCTTGGAAATATGGATAAGTGCCAAAATATCAGTATTTTTATACTGTACCAATGACCCAGACATAGCTGGTGCTAATTCTCAAAATCCAGGGCCAAACACAAATTTTGCCCCAAATCCCCAAAATTTGCATCTAAAACTGAAAATAACATGTCCTAAATGGTCCTCCATACTTTTCCTCCACTGCGCATGCACAGTGTCAAGGAGGTCTCAAAATTGGCGCCAATTATCATTCTTTGTTTGGCCCTTCATCAGTTCACATCTGACTGATATTTGTGCTTGTAAATCTCAGTTTAAATGATGCCAGACACATAAATATTAGAGAAATGGCGGATCTAAAGAGGAAATAGAAGGAGGAGAGGAAAAATTAGTGGCAGGAAATAATCAGGGCTGTAACTTAAATTTTTTTATGAGATTATGTTATGTTTCCTAATTTCAAGGCATGGGCCTGTTGTTGTCATTCTTGCTATAAAGTTACACTGCTTGATCAGTGTTTCCTCTCTCCCTTTCCTTTAGTCCCCCCTTGCTATTCTCCTATGCTTTTGGCATATTTTCTGTAATACTATTACTAAAATTTCTTGGGAGTTTTAGCTTGGTAACAGAATGAATTCTGTTTTTACCCCATGTTTACGTCCTCACCCATGGGTGTTTAGGCGTTGTGTTCTGCATCTACCATCTGATGTTCTGCAGTTTCTTCCCTGGAAGTCTCTGTTTTGCATCAGATAGTGTTGTAATTGGTAACTGATTTCGGGCCATGTTTATCAGTGCCTGGAGTCATGTTTCCGGTTTTTATGCACTTCTTGTTTACATTGAGAGTGATTTCTTGTCTTTGTATTAGTTTAATCATAACAAGATACATTATTATTATACGTAAGTGTTGCATTAATTTTTTTTGAAATATTTAAAAAAAATTTGTCCACAATTAAGCTTTTTTGGGATCCATTGGGGGCTCAATGTTACTTTCAGAAACTTGGGCTTTTCTAAAAAAATATTTTTTCAAAAAAAAAAAATAAAAATTTTTTGATTTCATTTATTTTTTCTATATGTTAATGGATCATGTTATTATGTATCTTTGTTTTCAGGGGTTGATGCGAGTACTAGGACTGTTTGTGTTCTTTTCACAATGAAAGGATATTGTTCAAATTGTAATAAGAGGAAATCTTCCTCTGACTTTCATAATCATTGTATTAATTGTAGTCAATGTACTCGCACTAACTCCTGCTCAGTGTGTGTCATTTGGGATGACAAACATTGGAAACGTGTGTCACGGTATGTTGTTAGCGGGGAAAAGGCCATACCGGTCCTTTCTCTGCAGGGTCACTCTAGTTTTTCAATCTCTTTTTCAGAGGAACAAGAACAGGGTGATGTTTCCGTGATGTCTTCCAAAAGTGTGCCTTTGTCGTCACAGTTAAATGAAGAGCTAGCGGCAAAAGTGCTCATGGAAATACGTCAATTGCCTAAGAGGTCCCTAGTAGGATCGATGTCATTGGCGTCCGCTAGGTCACCCGGTGAGCGACCATTCATCGAATGGCTCAGCAGCCGGGTTCATCCGTTGCGGTCCAGGAAGGAGATTTGGGTGATGCGAGCACTATAATAACACAAAGTGCACACCCAGTGACGACGGATCAGAGGATAGAACGGAGGAAGCCTATTAGTCCGGTTCCTAGCTCGTCCAGGTCCATACGGGCTGCGAGCGAGAGAGGCTCCTCTCTCGTACAACAACATCTGGGACCAGATGTTGTGGTACAAAACGTTTCGCATTCGGAGCATACGTCCGCCACTCGGGACGCTCCGTTATATAAACAATCTGAAGAGAATGTCAATATGGCTTCCTCATCCTCACGGCAGCGCACACGACCGCACCTTGGCTACGTGACCACGGATATCCAGCCACCTTCGCCGATCAGGGATTCCACGGTGACCAGGTCACGCCATCCGGTAGCCAGGGACACGAGGCCTGTAGACTCCGGATGTTCGCATAAAAGAAATATGCAGGAGTCAATGTCCAGGGAGCTTCCAGCGGCAAAGCAACGTAAGACCGCTGCTCCACAGGCCTCGGTGACGGACGTGCTATCACAAATAGCACAACTTATCGCAGCATCCCAGCAGACGACAGAATCTCTGTTGGATCAGGAATTATCCGACGATGCTGGGTCGGTACGCTTCGCTGAAGCATCAGGTACGGACGACCGAGAACTTCATATGGTCCGACAGGATGGCGAAAGGGATTCAGAGGATCTGGAGTTTTCCCTTTCGGAACAACATAAAGCTGCCGTAGATTTTATCCGGCATTATCTTCCAGAGGTTGTTCCGTTGGACCAGAATGCTGCGATGCCGGATAAGAGACTGATAGCGTCACTGGACACAGAATTTTTGGATCGGTTTAGGGACATCGTCCCTGAGTTTCCGACACAGTCCAATAATGTCACAAGAACATTTGAACTATTGAATGATGCTATATATAAGCTTGCTACCAAAACGAGCAAGTATGGTTTCTTGTTCGCAAATGCTCTACATCTGCCTTTCATCAATTCAAGGAATAAATTTGAAACGGCAGGACAGGGCATACCGAGAGTTCCTAGACGACCAGGCTGAAGACCTAGAATTGTCTATACCGTCGTCTATGTCAATTCCAACCATGACGTTGGAAATGACAATAATGTCTAATAGAGTTAACTTAGACGCTTTATCATACGCAGATCACCTTACTAAAGCGTTATCATTACGTCTTCAAGGGAAAGAATTCCAGGATATACAATCCTCCTTAAGAGTTCTTTCGAGGGCCATAGCTTATTCCACGTATAACTCCGCCCTTTCAGTGGCAAACCTGGAGTTGGTTAGACGTGACGCGGCCCTAGCTACATCCACGCGCATGGTTGGTAAGGTGAAAAACTCTCAGAGTCGCTTCGGTCTCCGGAGAGCTTCTCTTCGACGGCAAGCTTTCAGCAATCTATGATCAGATAACTAAGAAAGCTTCGGATTCTCTGCTATTCAAATCCGCTTCTAAAAAGTCGGGTACAGCAGAAAAGAGTAAGACAGGCACGTCTGGGACAAGTACGCCCAAGGGAAGTTCCTATAGAGGTTCCTATGCATCCTCTAGGTCTTATTCTAGAGACCGTCAAGGCAGCGTCTCACGTAGGGGACGTTATACTGTCCGAGATAACCGGTCAGACGTCCCTAGGTTGACGGGGCGAGGTACGGGTCGTGGAGGACGTAGTTTCTCCTTCCGCAAGCCTCGCAGGTCCCGGAGGTGATGGTATGAACCTCTATCGTGTTCCGGTAGACGGAGGATTGTCGAGTTTTATAAACAATTGGGCGTCAATTACGGACGACCCCTGGGTTTCGAGGGGTAATTTCGGAAGGACTAAGAATATCCTTCAAACGAAAGCCTCCATTAACTCGAAGTCCAAAATGGACTCAGCTTCCGTCAATTCCACAGAAAAGAGACGCTCTTCTATCAGAAGTACAGTCTCTTCTGGAGAAGAACGCGGTAGAGGTCGTAGAAAACCAGGAATCACCGGGTTTCTACAGCCATCTGTTTCTGGTTCTGAAACCAGACGGCTCGTTCCGTCCAGTCATAGATCTGAGCTGGATAAACAAGCTGATCGTCGCTCAGAAGTTCTATATGGAGACAATTCGATCAGTCAGAATGAGTATTCGGGTGAACGACTATGCTACAAGCATAGATCTCAAGGATGCATACTTTCACGTCATGGTACATCCGACATTCAGAAAGTATCTACGCTTCACAGTCCCAGGAGTTGTATATCAGTTCCGAGCGATGTGCTTTGGTTTGAACCTAGCGCCCTGGGCTTTCACTCGAATAATGAACTCGGTAATGATGCATTTCCGAGCTCATACGTCTGCGGTAACGTCGGCCTACCTGGACGACATTCTTCAGAGGTACGGCAACGAGTTAACGCTTCAGAACGATGTGCAGAATCTGCTTTTATTACTCCGACGTCTCGGTTTTATAATAAACGAGGAGAAGTCGGATCTGGTGCCGTCCAAGTCATTCACCCACTTGGGAATGAGCTTCGAGATGCACAACAATCTCGTTCGTCTGCCGTTAACCAGAGCAAAATTAATCAGTTGTTACGCTCGCTATTGTCTTCACTCAGACAAAGTCACAGCGAGAGAATTCATGAGACTGATAGGTCTGTGCGGAGCCACTGCGGATCTCATTCCGATGGGGCGGTTACGCACTCATCCTCTCCAAATTTTCTTGACTCAGAATTGGAGAGTAAAGATTCATTCGCTCGATATAGACGTTCTCTTGTCAAATCAAGTGAAACAAGAGATTCAGACTTGGGCAAACATTCAGTGGTTGACTCAGGGAGTTCCACTGCAGTTGCCGGATCCGAGTTTTACTATTATGACGGATGCCAGTCAAACAGGTTGGGGTGCAACATTGATCCCAACGGATTCGAAGTGCCAGGGTCTTTGGGATCCGCAGTTTCTAGGCAAGCACATAAACATCAAAGAAATGATGTCAATTTGGCTTGCACTATGTCATTGGATGAACATTATTCAGAAAGCACATGTCCAAATCCTGTCCGACAATACGACAGTAGTAGCGTATATTTCGGAACCAGGGAGGCACTCATTCCATTCCGTTATTCAATTTAACGGAAAGAATCCTTCTGTTTGTACTAGAACACCAAGTTCTACTTTCGGTCCGTCATATTCCGGGTCGTCTGAATGTATTAGCAGACTCCCTTTCACGGAAGGGTCGCTTGTTGCCGTCAGAATGGACTCTCAACAAACAGGTATTCAATCAGATTTGCTACCACTGTGAGCGGCCAATGATAGACTTATTTGCGACACAGCTCAACAATCAGTTGCAGACGTATGTATCACCGTGTCCAGATTCTCGAGCATATGCAGTAGACGCTCTATCGATCTCGTGGGACGGAATGATAGGATATGCGTATCCTCCAGCGCCGTTGATTCAGCAGATATTGCTAAAGATAAAACAATCTCAATGCAAAATTCTGTTGGTAGCATCTCTGTCTCCACAGAGACCGTGGATAAATCTACTCAGGTGTCTGCTGTGGGGCATACCGCTCAAGCTTCCTCCACAAGAGGATCTTCTTTCGCAGGGGAAATCGCGTCAACTACATCACAACCCTCAAGGTCTCAACCTTCATGTATTTCCGTCAGGGACCAGCCTAGGGGGGAATTTTAGGGAGACTTCAAGTCTCCCTCCAGAAAAAATAGGGAGACTGCAGAGTCATGTAGGGAGACTTCATAGGCAAGTGGGGAAAATTAAGAATATTCATGTACCACCCCACGACCCTGGGGTCGAGTATTTTGTAAAAGAAATGTCATTCCGCATCATTTTTATGGCATTCCGGTGTCATTCCGCATCATTTCATGTCATTCCGATGTTTAGGAGGACCCTTTTTCAAGATCGTCCACATGCACACTTGTGTCCTGTACAAAGCTTTTCTTGACATCACTAAAGCTTTTTTTCATGTGTTTCAATTCCATTCGTGTTTTTCTGGGAATAGACAGCCCAACAGTTAACAGTCGTCAGCAAATCGAAATGAAAATAATGGTGTTACAAAATACGTCCGTTGTGTATACATTTTCGGCATCCTAAGCGACGTAACCTACTTTCAAACTGGGTTGTTTTGTTGAGTCGCGTAAGTCACCTATTTTCGTTTCGACACTTGAAGCTCCGACTGGAACGCAACAAAATAGAAATAAAAAAATCCGCCAAAAGCGACAATGGACAATTGATTGTCGTGTGATTTCAAATAAATGGACGTTTATTTGACGACTTAAAATGCCCATTTATCACACTCGAGCACATTCGATTTTTGAAAAGACTCGTTTTCATGTAAACCTCGCATCACTCAGTTTAGCCTTTTCTCATTTTGGCCAATTTTTAGAGGGCGACTTGTAATCGCCCCGACTATTTTTCTAGGCGACTTTGGGCTTAGAAGGGCGACATAATCGCCCTAGTTGGCCTCACGGCTGGTCCCTGATTTCCGTTGTGCGGTCCTTCTTGCACGGCAAGCATTTTACAGGACGAGCAGTGGATGCAATTTCTAACTGTAGGAGGACCTCCTCTTCGCTAAACTATGCGGCTAAGTGGAAGGTCTTTTGTCGTTGGTGTAGGGATCATTCTGTTGATATTTTTGATACCTCCATTCCAGACATTGCAAACTTTCTAGTATACTTGTTTGATGAGATCAAACTGCAGCCTGTTACTGATAGTTTACAAATTGGATCTAATGTCTCTTTATCTAAATTAGTTAGAAACTTCTCGATAAATAGACCTAGAACCCTTAGATTAATTCCTAAATGGAGTTTAGCTTGGGTTCTTCTTAAACTAAAAGAAAAGCCATTTGAGCCTCTTGAGACAGTGGACTTCAAATTCTTATCTTATAAGACAGCATTTCTCTTAGCTTTCTCTTCTGCTAGAAGAGTCATTGAGCTTCATGTACTATCTGTGGATGATTCTCACTATCGTAGTGTCGGGAACACTATTACCTTTACTACTAATGTTAGATTTTTGGCTAAGAATCAGGCTCCTAATAAATATCCGGAACCTATTGTTATTAAGGCCCTTCCGTCTTCAGACAGGCATAGGCCTTTACTCTGTCCGGTTAGAGCTTTACGTATTTATAAACGAAGATCTCAGTTTATCAGAAAGGGACGAAAACGCGTCTTTCTGTCTCTGATGCCTAATAGAAAGGACATTATGGTCCATTCTATTTCTAGATGGATTCAATTAACTATCCGTACTGCTTATGATAATCTATCTTCTACTCAGCAGTCTGTGCTTAAGATTTCGGCTCATGAAGTAAGAGCTCTTTCTACATCTTGGGCTTACGCAAATAGTGTTGCTATTACAGATTTAATGAAGGCTGCATATTGCTCTCAGCCATCCACATTCAAGAATTTTTATCTCAGAAATATTGAGTCCATTTCAGGAGACCTGCATTGTTTAGGTCCGTTATCTGTTGCAACTATTGTTATGCAGGCTTTCTGTTCCGGCAGTGACTCTGTCCTGCTGCCCTCTTCCCTCTGGGCTATTTGACCCAGGGCAAGGGGAAGGGGGGGGGGGGGGTGTTCCCTTAGGTCACCTGCTTTATAGTGAAAAGCAAGGGGATACCTCTTCCGGAGTCAGTAATTCTGAGTCGGTACCGGGATGGTTTTAAAGTGTAAAGCTAATGTTTAAATTCATTCATGTCATATTTTTAAAGTGTAGCTCGGTGTGAAGCATTTGTATATGTCACGTGTCAAACAGGTGTTAATATACAATCCTCGGACACTCTTAATGAGTATAAAGAGTCTCAATTCTCTGGACTTACTTTATTTATTTGCTTACTTTAAAAATAATTAATATAAAGGGTTATACTGGATGTTAATAGAGAACATGGATGTTATTATGCTCAATTATGAAGGTGTTGTGTCTTTCTAATTTGTCATAAATAAGAAAGATACATGTAAAACCTAATCCTCCTTTTCTCCTCGAGGGGATAACTCTATTATATATATATAGTTGAGCTTATTGGATTTTCCTCTATGTTCTAGGTCCTCCAGTCTTTTTTCTATTCAGCTATGTCTGGGTCATTGGTACAGTATAAAAATGTTAAAAAATTTATAGTAATTTATATATTTTTCATACTTACCAATGACCCAGACAGGGATGGCCCTCCCAGGAGTTGGGAACTCGTACCTCCCCGCCGAGTACATAGCGCTGACCAGGCACTGCTTGTAGAATGATAATTGTCGTCAATTTCGAGACCTCCTTGACACTGCACATGCGCAGTGGAGGAAAAGTATGGAGGACCATTTAGGACATGTTATTTTCGGTTTTAGATGCAAATTTTGGGGATTGGGGGGCAAAATTTGTGTTTGGCCCTAGATTTTGAGAATTAGCACCAGCTATGTCTGGGTCATTGGTAAGTATAAAAAATATATAAATTACTATAAATTTTTTAACTTTCCGGACTTTTTTTGGAAACGCTTCAACGGAATGATTTCATTTTTGGTAACCTACTATAGAACGATGACTTACAGATCAAGTTTGAGTCTCATGCTGATTGCCTTATTCTTGTGTGAGTTATGGCCCTTGGAAATATGGAAAAGCGCCAAAATATCAGTTTTCAGGACTTTTTCTGTAAATGCTTCAACGGAATGATTTCATTTTTGGTAACCTACTATAGAACAATGACTTACAGATCAAGTTTCATTTACACTCTGTCCATTCATCCGTCAGTCTGTCGGTCATACTTTAGTTTTCCGGACTTTTTTTTGGAAACGCTTCAACGGAATGATTTCATTTTTGGTAACCAACTATAGAACGATGACTTACAGATCAAGTTTCATTTGCACTCTGTCCATCCGTCAGTCTGTCAGTCTGTCAGTCATACTTTAGTTTTCCGGACTTTTTTTGGAAATGCTTCAACCGAATGATTTCATTCTTGGTAACCTACTATAGAACAATGACTTACAGTTCAAGTTTGAGTTTCATGCTGATTACATTATTCTTGTGTGAGTTATGGCCCTTGGAAATATGGAAAAGTGCCAAAATATCAGTATTTTTATACTGTACCTATGACCCAGACATAGCTGGTGCTAACTCTTAAAATGTAGGGCCAAACACAAATTTTGCCCCCCAATCCCCAAAATTTGCATCTAAAACCAAAGAAAACATGTCCTGAATGGCCCTCCACACTTCACCTCTACTGCGCATGCGCAGTGTCAAGGACGTTCCGAAATTGGCGCCATTAATCATTCTTAGTTTGGCCCTTCATCAGTTAACATCTGACTGATCTTTGTGCTTGTAAATCTCAGTTTAAATGATGCCAGACACATAAATATTAGTGAAATGGTGATTCTAAGGAGGATATAGAAGGAGGAGAGGAAAAATGTGTGACAGAAAATGATCAGGGCTGTAACTTAAAATTTTTTAATGAAATTATGTTAAGTTACCTATTTTCGAGGCAGCAGCCATTTTGTTGTCATTCTTGTTATCAAGTTACACTGCTTGTTCAGTGTTTTCCTCTCTCCTTTCCCTTTAAGTCCCCTCTTGCTATTCTCCCATGCTTTTGGCATATTTTCTGTAATTTTATTACTAAAATTTCTTGGGAGTTTTAGCTGAATAACAGAATGAATTCTGTTCTTTTCCCCATGTTTACGTCTTCACCTATGGGTGGTTAGGCATAGTGTTCTGCATCTACCATCTGATGTTCTGCAGTTTCTTCCCTGGAAGTCTCTGTTTTGCATCAGATAGTGTATTATTGGTAACTGATTTCGGGCCTGGGTGCCTGGAGTCTTATTTTAGTGTTTTTACACTTATTGTTTACATTTACAACAGCCCTCTGTGTGAGGGGGGGATTTCTGGAAAATAATATCTTGATGTTATTTTAATCATAACTAGATACATTATTATTGTTCGTAAGTGTTGAATAAATTGTTTAAAATATTTTTAATATTTTTGTCCACACTTAGGCTTGGGATCCATTGGAGCTCAACGTTACTTTTCAGAAACTTGGGCTGTTGTGAAAAAATATTTTTTCAAAATTTTTTGATTTCAATTATTTTTTCTATGTTAATGGATCATATTATTATGTATTTTGATTGTCAGGGGTTGGTGCGAGTACTAGGACTTTGTTTTCTTTTCACATTGAAAGGATTTTGGTCAATTGTAATAAGAGGAAATCTTCCTCTGACTTTTATAATCATTGTATATGTAGTCAGTGTACTCGCACTAGCTCCTATTCTGTATGTGATAATTTCGATGACAACATGGGAAGCGTGTGTCACGGTATGTTAGTGGGGAATTGGACATTCCAGTCCTTTCCCCGCAGGGTCACTCTACTTTATCAATTTCTATTTCAGACGATCAAGATTAGGGTGATGTATCCGTGATGTCTTCCAAAAGTGTGCCTCCGTCGTCACAATTAATGAAGAGCTAGCGGAAAAGTACTCATGTAAATACGCCAATTGCCTAAGAGGACCCTAGTAGGTTCGACGGCCTTTGACGTCCGCTAGCTCACCCGGTGTAGCGTCCATTCATCGAATGGTTCGGCAGCCGGGTTCGTCCGTTGCGGTCTAGAAGGAGTTTCGGGGTGATGCGAGCACTATAAATCAACCAAATGCACACCCAGTGACGGCGGATTAGAGGGAGAACGGAGGAAGCCTTTTTGTACGGTTCCTAGCTCGTCCAGGTCCATCCGGATGGCGAGCGAGAGAGGCCCCTCTCTCGTACAACAACGTCTGGCCCCAGATGTTGTGGTACAAAATGTTTCGCATTCGGAGCATACGTCTGCCGCTCGGGACGCTCCGACATATAGTCAGTCCGGAGAGACTGTCAATAAGGCTTCCTCATTCTCATGGTAGCGCACACGACCGCTCTTGGCTACGTGACCTCGGATATCCAGTCAGCTTCGCCAATTGGAGAATCATCGGCAACCAGGTCATACCATCCGGTAGCCAGGGACACGAGGCCTGCAGACTCCGGACGTTCGCATAAGAAAGTGTGCGGGAGCTTCCGGCGGCAATGCATCGCAAGACCGCTACTGCACAGGTCTCGGTGACGGACGTGCTATCCCAAATAGCACAGCTTATCGCAGCATCCCAGCAACAACTGAATCTGTAGCCTCATGTATTATCCGACGATGCTGGATCGGGACGCTCCGCGGAAGCAGGTACAGACGTCCAAAAATTTCATCCGGTCCGATGGGATGCCGAAAGGGATTCGGAGGATTTCGAGCTTTCCCTTTCGGAACAACATATGCTGTTGTGTATGTCATCTGACTTTATCTTCTACAGGTTCTTTCGTCGGACCAGAATGCTGCGATGCCGGATAAGAAACTGATAGTGTCGGTGGACTTAGAAATTTTTGGTTCGGTTCAGGGACATCGTCCCTCAGTTCCGACATAGTCCAATAATGTCACACAAACTTTCGAATTATTGAACGACGCTATATATTATTATTATATGCTTGCTATTACCAAGCATTTCTGGTTTCTTGTTCGCAAAGTTACGGAGATGTCTTTCAAAGTGTGCCTCTGTCGTCATAGTTAATGAAGAGCTAGCGGCAATAAGTGCTCATGGAATATGTCTTTCACCTAAGAGGTCCTAAGAGGTCCCTTGTAGGATCGACGGAGTGACATTCGCTAGCTCACCCGGTGTAGCGTCCATTCATCGAATGGTTTGACAGCCGGGTTCGTCCGTTGCGGTCTAGGATGGAGATTTGGGTGATGCGAGCACTATAATAACTTTAGTACTCACCCAGTGACGACGGATTGAGGACAGATCGGAGGAAGCCTGTTAGTCCGGTTCCTGGCTCGTCCAGGTCCGTCCGTGCTGTGAGCGAGAGAGGTCCCTCTCTCGTACAACAACATAGGGGACCGCTTGTGGTTCAGATATTTCGCATTCGGAGCATATGTCCGCCGCTCGGGACGCTCCGTTATATTGACAGTCCGAGAGATTGTCGATAATGCTTCCTCATCCTCACAGCAGCGCACACGACCGCACATTGGCTACGTGACTACTAAAAACCTTGTTACAGTCACATTTAGCCATTGTGTAGAAATATGAAACCTTAAAATACCAATAAATAAATAAAAATAAATTTGAACCAATACAGGCCCATTGATTCAAAATTTAGGCCACAAACTCCAAATATTGACTCATGAAATGGCCCATAAAAATCATCCTTGCTGTCTCCACTTTCAAAAGGGCAAATTCACATAGGAAACTGCAAAGAGGACAAACCGAACAAAAGGACTGAGTAATGAATTCTGAAACTCGTCAGCAGACTAACCCTTTTTTCACACTGGCCCATCAGGATATCTCCTAATCTGCTTGTCTACCACTGCATTTATTAGTCCCCTACCGGCATCGCCGGAGGGGACTATAGGTTTGCACTCTGTCCGTCCATCCATCAGTCTGTCTGTCTGTCAGTCACACTTTAGTTTTCCGGAGTTTTTTTGGAAACGCTTCAACGGAATGATTTCATTTTTGGTAAACTACTATAGAACGATGACTTACAGATCAAGTTTGAGTTTCATGCTGATTGCGTTATTCTTGTGTGAGTTACGGCCCTTGGAAATATGGGAAAAAGCACCAAAATATCAGTTTTCCGGAGTTTTTTTGGAAACGCTTCAACGGAATGATTTCATTTTTTGTAAACTACTATAGAACGATGACCTACAGATCAAGTTTGAATTTCATGCTGATTGCTTTATTCTTGTGTGAGTTATGAGCCTTGGAAATATGGAAAAGCGCCAAAATAGCAGTTTTCCGGAGTTTTTTTGGAAACGCTTCAACGGAATGATTTCATTTTTGGTAACCTATTATAGAATGATGACTTGCAGATCAAGTTTGAGTTTCATGCTGATTGCATTATTCTTGTGTGAGTTATGGCTCTTGGAAATATGGATAAGTGCCAAAATATCAGTATTTTTATACTGTACCAATGACCCAGACATAGCTGGTGCTAATTCTCAAAATCCAGGGCCAAACACAAATTTTGCCCCAAATCCCCAAAATTTGCATCTAAAACTGAAAATAACATGTCCTAAATGGTCCTCCATACTTTTCCTCCACTGCGCATGCACAGTGTCAAGGAGGTCTCAAAATTGGCGCCAATTATCATTCTTTGTTTGGCCCTTCATCAGTTCACATCTGACTGATATTTGTGCTTGTAAATCTCAGTTTAAATGATGCCAGACACATAAATATTAGAGAAATGGCGGATCTAAAGAGGAAATAGAAGGAGGAGAGGAAAAATTAGTGGCAGGAAATAATCAGGGCTGTAACTTAAATTTTTTTATGAGATTATGTTATGTTTCCTAATTTCAAGGCATGGGCCTGTTGTTGTCATTCTTGCTATAAAGTTACACTGCTTGATCAGTGTTTCCTCTCTCCCTTTCCTTTAGTCCCCCCTTGCTATTCTCCTATGCTTTTGGCATATTTTCTGTAATACTATTACTAAAATTTCTTGGGAGTTTTAGCTTGGTAACAGAATGAATTCTGTTTTTACCCCATGTTTACGTCCTCACCCATGGGTGTTTAGGCGTTGTGTTCTGCATCTACCATCTGATGTTCTGCAGTTTCTTCCCTGGAAGTCTCTGTTTTGCATCAGATAGTGTTGTAATTGGTAACTGATTTCGGGCCATGTTTATCAGTGCCTGGAGTCATGTTTCCGGTTTTTATGCACTTCTTGTTTACATTGAGAGTGATTTCTTGTCTTTGTATTAGTTTAATCATAACAAGATACATTATTATTATACGTAAGTGTTGCATTAATTTTTTTGAAATATTTAAAAAAAATTTGTCCACAATTAAGCTTTTTTGGGATCCATTGGGGGCTCAACGTTACTTTCAGAAACTTGGGCTTTTCTAAAAAAATATTTTTTCAAAAAAAAAAATAAAAATTTTTTGATTTCATTTATTTTTTCTATATGTTAATGGATCATGTTATTATGTATCTTTGTTTTCAGGGGTTGATGCGAGTACTAGGACTGTTTGTGTTCTTTTCACAATGAAAGGATATTGTTCAAATTGTAATAAGAGGAAATCTTCCTCTGACTTTCATAATCATTGTATTAATTGTAGTCAGTGTACTCGCACTAACTCCTGCTCAGTGTGTGTCATTTGGGATGACAAACATTGGAAACGTGTGTCACGGTATGTTGTTAGCGGGGAAAAGGCTACACCGGTCCTTTCTCTGCAGGGTCACTCTAGTTTTTCAATCTCTTTTTCAGAGGAACAAGAACAGGGTGATGTTTCCGTGATGTCTTCCAAAAGTGTGCCTTTGTCGTCACAGTTAAATGAAGAGCTAGCGGCAAAAGTGCTCATGGAAATACGTCAATTGCCTAAGAGGTCCCTAGTAGGATCGATGTCATTGGCGTCCGCTAGGTCACCCGGTGAGCGACCATTCATCGAATGGCTCAGCAGCCGGGTTCATCCGTTGCGGTCCAGGAAGGAGATTTGGGTGATGCGAGCACTATAATAACACAAAGTGCACACCCAGTGACGACGGATCAGAGGATAGAACGGAGGAAGCCTATTAGTCCGGTTCCTAGCTCGTCCAGGTCCATACGGGCTGCGAGCGAGAGAGGCTCCTCTCTCGTACAACAACATCTGGAGAGAATGTCAATATGGCTTCCTCATCCTCACGGCAGCGCACACGACCGCACCTTGGCTACTTGACCACGGATATCCAGCCACCTTCGCCGATCAGGGATTCCACGGTGACCAGGTCACGCCATCCGGTAGCCAGGGACACGAGGCCTGTAGACTCCGGATGTTCGCATAAAAGAAATATGCAGGAGTCAATGTCCAGGGAGCTTCCAGCGGCAAAGCAACGTAAGACCGCTGCTCCACAGGCCTCAGTGACGGACGTGCTATCACAAATAGCACAACTTATCGCAGCATCCCAGCAGACGACAGAATCTCTGTTGGATCAGGAATTATCCGACGATGCTGGGTCGGTACGCTTCGCTGAAGCATCAGGTACGGACGACCGAGAACTTCATATGGTCCGACAGGATGGCGAAAGGGATTCAGAGGATCTGGAGTTTTCCCTTTCGGAACAACATAAAGCTGCCGTAGATTTTATCCGGCATTATCTTCCAGAGGTTGTTCCGTTGGACCAGAATGCTGCGATGCCGGATAAGAGACTGATAGCGTCACTGGACACAGAATTTTTGGATCGGTTTAGGGACATCGTCCCTGAGTTTCCGACACAGTCCAATAATGTCACAAGAACATTTGAACTATTGAATGATGCTATATATAAGCTTGCTACCAAAACGAGCAAGTATGGTTTCTTGTTCGCAAATGCTCTACATCTGCTTTTCATCAATTCAAGGAATAAATTTGAAACGGCAGGACAGGGCATACCGAGAGTTCCTAGACGACCAGGCTGAAGACCTAGAATTGTCTATACCGTCGTCTATGTCAATTCCAACCATGACGTTGGAAATGACAATAATGTCTAATAGAGTTAACTTAGACGCTTTATCATACGCAGATCACCTTACTAAAGCGTTATCATTACGTCTTCAAGGGAAAGAATTCCAGGATATACAATCCTCCTTAAGAGTTCTTTCGAGGGCCATAGCTTATTCCACGTATAACTCCGCCCTTTCAGTGGCAAACCTGGAGTTGGTTAGACGTGACGCGGCCCTAGCTACATCCACGCGCATGGTTGGTAAGGTGAAAAACTCTCAGAGTCGCTTCGGTCTCCGGAGAGCTTCTCTTCGACGGCAAGCTTTCAGCAATCTATGATCAGATAACTAAGAAAGCTTCGGATTCTCTGCTATTCAAATCCGCTTCTAAAAAGTCGGGTACAGCAGAAAAGAGTAAGACAGGCACGTCTGGGACAAGTACGCCCAAGGGAAGTTCCTATAGAGGTTCCTATGCATCCTCTAGGTCTTATTCTAGAGACCGTCAAGGCAGCGTCTCACGTAGGGGACGTTATACTGTCCGAGAAACCGGTCAGACGTCCCTAGGTTGACGGGGCGAGGTACGGGTCGTGGAGGACGTAGTTTCTCCTTCCGCAAGCCTCGCAGGTCCCGGAGGTGATGGTATGAACCTCTATCGTGTTCCGGTAGACGGAGGATTGTCGAGTTTTATAAACAATTGGGCGTCAATTACGGACGACCCCTGGGTTTCGAGGGGTAATTTCGGAAGGACTAAGAATATCCTTCAAACGAAAGCCTCCATTAACTCGAAGTCCAAAATGGACTCAGCTTCCGTCAATTCCACAGAAAAGAGACGCTCTTCTATCAGAAGTACAGTCTCTTCTGGAGAAGAACGCGGTAGAGGTCGTAGAAAACCAGGAATCACCGGGTTTCTACAGCCATCTGTTTCTGGTTCTGAAACCAGACGGCTCGTTCCGTCCAGTCATAGATCTGAGCTGGATAAACAAGCTGATCGTCGCTCAGAAGTTCTATATGGAGACAATTCGATCAGTCAGAATGAGTATTCGGGTGAACGACTATGCTACAAGCATAGATCTCAAGGATGCATACTTTCACGTCATGGTACATCCGACATTCAGAAAGTATCTACGCTTCACAGTCCCAGGAGTTGTATATCAGTTCCAAGCGATGTGCTTTGGTTTGAACCTAGCGCCCTGGGCTTTCACTCGAATAATGAACTCGGTAATGATGCATTTCCGAGCTCATACGTCTGCGGTAACGTCGGCCTACCTGGACGACATTCTTCAGAGGTACGGCAACGAGTTAACGCTTCAGAACGATGTGCAGAATCTGCTTTTATTACTCCGACGTCTCGGTTTTATAATAAACGAGGAGAAGTCGGATCTGGTGCCGTCCAAGTCATTCACCCACTTGGGAATGAGCTTCGAGACGCACAACAATCTCGTTCGTCTGCCGTTAACCAGAGCAAAATTAATCAGTTGTTACGCTCGCTATTGTCTTCACTCAGACAAAGTCACAGCGAGAGAATTCATGAGACTGATAGGTCTGTGCGGAGCCACTGCGGATCTCATTCCGATGGGGCGGTTACGCACTCATCCTCTCCAAATTTTCTTGACTCAGAATTGGAGAGTAAAGATTCATTCGCTTGATATAGACGTTCTCTTGTCAAATCAAGTGAAACAAGAGATTCAGACTTGGGCAAACATTCAGTGGTTGACTCAGGGAGTTCCACTGCAGTTGCCGGATCCGAGTTTTACTATTATGACGGATGCCAGTCAAACAGGTTGGGGTGCAACATTGATCCCAACGGATTCGAAGTGCCAGGGTCTTTGGGATCCGCAGTTTCTAGGCAAGCACATAAACATCAAAGAAATGATGTCAATTTGGCTTGCACTATGTCATTGGATGAACATTATTCAGAAAGCACATGTCCAAATCCTGTCCGACAATACGACAGTAGTAGCGTATATTTCGGAACCAGGGAGGCACTCATTCCATTCCGTTATTCAATTTAACGGAAAGAATCCTTCTGTTTGTACTAGAACACCAAGTTCTACTTTCGGTCCGTCATATTCCGGGTCGTCTGAATGTATTAGCAGACTCCCTTTCACGGAAGGGTCGCTTGTTGCCGTCAGAATGGACTCTCAACAAACAGGTATTCAATCAGATTTGCTACCACTGTGAGCGGCCAATGATAGACTTATTTGCGACACAGCTCAACAATCAGTTGCAGACGTATGTATCACCGTGTCCAGATTCTCGAGCATATGCAGTAGACGCTCTATCGATCTCGTGGGACGGAATGATAGGATATGCGTATCCTCCAGCGCCGTTGATTCAGCAGATATTGCTAAAGATAAAACAATCTCAATGCAGAATTCTGTTGGTAGCATCTCTGTCTCCACAGAGACCGTGGATAAATCTACTCAGGTGTCTGCTGTGGGGCATACCGCTCAAGCTTCCTCCACAAGAGGATCTTCTTTCGCAGGGGAAATCGCGTCAACTACATCACAACCCTCAAGGTCTCAACCTTCATGTATTTCCGTCAGGGACCAGCCTAGGGGGGAATTTTAGGGAGACTTCAAGTCTCCCTCCAGAAAAAATAGGGAGACTGCAGAGTCATGTAGGGAGACTTCATAGGCAAGTGGGGAAAATTAAGAATATTCATGTACCACCCCACGACCCTGGGGTCGAGTATTTTGTAAAAGAAATGTCATTCCGCATCATTTTTATGGCATTCCGGTGTCATTCCGCATCATTTCATGTCATTCCGATGTTTAGGAGGACCCTTTTTCAAGATCGTCCACATGCACACTTGTGTCCTGTACAAAGCTTTTCTTGACATCACTAAAGCTTTTTTTCATGTGTTTCAATTCCATTCGTGTTTTTCTGGGAATAGACAGCCCAACAGTTAACAGTCGTCAGCAAATCGAAATGAAAATAATGGTGTTACAAAATACGTCCGTTGTGTATACATTTTCGGCATCCTAAGCGACGTAACCTACTTTCAAACTGGGTTGTTTTGTTGAGTCGCGTAAGTCACCTATTTTCGTTTCGACACTTGAAGCTCCGACTGGAACGCAACAAAATAGAAATAAAAAAATCCGCCAAAAGCGACAATGGACAATTGATTGTCGTGTGATTTCAAATAAATGGACGTTTATTTGACGACTTAAAATGCCCATTTATCACACTCGAGCACATTCGATTTTTGAAAAGACTCGTTTTCATGTAAACCTCGCATCACTCAGTTTAGCCTTTTCTCATTTTGGCCAATTTTTAGAGGGCGACTTGTAATCGCCCCGACTATTTTTCTAGGCGACTTTGGGCTTAGAAGGGCGACATAATCGCCCTAGTTGGCCTCACGGCTGGTCCCTGATTTCCGTTGTGCGGTCCTTCTTGCACGGCAAGCATTTTACAGGACGAGCAGTGGATGCAATTTCTAACTGTAGGAGGACCTCCTCTTCGCTAAACTATGCGGCTAAGTGGAAGGTCTTTTGTCGTTGGTGTAGGGATCATTCTGTTGATATTTTTGATACCTCCATTCCAGACATTGCAAACTTTCTAGTATACTTGTTTGATGAGATCAAACTGCAGCCTGTTACTGATAGTTTACAAATTGGATCTAATGTCTCTTTATCTAAATTAGTTAGAAACTTCTCGATAAATAGACCTAGAACCCTTAGATTAATTCCTAAATGGAGTTTAGCTTGGGTTCTTCTTAAACTAAAAGAAAAGCCATTTGAGCCTCTTGAGACAGTGGACTTCAAATTCTTATCTTATAAGACAGCATTTCTCTTAGCTTTCTCTTCTGCTAGAAGAGTCATTGAGCTTCATGTACTATCTGTGGATGATTCTCACTATCGTAGTGTCGGGAACACTATTACCTTTACTACTAATGTTAGATTTTTGGCTAAGAATCAGGCTCCTAATAAATATCCGGAACCTATTGTTATTAAGGCCCTTCCGTCTTCAGACAGGCATAGGCCTTTACTCTGTCCGGTTAGAGCTTTACGTATTTATAAACGAAGATCTCAGTTTATCAGAAAGGGACGAAAACGCGTCTTTCTGTCTCTGATGCCTAATAGAAAGGACATTATGGTCCATTCTATTTCTAGATGGATTCAATTAACTATCCGTACTGCTTATGATAATCTATCTTCTACTCAGCAGTCTGTGCTTAAGATTTCGGCTCATGAAGTAAGAGCTCTTTCTACATCTTGGGCTTACGCAAATAGTGTTGCTATTACAGATTTAATGAAGGCTGCATATTGCTCTCAGCCATCCACATTCAAGAATTTTTATCTCAGAAATATTGAGTCCATTTCAGGAGACCTGCATTGTTTAGGTCCGTTATCTGTTGCAACTATTGTTATGCAGGCTTTCTGTTCCGGCAGTGACTCTGTCCTGCTGCCCTCTTCCCTCTGGGCTATTTGACCCAGGGCAAGGGGAAGGGGGGGGGGGTGTTCCCTTAGGTCACCTGCTTTATAGTGAAAAGCAAGGGGATACCTCTTCCGGAGTCAGTAATTCTGAGTCGGTACCGGGATGGTTTTAAAGTGTAAAGCTAATGTTTAAATTCATTCATGTCATATTTTTAAAGTGTAGCTCGGTGTGAAGCATTTGTATATGTCACGTGTCAAACAGGTGTTAATATACAATCCTCGGACACTCTTAATGAGTATAAAGAGTCTCAATTCTCTGGACTTACTTTATTTATTTGCTTACTTTAAAAATAATTAATATAAAGGGTTATACTGGATGTTAATAGAGAACATGGATGTTATTATGCTCAATTATGAAGGTGTTGTGTCTTTCTAATTTGTCATAAATAAGAAAGATACATGTAAAACCTAATCCTCCTTTTCTCCTCGAGGGGATAACTCTATTATATATATATAGTTGAGCTTATTGGATTTTCCTCTATGTTCTAGGTCCTCCAGCCTTTTTTCTATTCAGCTATGTCTGGGTCATTGGTACAGTATAAAAATGTTAAAAAATTTATAGTAATTTATATATTTTTTATACTTACCAATGACCCAGACAGGGATGGCCCTCCCAGGAGTTGGGAACTCGTACCTCCCCGCCGAGTACATAGCGCTGACCAGGCACTGCTTGTAGAATGATAATTGTCGTCAATTTCGAGACCTCCTTGACACTGCACATGCGCAGTGGAGGAAAAGTATGGAGGACCATTTAGGACATGTTATTTTCGGTTTTAGATGCAAATTTTGGGGATTGGGGGGCAAAATTTGTGTTTGGCCCTAGATTTTGAGAATTAGCACCAGCTATGTCTGGGTCATTGGTAAGTATAAAAAATATATAAATTACTATAAATTTTTTAACTTTCCGGACTTTTTTTGGAAACGCTTCAACGGAATGATTTCATTTTTGGTAACCTACTATAGAACGATGACTTACAGATCAAGTTTGAGTCTCATGCTGATTGCCTTATTCTTGTGTGAGTTATGGCCCTTGGAAATATGGAAAAGCGCCAAAATATCAGTTTTCAGGACTTTTTCTGTAAATGCTTCAACGGAATGATTTCATTTTTGGTAACCTACTATAGAACAATGACTTACAGATCAAGTTTCATTTACACTCTGTCCATTCATCCGTCAGTCTGTCGGTCATACTTTAGTTTTCCGGACTTTTTTTGGAAACGCTTCAACGGAATGATTTCATTTTTGGTAACCAACTATAGAACGATGACTTACAGATCAAGTTTCATTTGCACTCTGTCCATCCGTCAGTCTGTCAGTCTGTCAGTCATACTTTAGTTTTCCGGACTTTTTTTGGAAATGCTTCAACCGAATGATTTCATTCTTGGTAACCTACTATAGAACAATGACTTACAGTTCAAGTTTGAGTTTCATGCTGATTACATTATTCTTGTGTGAGTTATGGCCCTTGGAAATATGGAAAAGTGCCAAAATATCAGTATTTTTATACTGTACCTATGACCCAGACATAGCTGGTGCTAACTCTTAAAATGTAGGGCCAAACACAAATTTTGCCCCCCAATCCCCAAAATTTCATCTAAAACCAAAGAAAACATGTCCTGAATGGCCCTCCACACTTCACCTCTACTGCGCATGCGCAGTGTCAAGGACGTTCCGAAATTGGCGCCATTAATCATTCTTAGTTTGGCCCTTCATCAGTTAACATCTGACTGATCTTTGTGCTTGTAAATCTCAGTTTAAATGATGCCAGACACATAAATATTAGTGAAATGGTGATTCTAAGGAGGATATAGAAGGAGGAGAGGAAAAATGTGTGACAGAAAATGATCAGGGCTGTAACTTAAAATTTTTTAATGAAATTATGTTAAGTTACCTATTTTCGAGGCAGCAGCCATTTTGTTGTCATTCTTGTTATCAAGTTACACTGCTTGTTCAGTGTTTTCCTCTCTCCTTTCCCTTTAAGTCCCCTCTTGCTATTCTCCCATGCTTTTGGCATATTTTCTGTAATTTTATTACTAAAATTTCTTGGGAGTTTTAGCTGAATAACAGAATGAATTCTGTTCTTTTCCCCATGTTTACGTCTTCACCTATGGGTGGTTAGGCATAGTGTTCTGCATCTACCATCTGATGTTCTGCAGTTTCTTCCCTGGAAGTCTCTGTTTTGCATCAGATAGTGTATTATTGGTAACTGATTTCGGGCCTGGGTGCCTGGAGTCTTATTCTAGTGTTTTTACACTTATTGTTTACATTTACAACAGCCCTCTGTGTGAGGGGGGATTTCTTGAAAATAATATCTTGATGTTAATTTAATCATAACTAGATACATTATTATTGTTCGTAAGTGTTGCATAAATTGTTTAAAATATTTTTAAAATTTTTGTCCACACTTAGGCTTGGGATCCATTGGGGCTCAACGTTACTTTTCAGAAACTTGGGCTGTTCTGAAAAAATATTTTTTCAAAATTTTTTGATTTCAATTATTTTTTCTATGTTAATGGATCATATTATTATGTATTTTGATTGTCAGGGGTTGGTGCGCGTACTAGGACTTTGTTTTCTTTTCACATTGAAAGGATTTTGGTCAATTGTAATAAGAGGAAATCTTCCTCTGACTTTTATAATCATTGTATATGTAGTCAGTGTACTCGCACTAGCTCCTATTCTGTATGTGATAATTTCGATGACAACATGGGAAGCGTGTGTCACGGTATGTTAGTGGGGAATTGGACATTCCGGTCCTTTCCCCGCAGGGTCACTCTACTTTATCAATTTCTATTTCAGACGATCAAGATTAGGGTGATGTATCCGTGATGTCTTCCAAAAGTGTGCCTCCGTCGTCACAATTAATGAAGAGCTAGCGGAAAAGTACTCATGTAAATACGCCAATTGCCTAAGAGGACCCTAGTAGGTTCGACGGCCTTTGACGTCCGCTAGCTCACCCGGTGTAGCGTCCATTCATCGAATGGTTCGGCAGCCGGGTTCGTCCGTTGCGGTCTAGAAGGAGTTTCGGGGTGATGCGAGCACTATAAATCAACCAAATGCACACCCAGTGACGGCGGATTAGAGGGAGAACGGAGGAAGCCTTTTTGTACGGTTCCTAGCTCGTCCAGGTCCATCCGGATGGCGAGCGAGAGAGGCCCCTCTCTCGTACAACAACGTCTGGCCCCAGATGTTGTGGTACAAAATGTTTCGCATTCGGAGCATATGTCTGCCGCTCGGGACGCTCCGACATATAGTCAGTCCGGAGAGACTGTCAATAAGGCTTTCTCATTCTCATGGTAGCGCACACGACCGCTCTTGGCTACGTGACCTCGGATATCCAGTCAGCTTCGCCAATCGGAGAATCATCGGCAACCAGGTCATACCATCCGGTAGCCAGGGACACGAGGCCTGCAGACTCCGGACGTTCGCATAAGAAAGTGTGCGGGAGTCAACGTACACGTAGCTTCCGGCGGCAATGCATCGCAAGACCGCTACTGCACAGGCCTCGGTGACGGACGTGCTATCCCAAATAGCACAGCTTATCGCAGCATCCCAGCAACAACTGAATCTGTCGCCTCATGTATTATCCGACGATGCTGGGTCGGGACGCTCCGCGGAAGCAGGTACAGACGTCCAAAAATTTCATCCGGTCCGATGGGATGCCGAAAGGGATTCGGAGGATTTTGAGCTTTCCCTTTCGGAACAACATATGCTGTTGTGTATGTCATCTGACTTTATCTTCTACAGGTTCTTTCGTCGGACCAGAATGCTGCGATGCCGGATAAGAAACTGATAGCGTCGGTGGACTTAGAAATTTTTGGTTCGGTTCAGGGACATCGTCCCTCAGTTCCGACATAGTCCAATAATGTCACACAAACTTTCGAATTATTGAACGACGCTATATATTATTATTATATGCTTGCTATTACCAAGCATTTCTGGTTTCTTGTTCGCAAAGTTACGGAGATGTCTTTCAAAGTGTGCCTCTGTCGTCATAGTTAATGAAGAGCTAGCGGCAATAAGTGCTCATGGAATATGTCTTTCACCTAAGAGGTCCCTTGTAGGATCGACGGAGTGACATTCGCTAGCTCACCCGGTGTAGCGTCCATTCATCGAATGGTTTGACAGCCGGGTTCGTCCGTTGCGGTCTAGGAAGGAGATTTGGGTGATGCGAGCACTATAATAACTTTAGTACTCACCCAGTGACGACGGATTGAGGACAGATCGGAGGAAGCCTGTTAGTCCGGTTCCTGGCTCGTCCAGGTCCGTCCGTGCTGTGAGCGAGAGAGGTCCCTCTCTCGTACAACAACATAGGGGACCGCTTGTGGTTCAGATATTTCGCATTCGGAGCATATGTCCGCTGCTCGGGACGCTCCGTTATATTGACAGTCCGAGAGACTGTCGATAATGCTTCCTCATCCTCACAGCAGCGCACACGACCGCACATTGGCTACGTGACCTCGAGTATCCGACCAGTTTCGTCATGCAGTGATTCCACGGCGAACAGGTCACGCCATCCGGTAGCCAAGGGACACGAGGCCTATACACTCCGTTCGCTCGCATAATAGAAGTATGCACTGGGTAACGATCACGGAGCTTCCAGCGGCACTGCATCGTAAGACTGCTTCTCCACAGGCCTCAGTGACGGACGTGCTTTCCAAGTTAGCACAGTTTATCGCAGCATCCCAGCAATCGACAGTTTCTCGGTCGGATCAGGAATTATCCAACGGCGCTGGGTCGGTGCGCTCCGCTGTTGCATCAGGTTCGGACGACCGAACGCTTTATACAGTTCCGACAGGATGGCGAAAGGGATTCGGACGATTTCGAGTTTTCCCTTTCGGAACAATGGAAGCTGCCATACATTTCTTCTGGCATTATCTTCCAGTGGTTGTTCCTTCGGACTACATTGCTGCGATGTTGGATAAGAGACTTATAGCGTCATTGGACACAGAATTTTGGATCGGTTCAGGGACATTGTCCCTAACTTACCGACGCAGTCCAATAATGTCATTAGAACATTTGTATTATTTATCGACACTATATATATATATAAGCCTGCTACCAAGCATGATAGTTTAGTTTCTTGTCCGCAATGCTCAATTCTGCCTTTTATCATTTCTAGGAATAATTTATTTTGGCAGAACAGGGCATACCGAGAGTTTATATGCGTCTAGACGGCGGGGTTAAAGACTGGAAATTATCTTTTTCGCCGTCTATGTCTTTTCCAACCACAATGTTGGGAACGACAATGTTGTCTAATAGACTTAACTTAGACGCTTTATCATACGTAGTACACCTTACTGAGGCGTTATCATTACGTTTTCAAGAGAAAGAATTCCGGGATATGATCCTCAATGTGATTTCTTTCAAGGGCAGTAGTTTGTCCACGTATAACTCCGCCCTTCAGTGGCAACCTGGAGTTGGTTAGACGTGACGCAGCCCTAGCTACATCCACGCACGTGGATAGTAAGGTGAAGAACTCTCTCAGAGTCGCTTCGGTCTCGGAGAAGCTTCTTTTCGACGGCAACTTTTTAGCAATCCATGAATTGCTCGATATACATGTTCTCTTGTCTATCAAGTGTAGCAAGAGATTCCGACTGGGGCAAACATTCGGTGGTTGACTCAGAGAGTGCCACTGCAGTTGCCGGATCCGAGTTTTATAATTATGACGGTTGCCAGTCAAATAGGTTGGGGTACAATATTGATCCCAACGGATTCGTAGTGCCAGGGTCTTTGGGTTCCGCAGTCTCTAGGCAAGCACTTATCTTCCACGGAATAATGTTTTTTAGGCTTGCTTTATGTCATTGGATGAACATTATTCAGAAACGCATGTCCAAATCCTGTCCGATAATACGACAGTAGTTGCGTATCTCCGGAACCAGGGAGGCACTCATTCGATTCCGTTATTCAATTTAACGGAAAGAATCATTCTGTTTGTTATAGTACACCAAGTTCTGCTTCGGTCCGTCATATTCCGGGTCGTCTGATTGTATTACCGGACCCCCTTTCACGTAAGGGTCGCTTGTTGCCGTCAGAATGGACTCTCAACAAACAAGTATTCAATCAGATTTGCTATGAATGGGAGCGCCCAATGATAATTTATTTACGACACAACTTGCTAATTAATTGCAGACGTATGTGTTTGCATGTCCGGATCTCTGAGCTTATGTTGTTAACGCTCTATTGATCTAATAGGACGGAATGATAGGATGTGCGTATCCTCCTGCGCTGTTGTTTCAGCAAGTATTGCTAAGATAAACAACCACAATACATTTCTGTTGATAGCATCTCTGTCTTCACAGAGACCGTGGGTAAATTTACTCAGATGTCTACTGTGGGACTAAACGCGAAAACTTCCTCCATGAGAGGATCTTCTTTCGCTGGGGAAAATCGTGTCTTCTTCATCACAACCCGCAAGGTCTCAACCTTCACGTATTCCGTTGTGTGGTCCTTATTGCATTGTAAGCATTGTACTGGACGAACTTTGGACGCGATTTCTTACTGTAGGAGAACCTCTTCTTCGCTATTCTATGCGGCTAAAGTGGAGGCTCTTCCTTCGTTGTTGTAGGGATCACTATGTTGATATTGTTGATCCCTCCATACTAGTCATTGCAACTTTCTAGTATACTTGTTTGACAAGATCTACTGCAGCCTGATACTATTAAGGTTATAGGTCTATGTTATCTCATACCTATGCACTCTATGATAGTTTACAATTGAGTCTTATGTCTCTTTATCTAAGTCAGTTAGTAACTTTTCGATAAATAGACTTAGAATCATTAGATTAAATTTCTATATGGAATTTAACTTCGGTTCTTATTTAGCTAAGTAATCATTTGAGCCTCTGGAAACAGTAGTTTTCAAATTCTGACCTTTTAGACAGTAATTCTGTTGGCTTCTCTTTTACTGAAGAGTCAGTGAGCTTCATGCACTATCGGTGGATGATTCTCACTTTCGTAGTTTCGGAATCACTACTTCCTTTACTATTTAGGTTGGATTTTTGGTTAAGAGTCAGGCTCCTAATAAATATCCGGAACCTATTGTTATTAAGGTCCTTCCGTCTTCGTACGAGCATAGGCCTTTACTCTGTCCGGTTAGAGTTTACGTATTTATAAACAGATATCTGTTTATTACTACTGACGTAAGCTTCTTCTGTCTTTGATGCCTAATAGAAGGACGTTACGCTCCATTCTATTGCTAATGGATTCAATTAACTATCGGTGCTGCTTATGGTATATCATTGACTCAGCAGTTGTGCTTGAGATTTCGGCTCATGAAGTAAGAGTTCTTTCTACATCTTGGGCTTACATTAATTGTGTCGCTATTATAGATTTTTGAAGGCTGCTCATTGCGCTCAGCCATCCACATTCATGAATTTTTTATCTCAGAAATATCGAGTCCATTTCTGGAGGCCTCTTTTGTTAGGTCTATTATCTACTGCTCAGAATGTCATTCACTTAACAGTTGCTACTATAGCTAGGTAGGCGGTCTGTTTCGGCAGTGACTCCGTTCTGCTGCCCTCTTCGCTCTGGGCTATTTGACCCAGGGCAAGAAAAAGGGGGAGGGGGGGGGGGGAGGGTGTTCCCTTGGGTCACCTGTTTTACTATGAAAACAAGGGGATACCTCCTCCGGAGTTAGTAATTCTGAGCTGTTACTGGGATGGTTTTTTAGTGAGAAGTTTATGTTTTAAAAATTCATTCAGGTCTTAGTTTTTAAAGTGTAGCTTTTGAATATAGCACGTGTCAAACGGACGTTATTATACAATCCTCAGACACTTTTAAGGAGTATAAAGAGTCTCTATTCTCTAGACTTACTTTATTTATTGGCTTACTTTAAAAATTATTAGTATAAGGATTATACTAGATATTAATAGAGTACATGGATGTATGATGCTCAATTTTGCAAGGTGTTGTATCTTTCTAATTTAACATAAATAAGAAAGATACATGTAAGGCCTAATACTTCTTTTTCCCTAGAGGGGATGACTCTATTTTATATAATTGAGCGTATTCCAACTTGCTCTATGTCCTAGGCCCTCCAGCCTTTTTACTATTCAGCTATGTCTGGGTCATTTGTACAGTATAAAAATGTTAAAAAATTTATAGTAATTTATATATTTTTTATACTTACCAATGACCCAGACGGGGATGGCCCTCCCAGGAGTTGGGAACTCATACCTCCCCGCTGAGTACATAGCACTTACCAGGCACTGGTTATAAGAATGATTAATGGCGCCAGTTTCGGAACGTCCTTGACACTGCGCATGCGCAGTAGAGGTGAAGTGTGGAGGGCCATTCAGGACATTTTTTCTTTGTTTTTAGATGCAAATTTTGGGGATTGGGGGGCAAAATTTGTGTTTGGCCCTATATTTTAAGAGTTAGCACCAGCTATGTCTGGGTCAATGGTAAGTATAAAAAATATATAAATTACTATAAATTTTTTAACTTTCTGGACTTTTTTTTTGGAAATGCTTCAACGGAATTCATGCTGATCACATATAAGTTATAACACTTGTATAATTATTAATGCTCATTAGTCCGGTAGGGGACATTATATTGCTTCAGCGATACGTATGCTCTAGTTAATTCTATTATTAATTTTAAAATTTTGTCTTCAGGGATTGAACAATTCGGAGTGTAGCCACTAGCCAGGATAAATGAAATTGGGGGTGGAGGGGGGAATCAAATATTTTATCCTCTTCCATCACATTTCAGTGGCAGCAGAAGATTAAGAGTTTTTATCTAACAATCAATTTGATTTGAATTGGTTGCAACATATGCCTTTATTTTAGAAATCATGTATGGGACAGTGAATTGGCTCTGTTCAAGTATTTCTTCAAGAGTTATTGCTCTTGTTAGACTTTGACTTTCTTGTCATCTCATTTCCATTTCTTGTCATCACATTTCAATCAAAACATTCAAGATGTCTTTTCTAAGTTTAATATATAGATTTTTGGTGACAATGCATGTAACATGAATGGGATTGTGAACCTGCCATGTTCAAGTATTTCTTCAACAGTTATTGCCCTTGTTGGACTTAGAATTTATTGTCATCACATAACATTTCTTGTAATCACATTTCATTTAGACTTTTCTTTTCTCAAATTTAACAAAGAGATTTTGGGTGATAATATTATGAAGGTGATTGTGAACCAGCTGTGTCCAAATATTTCTGAGAGTTATGCTCCTGATGGACTTGGAATTTCTTATAATATATTACCATTTATTGTCATGACATTTAAAAAAAATCCAAGATTTTATTTCCTAATTTAATAGCTTTTTGTGATAATATCATGAAGGGATTGTGAATCAGCTGTGTTCCAAGTATTTCTTTGCAAATTATTGCCCTTGTTGAACTTAGGTGGTGGGGGATTGGCTATCCCATGGTGTTGAACTTGTTGAAAATGCAGTGTGATTAACAATGATTGGAAATGTACTTGGTCTATATATTATATATTTATTCTTGTAGATTTAATGCTGCCAGGTGTTATTGTAAATTGTGAGGTCACTCCTTCAACTTTCAAACATATTGACAAAGGTGCGGTTTGTTCGGTGAATCTTTTGGGAAACAGGTATGACATATTTATTATACGTTAAATGATAAATTATCAAAGAAATTGCAGAAAGATAGAAATCGGATCCCCCACTGTGAAGATATAGAAATTTTCACTTTCATGGTATCAATCAAAATGGCGCCTTTCAAAGCATGAATGCGAGTCAAATTATCACTGGAAATGATCAATTTGTTTTAAAAACGTATAAAAAACTGAAAATATGAAAAAATTTGAATGATCACTTTTGTGAATAGTACAGGTTGGTTATGGACATTATGTAAGTTGAAGGATTAATGGAACATTTTCACTCCAGCACATTAAACTGGAGGTGATTCACAAATCTTTACAAGTTTGAAACAAACAGACTCTAGTCTATCATCTCTGTGATTAAAATCTAAAGAATTTAAGTTTATATATCACTGCACAGGTGCATTCCAGATACATGTCACAAATCAGTATAGGTAGATGTTGAGGTTATCAGAATACCTTTGATGAAAAAAACTTCTTAAACCTTAAAGGCCTAGAGATTTTTTTATACATTATACTACACTTTGACCCCATGGGAACCCCAGGAAGTGAAGCAGTGCTTGTTTATTTACTGTGATGAACAAGCTCTGTTTTACTGGTAAAATAGGATCTGATCACCAATGCTAGTGGTTGAAGTCCTCTACAATGGGCAACATGGATATAAACGATTGGCTGGACTTGACTTTATATCCATGTTGTGGTTACGATTAGCCAGGGTTTCCGCTAGGGTAAAAATATTGGGGCCTGTAATGTGGAGAAAATGGGGCAACCAAGAACCGTCGCTGGTTCGGCCTGTGATAGTAAAATTTCAAATTCTGGGGTCCCAAAACCCCCATTTTGTTGCATCTGAGGAATATTTTTGAGGTTTCACAGCGATATTTATGTAGGTTTTCACATTCCAAGAGTTGGTAATTGCGGCAGAATGAGGACCAATGAGAAATTTAGATGAAAAATCATTCCTACAGATTACAGTGCTTACCAACAATACCAGTCCATGGTGGCATGGATGATCTAGTTCAACGATTACGTGCACGGGGGTGTCAACAACCGTCTTATTCTTTGTTTAGCCCTAAAAGTCATCAACAGTGAAATGACATCTGTAGTTTACAATCTCCTTTTTGAGGATGCCAGACACAAATCAATGCAAGAATTGGTGGATACAAAGTTGTTATTGATGAAGGAAGTGTTCAACGGTGGTTTTGGATGCTCAGGGCTGTAACTTTATCTCCTATACTATATTTTAGAATGTCTGTCTGTCTGCCTGCCTGCCTGTCCGCTATAGAAATGAATATGGGGCCACCCCGAGTGTCCAAAATGGGTCTACTAGGAGTACTTTTTTATGGCGGAGGTCATCGTCAGGTTTAAAAAAGTGTGGGGGTGTAGGGGGGCACCAAAAGTTATGACCAAAATTTTTGTTACCGATATATGTCTTCAAAGGGGTCTGCTAGGGGTACGTTTTTGTCAGGAATCTAATGGTGAGATTTAAAAAAGTTTCGGGGTGGGGGTGTAGAGTTATGATCAAAATATTTCTCACGGATATAGGTCTTCAAGGTGGTCTACTAGGGGTAAATTTTATCAGGAATCTAATGGTGAGGTTTAAAAAAGTGCCAGGGTGGGGGTGTAGAGGGGCACCAACAGTTATAATACTCTCCTCAGCCCGAGCAACGCCGGGTAACCCTGCTAGTAATATATATAAAATTATTTTATGTTTCCCAATTTCGGGACATATGCCTGACATCATCATTTTTAAAAATGATTATTCCACTGTGTGTCAAGTATTCCTTCCCTATCCTTCCATGAACCCTTCCTGTTAAACTCTTAAGCTTTTTGGCTGTTTTTTATTGAAATTTTTTATTAAATTTCTTGGGAGTTTAACATTTATTACAGAATATTATTCTGTTTCTTCCCCAGGGTTATGTCCTCACCCTAGGGGTATTAGGCCGTTTAGTTTTGCATCTTCTATCCAATGTATCATTTTTTCTTCGTATGAAAATCTATCTTTGCATTTGATAGCATTTCAATTGGTTATGATTTTGGGCCTTTTTGTGTGCCTGATGACTGTCTTGTTTACATTGACGTTGTTTACATTATCAATGTCCTCATATTTAGGTAGTTTCTTAGGTTCTATTACTGTAATATACTGTAGAATACATGGATTATTATTCCGGTAGTGTAGCTCAAAAAATTTTGGATTTTGTCCACACTTAGGCTCTATCGGGATGCCCTTGGGCTCTTAATGTTCCCTTTGGGAACTTGGGCGTTTTACAAAAATATTTTGAATTTAATTATGATTGCTATTATTCATTTATCTCAGTTATATATATATATATAGTGTTGTGGAGTTTGGAGGACTGATATCGACTTTAGTTGATACACTCCTGTGGACTCTTGTCATTCTTGTGTTGCACTGGGATGACTGATGTTGGAGTCGGGTGTCGCGGTACGTTATTGGTGGTGGGGTTCTGAGGATCAGAGCCTCTTAATGCGTTTTAATTCATTCTGTCAGTTTCTATTTCAGAGGAACATGAACATGGTGATGATATTCTGACACCCATCCAAGTGTGCTATCGTCGTCGTGCTTCATGGAGCATATAGAGCTAGCTGCAGTACTCATTATTGCAAGAGTTAGGGCCTTTGGGTAAAGGTTTTAATCTCTTGCAAGCAGCTAGCTCGACCTGTGAAGTGGTACTCCGTTCGTGTGTGCCGTGACACCGGGTAAGTCCATTGCAGTCTAAGAGGTGGATTGGGTAGAGCGAGCACTGTAATATAAATATCTCACCCAGCGATGACGGAAATAGGGAGGAAGTCTGCAAGTTCTTATACTCAGCAAGGTCTGATAGACCACGAGCAGGAGAGGTCCCCCTCTCTAATATAGCAACATCTGGGGTCAGATGTTGTTTTGAGAAACTTACACAAGCTGGAGCATATGTCCGCCCTCCACTCGGGACGCTCTGTTTAGTCTGCAGCTCAGTCAAAGCTTCCTCCGCTATGTTTCACAAGGCCGAAATGAAGTTTTCTGGTTGGAAACTTTTACGAAACAGAGCATATGTCCGCCTGCCACTCGGGATGCAGCGTCTAGTCTGCAGCCGGGGTCGGCTTCAGTCACGGCTTCCTCCGCTACGTTATTTAAGCACACACGACTGCATCCTAGCTACCCAACTTCAGATATCCAGCCTGCTGCCCGAAGAAGGAACCACTCTTCGCTGTGAAGTTGGACCATCTGGTAGCTAGGGAGACAAGGCCTTGATCATCGGGATGCTCGGAGAAAGGATCCGTTTCCGACACACCATCCCAGGAGCAGTATATGACGAAGGAACGGAAATCTGCTGCTCCTCAGGCCTCGATGACGGACTTGCTGTTGCAGATTGCACAGCTAATCGCAGCATCCCAGCAAGTGCAGATGAAGCCTCCCTCAGACTCAGAATCTGAGCTGTCGGAGGGTTCTGGGTCGGTCCAGTCGTCTGCGCAGATGCAATGGACCGAGATTCGCAACTGATTTTCTCGGATGATGAAAGGGATAAGGAAGAGGATTACCCTTCCCTTTTGGAACAGTACATGGTTGCGATGGCTTTCATCCATCAATACTACCCTGCATTTGTTCCGCCGAATCAGAATGCTGCGACGACAAGAGAGAAACCGCTGGCGTCATTAGGCGCAGACTTTATCCGGACAAAGGAGGAAGTCCTTTCTTTTCCGGTTCCGTTTATGCAGGTGTCGCAGGCCTTCGGCCGTATAGATGACGCAGTATTTATCCTCTTGAGTGCGAGGAAGAAGGCAGTTTCTTCATCTTCCGTATACATATCGTTTTTTGGACCACGTTCATTTAAAAACGGTCGGGGAAGATGTTCAGAGAGTTCTTCTGCATTTGGATGAGCAGGCCGGGGATCTAGAGGTATCCTTACCTGTATCATTCACTATTCGCTCACACGCAATTGAGACGGCAATTTCTTCAAATAGAGAGAATTTGGACGTTATGTCTTATGCAGATCACCTTATAAGAGCTATGGCACAACGTCTTGAGGGAAAGGAATTTTGAGGATGTTCATACCTCTCTTAGAGTTCTTTCCAGGGCAATTATGTATACCACGTATAACTCCGCCCTAACACTGGCTAATCTGGAGTTAATCAGACGTTTTGCTGCCCTTGCGTCGTCATCACTGATAAGATGACAAGGTGAAAAGCTCTCTCCGAGTCGCTCCGGTTTCCGGACATTTTATTTTCGACGACTAGCTTTCGTTAGTCTATGAACAGGCTACTAAGAAAGCATCTAGTGCTCTGCATTTGAAGTCAGCGTATCAACGACCCACTTCAGCAGAGAAGAGTAAAGGAGGGCGTTCCAGACAAAAATTGTCAAAAGGAAACTCCTCACAAGGGTACAAGAAACCCTCTTATAATTACTCTGGAGGTCGTCAGTATAGCGACTCGGAAAAGGGGCATAGGTCTGATCGGGACTATAGGTCAGATGCCCCTAGGCCGACGAGACGAGGTTTTTCGTGGGGAGGACGTGGTTCCTCCTGCCGTAAGCCTCGCAGGTCATGCAGGTGATGGTTTAGACCTCTATTGCTGGCCAGTTGGCGGAAGGTTATCAAGCTCCACAAAAAACGGGATAACAATCACGGAAAATCAGTGGGTGAGAAGTGTAGTCTCGGATGGCTTACGGCTATCATTTCGAGTAAAACCTCACTAACAAGTTGTTCGCATTGGACATATCTTCCATTAAATTCTTGCATAAGAGAGTTTCTCCTACCGGAGGTATAAGCTCTCTTATCAAAGAAAGCAATGCAGATCATCGAGAATCAGGATTCTGAAGATTTTTACAGTCACCTGTTCCTGATACCAAGCCAGATGGCTCGTTCCGACCGGTAATAGACTTGAACTGGATAACAAGTTTATCATGGCTCTAAAACTTTATTTATGGAAATCATTTAGTCGGTAAAAGCGAGCGTTCGAGTGATCGACTATACGTCAAGCATAGATGTAAGGATCCATACTTTCATGTCCTGGTACATCCAGCATTCTAAAAGTATCTGCGGTCCGCTGTACAAGGGAAGGTGTATCAGTTCAGAACATGCTTTGGTCCGAATCAGGCCCCTGGGCGATTCACTCAAATAATGAACTCGGTAATGTCTTACTTACAAGCTCATTTGTCTGCGGTAACGACGGCTTACTTGGTCGACCTTCTACAGGTATATGGCAACAGAATTAGTCTTCAGATCGATGTTCAGAGTCTTCTTCTATTACTCCGATGTCTCGGTTTCATCATAAATGAGAAAATGTCAGATCTAGCTCCGTACAAGTCGTCTATTCACTGGGGGTTGAGCTTTTAGACTCACAACAATCTGGTTCGCCTGACGTTACCCAGAGCAAAATTAGACGCATTAATAGTGAGGGAATTCATGCGACTGTTGGAGCTGTGCGGAGCAGCTGTGGATCTCATTCCGATGGGCCACCTGTGCGCACGTCCCCTCCAGATATTCTTCACCCAGAACTGGAGTGTGAACATGCTTTCGCTTGAACCAGTATTGTTTTAACGGACCTAGTAAAACAAGGGTTTAAATTGGGCAGATATTCAGTGGTTAACTCAGGGAGTTACGCTGCAACTGCCGGATCTGGCTTTCACGATTATGACGGATGTGAGTCAGATGGGTTGGGGCACGACTCTAAGTCCCGCAGACTTGAGGTGTCAGGGTCTTTGGGACCCTCGGTTCCAGGAGAAACACATAAACATCAACGAGATGATGTTAATTAGCTAGTGCTACAACATTGGATTCACATAATAACGGACATCCATGTTCAATTTGGTCAGACAACTCGACAGTAGTAGCATACATCGGGAACCAGGGCGGCACCCATTCATTTCTGTTATGCCAATTAACGGAGAACATTTTCCTAATACGTCATGAATCATCATGTTCATCTTTTCATCCAGCATATACCGGGTCGTCTGAACGTACTAGCAGACTCGCTCTCTCGGAAAGGTCGCCGGTTGCAATTGGAATGGACGCTCAACAAGCAAATATTTGGACATTTTTTGCTACCAGAGGGGTTGCCCCATGATAGATCCATTTTCGACGCACCGGAACAATCAGTTACCGTTGTTTGTGTCGCCATGCCCAGACCATTGAGCAGTAGACGCTCTGTCGATCTCATGGGGATGGATGATAGGATACGCACATCCTCCAATTCATTTGATTCAGTAGATTATGTTTTAGATCAAGCAGTCTCGTCGTGAATCCTACTAGTAGCACCTCTGTCGTTACAGAAACCTTGGATCAGTCTTCTCAAGTGTCTGTTATGGGACGTTCCCCGGAAGCTTCCTCCACGAGAGGACCTTTTCTATCAAGGGAAGTTTTTGTTCTTCACGTCCTTCTCCGCCCATAGTGGCATAATGGAGTCGGTTAGACGTGAGGGAACCATTGTGGTTCCTATATTATTTTATGACTAACACAAGAATGGGGAGCGCGGTGGCTCAGTAGGTAGAGGAGCAGGCTGCAAGCCGAGAGGTCCTCGATTCGAATCCCACCTGCGGCAACCGCGTTGTGTCCTTGGGCAAGACACTTCATCTCCATTGCCTGTGTGGGGGCACGATGATGCTGTGTACTAAGGCGTACTGCACGTAGATGGTACGCATGTCTTCAACCAATCCAACCCTGCCTGTGCTGCAGTGCGGAGTTACGATGTTGGGGAGCTGGCCACTGCTCGTCGTTGCTCGGTGGTTCTCTCCGGGTACTCCAGCTTCCTCCACCCGTAAAACTGTCACGGTCATGATTAGCCATTGTGCATAAATATGTGACCTTAAACATCAATAAATAAATAAATAAATAAATAAATAAATAAATAAATAAATAAATAAATAAATAAAACACAAGAACGATTAAGTAATGTGGGTGAGGAGGGTTCGATATGACTTTGCATCCTCCCCCCCCCCCACCCCTCATCCCCCCCCCCCCCCCCCCCACCCCCACCGTCAATGTGTTTAGAGGCGATTACCGGGCAAGACGTAGTTTTCTTCCCGCAAGCCTCGTATGAGTTTAAATACATACATGCATTTCTTCACTTCTCGATTGGCGGCTGGGTCATGTTCTGTGGTGACCTCATGGGCACATCCACTTTCAGTTGGATTGGTTTCCTGTGATTATTCGTCTATATGTCATATATGAGCGCATATTTCGTCATAATTAAATTGCTAGTCTTTGGGTACCTCGGAGGCTGCATAACTAGTTGACTGATATTCAGATGATTACATGCGGGATTTTTATGCTCACGCGCATAAGAATTATTAGGCTGATGCTTTATTGTATATTATGGACCGTGTCGGAGCCTGTTAATCATACCTACATCCATTTCTAGATCCAGGTTTCTATTAATGTCGGTACTCAACTCGTATATTCCCACATTTATAAGGTCATAGATATCGGATAGTACACGTCTCGGAGTGTTGTTACTGGAATTTATTGTACACCTGAATGGGGTCGCCTGTGGGTTACCTCGGAAGTGTGTTTATTCTCTAGAGATCGTTCATTGTGGTTCGATTGGACATGTGTATGTTTTATATTATATCACCGGTTTTCGACCTATCTGCGTACGCCATTTCCGGTGTGCATTATATAGCGGGCAATATTAATTACTGGGATCATCGCTATAGCCTTAACTGCTGAATTGGGGTTAAGCACCATTTATTAATAATATATTAATACCCGAGTGCCTATTCGACGAATATTTATATTGTTTTTTGGTACTGTTTTTACTGATTATAGAGCGCTCCCCTCTATTTTTACACAACAACCAATGGCCCAGACTTAGCTGGTGCTATCTCAAAATTATCCAGGGCCAAACACAAATTTTGCCCCCCCAATCCCCAAAATTTGCATGTAAAACTGAAAATTTGATGTCCTATGTGGTCCTCCATACTTTTGACATCTGTGCATGCGCAGTGTGCAGGAAGCACCGAAATTGGCGTCAAGCATCATTCTTTCCTTGTTTGGCCCTCTGTCAGATAACAACAAACTGACTTCTGTGCTTTGAAATCTCAGTTTTAATGATGCCAGACACAAATCAGTTGTGATAATGGTGGATCAAAGGACAGAATAGGATGACGGAAGGAAGAATCAGTGGTTTTAAGTGTTCAGGGTTGTAACTTTTATAATTTTTTGACAAAATTATTTCATGTTTCCCAATTTCGGGACATGGGCCTGACGTCATCATTCTTGCTAATGATTTTGTCACTGTTTGTTAAGTGTTCCATACCTATCCTTCCTTGAAGCCCCCCTGTTAAACTCCCATGCTTTTTGGCTTTTTTTATTGAAATTTTTTTGTAAATTTCTTGGGAGTAAGTTTAACGTGTTTCACAGAATGTTTATTCTGTGTATCCCCATGGTTACGTCCTCACCCTAGGGGTGTTTAGGCGTTTTTGGTCATGCTTCATCCATCCGATGTATCGTATTTTCTTCTTATGAAGATCTTGCTTTGCATCGAATAGTTTAAAATCTGTTACTGACTTCGGGCCATGTTGTTCAGTGCCTGGAGTCTTGTTTCCGGTTTTCATTTGACGTTGTTTACATTGAAAATGCTTTGCTTATATATGTAGTTTCCTATTTATTAACTATGGTAGGACTATTATAAGATACATTATATATTCCGGTAGTGTAGCTTTAATTTTTTGAAAAAAAAAAAATCTTGTCCACACTTAGGCTCTATCGGGATCCATTTGGGCTCATCGTTCCCTTGGAGAACTTGGGCTCATGTCAAAATTTTTTCTAAAATTTTTTTTATTTTAAATTATTTTTCAAATTATTGTTTTGATTAATATTATTATGTATCTTTTTCAGATATTTATTGGGAGTTGGTGCAAGTGCTGTTGACTTTTATTTTATTCAAAATGAAAGCTTTTTGCTCAAATTGTAACTCGAAGTCTTCCTCTGATTCACCTGATAATTGTATCAGTTGTAGTCAGTGTACTCACACTAATTCCTGTTTAACTTGTGTCAATTGGGATGACAAACGTTGGAGACGGGTGTCACGGTACGTTGTTAGCGGCGAGAGGACAATGCCGGTCCTCTCGCCACAGAGTCACTCTAGTTTTTCAGTTTCTATTTCAGAGGAACAAGAACATGGTGATGTTTACGTGACTCCGTCAGAAAGTGTGCTTCCGTCGTCACAATTAGATAGTCAGTCAGAGCTGGTGGCTAAAGTGCTCTTAAATATTAGACAGGGCAATAAACCACATGCTGGTGGTTTCAGATCCCTGTCGCCAGCTAGCTCGACCGGTGAAGTGGTGGGTACCGCGACACCGGGTGTGTCCATTGTGGTCGAGGAGAGGAAAAAGTGTAGAGTGAGCACTATAAAATACAAACAGGCTCACCCTGCAACGACGGAAAGGAAGAAGCCAGAAAGTTCGACAGTAAGCTCGGCGAGGTCTGATAGGACCGCGAGTGAGAGGGTCCCCTCTCTTTCACAACAACATCTGGGGCCAGATGTTGTAGTTCGGAACTTGCGTCAGTGGGAGCTTACGTCCACGCCTCCTGTCCGGGATGCTCCATTCAATACACATCTGGGGTCGGTTACAATTCCGGCTTCTTCTACGTCTTCAAAGCACACACGACCGCACCTTGGCTACGTGACTTAGGATATCCAGCTTGCATCACCAAGAAAGGACCTTTCTTCATCAAGAAAGTCACATCATCCGGTTGCCAAGGGGACAAGGCCTCATTCATTGGGACGGCCACAGTAAAGAGCCATTCTCGGACACACTGTCCCAGGAGCAGCCGGCAACAAAAGACCGCTGCTCCTCAGGGCTCTGTAACGGACTTGCTGTCACAAATTGCGCAGCTTATCGCAGCATCCCAGCAGGTACAGGAGCATCCCACGGCAACCTCGGAACACGAGCTGTCGGATGACGCTGGGTCGGTCCAGTCATCTGCACGCTCAGATGCCGATGACCGTGAGTCTTATCTGATTCCATCAGATGGTGAAAGGGATTTGGAGGAAAATGACCCTTCCCTTTCGGAACAACATATGGTAGCGATGGATTTAATTCATCAATACTTTCCTGAATTTGTTCCTGAGAATCAGACTGCTGAGACCGCTCATACGAAGCTGCTAGCGTCGTTAGACACTGACTATATCCAGTCAAAGGAGGAGGTCCTTTCCTTTCCGTTGCAGTCTAAACGGGTGTCACAGACCTTCGGTCTTCTTAACGCCGCCATATTTAATCTTTCCAGTGGAAAGAAAAAAGGCAGCTTTTTATCATCATCTTCCGTACATCTACCGTTTATTGGCCCACGTCCATTTAAAACGGTAGGAGAAGGTGTTTAGAGAGTTCCTCTGCGTTGGGATGAGCAGGCTGAGGACCTAGATATGTCTTTACCTCCATCATTCACAATTCGCTCGGACACAATTGAGACGGCAATTTCTTCTAACAGAGCGAATCTAGATGCAATGTCTTACGCAGATCACCTTTACGAGAGCTATGGCGCAACGTCTCAATGGGAAGGAATTTGAGGACATTCGTACCTCTTTACGAGTTCTTTGGAGTTAATTAGACGTGATGGAGCCCTTGCGACGTTATATCTTTGATAGATGACAGGGTGAAAAACTCTCTTTGAGTCGCTCCGGTATCGGGTCACAGTATCTTTGACGACAAGCTTCTTTGGTCTACGACCAAGCCACAAAGAAAGCATCTAATACTCTGCTACTTAAGTCGGCGTCAAATAAACCCGCAACAGCAGAAAAGAGTAAAGGAGGTTCAGGACTAAAATTGTCTAGAGGGAACTCCTTGCGAGGATATAAAAGATCCTCATATACTCATATACTTACTCTCGAGATCGTCAATATAGTGACTCAGGTCGGGGGCATGGGTCTGGCTGAGGCAACCAGTCAGATGCCCCCAAGCCGGTGGGTCGAGGCTCATCACAGGGAGGACGTGGTTTCTCCTCCCACAGGCCTTGCAGGTCCTACCAGGGCTCAAAATAAGTGGTTTCGCATCGCTATTTGCTATGCAAAACATGCTAAAAGCTACACAATTTTCAAGTATGTATAGCATTTTGCGATATAATATATTCAACTGCAGCCTAATAGGCTGCAGTTGAATATCTTGTATTGTAAAATGTAAAAATGAAAATTTGCAACAAACTTTGCAAGCAAGTTCACTGATGCTTTACTCCCGATATAAGATTAACTCTCCGTCTCGCATTAGCAACTTCATATGTAACGTGAATTTTGTTGGTTTAAATACATCCTGCATTGTTTCTGCATTTTGCATAAAATACCCACTCAAAATAACTTTAAGCCCATCAAATTAAGAGATGTTATGCATTTGGAAATATCTAAGTCCATGCAGTTGTTAAAGGCAGTTCAGTTGAAAATCATAGCTAGTGCTTCATGTATTGCAGTTCATTTGAAAAAGCACAGAAATGGATGGACATTATTCTATCTGCGCAGAAGAGTTCAATAAAAAAACAGTATGGCATAACTCCGATATACAAGAACTGCTATGCAATTTAAACAAAATGCTTTTCATTTTTGGAAATGTGTAGCATTTTGCTACTCATAGAAAAAAAGGTATTTTGAGCCCTGGGTCCTACAGGTGATGGTTAGGACCTCTATTGCGTTCCAGTTGGCGGAAGGTTATCAAGATTCGAGAGAAACTGGATAACTATTACGGAAGACCAGTGGGTGAGAAGTGTGATCTTGGACGGTCTAAGGCTATCGTTCCGAGCAAAACCTCCGCTAACATGAAGTCCGCATTGGACACAACTTCCGCCAAATCCAGTAAAAAGAGAGTCTCTCCTTTCGGAGGTAAAGTCTCTCTTGGAAAAGGAAGCAATAGAGGTCATAGAGAACCAAGAGTCTCTAGGTTTCTACAGTCACCTGTTCCTCGTACCGAAGCCAGTCGGCTAGTTCCGACCGGCAATAGACTTGAGCTGGATAAACAAACTTATCATAGCTCCAAAGTTCTATATGGAGACCATTCGGTCGGTAAGGGCGAGCATACGAGTGAACAACTATGCGGCAAGCATAGATCTAAAAGATGCATACTTTCATGTCCTGGTACATCCGACATTCATAAAGTCTCCGTTCAAGGGATAGTATATCAGTTCTGAGCAATGTGCTTCAGTCAGAATCTAGCACCCTGGGCGTTCACTCGAATAATGAACTCGGTAATGTCTGATTTCCGAGCTCATTCGTCTGCGGTAACGTCGGCTTACTTGGACGACATTCTTCAGAGGTACGGCAACAAAACTACTCTTCAGAACGATGTTCAGAGTCTGCTGTTATTACTCCGACAGCTCGGTTTCATCGTAAACGAGAAGAAGTCGGATCTAGCTCCGTCCAAGTCGTTCATTCACTTGGGGATGAGCTTCGAGACTCATAACAATCATTTGTCTGCCGTTACCCAGAGCGAAATTAGTCAGTTGTGATACTCGCTTTTGTCTACACTCAGACGCATTAACAGCGAGGGAATTTATCCGACTGATGGGGTTGTGGAGTGCGGCTGCGGATCTCATTCCGATAGGTCGCTTACGCACACGTCCACTCAAGATATTCTTTACTCAGAACTGGAGTGTGAAGACGCATTCGCTCGAGACCAGTATTGTTTTAACGGACCATGTAAAACAAAAAGTTCACATTTGGGCAGACATTCAGTGGTTAACTGAGGGAGTTGCGCTGCAGCTGCCAGATCTGGATTTCACAATTATGACGGATGCGAGTCAAACAGGTTGGGGATGTGACCCTGAACCCGACAGACTCGAAGTGCCAGGGTCTTTGGGAGCCAGAGTTCCTGAAAAAATGCATAATCATCAAAGAAATGATGTCAATATGGTTAGCGCTACAAAAATGGATTCACATTATAAGAACGCTCATGTTCAAATATTGTCGGACAACTTGACAGTAGTAGCGTATATAAGGAACCAGAGAGGCACATATTCGATTCCGTTATACGAACTAACGGAAAGAATCCTTCTATATGTCTTGGAACATCAAGTTCATCTATCTGGCCGTCATATACCGGGTTGTCAGAACGTACTAGCAGACTCACTCTCCCGGAAAGGTCTCCTGTTGCCTTCAGTGTGGACTCGCAACAAGCAAGTATTCAGACAGATTTGCTAACAGTGGGATCAACCTATGATAGACTTATTTGCGACACACCTGAACAATCAGTTGCAGACTTATGTGTCGCCATGCCCAGATCCTCGAGCGTACGCAGTAGACGCTCTCTCAATTCCATGGGACAGAATGATAGGATACGCGTATCCTCCAACTCCGTTAATTCAACAGATCTTTGCAAGATTCTGTTAGTAGCATCTCTGTCGTCACAGAAACCATGGATCAATCTTCTCAGGTGTCTGTTATGGGACGTTCCCCGGAAGCTTCCTCCACGGGAGGAGGACCTTCTTTATCAGGGGAAGTCACGCACACTGCATCACAACCCGCAAGGTCTCATCCTTTACGTATTTCCGTTGTGCGGTCCTTCTTGCACGGCAAGCCTTTTACAGGACGAGCAGTGGATGCAATTTCTAATGGTAGGAGGTCCTCCTCTTTGCTGAATTACGCAGCAAAGTGGAAGGTTTTCTTCCATTGGTGTAAGGATCAGTCAATAGATCCGTCCATACCAGATATTGCCAACTTTCTGGTCTACCTGTTTGTCGTTCTCAAACTGCTGCCGGTCAATATTAAGGGCTATAGGTCTATTCTATCGGACACTTCCGCCCATCATGATAGCTTGGCAATTGGATCTAATGTTTCATTATCCAAATTAGTTAGAAATTTCTCTATAAATAGACCTAGAACCCTCAGATTAATTCCCAAGTGGAATTTAGCTTGGGTTCTGTTGAAGCTTAAAGAAGCTCCATTTGAGTCGTTACGACGTTGTAGAGTTCAAATTCTTGACCTATAAAACAGCATTTCTCTTAGCCTTTGCTTCCGCTAGAAGAGTTAGTGAACTCCATGCTTTATCTGTTGATGAATCGCACAACCGTAGTGTTGGAAATACCATCACTTTAACTACACAAGTGGGATTTTTGGCTAAGAATCAGGTTCCAGATATACGGCCTGAGCCTATTATCATAAAGGCTCTGCCATCTACGGACAACCGTAGACCTTTGCTGTGTCCACTCAGGGCTATGTGCATATATAAATGCCGATCAGAGTTTATTAGAAAAGGAAGAAAACGCTTCTTTTTATCATTGATTCCTAACAGAAAAGATTTATCTGTTCAGTCTATTGCTAGATGGATTCAGTTGGCAATTCATATTGCCTATGGAAATCTATCTTCCGATCAGTGTTCTGTAAATAAGATATCAGCACATGAAGTTAGAGCGCTGTCCACTTCTTGGGCCTATTCTAACAGTACAGCCATTACTGATCTCATGAAAGCTGTGTACTGGACACAGCCTTCTACATTTACAGAGTTTTACCATAGAAATATAGAGTCCATCTCCAGCGACCTTAGGTGTTTAGGTCCTCTATCTGTTGCTCAGAATGTCGTCCACTAAAAGATTACAGCTATAGTTATTTAGGCATCCCGTTCCAGCAGTGACGCTGTTCTGCTGCCCTCTTCATTCCGCGGTTACATAACCCAGAACAGGGGGGGGGGGGATGGTTTTTCCTTTAATATCATCTGGCTTTATGGTGAAAAGCAAGGGAAGACCTCCACCGGTGTCAGTAGTCCCGAGTCGGTGCTGGGATGGTTTTAATGTGTAACTTGGTGTGAAGCGATATTTTTATACTGTACCAATGACCCAGACTTAGCTGGTGCTAACTCTAACAAAACCAGGGCCAAACACAAATTTTGCCCCCCAATCCCCAAAATTTGCATCCAAAACAAAAAGAAATCATGTCCTAAAGGACCTCCATACTACGCCTCTACTGCGCATGCGCAGTGACGCAGTCGTCCCGAAATTGGCGCCAATTATCATTCTCTGTTTGGCCCTTCATCAGTCAACATCTCACTGATCTTTGTGCTTGTAAATCTCAGTTTAAAGGATGCCAGACACGTAATTTTTGGAGAAAATGTGATTCTAAGGAGGATAGAAGGAGGAGAGGAAAAAGAAGTGACAAAAAATAATCAGGGCTGTACTTAAAATTTTTTGATGAAATTATGTTAAGTTGCCTATTTTCGAGGCATGGGCCTCTTGTTGTCATTCTTGCTAATTGTTGCACTGCTTATTCAGTGTTTCCTCTCCCCTAGCCTTCTAAAGTCCCCCCTTGCAATTCTCCCATGCTTTTGGCATATTTTTGAGAAATTTCATTTCTAAAATTTCCTGGGAGAGTTGCTTGGTTACAGAATGTTTTCTGTTATTTTCCCCATAGTTACGTTTTCACCCATGGGTGTATAACGTTTGTGTTCTGCATCTTCCATCTGATGTTCTGCAGATTCTCCCCTGGGAGTCTCTGTTTTGCATCAGATAGAGTGTAATTGATGACTGATTCCGGGCCAGTTTTTTCAGTGCCTGGAGTCATGTTTTCTGGTGTTTTTACACTGTTTGTTTTCATTGGCAACAGCCTTTTTTGAGGGGGGCTGTTTGCCTTTGCTGTAGTTTATCTCACTATAAGATACATTTTTATTATCCGAAAGTGTCTCATTAATTATTTAATGTAAATTTAAAATTTTTGACCACACTTTGCCATCGGATCCATCGGGGCTCAACGTTACTTTTCAGCAACTTGGGCTTCGCTGAAAAAATATTTTTTCAAAATTATTTTGTTTTGCAATTGTTTTTTCATTTATTAATGGATCATGTTATTATGTATCTTTGTGTCAGGGGTTTTTGCGAGTAACTAGGACTTATTGTTGTTCTTTCACAATGAAGGGACGTTGTTCAAATTGTAATAGGAAGAAATCTTCCTCTGACTTCATGATCATTGTATTAATTGTAGTCAGGGTTCTCGCATTAATCCCTGTCCTATATGTGAACATTGGGATGAGAAACATTGGAAACGTGTGTCACGATATGTTGTTTCTGGAGAAAGAGCGATGCCGGCTCTTTCTCCGCAAGGTCACTCTACTCTCTCAGTTTCTATTTCAGAGGAACCAGAACAGGGTGATGTTTCCATGTTATCTTCTTCAAGTGTGCGTCCGTCGTCACAAATGAATTCAGAGCTAGCGGCAAAAGTGCTCATGGAGATTAGACAAATGTCGTCCGCTAGCTCGCCCGGTGTAGCGTCCATTCACCGAATGGTTCGGCAGCCGGGTTCGTCCGATGCGGTCCAAGAGGAAATTTTGGGTGATGCGAGCACTATAAACACAATAGATGCACACCCAGTGACGGCGGATAGTAAGCGAGAACGGAGGAAGCCTTTTAGTCCGGTTCCTAGCTCGTCCAGGTCCAGCCGGGCCGCGAGCGAGAGAGGTCCCTCTCTCGTACAACAACATCTGGGACCAGATGTTGTGGTACAAAATGTGTCTTTAGCGGAGCATACGTCTGTCGCTCGGGACGCTCCGTTGTATAAGCAGTCCGCAGAGACTGTTAAGGCTTCCTCTTCTCGTCAGCGCACACGACCGCACCTTGGCTGCGTGACTGCCGATATATTACCAGCTTCGCCGATGAAGGATTCTTCGGCGACCAGGTCACACCATCCGGCAGCCAGGGATTCGAGACCGATGGACTCCGGACGTTCGCATAGGAAAAGTATGCGGGAGCCATCTGATGCGGAGCTGCCCTCGGCGAAGCAGCGAAAGACTGCGCCTCCGCAGGTCTCGACGCCGGACATTCTTGTGCAGATAGCACAGCTTATCGCAGCATCCCAGCAGCCGACAGAAACGGTGTCGGATCGAGAATTATCCGACGGCGCTGGGTCGGTACGCTCCGCCGAAGCATCGGGGGCGGACGACCGGGAACATCATGAGGTCCGACCGGATGGTGAAAGGGATACGGATGACTTGGAGTTATCCCTTTAGGAACAACATAAAGCTGCCGTGGACTTCATCCGGCACTTTCTCCCTCAAGTTGTTCCGTCGGGCCAGACTGCTGCGCTTCCGGACAAGAGAATTATAGCGTCATTGGACTCTGAATTTTTTGAGCGGTTCAGGGACATCGCTCCCGAGTTTCCGTCGCAGTCCAATAATGTTGCTAGAACATTTGAATTATTGAACGACGCTATATTTAAACTTGCTTCCAGGACGGGGAAAGCAGGTTTCTTGTCCGCTAATACTCTCAACCTGCCTTTCATTAATGCAAGGAATAAATTCGATACGGCAGGACAGGGTATACCAAGAGGTCCTCTGCGTATGGACGACGAGGCGGAAGACTTAGAGCTATCATTACTGTCGTCAGCTTCTATTCCAACCGCGGTGTTGGAAACAACTATTGCATCTAACAGAGCCAATTTAGATGCCTTATCTTACGCAGATCACCTTACTAAGGCGTTATCACTGCGCCTTCAAGGGGAAGAGTTTCAGGATATACAATCCTCTTTAAGACTTCTTTCAAGGGCAGTAGCTTATTCCACGTGTAACTCCGCCCTTTCAGTGGCAAATCTGGAGTTGGTTAGACGTGACGCAGCCCTAGCTACATCCACACTAGTGGATTCTAAGGTGAAGAACTCTCTTAGAGTCGCTTCGGTCTCAGGAGAACTTCTCTTTGACGGCAAGCTTTCCGCTATTTATGATAAAATTAAAAAGAAAGCTAATGATTCTCTGTTGTTCAGATCTGCTCCTAAGAAGTCGGATACAGCAGACACGAATAAGACAAGCACTTCTGGGTCTAATGCGCCCAAGAGAGGTTCCTATAGAGGTTCCGGTGCGTCCTCTTGGTCTTATTCGAGAGACCGTCAGGATAGCGACTCTCGTTCAGGACGTCCTTCAGGCCGGGACAATCGGTCGGACGCCCCGAGGTCGACGAGGCGAGGTGCGGGTCGTGGAAGACGTGGTTTCTCCTACCGCAGGCCTCGCAGGTCCAGGAGGTGATGGCTTAAACCTCTATCGCGTTCCGGTTGACGGAAGGTTGTCGAGCTTTTCACAAGAGTGGGCGTCGATTACGGACGACCCTTGGGTGAGAGGAGTGACTTCGGAAGGTCTAAAGATATCCTTCAAACGAAAGCCTCCATTAACTCGAAGTCCAAGTGGACTCATCTTCCGTCAAATCCACAAAAAAGAGACGCTCTGTTATCAGAAGTGCAGTCTCTTTTAATGAAGAACGCGGTAGAGGTCGTAGAAAACCAGGAATCTCCGGGATTCTACAGCCATCTGTTTCTGGTTCCGAAACCAGACGGCTCGTTCCGTCCAGTCATAGATTTGAGCTGGATAAACAAGCTCATCATCGCTCCGAAGTTTTATATGGAGACGATTCGATCGGTCAGAGCGAGTATTCGGGTGAACGATTATGCAACGAGCATAGATCTCAAAGATGCGTACTTTCACGTCATGGTACATCCGACATTCCGAAAGTATCTACGCTTCGCAGTCCTTGGAGTGGTGTATCAATTCCGGGCGATGTGCTTCGGATTGAATCTAGCACCCTGGGCTTTCACTCGGGTAATGAATTCGGTAATGATCTACTTCCGAGCTCATTCGTCTGCGGTAACGTCGGCCTACCTGGACGACATTCTTCAGAGGTACGGCAACGAGTTAACGCTTCAGAACGATGTTCAGAATCTTCTTCTATTGCTCCGACGTCTCGGTTTTATAGTAAACGAGGAGAAGTCGGATCTGGTGCCGTCCAAGTCATTCACTCATCTGGGAATGAGCTTCGAGACGCACAACAATCTTGTTCGTCTGCCGTTAACCAGAGCGAAATTAGTCAGTTGTTACGCTCGCTATTGTCTGCACGCAGACAAAGTCACGGCGAGAGAATTTATGAGACTGATAGGTCTGTGCGGAGCCGCCGCGGATCTCATTCCGATGGGGCGGTTACGCACACGTCCTCTTCAAATTTTCCTGACTCAGAATTGGAGTGTGAAAATTCATTCGCTCGATGTAGACGTTCTCTTGTCAGATCAAGTGAAACAAGAGATTCAGACTTGGGCAAACATTCAGTGGTTAACTCAAGGAGTTCCGCTGCAGTTGCCGGATCCGAGTTTTACCATTATGACGGATGCCAGTCAAACAGGTTGGGGTGCAACATTAATCCCAACGGATTCGAGATGCCAGGGTCTTTGGGATCCGCAATTCCTGTGCAAGCACATAAACATCAAGGAAATGATGTCAATTTGGCTTGCGTTACGTCACTGGATGGACATTATTCACGATGCTCATGTCCAAATCCTATCCGACAATATGATAGTAGTGGCGTATATACGGAATCAGGGAGGCACTCATTCAGTTCCGTTGTTCAATCTAACGGAAAGAATCCTTCTGTTTGCGTTAGAACATCACGTTCTTCTTTCGGTCCGTCACATACCAGTCGTCTGAATGTGCTAGCAGACCCCCTTTCACGAAAGGGTCGTTTGTTGCCGTCGGAGTGGACTCTCAACAAACAAGTATTCAGTCAGATTTGCTACCAATGGGAACGGCCAATGATAGACTTATTTGCGACACATCTCAACAATCAGTTGCAGACGTATGTGTCTCCGTGTCCGGATCCAAGAGCATTTGCAGTAGACGCTCTGTCGATCCCTTGGGACGGAATGATAGGATATGCATATCCTCCAGCGCCGTTAATTCAACAAGTATTGCTAAAGATAAAACAATCTCAATGCAAGATTCTATTGGTAGCATCTCTGTCGCCACAGAGACCGTGGATAAATCTACTCAGGTGTCTGTTGTGGGACCTACCGCGGAAGCTTCCTCCACGGGAGGATCTTCTTTTGCAGGGGAAATCGCGCCAACTCCATCACAACCCGCAAGGTCTCAACCTTCACGTTTTTCCGTTGTGCGGTCCTTCTTGCATGGCAAGCACTTTACAGGACGAGCAGTGGACGCGATTTCTAACTGTAGGAGGACCTCCTCTTCGCTAAACTATGCGGCTAAGTGGAAGGTTTTTCGTCGTTGGTGTAGGGATCATTCTGTAGATATATTTGATCCCTCTATACCAGACATTGCAAACTTTCTAGTATACTTGTTTGACGAAATCAAACTGCAGCCTGTTACTATAAAGGGTTATAGATCTATGTTATCTGATACCTATGCACATCATGATAGTTTACAAATTGGATCTAATGTCTCTTTATCGAAGTTGGTTAGAAACTTTTCGATAAATAGACCCAGAACTCTTAGATTAATTCCTAAGTGGAATTTAGCTTGGGTTCTCCTTAAATTGAAGGAAAAGCCATTTGAACCTCTTGGGACAGTAGATTTCAAATTCTTATCTTATAAGACAGCTTTTCTCTTAGCTTTCTCTTCTACCAGAAGAGTCAGTGAGCTTCATGCACTATCGGTGGATGATTCTCATTATCGTAGTGTTGGGAACACTATCACCTTCACTACTAATGTGGGTTTTTTAGCTAAGAATCAGGCTCCTAATAAATATCCGGAACCTATTGTTATTAAGGCTCTTCCGTCTTCAGACGGGCGTAGGCCTTTACTCTGTCCTGTTAGAGCACTACGTATCTATAAACAGAGATCTCAGTTTATCAGAAAGGGACGGAAACGTTTCTTTCTGTCTTTGATGCCTAATAGAAAGGACATTTCAGTCCATTCTATTGCTAGATGGATTCAGTTAACTATCCGTACTGCTTATGAAGATTTATCTTCTTCTCAGCAGTCTGTGCTTAAGATTTCTGCTCATGAAGTAAGAGCTCTTTCTACTTCCTGGGCTTATGCTAATAGTGTTGCTATTACAGATTTAATGAAGGCTGCTTATTGGTCTCAGCCATCCACATTTACGAATTTTTATCTCAGAAATATTGAGTCCATTTCTGGAGACCTGCATTGTTTAGGTCCGTTATCTGTTGCTCAGAATGTCGTCCACTAAACAGTTGCAACTATAGTTATGCAGGCTTTCTGTTCCGGCAGTGACTCCGTCCGGCTGCCCTCTTCGCTCTAGGCTATTTGACCCAGGGCAAGGGGAAGGGGGGGGGGAGTGTTCCCTTAGGTCACCTGCTTTATAGTGAAAAGCAAGGGAATGCCTCCTCCAAGTCAGTATTTCTGAGTCGCTTCCGGGATGGTTTCAAAGTGTAATATTAATGTTTAAATTCTTTCATGTCTTATTTTTAAAGTGTAGCTCGGTGTGAAGCATTTGTATATGCCAAGTGTCAAACGGGCTTTAATATACAATACTCGGACACTTTTAAATGACTATAAAGAGTCTCAATTCTCTGGACTACTTTATTTATTGGCTTGCTTTAAAAATAATTAGTATAAGGGTTATACTGGATGTTAATAGAGAACATGAATGTTATTGTGCTCAATTGTTAAGGGTAGTGTATCTTTCTAATTTAATATTAAATAAGAAAGATACATGTAAAGCCTAATACTCCTTTTCTCCTTAAGGGGTTACCTCTTTTCTATATAGTTGAGTTTATTGGATTTTCCTCTATGTCCTAGGCCCTCCAGCCTGTTTACTATTCAGCTAAGTCTGGGTCATTGGTACAGTATAAAAATGTTAAAAAATTTATAGTAATTTATATATTTTTTATACTTACCAATGACCCAGACGGGGATGGCCCTCCCTGGAGTTGGGAACTCTTGCCTCCCCGCTGAGTACATAGCGCTGACCAGGCACTGCCAGTAAGAATGATAATTGGCGCCAATTTCGGGACAACTGCGTCACTGCGCATGCGCAGTAGAGGCGTAGTATGGAGGTCCTTTAGGACATGATTTCTTTTTGTTTTGGATGCAAATTTTGGGGATTGGGGGTCAAAATTTGTGTTTGGCCCTGGTTTTGTTAGAGTTAGCACCAGCTAAGTCTGGGTCATTGGTAAGTATAAAAAATATATAAATTACTATAAATTTTTTAACTTTTATGTAATATTTTTAAAGTGTAGCTCGGTGTAAAGCATTTGTATATGTCACGTGTCAAACGGGCATTAATATGCAATCCTCCAACACTTTTAAATGAGTATAAAGAGTCTCATTCTCTGGACTATCTTTATATATTGGCTTCCCTTCACCGAATTAGCATAACAGGTTATGCTGACATTAAAATGGAGAATTATATATTATGTAATACTCAATTACATTGTTGGTGTTATGTCTTTCTTATTTCACGTAAATGAGAAAAACATATAATTCCTTTCTTTCCTATTCTCCTGTAGGAGATATCATTTAAGAAGTGATTGAGTAATTGGATTTTCCTTTATGTCCTAGGCCCTCCATCCTTTTTACCTCACCTGGCCTAAAAGGCCATGTGAGCTTTTTTCATCACTTGGTGTCCATCGTCGTCTGTCTTCCGTCGTCTGGCGTCCGTAAACTTTTCACATTTTCATCTTCTTCTCTGTAACCGATGAGCCGGTGTGAACCAAACTTGGCAGGAATGGTCTATGGGAGGTCCTCTACAAATGATCCTCATTTAAAATAAAAAACACTGCTTCCAGAGGTATTCTTTGATTCTGGTTGGTGGATTTTCAAAAATCTTCTCCTCTGAAACTGCCAGGCCAAATGTTTTGAAACTTCATATAAATGATGACTGGGACCCCCCTCTACCAACGATCCTCATTTAATGTTGATCGGGTTGTAAACATGGCCACAATTCCAGCTTATAGTTACTATAGAAACCCTATGGGAAATCACATTTTTCTCCTCTTCTCTGGAAAAACCGAGGCGATGTGAAAACAAACCTGGCAGGGATAGTCTATGGGAGGTCCTCTACTAACGATGCTCATTTTGTTCCTGTCTGTTGAAAAACATGGCTGCCAGAGGCATTCTTTGATTCTGATTGGTGGGTTTTCAAAAATCTTCTCCTCTGAAACTGCCAGGCCAAATGTTTAGGTACTGCACATAAATGATGACTAGGACCCCCTCTACCAACGATCCTCATTTAATGTTGATCGGGTTGCAAACATAGCTACAATTGCGGCTTATAGTTACTATAGAAACCCTATGGAAAATCACATTTTCATCTTCTTCTCCTGAACTACTGAGCCGACGTGAACAAAACCTAGCAGGGATGGTCTATGGGAGGTCCTCTACAAACGATCCTCATTTTGTTCCTGTGGGTTGAAAAACATGGCCACTAGAGGCATTCTTTGATTCTGATAGGTGGATTTTCAAAAATCTTCTGAAACTGCCAAGCCAAAATGTTTTGATACTTCACATAAGTGATGACTGGGACCCTCTCTACCAACGATCCTCATTTAATGTTGATCGGGTTGTAAACATGGCCACAATTGCGGCTTATAGTTACTATAGAAACCCTATGGGAAATCACATTTTCATCTTCTTCTCTGGAACCACTGAGCCGACGTGAGCCAAACGTTGCAGGAATGGTCAATGAAAGGATGGAAATATGTGGCCACCAGAGGCTATATTCTAATGCTTAACCCAGTGACTCTCCTGTCTGCACGAAGATCAGTACTGTCAGCAAAATACTTGTTTTTTGAGAATCTGGTAAGGGTTGGTTCCAGTTTTTTCTCCACTGAGAACTGGGGGGAAAAAAACTCAAAAATATTGTGTATACAGTACAAGTCAAAATAAGCTGTAGCATAACTGCAATAAACTAAGAAGACTGCAGCTTCTGCCCTGACAAGATCAGAATCTGACATTTTCTGGAAAAGCTATCAGTGATAGCTTTCCAGAAAATGATGTCAGCTTCTAGTCTTATCAGTGTAGGAAGAGAACAGATACATAGTTTATAGGATTATCCTACACAACTTATTTTGACTTGTACTGTAAAACAAGTGCTACTGTAGGTTGATATCTTCAGCTGTAATCTAATTTTGTTTGATAAATGTTGACAGATTTAGAAAATCTGAGGAAGTTTGTTTATCTTGCAATCATGTCAGCTCAGATGACAGTAATTATTGTATATCTTTTAAGATTCCTGTAACCCTTTACCTATCCAAAAGCTATTTTGAAAAAGAATACTGTCTGAAAAATTTGTAATTTTCAAAATATTTTAACTCTTTTTTTTTTTTTTACTGATTTTTTTTGTTGAAACAGAATTCATAAATGTGTGCATTTTCAAGAAAATCTTCTTTGAAACTACAAGGCCAAATGGTTTGAAAAAACTTAATGTGACTGATGATTGTAACCCCTCTACCAATGATCCTTATTTTAGTCTTCATCGGGTTGCAATTATGGCTGCAATTGTGGCTTATAGTTACTATAGAAACCCTATAGGAAATCACATTTTCATCATCTTCACTGAAAGTACTGAGCCAATGTGAACCAGACTTGGCAGGCATTGTCTATGAGAGGATCTCTACAACTGTTACTCATTTTATTCCTGTTGGGTTAAAAAACGTGGCCACCAGAAGCATTCTTTGATTCTGATTGGTCAATTTTGAAAACTCTTCTCCTCTGAAACCACAGGACCAAATGTTTTGAAACTTTGCATGGTTGATAACTGGGACACCCTCCACCAACCTTCCTCATTTTAATGTTGATCGTTTTGCAAACATGGCCACAATTGTGGTTTATAGTTACTATAGAAAAAAACCTATAGAAAATCACATTTTCATCTTCTCTCTGGAACTATTGAGCTGATGTGAACCGAAACTTGGCAAGAATGGTCTATAGGAGGCCCTCTACAAACGATCCTCTTTTTGTTCCCATTGGCTGGAAAATATGGCCACCAGAGACATTCTATGATTCTGTTTGATGGATTCAGATGTTTTGAAACTTTACGTGATTGAAGGCTGGGACACCTACCAATGATCCTCATGTAATTTTGATGTAATGTTGCAAACATGGCCACAATTGCAGCTCATAGTTACCATGGAAAGCCTATGGGAAATCACATATTTTTATACTGTACCAATGACCCAGACTTAGCTGGTGCTAACTCTAACAAAACCAGGGCCAAACACAAATTTTGCCCCCCAATCCCCAAAATTTGCATCCAAAACAAAAAGAAATCATGTCCTAAAGGACCTCCATACTACGCCTCTACTGCGCATGCGCAGTGACGCAGACGTCCCGAAATTGGCGCCAATTATCATTCTCTGTTTGGCCCTTCATCAGTCAACATCTCACTGATCTTTGTGCTTGTAAATCTCAGTTTAAAGGATGCCAGACACGTAATTTTTGGAGAAAATGTGATTCTAAGGAGGATAGAAGGAGGAGAGGAAAAAGAAGTGACAAAAAATAATCAGGGCTGTACTTAAAATTTTTTGATGAAATTATGTTAAGTTGCCTATTTTCGAGGCATGGGCCTCTTGTTGTCATTCTTGCTAATTGTTACACTGCTTATTCAGTGTTTCCTCTTCCCTAGCCTTCTAAAGTCCCCCCTTGCAATTCTCCCATGCTTTTGGCATATTTTTGAGAAATTTCATTTCTAAAATTTCCTGGGAGAGTTGCTTGGTTACAGAATGTTTTCTGTTATTTTCCCCATAGTTACGTTTTCACTCATGGGTGTATAACGTTTGTGTTCTGCATCTTCCATCTGATGTTCTACAGATTCTCCCCTGGGAGTCTCTGTTTTGCATCAGATAGAGTGTAATTGATGACTGATTCCGGGCCAGTTTTTTCAGTGCCTGGAGTCATGTTTTCTGGTGTTTTTACACTGTTTGTTTTCATTGGCAACAGCCTTTTTTGAGGGGGGCTGTTTGCCTTTGCTGTAGTTTATCTCACTATAAGATACATTTATATCATCCGAAAGTGTCTCATTAATTATTTAATATAAATTTAAAATTTTTGACCACACTTTGCCATCGGATCCATCGGGGCTCAACGTTACTTTTCAGCAACTTGGGCATCGCTGAAAAAATATTTTTTCAAAATTATTTTGTTTTGCAATTGTTTTTTCATTTATTAATGGATCATGTTATTATGTATCTTTGTGTCAGGGGTTTTTGCGAGTAACTAGGACTTATTGTTGTTCTTTCACAATGAAGGGACGTTGTTCAAATTGTAATAGGAAGAAATCTTCCTCTGACTTTCATGATCATTGTATTAATTGTAGTCAGTGTTCTCGCATTAATCCCTGTCCTATATGTGAACATTGGGATGAGAAACATTGGAAACGTGTGTCACGATATGTTGTTTCTGGAGAAAGAGCGATTCCGGCTCTTTCTCCACAAGGTCACTCTACTCTCTCAGTTTCTATTTCAGAGGAACCAGTACAGGGTGATGTTTCCATGTTATCTTCTTCAAGTGTGCGTCCGTCGTCACAAATGAATTCAGAGCTAGCGGCAAAAGTGCTCATGGAGATTAGACAAATGTCGTCCGCTAGCTCGCCCGGTGTAGCGTCCATTCACCGAATGGTTCGGCAGCCGGGTTCGTCCGATGCGGTCCAAGAGGAAATTTTGGGTGATGCGAGCACGATAAACATAATAGATGCACACCCAGTGACGGCGGATAGTAAGCGAGAACGGAGGAAGCCTTTGAGTCCGGTTCCTAGCTCGTCCAGGTCCAGCCGGGCCGCGAGCGAGAGAGGCCCCTCTCTCGTACAACAACATCTGGGACCAGACGTTGTGGTACAAAATGTGTCTTTAGCGGAGCATACGTCCGTCGCTCGGGACGCTCCGTTGTATAAGCAGTCCGCAGAGACTGTTAAGGCTTCCTCTTCTCGTCAGTGCACACGACCGCACCTTGGCTGCGTGACCGCCGATATATTACCAGCTTCGCCGATGAAGGATTCTTCGGCGACCAGGTCACACCATCCGGCAGCCAGGGATTCGAGACCGATGGACTCTGGACGTTCGCATAGGAAAAGTATGCGGGAACCATCTGATGCGGAGCTGCCCTCGGCGAAGCAGCGAAAGACTGCGCCTCCGCAGGTCTCGACGCCGGACATTCTTGTGCAGATAGCACAGCTTATCGCAGCATACCAGCAGCCGACAGAAACGGTGTCGGATCGAGAATTATCCGACGGCGCTGGGTCGGTACGCTCCGCCGAAGCATCGGGGACGGACGACCGGGAACATCATGAGGTCTGACCGGATGGTGAAAGGGATACGGATGACTTGGAGCTATCCCTTTCGGAACAACATAAAGCTGCCGTCGACTTCATCCGGCACTTTCTCCCTCAAGTTGTTCCGTCGGGCCAGACTGCTGCGCTTCCGGACAAGAGAATTATAGCGTCATTGGACTCTGAATTTTTTGAGCGGTTCAGGGACATCGCTCCCGAGTTTCCGTCGCAGTCCAATAATGTTGCAAGAACATTTGAATTATTGAACGACGCTATATTTAAACTTGCTTCCAGGACGGGGAAAGCAGGTTTCTTGTCCGCTAATACTCTCAACCTGCCTTTCATTAATGCAAGGAATAAATTCGATACGGCAGGACAGGGTATACCGAGAGTTCCTCTGCGTATGGACGACGAGGCGGAAGACTTAGAGCTATCATTACCGTCGTCAGCTTCTATTCCAACCGCGGTGTTGGAAACAGCTATTGCGTCTAACAGAGCCAATTTAGATGCCTTATCTTACGCAGATCACCTTACTAAGGCGTTATCACTGCGCCTTCAGGGGAAAGAGTTTCAGGATATACAATCCTCTTTAAGACTTCTTTCAAGGGCAGTAGCTTATTCCACGTGTAACTCCGCCCTTTCAGTGGCAAATCTGGAGTTGGTTAGACGTGACGCAGCCCTAGCTACATCCACACTAGTGGATTCTAATATGAAGAACTCTCTTAGAGTCGCTTCGGTCTCAGGAGAACTTCTCTTTGACGGCAAGCTTTCCGCTATTTATGATAAAATTAAAAAGAAAGCTAATGATTCTCTGTTGTTCAGATCTTCTCCTAAGAAGTCGGATACAGCAGACACGAATAAGACAGGCACTTCTGGGTCTAATGCGCCCAAGAGAGGTTCCTATAGAGGTTCCGGTGCGTCCTCTTGGTCTTATTCGAGAGACCGTCAGGATAGCGACTCTCGTTCGGGACGTCCTTCAGGCCGGGACAATCGGTCGGACGCCCCGAGGTCGACGAGGCGAGGTGCGGGTCGTGGAAGACGTGGTTTCTCCTACCGCAGGCCTCGCAGGTCCAGGAGGTGATGGCTTAAACCTCTATCGCGTTCCGGTTGGCGGAAGGTTGTCGAGCTTTTCACAAGAGTGGGCGTCGATTACGGACGACTCTTGGGTGAGAGGAGTGACTTCGGAAGGTCTAAAGATATCCTTCAAACGAAAGCCTCCATTAACTCGAAGTCCAAAGTGGACTCATCTTCCGTCAAATCCACAGAAAAGAGACGCTCTGTTATCAGAGGTGCAGTCTCTTTTAATGAAGAACGCGGTAGAGGTCGTAGAAAACCAGGAATCTCCGGGATTCTACAGCCATCTGTTTCTGGTTCCGAAACCAGACGGCTCGTTCCGTCCAGTCATAGATTTGAGCTGGATGAACAAGCTGATCGTCGCTCCGAAGTTTTATATGGAGACGATTCGATCGGTCAGAGCGAGTATTCGGGTGAACGATTATGCAACGAGCATAGATCTCAAAGATGCGTACTTTCACGTCATGGTACATCCGACATTCCGAAAGTATCTACGCTTCGCAGTCCTAGGAGTGGTGTATCAATTCCGGGCGATGTGCTTCGGATTGAATCTAGCACCCTGGGCTTTCACTCGGGTAATGAACTCGGTAATGATCTACTTCCGAGCTCATTCGTCTGCGGTAACGTCGGCCTACCTGGACGACATTCTTCAGAGGTACGGCAACGAGTTAACGCTTCAGAACGATGTTCAGAATCTTCTTCTATTGCTCCGACGTCTCGGTTTTATAGTAAACGAGGAGAAGTCGGATCTGGTGCCGTCCAAGTCATTCACTCATCTGGGAATGAGCTTCGAGACGCACAACAATCTCGTTCGTCTGCCGTTAACCAGAGCGAAATTAGTCAGTTGTTACGCTCGCTATTGTCTGCACGCAGACAAAGTCACGGCGAGAGAATTTATGAGACTGATAGGTCTGTGCGGAGCCGCCGCGGATCTCATTCCGATGGGGCGGTTACGCACACGTACTCTTCAAATTTTCCTGACTCAGAATTGGAGTGTGAAAATTCATTCGCTCGATGTAGACGTTCTCTTGTCAGATCAAGTGAAACAAGAGATTCAGACTTTGGCAAACATTCAGTGGTTAACTCAAGGAGTTCCGCTGCAGTTGCCGGATCCGAGTTTTAACGTTATGACGGATGCCAGTCAAACAGGTTGGGGTGCATCATTAATCCCAACGGATTCGAGATGCCAGGGTCTTTGGGATCCGCAATTCCTGTGCAAGCACATAAACATCAAGGAAATGATGTCAATTTGGCTTGCGTTACGTCACTGGATGGACATTATTCACGATGCTCATGTCCAAATCCTATCCGACAATACGACAGTAGTGGCGTATATACGGAATCAGGGAGGCACTCATTCAGTTCCGTTGTTCAATCTAACGGAAAGAATCCTTCTGTTTGCGTTAGAACATCACGTTCTTCTTTCGGTCCGTCACATACCGGGTCGTCTGAATGTGCTAGCAGACTCCCTTTCACGAAAGGGTCGCTTGTTGCCGTCGGAGTGGACTCTCAACAAACAAGTATTCAATCAGATTTGCTACCAATGGGAACGGCCAATGATAGACTTATTTGCGACACATCTCAACAATCAGTTGCAGACGTATGTGTCTCCGTGTCCGGATCCAAGAGCATTTGCAGTAGACGCTCTGTCGATCCCTTGGGACGGAATGATAGGATATGCGTATCCTCCAGCGCCGTTAATTCAACAAGTATTGCTAAAGATAAAACAATCTCAATGCAAGATTCTGTTGGTAGCATCTCTGTCGCCACAGAGACCGTGGATAAATCTACTCAGGTGTCTGTTGTGGGACCTACCGCGGAAGCTTCCTCCACGGGAGGATCTTCTTTCGCAGGGGAAATCGCGCCAACTCCATCACAACCCGCAAGGTCTCAACCTTCACGTTTTTCCATTGTGCGGTCCTTCTTGCATGGCAAGCACTTTACAGGACGAGCAGTGGACGCGATTTCTAACTGTAGGAGGACCTCCTCTTCGCTAAACTATGCGGCTAAGTGGAAGGTTTTTCGTCGTTGGTGTAGGGATCATTCTGTAGATATATTCGATCCCTCTATACCAGACATTGCAAACTTTCTAGTATACTTGTTTGACGAAATCAAACTGCAGCCTGTTACTATAAAGGGTTATAGATCTATGTTATCTGATACCTATGCACATCATGATAGTTTACAAATTGGATCTAATGTCTCTTTATCGAAGTTGGTTAGAAACTTTTCGATAAATAGACCCAGAACTCTTAGATTAATTCCTAAGTGGAATTTAGCTTGGGTTCTCCTTAAATTGAAGGAAAAGCCATTTGAACCTCTTGGGACAGTAGATTTCAAATTCTTATCTTATAAGACAGCTTTTCTCTTAGTTTTCTCTTCTGCTAGAAGAGTCAGTGAGCTTCATGCACTATCGGTGGATGATTCTCATTATCGTAGTGTTGGGAACACTATCACCTTCACTACTAATGTGGGTTTTTTAGCTAAGAATCAGGCTCCTAATAAATATCCGGAACCTATTGTTATTAAGGCTCTTCCGTCTTCAGACGGGCGTAGGCCTTTACTCTGTCCTGTTAGAGCACTACGTATCTATAAACAGAGATCTCAGTTTATCAGAAAGGGACGGAAACGTTTCTTTCTGTCTTTGATGCCTAATAGAAAGGACATTTCAGTCCATTCTATTGCTAGATGGATTCAGTTAACTATCCGTACTGCTTATGAAGATTTATCTTCTTCTCAGCAGTCTGTGCTTAAGATTTCTGCTCATGAAGTAAGAGCTCTTTCTACTTCCTGGGCTTATGCTAATAGTGTTGCTATTACAGATTTAATGAAGGCTGCTTATTGGTCTCAGCCATCCACATTTACGAATTTTTATCTCAGAAATATTGAGTCCATTTCTGGAGACCTGCATTGTTTAGGTCCGTTATCTGTTGCTCAGAATGTCGTCCACTAAACAGTTGCAACTATAGTTATGCAGGCTTTCTGTTCCGGCAGTGACTCCGTCCGGCTGCCCTCTTCGCTCTGGGCTATTTGACCTAGGGCAAGGGGAAGGGGGGGGGGGGGGGGGGGGCGGGTGTTCCCTTAGGTCACCTGCTTTATAGTGAAAAGCAAGGGAATGCCTCCTCCAAGTCAGTATTTCTGAGTCACTTCCGGGATGGTTTTAAAGTGTAATATTAATGTTTAAATTCATTCATGTCTTATTTTTAAAGTGTAGCTCGGTGTGAAGCATTTGTATATGTCAAGTGTCAAACGGGCTTTAATATACAATACTCGGACACTTTTAAATGACTATAAAGAGTCTCAATTCTCTGGACTACTTTATTTATTGGCTTGCTTTAAAAATAATTAGTATAAGGGTTATACTGGATGTTAATAGAGAACATGAATGATATTGTGCTCAATTATTAAGGGTAGTGTATCTTTCTAATTTAATATTAAATAAGAAAGATACATGTAAAGCCTAATACTCCTTTTCTCCTTAAGGGGTTACCTCTTTACTATATAGTTGAGCTTATTGGATTTTCCTCTATGTCCTAGGCCCTCCAGCCTGTTTACTATTCAGCTAAGTCTAGGTCATTGGTACAGTATAAAAATGTTAAAAAATTTATAGTAATTTATATATTTTTTATACTTACCAATGACCCAGACGGGGATGGCCCTCCCTGGAGTTGGGAACTCTTGCCTCCCCGCTGAGTACATAGTGCTGACCAGGCACTGCCAGTAAGAATGATAATTGGCGCCAATTTCGGGACGTCTGCGTCACTGCGCATGCGCAGTAGAGGCGTAGTATGGAGGTCCTTTAGGACATGATTTCTTTTTGTTTTGGATGCAAATTTTGGGGATTGGGGGGCAAAATTTGTGTTTGGCCCTGGTTTTGTTAGAGTTAGCACCAGCTAAGTCTGGGTCATTGGTAAGTATAAAAATTATATAAATTACTATAAATTTTTTAACTTTTATGTGTATTTCCAGGTCAGCGAGTACAGGCTCTGCAGAGCCTCTAGTTACTATTCAGCTAAGTCTGGGCCATTGGTTGTGTAAAAATATGATAAATTCATAGTAATTTGTATATTTTTATACTTAGCAATGGCCCAGATGGGGATGGCCCTCCCATGAGTGGGCACTCATACCTCCCTGCTGATTATAACATTTAGCAAGCACTGTAGAAAGAATGATGCTTGGCGCCAATTTCGGTGCTTTCTGCACACTGCACATGCGCAGATATCAAAACTATGGAGGACCACATAGGACATCAAATTTTCGATTTTACATGCAAATTTTGGGGATTGGGGAGCAAAATTTGTGTTTGGCCCTGGTTAATTTTGAGTTAGCACCAGCTAAGTCTGGGCCATTGGTAAGACTAAAAATATACAAATTACTATGAATTTATCATTTCTTTTTGAAGATTCCTTCAAAAGAAAAGGGGGGTGAATTTTATGCCCCCCCCCCGACTTGAGTCGGGTGGCATATAGTGATTGAAGTGTGCATGTGTCCATCCGTGTGTGTGTGTGTGTCCGAGCCAATAACTTGAAAATTGTTAGGGCCACAGTCATCAAACTTCACACAATTATAACGGACCATGGGAGGATGTGTCACACACCATAGCCGGGTTCGTACCTTCAAGGTCAAGGTCACACTAAAAATCGGTCAATATTTGTGTCTCAGCCATAACTCGGAAATGAATCATTGTACAATTGTTAAACTTTCTACAAATGTTAAGGACAGTCAGAAGGTGTGTCGCATATAATAGTTTCCGGCACATCTGCAAGATGAAGGTCACAAGGGAAGGTCACAAGGGGTTGGGGGGCATGTGTTACCTTAGTAACATTCTTCTACCTCTCCTCTGGCTTGATAGGTATGTAACTATGAGGGAAGCTGTTTTGTCCGTAATTATATCCTGCATACAGCTGGAGTTTTATTGTGTATGGCATATGTTTGTGGGGGATATTCTCTCATTCTCAAATACGCCATCCTAATTTTTGGGGCTTAGTCTGGGCTAGCCTTAAAATTGGGAACTCGTTACATTCAATTAGCATAATCTTCCTGCTAAGTATACAGAATTACTTGAACTGGGCTCCTTTTGTATGATATGTCTTCTCTGTTACTGTATAGAGAGACATACATGTAATTCCTAATAATTTCAATTTCCTTTCACCTCGGATTACAGGATTGGATATACTAATTCTGAAGTCCTTTTTATGATTCAGCTTGTCTGGGCCATTGGTTTACAGTGTAAAAATATTATAAATTCAAAGTAATTTGTATATTTTTATACTTACCAATGGCCCAGACAGAGATGGCCCTCCCATGAGTGGGCACTCATACCTCCCCTCTGAATTTTTATGTACTTTCTTCTACAAAGAATGATGTTGGTGCCAATTCCGGTCACTTCCTGATGTCTGCGCATGCGCAGAGAGTAAATGTATGGAGGGCCAGATAGGACTTTTAATTTTCGGTTTTGCGAGCAAATTGTGGGGAGGGGGGGGGGGGGGGGGGGGTTGGTTCAAAATTTGTGTTTGGCCCTTAATAACTTTGAGTTAGGCACCAGCTAGTCTGGGCCATTGGTAAGTATAAAAATATACAAATTACTTTAAATTTATAATTTTTTTATGTAAAAAGTTGTATTTAAGTCCTATTGTATGCATGTTAGGTTGCTTTAACAAACCTGTTTTGTTTTTATTTGTCTTCTTATTACCTTAAGAGGCAACTCACACCTCATTACCACGAAATTTGAGAATATTTTTTCATTTTCTTTTCAGAAATTTTAATATTTTGGGGACTTTGAAAATTTCACAGTCCAGTGTTGTAAGAGTGTGTGTTAAGGTAGTTGTCCCAAAGTCAAGTACTCATCAAGGCTTTAGTATTTAATAGGTGAGTGTTCGAGGTGCACCACCACAGTGATTCAGGCTCATATTGTGGGTTTTTTTTAGCTCACCGAAGGGAGCTTAACTTAACTTATCACTTGCCGTCCGTCGTCATCGTCCATCGTCGTCGTGAACATTTTTCAAACAACTTCTCCTCTGAAACCACTGGTCTGATTTTCATGAAACTTCATGTGGATGTTCATTACTATATGGCAATTCATGTTTGTTCAAATGAAATGGCCACGTCCCTTGGGGGCTCTGTATGGGGCATAACTCTGATAGCACCGTATGAATTATAGAAAAATTATTAAAAAATCTTCTTCTCCAGATCCAGCAGGCTGAATCTTTTGATATTTGGTATGCAACATTGTGGGGTGGATCTGATTCAAGTTTGTTCAAAGCGGCCCCCTGGGTTTATATTTGGGCTCCGTATAGAAGCCCGAGTTCGAACTTAGTGCATTTCAGGCAAATTTCTTAAAAAATCTTCTTCTCCAGATCCAGCAGGCTGAATCTTTTGATATTTGGTATGCAACATTGTGGGGTGGTTTTGATTCAAGTTTGTTCAAATCGGCCCCCTGGGTTCATATTTGGGCTCAGTATAGAAGCCCAAATTTGAACTTAGTGCATTTCAGGCAAATTTCTTTAAAAATCTTCTTCTCCAGATCCAGCAGGCAGAATCTTTTGATATTTGGTATGCAACATTGTGGAGTGGATCTGATTCAAGTTTGTTCAAATCGGCCCCCTGGGTTCATATTTGGGCTCAGTATAGGAACCCAATTTGAACTTAGTGCATTTCAGACTTCTCCTCTGAAACCATGGGTCCGATTTTCATGAAACTTTATGTGGATGTTCATTACTATATGGCAATTCATGTTTGTTCAAATGAAATGGCCACGTCCCTTGGGGGCTCTGTATGGGGCATAACTCTGATAGCACCGTATGAATTATAGAAAAATTATTAAACAATCTTCTTCTCTAGAACCAGTGGGCAGAATCTTTTGATACTTGGTATGCAGCATCTTGGTATGGGTCTGATTCAAGTTTGTTCAAATCGAGTCCCTCAACCAATATTGGGACTCACTATGGGGGCATGAATTTTTACTTAGTGCAATTTAAGAAAAATTCTTTAAAAATCCTCTTCTCCAGAACCAATGGGCAGAAGCTTTTGATATTTGGTATGCAACATCTTGGTATGGGTCTGATTCAAGTTTGTTCAAATTGAGTCCTTTGATCAATATTGGGGCTCCCTATAGGGGCATGAATTTTTCCTTAGGGCAATTTAAGGAAAAATCTTTCTCTCCAGAACCAGTGGGCAGAATCTTTTAATATTTGGTATACAGCATCTTGGGTTGGGTCTGATTCAAGTTTGTTCGAATCGAGTCCCTTGATCAATTTTGGGGCTCACTATGGGGACCTGAATTTTTGCTTAGTGCAATTTAAGAAAAATTTTTTAAAAATCCTCTTCTCCAGAACCAATGGGCAGGATCTTTTGATATTTGGTATACAGCATCTTGGTATGGATCTGATTCAAGTTTGTTCAAATTGAGTCCCTCGATCAATATTGGGGCTCACTAAAGGGGTGTGAATTTTTATTTGGTGCAATTTAAAAAAATTTCTATAAAAATCTTTTTATCCGGAACTGATGGGCGGAATCTTTTGATATTTGGTATACAGCATCTTGGTATGGGTCTGATTCAAGTTTGTTCAAATTGAATCCCCCCGTTCAATATTAGGGATCACTATGGGTGTGTGAATTTTTACTTAGTGCAATTTAAGAAAAAATTTAAAAATCCTCTTCTCCAGAACCAATGGGCAGGATCTTTTGATATTTGGTATACAGCATCTTGGTATGGGTCTGATTCAAGTTTGTTCAAATTGAGTCCCTCGATCAATATTGGGACTCACTAAAGGGGTGTGAATTTTTACTTATTGCAATTTAAGAAAATTTCTTTAAAAATCTTTTTATCAGGAACCGATGGGCGGAATCTTTTGATATTTGGTATACAGCATCTTGGTATGGGTCTGATTCAAGTTTGTTCAAATTGAATCCCCCGTTCAATATTGGGGATCACTATGGAGGTGTGAATTTTTACTTGGTGCAATTTAAGAAAAAATCTTTAACAATCTTCTTTACCAGAACCAGTGGACAGAATCTTTAGATATTTGGTATGCAGCATCTTGGTATGGGTTGGATTCACATTTGTTCAAATTGAGTCTTTTGATCAATATTGGGGCTCACTATGGTGGCGAGAATGTTTACTTTGTGCAATTGAAGGAAAATTCTTTAAAAATCTTCTTCAGAACCATCATGCAGAATCTTTTGATATTTGATCAGCAGCATTGTCCCATTCAGTCCTGTTGATGTTTTAGCTCCACAGAGAGTATAGATTTAGTCTGTAGAACCTGAAGAATAGCTTTTGATAAAATTTGTGTCTTAACAGTATGGAACATTCGGTGAGTGCCTGAGGCCCCCTGGGGCCTCTTGTTTCAATTTTAATCAAATTTTTCAGTAAAACTTCGTTTTTTTGAAGTTGTAAGAGTTAGCATTTAGATCAGATTGTATTCATATTATGTTGCTTCAAGACAGCTGTTTGGTGTTTATTTTGTCCTCTTATGACCTTTGAAGGCAACTAACACCTCATTACTACAAAATTTAAGAACATTTTTATATTTTTTTCAGAAGTTTTAATATTTTTTAGACTTTGATAATTCCACAGTGTCAAGTACATATTGCTTTTTATGCCCTCCAACTTCCAAAAGGAGTTTTTAGGGGGCATATAGTCAATGTTGTTGTTTGTCCGTCCATGATCCATCCATCCATCAAGGAAGGGCAGTGGCTCAGTGGTCATGCCTTTGAACTTAAAATGGAAAAGTCTGTGTTCGATCCCCACCAGGGGTAACTGTGTTGTGTCCTTGGCCAAGTTATTTCATCCTGATTGCCCAAGTGGGTGGCACTGTGTACTAAGACGTACTGCACATCGATTGTGCATTTGTCTTCAACCAGTGCTCACCAACTGTGAAGCGTCAGTTGGTTAATGGATATTTTTATAATTTATGTCTCCTGCCATTTTTATCATTCACAGTTCTACTTGCTGTAACATTTTTGTAGATCACCTGTTGCAGTTGGTACAGCACTGTTGTCAGGAAGTGATATGTTTGATGCTGGTATGAAAGGAAAAGGCATACATCCTGTTCACTTATTTGGAGATGAACTCTGGTATGTAATCATTATTCCAATAGCTTTATTATCAGTAATTAAAATAGAGTATTACCAGGGTTCTTGTGGATTTTTAAATTCATTGAAAGGCCAAGCATTTAGAAATCCCTTGTTGAGGACCTGAAAAGTTCTGGAATATTACAACCTTCCTTGAAAGCAGTAGAGAACTGAGATATCATGTGATAGAGACGATTCATTTAGTAATATTCAGCCCACCCTCCCTGCCAAATAGAATGTCTACCTAATACAATGAGAATCATGCATTAGATTGCTGATATTAGTTTTATGCCCCCGAGAACATATCAGGGCATTATGTTTTCACCATATCCATCCATCTTCCGATATCCATCATCCAATAACTAGTGAATGCGGACTCCAATCATTTTTATTTTTTAATTATGCATTGTCTGTGTCCAGCGGAAGCTTCATTTTGATCTTCTGAACCAAGATGGCTGCCAGTGGCCAATTCATTATGGCTTCCATGGTGGACATCATGAATTTGGTTTCCGTCCAATAACTAATGAATACTGACTCTAATCCATTTCATTTTTTGGTTATACATTATTGGTGTCTAGAGGAAGCTTCCTTTTGATTTTGGATCAGGTTACCAATTCAGTATGGTCAGCAGTGTTCACGCTGGCTCAATATTTTAATGTACCAAAGCTGAATATTTTTTTGTGCCATGGGTATTTTATGTGGGAGAACTACAGTATGGCAACTGCGGACTGGTCACTTTCTATGGGTAGGCAATATTTGCAAGGACGCAATAATATTAGATTCCAAACAGTAATTATTGGAATACTCATCAAACATTTCATTAATGAAGCACTGGGTACAACCTGGTGCTTCATTAATTGAAATTTTGCTGATTATGATTTTTAGTACCTGGTAAATGCTTCTGTGGGCATCACTGCCCACTCATGGATTCCGACCAGTTCAGGGCGACCGCACTGTATAAAAACATTTTTTATTCATATTTTTTTCAAGAAAGATCAAAAGCATAAAATTTTATAAACTCAAATTTAACATAAAATGGAACATAAAATAAAGTAGTGTGAAACATATATGATCTGTACGGTAACTGATTGACTTGTGAATTGAATCCTTTGTCATTTTATTACTGTCATTGAATTTCGTCAATGGGAAAAGACAATTGACAATCTGTTTTCTTGTTTGCTGGTGAAGAAACAAAACATGCGTGTTGTTTACACAATACATGACTTCTTAATCTGAGGTCACCAGTAAGGAGAACTGGAGAGTGACTGGTCATTGTGTACGCAGTTGAACAAGATTACTTTTTAGTCGAGTTGTGATGAAGTTTGGTGAATGGCAGGCGGCATTCGGGTGGGCGGGCGTAAACAATTGGTTTCCGGATGATAACTTGATAACGGTTTGGCCCACGTTCATGAAACTTCATAGGTAGGTTGACATCTATGAGAGGAAGAATCCTATTTATTTTGGACTTGCTTAGTCAAAGGTCAAGGTCATGGTGACCTTGAACGTAGTAAATTGTAAACAATTGGTTTCTGGATGATAATTTGACTATGGTTCAACCCACATTCATGAAATTTCATATGTAGGTTGGCCTTCGTGAGAGGAAGAACCCTATTTATTTTGGACTCACTAGGTCAAGGTCACAGTGACCCTGGACATAGTAAATCGTAAACAATTGGTTTCTGGATGATAATTTGATAATGGTTTGACCCACATTCATGAAACCTCATAGGTAGGTTGGCCTAGGTGAGTGGAAGACTATTTATTTTGGACTTGCTAGGTCAAAGGTCAAGGTCACAGTGACCTTGAACATAATAAATCGTAAACAATTGGTTTCCAGATGATAAGTTGTCAGTGGTTCCACCCACAGTCATGAAACTTCATAGGTAGGTTGGCATTGGTGCAAGAAAGAGTCATATTTATTTTGGAATCACTTGGTTAAAGGTCAAGGTCACAGTGAACCTTCACATAGTAAATTGTAAACAATTGGTTTCCGGACGATAAGTTGATAATGATTAAACCCACTTTTGTGCTTTCGCAACTCGACATTGGGGATCGGTGATCCTATCGGCATTTTTTGTGTAATTAATGATGTGTGCAAATCAAAATTATACCAGTATATTCAATAAAAGCTCTGGTGAGCCCGAGAGAGTGGATAGTTGAGCTATACCCTGGTTGTAGCTGTAGTAACCTGACCGGTTTCGTTCTAGTTTGAACTCGTCAGAGGTGGCATGGTGGTGCGGCCTTCCCCTATTTATACTGTTTGGTGTGGCGGTACCGTTTATTGGTGTGGCGGTACCGTTTATCGGTATAGCGGTACCGTTTATGCAATGTGGCGGTACCATTTTATGGTGTGGTGGTACCAGTGTGTACAAAGCGGTACCGGTGGCAGGTGGCAAATTATACCAGGTTCGTGATTTTGAATTTATGTGTCAAAAGCACACATTTGTGTGCCAGATTTTTTTAAAATGTGCATTTGGCACATGCCAGCATGAACACTGATGGCCGCCATGGTGGCCATATTAAATTTGGTATTTTTATACAACAACCAATGGCCCAGTCTAGCTGGTGCTAACTCAAAAAATAATCCAAGGCCAAACACAAATTTTGCCCCCCAATCCCCCAAATTCTTGCTAATGATTTTTCCACTGTTTGTTAAGTGTTCCTTCCCTATCCTTCCTTGAAGTCTCCCAGACAGGCTCAGTTTAGACGTCGAACTTTTCATGGGTCGAACCAATAAGACGAATATATATTTGGTATCAACTGCCATGGCTCATGTAAAGTTCGACGTATAAATCAACTCGGTTTGACCAATGTTTCAAAGCTCGAGCCGACGTGCTGCACGTCTCGTACCGACGTACTGCACGTCCGAAGTTCGTCTGTGGTTTATACGTCGCGCCTTCGACGAGACGTGCTTACGGTATAAGGCACGACTAGCTGAAAATTCAGCAACTGCACACACGATTTCGCAATTTTGACGTCATTTTTTTGTCAATACGTACGAAGAAATCTTGAATGTTGCATAGTTTGAATGCTTTGTTTTTGGTTTCCTGCTTCAAACTGAACGAGACAGAGCTCTGAACGACACCAAGTACGTATAGAATGGTGACAATATTTTCATTGTTTATTGTATTTGACTCTTGAATTCTTTTTTATGCTTTTTGCTTCCTTGATTATGACTGGATGAAGTCGGGGATGGGGTAACGTTTGTTTTTCCCATTCACCTCTTCCATGAGTTGGTGGGTTTGGAGGTGCTATTCAGTTTTACTGTAATATTTACATCCTAACAGCCTTACTAAAGTCTTTATGTGGATTGGAATTGTGAATATTGCTTATTTCCCATTCCATGAATAGAAGTGGCACGCATTACTGTTGACTTCGATGCAGGAACACTATCCATACCCAACTGTAATATTTTTTCATGGAAATGGGATATAAGCTATACATCGGGGGGAGGGGGGGGGGGGGGAGGTAATGAAGAGAATGTTTCTCCACATAGGGTCTGGGACAGTAATTTTGACACAAAAGTAATCTTTTTCCTGATCTGTTCATTTTCTGAATGCAACACATTTGCACTTGTGGATTGACATTTTGTTGGTATTGCCAAATCAAGACCAGATCAAATTATATGAACGACATTAAAACTGTCCATCTCGCGAAGTTTAATGCAGTGGGCAGAATTGCGGACAGAGTCGACGGTTGAAATTCTCTAGCCCTCTTTTGTCAGGACAGATTTGTATGTTAAATTCCATTGAAATGCTGGGATTGTAGGTGGGCAACGGGTGTGGGAGAAACCTTTTCTTTGTGAGAGCAAATGCCATGATTTTCTCTCCCCATGACACCAATACTGCAGTACAGTATAATACAGTGTTTTATAAACCTGGCATTTTTCCCCAGTTTTAATACCCCCCCACCCCCCCCCCCCCCCCCCCCCCCTAGTGTCATTGCATTCTCTCCTATGGATGCGACCCATAGTCAATAAAGTCACACAAACGTAGAGGCCATGGGAGCGAGCACGATGTGTCAGTCTGAACCTTCTGCGAGATATTTACCCGGTACTGGCAGCTATTTGTACTCTACACCAGTATCTATCAGAAGCACAAAGAAGCTCGTGTACAGACACACACAAACACGCACGAATACACGAAAACACACACACATAAATACACCCTGTCACTCACACAAATACACAGCGTCAAAGCCATGCAAGAGAAGGATAGCTAAGAACTCTATGTGTGTGTTGGAGTAGGGGGGGGGGGGGGTGTTGGGGGATAGTCTCTGAGTGGAAAAAATCATGGGGCTACTTTACCGGTGGGAAAATCTTGGTGGGAAGTCTCTGGGGGTACTCTCCGGGAGGAGCCTCCAGGCAAAGTTTCAGGGGGTGGGGACGACTCTCAGGGTGTATACTTTACTGGGGGTACTCTCCCCGTGTGCTTCTCTCCTGGGGGTACTCATTTAATGACTAAAAACAAATACATGTAGTGTATTGCTTTGAAAATATTGATGCCAATGGACACTACACTTGGTGTTCAGTACCATACGCACTTGCGTGGGTCAAAAAGAATAAATTGAAAACAAAAGTTGACATCTTCTGACAAAAATGTAGTGAGCTGTAACAAAAGTGGATAGAGAAACAAAAGTCGGTGCAACAAGAAGCACCGATTTTTGTTACATGTGCTATCTTAATGATTTCTGAAACAAAAGTCGTGAGCTGTTTTTGTAACAAAAGTGGAAGATTTTGTAACAAAAGTCGGGACCTGTAGCAAGTGGGCGATTCCGATAACAATGGTGGTGACCTGTAACAAAAGTGGTTAGAGTAACACTTGTTTACCAGAAACGCCTGGATTTATTTTGGTTCACAAAACTATTAATTACCAGTTATCATATATGAAGTTTGTCAAAACTGGAAGATGAACTTCCATAAACATTCTTTGGTCAGAAGACGAGGTATATGGCATGACTGATATCATCATCAATAAAGAAATTCTAAAGAGTAAACTTGTCAGATCTTCTTGAACACACAAAACACCAAATATTATCGTCCTGTTTAGAAAGAAATGTTTAATAGAAACAACCAGTTTCCTTTTTCAGTTTCCATCCATCTTACGTGTTTGCAAAAGTGAAATGAGTATGGAAAATTGCATGATTTTTCCCGTCCTTTTCTTTCGACAAATATTCTTAAGAATAACCTTCTTCTCATGCTGTACATGCTTACAACAGCAATATTTACGAGCGGTATGCATATGCACATGCTCTGACGTAATCGACATGTAAATATGCCACTGAAAAGAAGAGCTCCGGAATATCCAGTGTAAATCAAAAACGCACCGATGTCGTACTGCAGATGAACCATGCCCAGTCCACACGTTGCGTCTGTGCTGCGACGTATAAGCTGGGCCTCAAACTCCCAAGCTTTTTGGCTTATTTTATTGAAATTTGTTTATAAATTTCTTGGGAGTTTGACGTGTTACACAGAATGTTTATTCTGTATATCCCCATGATTGCGTCCTCACCCTAGGGGTGTTTAGGCGTTTTGGGTCATGCATCTTACATCCGATGTATCGTTTTTTCTTCTTCTGAAGATCTTGCTTTACATCAGATAGTTCTAAATCTGTTACTGACTTCAGGCCTCTTTATTCAGTGCCTGGGGTCTTGTTTCTTCTGACTTTTACATTGACAACATTGTATAAATATATGTAGTTTCCTATTTATTTCATGGTAGGATTGTTGTAAGATACATTATAATATTCCGGCAGTGTAGCAAATTATTTTTTGGAATTTTATCCACACTTAGGCTCTATCGGGATACCTTTGGGCTTGTCTTGTTCCCTTTGGGAACTTAGGCTCCTGTCAAAATTTTTCGAAAATTTTTTTTTTTTTAAATTTTTCGATTTTTATTTTGAAAGGTATTTATTATGTATCTTTTTCATATATTTATTGTGGATTTGGTGGGAGTACTGTCGACTTTGTTTTGATTCATTATGAAAGCTTATTGCTCAAAATGCAAGGCAAGGAAGTCTTCCTCGGATTTACATGCTTGTTGCCTTGCTTGTAGTCGATGTACTCCCACTAATTCTTATCCAACCTGTGTCGGATGGGATGACAAACGTTGGAGACGGGTGTCACGGTACGTTGTTAGCGGCGAGAGGCCAATGCCGGTCCTCTCGCCACAATGTCAGTCAAGTTTCTCAGTTTCTTTTTCAGAGGAACAAGAGCATGGTGATGTTTACATGATGCCTAGACATAGTGTGCTACCATTGTCGTGCTCAGATGAGCAAACAGAGCTAGCTGCCAAGGTGCTCATGAATATTAGGCAGGGGATAAAGCCACTAGCTGGTGGTTTTAGTCCCCTGTCACCAGCTAGCTTGACCGGTGAAGCGGTTACTCCGTCCGTGGGTACCGTGACGCCGGGTGTGTCCGTTGCTGTCGATAGGAGTGGATTGGGTAGAGCGAGCACCTTAAAACATAAACATGCTCACCCAGCGACGACGGAACAGAGGAAGAAGCCGGCAAGTACCGTGGGAAGCTCGGCGAGGTCTGATAGGACCGCGAGCGAGAGAGGTCCCTCTCTTTCCCAGCAGCATCTGGGGCCAGATGTTGTGATTAGAAACTTGCATGAGTCGGAGCAAACGTCCACACCTTCCGTCCGGGATGCTCCATATAGTTCGCAGCCAGCCTCGGCTGCAGTTACGGCTTCCACAACATCATCTAGAAAGCACACACGACCACACCTTAGCTACTTGACTTCGGATATCCAGCCTGCATCGCCGAGAAGGGACCACTCATCGTCTGCGAAGTCGGACCATCCCGTAGCTAAGGAGACGAGGCCTCGGTTATTGGGACATCCGGAGAAAAGAGCCATCTCGGACACACCGTCCCAGGAGCAGCAGGCGGCCAAGAAACAGAAGGGCACTTCTCCTCAGGCCTCCGTTACAGACTTGCTGTTGCAGATTGCGCAGCTCATCGCAGCTTCCCAGCAAGTGCAAGAGCAGCCTTTGACAGTCTCAGAACCTGAGCTGTCGGACGGTGCTGGGTCAGTCCAGTCATCTCCATGTTCAGATGCCGCAGCCCGAGACACACAACTGATTGAATCGGATGGTGAAAGGGATATAAAAGAAGATTACCCTTCCCTTTCAGAACAGCACATGGTTGCGATGGATTTAATTCATCAACACTACCCTGAATTTGTTCCGGCGAATCAGAGTGCTGCGACTACCAGAAACAAACCTCTGGCGTCGTTGGACGCAGACTTTATCAGGACAAAGGAGGAGGTCCCATCTTTTCCGGTTCAGTCTAGACAGGTGTCGCAGGCCTTCGGGCATTTAGACGATGCCATATTCAAACTCTCCAGTGGGAAGAAGAAAGGCGGTTTCTTGACATCATCTTCCATAAATTTACCGTTTCTTGGACCACGTTCATTTAAAATGGTCGGGGAAGATGTACAGAGAGTTCCTCTGCATTTGGATGAACAGGCTGAGGATCTAGAGCTATCCTTGCCTGGGTCATTCACAATTCACTCAGACACAATTGAGACTGCAATTTATTCAAATAGAGCGAATTTGGATGCTATGTCTTACGCAGATCACCTATCAAGAGCTGTGGCGCAACATCTCAACGGAAAGGAATTTGATGACTTTCATATCTCTTTAAGAGTTCTTTCCTGGGCAATTATGTTTACCACATATAACTCTGCCATAACAGTGGCTAATTTGAAGTTAATCAGGCGTGATGGTGCCCTTGCGTCGTCATCTTTAATAGATGACAAGGTGAAAAACTCTCTCACTCCGGTCTCCGGATACACAATTTTTGACGACATGCTTTCATTGGTTTATGGCCAAGCTACAAAGAAAGCATCTAATTCTCTGCTTCTAAAGTCGGCGTCGAAACGACCGACTACAGCAGAAAAGAGTAAAGGAGGACGTCCCAGACAGAAATCGTCTAAAGGGGACTCCTCACGAGGGTATAGGAAACCCTACTATAATTACTCTAGAGATCGTCAATATAGCGACTCGGAGAAGGGGCGTAGTAGGTCTTATCGAGACAACCTGTCAGATGCCCCTAAGCCAAAGGTCGAGGCTCTTCGTGAGGGGATGTGGTTTCTCTTCCCGTAAGCCTCGCAGGTCCTACAGGTGATGGTCAGGACCTCTATTGCTTGCCAGTTGGCGGAAGGCTATCAAGATTCGCACCAAACTGGATAACAATTACAGAAGACCAGTGGGTGAGAAGTGTAGTCTCGGACGGCATACGGCTAACATTCCGAGTGAAACCACCACTAACAAGGTGTCCGCGGTGGACCAATCTTCCGTCAAATCCTTGCAAAAGAGAGTCTCTCCTAGCAGAGGTAAGGCTCTCTTATCAAAGGAAGCAATAGAGGTCGTCGGGAATCAAAATTCTCTAGGATTTTACAGTCACCTGTCCCTCGTACCGAAGTCAGATAACTCGTTCCGACCGGTAATAGACTTGAGCTGGATAAACAAGCTTGTGGCTCCAAAGTTCTATATGGAGACAATTTGGTCAGTAAGGGCGAGCATTCGAGTGAACGACTATGTGGCAAGCATAGATCTGATGGATGCAGACTTTCATGTCCTGGTACATCCGGCATTCAGAAAGTACCTTCTGTTTGCCGTGCAAGGGACAGTGTATCAGTTCCGAGCGATGTGCTTCGGTCTGAACCTGGCACCCTGGGCTTTCACTCGAATAATGAACTCGGTAATGTTGCACTTCCGAGCTCATTTGTCTGCGGTAACGTTGGCTTACTTGGACGACATTCTTCAGAAATACGGCAACAAAACTGTTCTTCAGAACGATGTTCAGAGTCTGCTTCTTTTGCTCCGACATCTTGGCTTCATCGTAAATGAGAAGAAGTCGGATCTAGCTCCGTTCGAGTCGTTCATTCCCTTGGGGATGAGCTTCGAGACTCATAACAATCTGGTTCGTCTGCCGTTACCCAGAGCGAAATTAGTCAGTTGTTATGCTCGCTTTTGTCTACACTTAGACACATTAACAGCAAGGCAATTCATGCGACTGATGAGGGTTGTGCGGAGCGGCTGCGGATCTTATTCCGACAAGTCGCTTGCGCACATGCCCCAGATATTTTTTACTCAGAACTGGAGTGTGAAGACGCATTCGCTCGAGACCAGTATTGTTTTAACGGACCTCGTGAAACAAAGGGTCCAGATTTGGGCAGATATTCAGTGGTTAACTCAAGGAGTTCCGCTGCAGCTGCCGGATCCGGCTTTCACGATTATGACGGATGCGAGTCAAACGGGTTGGGGCACGACCCTGAGCCCGACAGACTCAAAGTGTCAGGGTCTTTGGGACACTCGGTTCCTAGAGAAACACATAAACATCAAAGAGATGTTGTCAATATGGTTAGCTCTACTACATTGGATTCACATTATAGCGGACGCTCATGTTCAGATATTGTCAGACAACTCGACAGTAGTAGCATATATAAGGAACCAGGGAGGCACTCATTCGATTCCGTTATGCAAACTAACAGAAAAAATTCTTCTGTATGTTGTGAATCATCATGTTCAACTATCGGTCCGTCATATACTGGGTCATCTGAACGTATTAGCAGACTCTCTCTCTCAGAAAGGTCACCTGTTGCCATCGAAGTGGACACTCAACAAGCAGGTATTCAGACAGATTTGCTACCAGTGGGATTGACCCATGATAGATTTGTTCACGACACACCTGAACAATTAGTTGCAGACGTACGTGTCGCCATGTCCAGACCCTCGAGCGTACACAGTAAACGCTCTGTCAATCTCACGGGACAGAATGATAGGATATGCGTATCCTCCAACTCCATTGATTCAGTAGATTCTGTTAAAGATCAAACAGTCTCGTTGCAAAATTCTGCTAGTAGCATCTCTGTCGTCACAGAAACCTTGGATCAATCTTCTCAGGTGTCTGTTATGGGACGTTCCTCCCCCGCGGGAGGATCTTCTTTATCAGGGGAAGTCACGCGCACTGCATCACAACCAGGAAGGTCTCAACCTTCACGTATTTCCGTTGTGCGATCCTTCTTGCACGGCAAGCAATTTACAGGACGAGCAGTGGACGCAATTTCTAACTGCAGGAGGTCCTCCTCTTTGTTGAATTACGCAGCGAAGTGGAAGGTTTTCTTCCGTTGGTGTAAGGATCAGTCGATAGACATCTATGATCCGTCCATAACAGATATTGCCAACTTTCTGGTCTACCTGTTTGACTATTAAGGGCTATAGGTCTATGTTATCAAACACTTACGCTCATCATGATAACTTGGCAATTGGATCTAATGCTTCATTATCCAAATTAGGTAGAAATTTCTCTATTAATAGACTTAGAACCCTCAGATTAATTCCTAGGTGGAATATGTCTTGGGTTCTGTTGAGGCTTAAAGAAGCTCCTTTTGAGCCGTTGGATGTTGTAGAGTTCAAATTCTTGACCTATAAAACAGCATTTCTCTTAGCCTTTGCTTCCGCTAGAAGAGTTAGTGAACTCCATGCTTTATTGGTTGACGAATCTCACTACCGTAGTGTAGGTAATACCATTACTTTAACTACAGAAGTGGGATTTTTGGCTAAGGAACAGGCTCCAGATAATCGGCCTGAGCCTGTTACCATAAAGGCTCAGCCATCTACGGACAACCGTAGACCTCTGCTGTGTCCAGTCAGGGCTATGTGCACATATAAACGCCGATCAGATTTTATAAGAAAAGGAAGAAAACTCTTCTTTCTGTCGCTAATTCCTAACAGAAGAGATATTTCTGTTGATTCTATTGCTGGATTCAATTGGCAATATGCATTGCCTATGAAAGTCTCTTTGGATCAGCGTTCTGTAAATAAGATATCAGCGCATGAAGTTAGAGCGCTGTCCACTTCTTGGGCTAATTCTAACAGTATATCCATTACTGATCTCATGAAATCTACGTACTGGACACAGCCTTCTACATTTACCAAGTTTCACCTTAGAAATTTAGAGTCCATCCCCGGTGACCTTAGATGTTTAGGTCCTCTGTCTGTTGCTCAGAATGTCGTCCACTAAATTATGACAACTATAGTTATTTAGGCAACCCGTTCCAGCAGCGACGCTGTTCTGCTGCCCTTTCATTCTGTGGTCATGTACCTCAGAACAAGGGGAAAGAGGAGGAGGGAATGGTGGGGGACGTTTTTTTCCCTTATGATCATCTGGCTTAAAAGTGAAAAGCAAGGGAAGACCTCCTCTGGTGTCAGTAGTCCTGTGTCGGTGCTGGGATGGTTTTAATGTGTAGCTCGGTGTGAAGCAAATAATATGTCTCATTTATGTAGGGTTTTTAAAGTGTAGCTCACTGTGAATCATTTGTATATGTCACGTGTCAAACAGGCATTAATATACAATCCTCGGACACTTTTAAATGAGTATAAAGAGTCTCATTCTCTGAACTATCTTTATATTTTGGCTTACCTTCACCGAATTAGCATTCTCTTAAATGAGAAAGACATATGTAATTCCTTTCTCTCCTATTCTCCTGTAGGAGATATTCTTTATGAAGTGATTGAGTGATTGGATTTTCCTCTATGTCCTAGGCCCTCCAGCCTGTTTACGATTCAGCTAGTCTGGGCCATTGGTTGTTTTATAAAAATATTGTAAATTCCTAGTAATTTGTATATTTTTTATACTTACCAATGGCCCAGATGGGGATGGCCCTCCCATGAGTGGGCACTCATACCTCCTCCCTGTTTACAACATTTAGCAGGCAATTTTTAGAAAGAATGATGGTTGCCGCCAATTTCGGTGTCTTCCTGGATACTGCGCATGCGCAGTTCGCAAAAGTATGGAGGACCAGATAGGAAATAAAATTTTCGGTTTTGCATGCAAATTTTGGGGATTGGGGGCAAAATTTGTGTTTGGCCCAGGATTATTTTTTGAGTTAGCACCAGCTAGTCTGGGCCATTGGTAAGTATAAAACATATACAAATTACTATGAATTTATAATTTCCATCCAATAACTAATGAATGCTGACTCATTTTTGTTTTTTTTAATTATGCATTGTTGGTTTCTAGAGGAAGCTTCCTTTCATGTTGGAACAGTCAGCTCAGCCAGTGGCCAATTCATTATGGCTTCCATGGTGGCCATCTTGAATTTGGTTTCTGTCCAATAACTAATGAATACTGACTCAAATCAATTTCATTTTTTGGGGTATGCATTATTGGTGTCTAGAGGAAGCTTCCTTTCGATATTGGATCAAATAACCAATTCAAAATGGCCATCATGGCAGTGATATTGAATTTGTTTTCCGTCCAATAATTAATTAATGCTGACTCGAATCAGTTTTATTTTTTTGTGATTCATTGTTTGTGTCTAAAGGAAACTTCCTTTTGATTTTGGTTATGCCCCGAGGGACTTACCTACCCTCTTATGACACCATCAGGGGCATATAACATGCTTAAGCAGGCTTGTTTACTGTTGGTTACAAGTAATAATATGTATTGTTTTTCAAGCAGTAATTTATATACCATTACATCACAAGGCACTTTCAGTTTTGGGTCTGTGCTGTCTGCTTCTTTTAACCATGTACCTAATGAATCCTCTGTATCTGTCTGCGTAATATACAAATTCAGCAATTGAAAAAAACATTTCAGAAAATTTCCAGAAAACCATATCATGTGACCCCTTATTGGAATGAGCTGGTTGAGCTTGTTCCAAGCAGGAGTCACTTGAAATGGCTTTGTTGAAAATTATGTGAAAAATGTGATAAAATAATATTTAAAATAATGAATGAAGGGTTGTTGTTGTATGGGCTATAGCCTTTTGTATATGTTGTGTGAATACCCAAAATTAATATTCAACTAAATCACCAATGTCTGTATCACATTTAGAAGGCAGGCTCCTCAATCACTTGGCCAGTCCTTCATTTTGAAGCATTTGGTCTGTCATGATCAGCTGTCCAGTAAACAAATCAAGAGAGATCACTTATACCAAACTAGGGAGTTAATTCCTTAGGGGTTTTAGTTAAATTTTCATGAATATTTCATCAAATGTAGCAGCCATGACTAGATTTGATGAAAAATATTGAAAAAAATACTTTGCAAGTTAAGGGTTAAAAGTGAACAGCATAATAATAAACTACTGGTTGAATTTGACTTTATACTTATGTTGTTGTCATGATATAGTCATAGACAGTGCAGAAAGTGACCTTTAACCCCAGTTAATAAACAAAAAGACAGCAAAATACGGTAGGTACATCCACTGTACTTGTACTCCAGTGATTGTTCCTTTACCCAACAGAAGGGACATATCCGCCCCACACCTTGTACAGTCAAATCTTAATTTTTCAACTTTGGATACAGTGCACTGTTTTTTACCACTTACTGGAATGAGCTCATGAGCGTGCTCCAAGGAGTCATCATCGGCAAATGAAAGATTTTAGGTATTTCAATAAAATTATGTAAGTCATCTGTTTTCAGAAAACAGAGTTAACCCTCAGCACACTGATATCAAAATATTAATTCCAAAATGCAAATTTTCCCACACAATGCAACAAGAAAGGTAACTAATTCAATTTTGTTTGTCAGAGCTTAATGAGTTCTGTTCAACAAGATTGAATTAGTTAAATTTCTAGTTGCATTGTAGGAAAAATTTGCTTTAAAATTTTTTAGTATTTCAGCATCGGTTTGCAAAGGGTTCAAGAACTTCTACTTCAATAAGTGATACATATACAGAAACGCACATACATTTGAATGGGTTAAGAATTATCGCACAAGTTTGCTTTAGCCTAGGATATCACGAGAGCCGAAGTCTCGAGTGATATCCTGTGCCAGAGCAATCGAGTGTGATAATTCTTAACCCATTCAAACGTATATGTGGTTCTGTATTTATCACACACCTCTCATGTAACAACCAGTCTATATGAAAATTGAACTAAAAGCACTTTTCAACTGGATAATTGCTCCGTTTCCTTCGTTGCCAACGAGACATCACTGTTAGGTGGCGGGCTACCAACCCTAATTTGCTTTTTAATCTTTTCGGCATTCAATTGGTCGAAACCAATCAACGCCAATCAGTTTCACGGTCACGATGATCGAACTTCAAATATTGACTAAACTGCAGGGAATAACACAACAAAAACTTTGTTTTAAATGGCTAATAAGTTTAGCACACTTCATCATTGTATGACTAGTTGTGGAAAGTATTTGTCAAAGAACAAGCAGTCAGAATGTTATTTTTATTTTGTAGATTTTTGACTCGAATCTGATTGTTTAAATATCCCATGTAAACAAATCTAAATGAGGAACTTGGAATTTCCAAGTGATCTAGACTCGAGGGCATTCAACCAATGATGACATGATTTATTTAGACGGGTTCCTTGTCTGTTTACGTTGGAAATGCAATCAAACATGTTTTGTATCACCACATGTGCGATACAACTTTACTTTTATCACACAGGCAGAACAGTGGAAATCCCGTGTTTTACATTAATAGGTGTGTGATAAAGTGGAATCTATATTTGAAGAGCCACTTTTCCAGTAATAAATATTAAGTTAACTGGACTACTCATTTAACAGAAATTTGGTCATTTCTAAGTATTCTAGCAGTAAATTGATAATTTATTCTGTTATATCTTATTTGACAGAGCTCATGGAGCTCTGTCAAGCAAGATATAAGAGATTCATTACCAATATTGATTGTAGAGGCCAATTAGGTCTATAAACTTGAGGAATTCATTGGTTGTCTGAGAAATTCTTTGATACATTGCCAGATTTTTAATTCAGTTAACAAGAATTCATTTCATGCAATTAACTGGTCAAATATGTACTAATAGTATGGTAAATTACTTGGTGTTTGGAAATTGGATTGACAGGTAAAACATTGTGGGATTGGTAACTTAAGTGTAATATTTTTTACCAATGGAATGTCAATTGTTAATGATGTGGCAGGTAAACAGTTCACAGCTTTTTTAATCGGGTAGGCTAGTAAGCTCTTGTGAAACAGTTATCCATCAAACTGTTTCAGTAGTATATTCCTATACTGCAGGAAACTTGGAGATAAGTCAAATCCACCAAATAATCCAGATGATTTAGAAGAAATCCAGGAAATCGATTCTCAGGACAATGATCAATTAACACCCAGTGAAAGAAGTGATTCTCCATTGGATGCTGATGCTGAACCATCTTCACAGAATACAGAATTAACAAAAAGTTCTGAAAATATTTTAAAACTAGAGAATGGTGCTATAAACATTGAGGATGGTGCAGTTGGATGTGATAAAGTCAGTCATAACAATGAACAAATAAACACTGAAGATACAATAAAGTGTTGCAGTGAAGAGGATAGAAGCTTCATTGGTAATGATTCTTAATCAGCTGCTTTTTTAATCCAACGAATCGGCTGCATCTACCCCCAACATTTACAAATTAATCAGTTGAAAAACATATATTTTTATACTGTACCAATGACCCAGACTTAGCTGGTGCTAACTCCACAAAAACCAGGGCCAAACACAAATTTTGCCCCCCAATCCCCAAAATTTGCATCCAAAACAAAAAGAAATCATGTCCTAAAGGACCTCCATAGTACGACTCTACTGCGCATGCGCAGTGACGCAGTCGTCCCGAAATTGGCGCCAAATATCATTCTCTGTTTGGCCCTTCATCAGTCAACATCTCATTGATCTTTGTGCTTGTAAATCTCAGTTTAAAGGATGCCAGACACGTAATTCTTGGAGAAAATGTGATTCTAAGGAGGATAGAAGGAGGAGAGGAAAAAAGAAGTGGCAAAAAATAATCAGGGCTGTACTTAAAATTTTTTGTTGAAATTATGTTAAGTTGCCTATTTTCGAGGCAAACGCCTCTTGTTGTCATTCTTGCTAATTGTTGCACTGCTTATTCAGTGTTTCCTCTCCCCTAACCTTCTAAAGTCCCCCCTTGCAATTCTCCCATGCTTTTGGCATATTTTTGAGAAGTTTCATTTCTAAAATTCCCTGGGAGAGTTGCTTGGTTACAGAATGTTTTCTGTTATTTTCCCCATAGTTACGTTTTCACCCATGGGTGTATAACGTTTGTGTTCTGCATCTTCCATCTGATGTTCTGCAGATTCTCCCCTGGGAGTCTCTGTTTTGCATCAGATAGAGTGTAATTGATGACTGATTCCGGGCCAGTTTTTTCAGTGCCTGGAGTCATGTTTTCTACTGTGTTTACACTGTTTGTTTTCATTGGCAACAGCCTTTTTTGAGGGGGGCTGTTTGCCTTTGTGGTAGTTTATCTCATTATAAGATACATTTATATTATCCGAAAGTGTCTCATTAATTATTTTATATAATTTTAAAATTTTTGACCACACTTTGCCATCGGATCCATCGGGGCTCAACGTTACTTTTCAGCAACTTGGGCTTCTCTGAAAAAATATTTTTTCAAAATTATTTTGTTTTGCAATTGTTTTTTCATTTATTAATGGATCATGTTATTATGTATCTTTGTGTCAGGGGTTTTTGCGAGTAACTAGGACTTATTGTTGTTCTTTCACAATGAAGGGACTTTGTTCAAATTGTAATAGGAAGAAATCTTCCTCTGACTTTCATGATTATTGCATTAATTGTAGTCAGTGTTCTCGCATTAATCCCTGTACTGTATGTGAACATTGGGATGAGAAACATTGGAAACGTGTGTCACGATATGTTGTTTCTGGAGAAAGAGCGATGCCGGCTCTTTCTCCACAAGGTCACTCTACTCTCTCAGTTTCTATTTCAGAGGAACCAGAACAGGGTGATGTTTCCATGTTATCTTCTTCAAGTGTGCGTCCGTCGTCACAAATAAATACAGAGCTAGCGGCAAAAGTGCTCATGGAGATTAGACAAATGTCGTCCGCTAGCTCGCCCGGTGTAGCGTCCATTCACCGAATGGTTCGGCAGCCGGGTTCGTCCGATGCGGTCCAAGAGGAAATTTTGGGTGATGCGAGCACTATAAAAATAATAGATGCACACCCAGTGACGGCGGATAGTGAACGAGAACGGAGGAAGCCTTTTAGTCCGGTTCCTAGCTCGTCCAGGTCCAGCCGGGCCGCGAGCGAGAGAGGCCCCTCTCTCGTACAACAACATCTGGGACCAGATGTTGTGGTACAAAATGTGTCTTTAGCGGAGCATACGTCCGTCGCTCGGGACGCTCCGTTGTATAAGCAGTCCGCAGAGGCTTCCTCTTCTCGTCGGCGCACACGACCGCACCTTGGCTGCGTGACCTCCGATATTTTGCCAGCTTCGCCGATGAAGGATTCTTCGGCGACCAGGTCACACCATCCGGCAGCCAGGGATTCGAGACCGATGGACTCCGGACGTTCGCATAGGAAAAGTATGCGGGAGCCATCTGATGCGGAGCTGCCCTCGGCGAAGCAGCGAAAGACCGCTCCTCCGCAGGTCTCGACGTCGGACATTCTAGTGCAGATAGCACAGCTTATCGCAGCATCCCAGCAGCCGACAGAAACGGTGTCGGATCGAGAATTATCCGACGGCGCTGGGTCGGTACGCTCCGCCGAAGCATCGGGGGCGGACGACCGGGAACATCGGGAGGTCCGACCGGATGGTGAAAGGGATACGGATGAATTGGAGCTATCCCTTTCGGAACAACACAAAGCTGCCGTGGACTTCATCCGGCACTTTCTTCCTCAAGTTGTTCCGTCGGGCCAGACTGCTGCGCTTCCGGACAGGAGAATTATAGCGTCATTGGACTCTGATTTTTTCGAGCGGTTCAGGGACATCGCTCCCGAGTTTCCGTCGCAGTCCAATAATGTTGCAAGAACATTTGAATTATTGAACGACGCTATTTTTAAACTTGCTTCCAGGACGGGGAAAGCAGGTTTCTTGTCCGCAAATACTCTCAACCTGCCTTTCATTAATGCAAGGAATAAATTCGACACGGCAGGTCAGGGTATACCGAGAGTTCCTCTGCGTATGGACGATGAGGCGGAAGACTTAGAGCTATCATTACCGTCGTCAGCTTCTATTCCAACCGCAGTGTTGGAAACAGCTATTGCGTCTAACAGAGCCAATTTAGATGCCTTATCTTACGCAGATCACCTTACTAAGGCGTTATCACTGCGTCTTCAAGGGGAAGAGTTTCAGGATATACAATCCTCCTTAAGACTTCTTTCAAGGGCAGTAGCTTATTCCACGTGTAACTCCGCCCTTTCAGTGGCAAATCTGGAGTTGGTTAGACGTGACGCAGCCCTGTCTACATCCACACTAGTGGATTCTAAGGTGAAGAACTCTCTTAGAGTCGCTTCGGTCTCAGGAGATCTTCTCTTTGACGGCAAGCTTTCCGCTATTTATGATAATATTAAAAAGAAAGCTAGTGATTCTCTGTTGTTTAGATCCGCTCCTAAAAGGTCGGATACAGCAGACACGAATAAGGCGGGCACTTCTGGGTCTTATCCGCCCAAGAGAGGTTCCTATAGAGGTTCCGGTGCGTCCTCTAGCTCTTATTCGAGAGACCGTCAGGATAGTGACTCTCGTTCGGGACGTCCTTCAGGCCGGGACAATCGGTCGGACGCCCCGAGGTCGACGAGGCGAGGTGCGGGTCGTGGAAGACGTGGTTTCTCCTACCGCAGGCCTCGCAGATCCAGGAGGTGATGGCTTAAACCTCTATCGCGTTCCGGTTGGCGGAAGGTTGTCGAGTTTTTCTCAAGAGTGGGCGTCGATTACGGACGACCCGTGGGTGAGAGGAGTGACTTCGGAAGGTCTAAAGATATCCTTCAAACGAAAGCCTCCATTAACTCGAAGTCCAAAGTGGACTCATCTTCCGTCAAACCCTCAGAAAAGAGACGCTCTGCTATCAGAGGTGCAGTCTCTTTTAATGAAGAACGCGGTAGAGGTCGTAGAAAACCAGGAATCGCTGGGATTCTACAGCCATCTGTTTCTGGTTCCGAAACCAGACGGCTCGTTCCGTCCAGTCATAGATTTGAGCTGGATAAACAAGCTGATCGTCGCTCCGAAGTTTTATATGGAGACGATTCGATCGGTCAGAGCGAGTATTCGGGTGAACGATTATGCAACGAGCATAGATCTCAAAGATGCGTACTTTCACGTCATGGTACATCCGACATTCCGAAAGTATCTACGCTTCGCAGTCCTAGGAGTGGTGTATCAGTTCCGGGCCATGTGCTTCGGATTGAATCTAGCACCCTGGGCTTTCACTCGGGTAATGAACTCGGTAATGATCTACTTCCGAGCTCATTCGTCTGCGGTAACGTCGGCCTACCTGGACGACATTCTTCAGAGGTACGGCAACGAGTTAACGCTTCAGAACGATGTTCAGAATCTTCTTCTATTGCTCCGACGTCTCGGTTTCATAGTAAACGAGGAGAAGTCGGATCTGGTGCCGTCCAAGTCATTCACTCATCTGGGAATGAGCTTCGAGACGCACAACAATCTCGTTCGTCTGCCGTTAACCAGAGCGAAATTAGTCAGTTGTTACGCTCGCTATTGTCTGAATACAGACAAAGTCACGGCGAGAGAATTTATGAGACTGATAGGTCTGTGCGGAGCCGCCGCGGATCTCATTCCGATGGGACGGCTACGCACACGGCCTCTTCAAATTTTCCTGACTCAGAATTGGAGTGTGAAAATTCATTCGCTCGATGTAGACGTTCTCTTGTCAGATCAAGTGAAACAAGAGATTCAGACTTGGGCAAACATTCAGTGGTTAACTCAAGGAGTTCCGCTGCAGTTGCCGGATCCGAGTTTTACCATTATGACGGATGCCAGTCAAACAGGTTGGGGTGCATCATTAATCCCAACGGATTTGAGATGCCAGGGTCTTTGGGATCCGCAATTCCTGTGCAAGCACATAAACATCAAGGAAATGATGTCAATTTGGCTTGCGTTACGTCACTGGATGGACATTATTCACGATGCTCATGTCCAAATCCTATCCGACAATACGACAGTAGTGGCGTATATACGGAATCAGGGAGGCACTCATTCAGTTCCGTTGTTCAATCTAACGGAAAGAATCCTTCTGTTTGCGTTGGAACATCACGTTCTTCTTTCGGTCCGTCACATACCGGGTCGTCTGAATGTGCTAGCAGACTCCCTTTCACGAAAGGGTCGCTTGTTGCCGTCGGAGTGGACTCTCAACAAACAAGTATTCAATCAGATTTGCTACCAATGGAACGGCCAATGATAGACTTATTTGCGACACATCTCAACAATCAGTTGCAAACGTATGTGTCCCCGTGTCCGGATCCAAGAGCATTTGCAGTAGACGCTCTGTCGATCCCTTGGGACGGAATGATAGGATATGCGTATCCTCCAGCGCCGTTAATTCAACAAGTATTGCTAAAGATAAAACAATCTCAATGCAAGATTCTGTTGGTAGCATCTCTGTCGCCACAGAGACCGTGGATAAATCTACTCAGGTGTCTGTTGTGGGACCTACCGCGGAAGCTCCCTCCACGAGAGGATCTTCTTTGGCAGGGGAAATCGCGCCAACTACATCACAACCCGCAAGGTCTCAACCTTCACGTTTTTCCGTTGTGCGGTCCTTCTTGCATGGCAAGCACTTTACAGGACGAGCAGTGGACGCGATTTCTAACTGTAGGAGGACCTCCTCTTCGCTAAGCTATGCGGCTAAGTGGAAGGTTTTCCGTCGTTGGTGTAGGGATCATTCTGTAGATATATTTGATCCCTCTATACCAGACATTGCTAACTTTCTAGTATACTTGTTTGACGAAATCAAACTGCAACCTGTTACTATAAAGGGTTATAGATCTATGTTATCTGATACCTATGCACATCATGATAGTTTACAAATTGGATCTAATGTCTCTTTATCGAAATTGGTTAGAAACTTTTCGATAAATAGACCCAGAACTCTTAGATTAATTCCTAAGTGGAATTTAGCTTGGGTTCTCCTTAAATTGAAGGAAAAGCCATTTGAACCTCTTGGGACAGTAGATTTCAAATTCTTATCTTATAAGACAGCTTTTCTCTTAGCTTTCTCTTCTGCCAGAAGAGTCAGTGAGCTTCATGCACTATCGGTGGATGATTCTCATTATCGTACTGTTGGGAACACTATCACCTTCACTACTAATGTCGGTTTTTTAGCTAAGAATCAGGCTCCTAATAAATATCCGGAACCTATTGTTATTAAGGCTCTTCCGTCTTCAGACGGGCGTAGGCCTTTACTCTGTCCTGTTAGAGCACTACGTATCTATAAACAGAGATCTCAGTTCATCAGAAAGGGACGGAAACGTTTCTTTCTGTCTTTGATGCCTAATAGAAAGGACATTTCAGTCCATTCTATTGCTAGATGGATTCAGTTAACTATCCGTACTGCGTATGAAGATTTATCTTCTTCTCAGCAGTCTGTGCTTAAGATTTCTGCTCATGAAGTAAGAGCTCTTTCTACTTCCTGGGCTTATGCTAATAGTGTTGCTATTACAGATTTAATGAAGGCTGCTTATTGGTCTCAGCCATCCACATTTACTAATTTTTATCTCAGAAATATTGAGTCCATTTCTGGAGACCTGCATTGTTTAGGTCCGTTATCTGTTGCTCAGAATGTCGTCCACTAAACAGTTGCAACTATAGTTATGCAGGCTTTCTGTTCCGGCAGTGACTCCGTCCGACTGCCCTCTTCGCTCTGGGCTATTTGACCCAGGGCAAGGGGAAGGGGGGGGGGGGGGGGGCGGGTGTTCCCTTAGGTCACCTGCTTTATAGTGAAAAGCAAGGGAATGCCTCCTCCAAGACAGTATTTCTGAGTCGCTTCCGGGATGGTTTTAAAGTGTAATATTAATGTTTAATTTCATTCATGTCTTATTTTTAAAGTGTAGCTCGGTGTGAAGCATTTGTATATGTCAAGTGTCAAACGGGCTTTAATATACAATACTCGGACACTTTTAAATGATTATAAAGAGTCTCAGTTCTCTGGACTACTTTATTTATTGGCTTGCTTTAAAAATAATTAGTATAAGGGTTATACTGGATGTTAATAGAGAACATGAATGTTATTGTGCTCAATTATTAAGGGTAGTGTATCTTTCTAATTTAAATATTAAATAAGAAAGATACATGTAAAGCCTAATACTCCTTTTCTCCTTAAGGGGTTACCTCTTTATTTTATAATTGAGCTTATTGGATTTTCCTCTATGTCCTAGGCCCTCCAGCCTGTTTACTATTCAGCTAAGTCTGGGTCATTGGTACAGTATAAAAATGTTAAAAAATTTATAGTAATTTATATATTTTTTATACTTACCAATGACCCAGACGGGGATGGCCCTCCCTGAGTTGGGAACTCTTGCCTCCCCGCTGAGTACATAGCGCTGACCAGGCACTGCCAGTAAGAATGATATTTGGCGCCAATTTCGGGACGACTGCGTCACTGCGCATGCGCAGTAGAGTCGTACTATGGAGGTCCTTTAGGACATGATTTCTTTTTGTTTTGGATGCAAATTTTGGGGATTGGGGGGCAAAATTTGTGTTTGGCCCTGGTTTTTGTGGAGTTAGCACCAGCTAAGTCTGGGTCATTGGTAAGTATAAAAAATATATAAATTACTATAAATTTTTTAACTTTTCTATAAATTTCAACAAAACCTTATCATATGACTCCCTCATTGGAACAAGCTTGTCAAGCTCCTTCCAATGAGGGGGGTCACATGATATGGTTTGGTTGAAATTTTTTTAAAAACAATAATATAATAGGGAGTGCGGTGACTCAGTAGGTAGAGATGCAGGCTTCAAGCCGAGAGGTCCTCGGTTTGAATCCCCCCCCCCCCCCCCCCTGTGGCAACCACATTGTGTCCTTGGGCAAGGTACTTAATCCCAATTGCCCACGTGGGGACACGCACGGTGGTGCTCTGTGTACTAAGGCATACTGCACGTTGATGGTGCACTTGTCTTCAACCAATGCTAACCCTGCTTGTGTGGAGTTAATACATTGGGGAGTATGACAGTTGCTCGCTATTGCTCAGTGGTTCTCTTCAGGTACTCAAGCTTCCTCCACCCATAAAACTGTCCGACACATGGTGACCCTGTCTGTCGAAAGTGTCATTAAACTCCAATAAATAAATAATATAATAAATTTTGATATCCTGTGCATTGGGTAAAGGGTTAAAACTGCTTCACTCATGTGATTTTTTTCTAAATTGAAAACTATATATTTTAGTATGTTTGATTTTGCTAACGGATTGCAACCCTGATGCATTGTGTAAATCATTTATCTTTTGCAATGGCCACCTCAGTTCAGCACTGTGGTAAAATAGTACCCTATAACCAACACCTGGCATGGAAGTCTTCCAAAGTGGGCACCACAATTGGTTAAATTTAATTTCATGTGTGTGTTGTAGTCATGATATAGCCATAGATGCAGAAATTGACTTTAAGGCTGAGGAAAATGATCAATTTGTTTTGGCAAACCAACCATCCCTATTTTTGGCCTCGACCCTAATTATTTTTTTCCATTAAATCGCCACACAATTGTCATCCAATACCTAGAAGAGGAATAACCTTTAAAAATTTTTAAACCTTTAAAAATTTTCTTCAAATCCACTGGTCAAAATTTCTGATAATTCAGTATACAACATCCTTGGGGGAAATCAGATTGAAATTTGTTCAAATCAAGTTCCTGGGTTGATATTTGGGCCCGTTATGGAGCTCCCAATATGAGGAAATTTATTTTAAAAACCGTCTTCTTCAGTTCCACCAGTCAGAATCTTTTGATATTTGGTATCGACCATCCTAAGTATTGATGGATTTATGTTTGTTGAAATCAAGTCCCCTTCTTCAAAACAGTTAACCCAATGGAACCTCCTCCCTCCCATTATCCCCTCCCCTGGTTAAAAATATAATGTTGACACATGGGAGGGTTGGATTTTTTTTTAGCTCACCTGACTGATAGTCAGTGTGGGCTGCAGTGATCACTCACTGTCTGTCATCTGTTGTTTGTCATCTGTGAACCGCGACTTCTCCGAAACCGCCAACTGATTTCATTCAAATTTGAGGTGATTGTTTGTTCTGACAATGCATTTATATTTTGTTTAAATTAACTTCGCCTTCCCCATAGGAAGGTGGTTGGAAAAATCTTCTCAAATTTAAAAAAAACCTTTTGCTCAGGAACTGATACATGCAGGTACAATGATATGATATTTGGTACTGACCTTCCTTTTGAGATGTAGAATCAAGTTTATTCAAATGGAGTTCATAGAGCAATGTTTTCCATTGTTATGGGAAAGGCAAAATTTTTCGCCCTGCTCAACATTGCTTTCTGAACCGATCAACTGATTTGAACCAAATTTGGTATGGGGTATTACTTAGTCATAAGTACCTTAATTGGTATGTGGTATTATTTAGGCATATATACCTTGGTCACAAGTACTTTTTCCTGCATTCCTGTGGAAAGTCTACGATCTAAAAATATTTTCAAATGTCCATATTTCACAAACCAACTGGAACAGAGGACTGTTATTTTATATGAAGCATACTCAGGAGCAGAGGAATGGAATGGTAAATTGCCATCGGTTGTGTCATAGTGTACTGTGGGGTGGGGGAATCGAAAAAATACTCAGCTAATTTGCCAAAATTAAAAAAATCTTCTCCCAAACCACCAATCAGAATCTTTTGATATTTGGTATACAGCATCCATAGCGGGTCAGATACAAGTTCAGTTAAGGCCATCATTTCTTACTTGGGGTGAATACAGGCACCCAAATTTTAACCTGGTGCAATATGAGAAGTAATCTTTAAAGAATCTTCTTCTCCAGAATAATCAGTCAGCTCTAGTGATGAACCGATTATCAAAACTTGCTATGAACCGATTACCAATTATTTCTCTGACGATTGTGCCGATTTCGATGCCGATTCCGATGGTTGAAATAGGACCAAGAAGAAAATCTGTTAGTGCCTGTTATACTACTGAATTTTGTTGATAAATCACCAATTATGAAAGCTGAATACCACATAAGTATGCATGTTTAGTGCTGGGCAATATTAGCCTAAATAATATTTGCATTTTTAGCTCAACTTTGGCGAAGCCAAATTTGAGCTTATGCCATGGCCAGTCGTCCGTCTGTCCGTCAACCATTCAATATGGCTCGGGCTAGAGGCCGTATTTATGAACCGATCTTTACGAAACTTCTTGGGTACCTTTGTTATGACCGTGGGACGAGAACAAGTGTTTTTGGGTCCGGTCTGAAATTCAAGATTGCTGCCAGCTCCCATTTTGCACCGACGATGCAGAAATCTGTTTTTTGCACAGAACTTCCATATGAAAGCGCTGATTTGAATAATTTTTTGTATGAATGTTTAGTACCATGGGATACATCACACATAATACAGGTTTTTTTCTCGTACGTAAATTATGCAAATTAGACTAACTTTGATGTATTTAGTGTTAATTTCAGCACTGTCAGTGGAAATGCCAATACGGCTCGGGCTAGAGGCCGCATTTATGAACCGATCTTTACGAAACTTCTTGGGTACCTTTGGTATCACCGTGGGACGAGAACAAGTGTTTTTGGGTGCGGTCCGAAATTCAAGATGGCCACTGGCAGCCATTTTGTTCAAAATTAGGGGCAATCAGATTTTGCGCAGAACTTCCACATGAAAGCTCTGATTTGAATAATTTTTTGTATGAATGTTTAGTAAAATGGAATACATCACATATAATACGGGTTTTTTCTCGTGCAGAAATTATGCAAATTAGATGAACTTTGATTTTTTCAGTGCTACTTACACACAGTAAGTACACATGTCAATACAGATCGGGCTAGAGGCTGTATTTATCAACTGATCTTCACGAAACTTCTTGGGCACCTTTGTTATCACCTTGGAACGAGAACGAGTGTTTCTGAGTGCAGTCCAAAATTCAAGATGGCTGCCAGTGGCCATTTTGTACCGAAATTAGGTCCAATCAGTGTTTTGTCACAACTTCTATACAGCTCGTATTTATGAACTGATCTTCACGAAACTTCTTGGGTACCTTTGTTTTCACCTTGGGACAGGAATGAGTGTGTTTTGGGGTGCCTTTGTTATCACTGTGCTATGAGAACAAATATTTTGGGGTTCAGTGAGACCCACTCTGGGACTCAAAGATTTCTTTTCTAGTTTAGCATCTGACTGTCACCCACCTTTACAATACTTTACCTATACATTTGTTACAGGCTACGGTCAGTATTTATGTACAGGCCGTTCAATACTTAATATGTACCTATGTTATCGGGTCATTACCTAGATGTTTGTCATTGCTGTGTCACATACTATACATGTACATGTCTTGACAAGTTGAACTACAGTGTCATTGACACTTTCATTGGGAGTTGGGGTGGGGGAAGATCGTTATAAACAATAAAATCACACGATATTGTCCTCTTGTGATGATTGTGTGTATTCTGGTAAATAGTGTTAATACGGTTTTGTGTAAGAATACAATACACTTAGCTGTATTAACCAGGAAGATACTGAGCACACATACTTGTGTCTTAATTGAATAATAATTTTGATGTTAATGTGTGTTGTGAATTTGTTTGGCACATTGTTTATATGCACACGACGTCCGAATGTATTTAATGTTCAGCGTTAACATGTTCTCTGCAGTCAACATTGGAGAGAAACAACAAGGGAGGTAACTGAATTAAAAAATGAACTTGACAAACTGAAAACGTGTTTGTGACAGTCATGCGACTTATATGTTGTGTAACAATCATCTACCATCGAAAAAGAGTGTTTTTTAGTTTTTCTCCAATTTTGATTTTTACCTGCGTCGCCAACGGCAGAGCAGGTCTAGTAACCGCTCGACTCTGTCCGTCAGTCTGTCCGTCAGTCCGTCCATCCGTCCGTCCGAAACACTTTTTCCGTCGAAGTTTTCTTGGCTTCTATGAAAGGGAATGATTGTATATTTGGTCTGCTGCTTCATAATGATGAGTTGTATCGTGTAAGCAATTGTCAGATCTGCCATGCAGCCACTTCCTGTTTGCCAATACTTTGAAATTTTACTGTACCCACTGAACATTGAAATTTTCCGTCAAGGTTTTCTCGGCTTCTACGCAAGGGATTGATTTTATATTTGGCCTGCTGCTTCATAATGATGAATTGTACCATGTAAGTAATTTTCAGATCTGCCGTACAGCCACTTCCTGTTTGCCGATACTTTGAAATTTTACTGTACCCACTGAACATTGAAATTTTTCGTCAAACTTTTCTCGGCTTCTATGCAAGGGATTGATTTTATATTTCATCTGGAGCCTGATAATGGTCAGTTGTATCGTGTATGCAATTTTCAGATCTGCCATGCAGCCACTTCCTGTTTGCTGATTCAGTTGCATGCAGCGACGCAGGTCCAGACCCGCTCTTGGTCTTGGCTTGTTTATTGTATTGTGATGCTTGCATCATGAAGTACTACAGTCTACCGACTGAACACATTTTATTTATACATGTATCCATTGCAACGTTGTACAGCCCCATGATTGAAGACCCGTGACTTCGATCAGCTGGAAATAGTGGCGCTCTCGTACCGATTGCAAATGGTAAATTCCATAATATCTCGGCTCTGCAAATCCCTAAATATTCCGATTGCACTACACACGTTTTTAATGGGGAAACTTTATTGAAAAGGCCGGATGTCAAAGTGATTTTAATAGTCAGTGTTAAATATAGAATAACCGGAAACTGCCGGTTGTCATAATCGGCCAAAGGCTCCCCAAAACCAGCAAGTTCCAATTGCAGATTCCAATTATCGGTTCATCACTAGTCAGCTCTTTTGTTATTTGGTATACAATATTGTTATGGAGGCAGATTCAAGTTTGCCCAAATCAAGTCCCTCAGTTAATATTTGGGTTTTCTTTTTAACTTTTAACAGCACTTTCAACAGCCAGGTTCAACTCATGTCGGACAGATTTACCGGTGGAGGAAGCTAGATTACCTGGAGAGAAACACCAAGCAATGGCTAGCAACTGTCAAGTCTCCCCAATGTACTAACTCCACACTAGCAGGGTTGGCATTGGTTGAAGACAAGTGCACCATCGACATGCCGTGCCACCACATGGGCAATAAGGATTAAGTGCCTTGCCCAAGGACACTGCAGTTACCCCTGGCAGGGATCGAACCATGGACCTTTTGAGTTGAAGTCCAATGCCATAACTACTGAGCCACCGTGTTTTTTTTCTGATTTTTTTGAGAAACAAAAGACTAAGTAATATTGATATGCTAACCAGCTTTTGTGACAAGGCCTAGATGAGGCTATTAAAAAATACTTCATTCTCAAGATCACACCTCATCATTGAAAATCTGCCTCATCACTCTTTTGTAACTATTTCGCACTTGTAGGACAAAAAGTTTAATCAACTATGTCTTATGAAATTGTTTAATTCAGCCGATGATGTTCAGTGATGTAATACACTGTTCGAAAGTTTGTACGAACTTGATTTAGGTATAAATAGTTTCTCACTAGTAATTTGCAGATAGTGATATTCTGTTAACTGGATGAATGCTGGAAGACCATAATTGGGCTTTACTCTGAAGTAGAAGAACCACAACTGAAAGGCTTCATATTCTTAGTTTGGTTGTTGAAGGTTTCAACCTGGAATGAGTTGCTAACAATTCAAGGTGGAAATAATCTGAGAACAGCATCTGCTTTGGGAAATTTTTAGTTGAGTTGTGACAAAGTCAAACTCGACTTATAGTTTGATGAATGGTGGGTGGGCGGGCAGGCATAAACAATTGGTTTCCGGATGATAACTTGATAATGGTTCGACCCACGTTCATGAAACTTCATAGGTAGGTTGGCCTCGGTGAGAGGAAGAACCCGATTTATGTTGGACTCAATAGGTCAATGGTGAAGGTCACAGTGACCTTGAACATACTAAATCATGAACAATTGGTTTCCGGATGATAACTTGCCTATGGTTGAACCCACATTCATGAAGTTTCATATGTAACTTGGCCTTCGTGAGAGGAAGAACCCTATTTATTTTGGACTCGCTTGGTCAAAGGTCAAGGTCACAGTGTCTGAGCATAGTAAATCAAAACACTTGGTTTCCAGATAACTTGATAATGGTTTGACCCATGTTCACGAAACTTCATAGGTAGGTTGGCATCAGTGAGAGGAAGAACCCTATTTATTTTGGACTTGCTAGGTGAAAGTTCAAGATCACAGTGGCCTTCAACATAGTAAATCTGTAAACAATTGGTTTCCGGACGATAACTTGATAATGGTTTGACCCACATTCATGAAACTTTATAGGTAGGTTGGCCTAGGTGAGTGGAAGACCCCTATTTATTTTGGACTCGCTAGGTCAAAGGTCAAGGTCACAGTGACCTTGAACATAGTAAATCATAAACAATTGTTTCCGGATGATAACTTGCCTATGGTTGAACCCACATATATGAAACTTCATATGTAGGGTGGCCTTCTTGAGAGGAAGAACCCAATTTATTTTGGTCTCGCTAGGTGAAAGGTCAAGGTCATAGTGACCTTCAACATAGTAAATCGTAAACAATTGGTTTCCGGATGATAACTTGATAATGGTTTGACCCACATTCATGAAACTTCATAGGTAGGTTGGCCTAGGTGAGTGGAAGACCCCTATTTATTTTGGACTCGCTAGGTCAAAGGTCAAGGTCAGAGTGACCTTGAACATAATAAATCATAAACAATTGGTTTCCGGATGATAACTTGATAATGGTTCCACCCACGTTCATGAAACTTCATAGGTAGGTTGGCATTGGTGTAAGAAAGAGCCCTATTTATTTTGGAATCACTAGATCAAAGGTCAATGTCACAGTGGCCCTTCACATTGTAAATTGTAAACAACTGGTTTCCGGACGAAAAGTTGATAATGATGAAACCCACTTTTGTGCTGTCACAACTCGACATTGGATCGGTGTTCCTATCGGCATTTTTTTATTTAAGAAGTTTACCAATTTAACAAATTTTGCATTAAGTCATTTCCATTTCCAAATTAGCCATCACAGTGCCAGAAAAGCCAGCCTAGTATATTTAATTTGTGTTTCGGAGGTCTCATTAATCCATTTGGTATCAAAGATGGCCAACTGAATCTAAGATGGCCACCAAAATGGTTTCCATCATGACAGGAGTGATTTCTGATCCACTGAGACTCCAGCCTCAGTTTTGTTTTCTGAATTCAAAGGTCCAAAAATATTTCCAGATTACAACCTTTAAATGAACACTCGGGCTATCAAATTATGCTGCAAGCTCAGTTGGTCAAAGTTTTTGTGGTTCTATTCTTGTTTTGTATGAAGAAAACTTGTCCATAATCTTTGCATTTCTTAAGTTGGACATGGTATACATGGATTTCTCCGAGTAAATCACAAGGAATTGTTTATCTCCTTCTTGCTCATCCTGCTCTGATGTGATGCTTGATTACCCTGTCACAGTTGAGATCTGCTTAAGTTCTAAAGCCTCTAACTACCTCAGCAAGTTAGTTTTCCTCTTATGTTGAAGTTGCTGTGTCACATCCACTCCAGACATGCACGGATAGCATGTGAGACACCTTCCATGCTCCAGCCTTCTAAACAAGATAGGCTATCAATTTTCCACATATTACTACCTTTGTGCAACTTCCATGATCTAGTCTTGAAATATATATCAGACAAAGATCAATTCCAGTGCTATATTAGGAGGTCTTACAGAGTCTGTTCACTCATTAATCCCCCAAGTGAAGTGAAACATCCCGAAGTGAAGTGAAACCTGTCCTTCATGTTGCTAGTACATATGTGTCTTCTTTCAGACTTCTGACTCGGCTGTTGAGAGCTGATGGCCATGTAGTTCATAACTGTCCTGATGATGTGGATATGCCCATAGTTACTCAGACACTTGAATTAGCATCCTAATCGGAGGACGTTGTTGTAATAATAGATGATACTGATTTTCCCAGACTCCTAATTTAGCTGTATGTTTTTACGGCCTGGGAATTCCATGACTTTCAACTTTAGGTTGTGATCTGGAAACATCTTAGGGCTGTTGAACTCGATCTGAAAAACTGGGTCTGGACATTCGATGAATCTGAATTCACTCCTATCATGATGGGCTCAGGTGCAGCATCCAAAAACCCACTAAAGCTCACCCGATGCAATTCCAAGTTGTCCTCCTTTCTGTGTATGTTTAACCATTTCCGTAATTCATTTTTCTTTAACCTTTGTGCTCTGTCGGTTTATTTGTTTGTGTGTGGGGATTAACTGGTTGAGTGCTAGATGCCACTATCAGGGCTCTACTGAAAAGTGCTGAAACCCACTATAGTGGCTTTACACTGTTTGCACTAATTTGTTGTTGGCTCTGCACAGGAAGAAAAATATTACTACAGAATTATTTTGTTACAATTTATTGGAGAGTGCCAACACGCACTCTCCAATAAATAACAAAACAAAAAAAACCAGTTATGAGCAACATCATGCAAAATTAAGGCTTCTTTTGTAGTAGTGTGATATCTTTGAAACAAATACTTGTATTACAAATGACCATTGAAAAGTAATTTAGTACCCTACCAGTTAATGAAACTTTCAGTGGCCGGGATCCTATTGTAGCTTGGTGGAGGTAATCGGAGTACCTAGAGTACCTGGAGAGAATTTCCCAAGTAGCAGCGAGCATCTGTCGGACTTGCCAACTTACAAACCCGGCATAAGCAGATTAACAGGGATTAAGTGTCTTGCCCAAGGCCACAAAACAGATGGCGTAGGCAAGGATCGAACTATCGACTATTTGGTGGGAGCGCGGTGGCTCAGTGGTAGACTGTTGGACTGTTTAGACTGTTGGACTTCGATGCTAGAGGTCCTGAGTTTGATCCCCCGTCTGGGACGACCCGCATTGTGTCCTTGGGCAAGGCACTTTTATCCCGGGTGCCTACATGGGGGCCCGAGGACACTGTGTACTAAGGCGTACTGCACGTCAGTGGTGCACATGTTTTCAACCGCTGTAACCCTGCTTGAGCGGAGCTTGAACAGAGTTAGAATGTTGAGGAGCTGACAGTTGCTCATCGATGCTTGGTGGTTCTCTTGGGTACTCTGGCTTCCTCCACCTGTAAAACTGTCACGGTCACGATTAGCCTTTGTGCATAAGTATGTGACATTAAACACCAATAAATAAATAAATTGACCATTTGGTCCAACGCTCAGTCAGTGAGCCACTGTGCTCCTGGTATGTCTTTAACAATTATGATTGCGATGTGTTTCCAGACAAAAACATCTATAATTCACATAAAACCTCTCTGGGTATGAATAATAGATTTGGTGTGAGTTATCTTGTATTATGTTTTATAACAGAAAACGTAGTGAAAATTGAAGAAAGAACCCCAATTATTGTAGTTCAGGTCACCGTTTTAGAGTCCATCCTGGCTTCAGGTGGTAATCTTTGGTATCCAGTGGATTACCGAGGTCTCAAGAATTCAAATCATAAACACTGGGTTGAAAATTCTGGCTTTCGGTTGCAAACAAAGGAATTGAAATGTCCAAGTGCAAAAGATGTTGAATTGGCCACAATACTGGACACCATCTTGATTTTAAAAAAAAATCTTCAAAATGGATTTCTATGGCTTCTTGATATGTTACTCTGTTACTGTTGCCACTTTGATTGACCTCAAAATCATCTTGTTACGAATTTGTTCTAGGTCATAATTAATGAGCAGACAAATATTTGCTCAGAATAGGAAAGCAATACCACCCAATTTCAAACCTTTATAAACATTTTCTCCAAAATGGATTTCAGCAGATTTTGGATATGTTATTACGTGAACTCTCCACTTTCCAACGTCTCCAAATTTAGCTTGTTAACCAATTTTTTCCAGGTGGGTCCATATTTTCTCATTTAACAACCAGACTATTCTGGTGATGTAGTTCATTTTTTTCTTTGAAGTGAAATTATTCAGTAAGAGGAGTTGACTTGTTAAAATGCCTATAGGCACTACCCCATAAATTGTAGAAAGGTAAAGAGATGTTAAGAAATTTTGTTGACCTGAAAAAAATTGAACACTCTACGAGTTAACCATATATGTTTAAAAAATATGTGGAAACAGGCATTGCAACTGTTTATCAGTCTGCTGGAGAGAAACAGATTTGTGTTCATTTTAACGCCCTCCATATGGGGGCATGGTGGATCAGTAGGTAGAGGTGCAGGCTGCAAGCCGAGAGGTCCTTGATTTGAATCCCACCTGCAGCAACCGCGTTGTGTCCTTGGGCAAGACACTTCACCCCCCCCCCCCCCCATTGCCCACGTGAGGGCATGGTGGCATTGTGTACTAAGGCGTACTACATTTGGATGGTGCACTTGTCTTCAACCAGTGCTAACCCTGCTTGTGTGGAGTTAGTATGTTGGGGAGCTGAAAGTTACTTGCTATTGATTGGTGGTTCTCTCTGGGTACTCCGGTTTCTTCCACCCATAAAACTGTTGTGGTCATGATTAGCCATTGTGCAGAAATATGTGACCTTAAACACCAATAAATAAATAAATAGATAAATAAATAAATCCCTCCACACTGAGGTCTAAGTATCAAATTTTAAACTTGCAAATTCTTACCATAATGTCACAAGGAATTTAACGAATTCTGTATTGTTTAACAGAGCTCATTGAGCTCTGTTAACCAAGACTATTCTAGCTGCATTGTAGGCAAAATGTGCTGTTTGAAATTTTGGTATTTTGGCAGCGTCGTGTAGAGGGTTAACATTTGTTCAATTTCAGAAGATCCAGATTCTTTACTGGAATTTTGTTTCAAATGTGCAATAAAATCAACATTGAAGAAAGCAGATCTGCCAATACTCACCAGTAATTTCTTTAGGAAGTGTATGCTTCCTTACAGGTAAGTAATATGTTTGTTATTAACCATGGTTCTAATCCAAACCCTTTGAGGGGCTGAATTTTTACCCCATTCTCTTTGTGAAATTAAATAGGCATTAAACTTTCCAATTGAACTCTTTTTGCTCTCCACCCAATCAAGTTCAATCAGCTTTGAGTCCAAGTGGGTACTAAACTGCAATGATATATGTTTATGCAGGTGTGAATCATGGGCAAGTTTCTAGGACTGTTTTTTAAGTGTCAGAAATCTAGAGCTTTTTCCCAACAAGTCAGGTACCACTGATCTTTTGGAGCCCTGGAAATATTACTTACTTTGCTAGAACTTTACAGGTTTTGGTAATCCCAGTGGAACCTCAGTCTAATAAATGGTATCTTTCCACTTTCCTTGGATAAAATTCTGCATCTGCTAAATTACTGCAGCATTAACTCTGCTCAACTGGAAATGCATTAATTGCTGCACAAAGAAAAATTTGGTTTGTAGAAGCCATTACATTAGGTAAAGCGTTAATAAAATTGACCGCATTTTTAGTTTAGTTACGGTGTATGATTTAACTGTTTTTATTATACGCCCGTTTATAAAAACGGACGTATTATGTTAACAGTCTGTCCGTCCGTCTGTCCGTTCCATAAACAATTTGGTTTTCGTTCATTTGAAGTCGAACGCCTTGACGGATCGACATCAAACTTTCAGAAGTTGTTTTTAGCAATAAAATACAGGTCAAGTTCGATATTGGTGTTTCTCAGTCTATCTGCTGCAGAGATATGGCCCTTTGAAAACACAATTTTTCTAAAAAAATTGGTTTCCGTTCATTTAAAGCTGAACGCCTTGACAGATTGACACCAAATTTTTCAGATGTTGTTTTTAGCAATGAAATACAGGTCAAGTTCGATATTGGTGTTTCTCAGTCCATCCGCTGCAGAGATATGGCCCTTTGAAAACACAATTTTTCTAAAAAAATTGGTTTCCATTCATTTAAAACTGAACGGCTTGATGGATTGACACCAAATTTTTCAGATGTTGTTTTTAGGAATGAAATACAGGTCAAGTTCGATATTGGTGTTTCTCAGTCAATCCGCTGCAGAGTTATGGCCCTTTGAAAACACAATGTTTCAAAAAAAATTGGTTTCCCTTAATTTAAAGTCGAACGCCTTGACGGATCGACATCAAACTTTCAGATGTTGTTTGTAGCAATAAAATACAGGACTAGTTCGATATTGGTGTTTCTCAGTCCATCCGTTGCAGAGTTATGGCCCTTTGAAAATAAAATTTTTGAAAAAAAGTTGGTTTCCATTCATTTAAAGCCGAACGCCTTGACACCAAATTTTTCAGATGTTGTTTTTATACGTCCATTTGAAAAAAGGGACGTATTATGTGAATGGTCTCTCCACCCGTGTGTCTGTCCGTCCATGGACACATTTCGTTTCCGGACGATAACTTTAGTTGTAATGGTTTGAACTGAGTTAAATTTGGCATGTGGATTTAGTATGACAAAATACAGGATGGGTTCGATTTCCATTTTTAGCGGCCCATTTGCAGTAGAGTTATGGCCCTTTATTTATGGGAATTTAGCCCAACTTCTCGTTTCCGGACGATAACTTTAGTTTGCCTTGACCGATTTATTTCAAATTTTTAGTTTTTTGTTTTTGACCACAAAATACAGCTCAAGTTCACTTTTGACCACAATCACATATACCTTTCCAGAGTTATTCCCCTTGAATGATTGCAAATTTGTGAATTTTGTGGTTTCCGGATGATAACTTTAGTTTGCCTTGACTAATTTGTTTCAAATTCTCAGATTTTGTTTATGACCACAAACCACAGCTCAAGTTCACTTTTGGCCAAAATCGCATGTACCTTTCCAGAGTTATTCCTCTTGAATTTGTGCATTTTGTGTTTTCCGGATTATAACTTTAGTATGGCCTGACTGATTTTTTATACGCCTGTTGAAAAAACGTCGAATTATGGAATCAGTCTGTCTGTCTGTCCATTTGTCCATCCATTTGTCCATCCGTCGGTCCGTCCTTTCGTCAACATTTGGTTTCCAGATGATAACTTCAGTATTTTTTTTTCGATTGACTCCTAAATTTGGTATGTGGTTTAATCAAAACAAAAGACAGGTTAAGTTCGAAAATGGGGGTCAGTTCGAACTTCGAAGTTCCCCTGAATTATGGCCCTTGTTGGACACAGAATGCATCAAATATTTGGTTTCTGGATGATAACTTTTAATATTTGTTTTCCGATTGGTTCCAAACTTGGTATGTTGTTTAATCACAACAAAATGCAGGTCAAGTTCGAATATGGGGTTGGTCCGAACAATTTTCACCCTCTCCCTCATCCTTACCCCGACCCTTCAAAAAAACAAAACGGGCGTATAGTGTCCCTCTAGGCGGTGCTCTTGTTTAAATAGTTTAGCCACATCTTTATCCTGATAGGTTATATATTTTTTCAAGTTAAATAAAATATAATATGCAACAGAGTTTAACGTAAGTTCAAAGATTCCGTTGCTGAGTTGAGCTTCACCGAGTCAAACTAGTTTCAAACTGTTGTATTCTTCTTCAGTGGCATGAAAGCCAGAGGTCACTGTTACTCGCTCACTTTTTATACCCCCACAAGAGAGTGTTATGGCCCAGCCAATTGAGGGTCACAGGATCAATGCAGCCATCTGGGGCAGCTGCCACACTGAGATCAAAAAGATATTCAACTGGGTGAGGTAGAAGGTAGGTGGGGCTGGGGTGGAAGGACTTGTGAACTTTTGATCTCTGACCTTTGTGCCAAGCATGATAAGTTTAAATCAAAAGGTAGATTCAGTTGTCCAAGCCAAAATGTGATTTACCTCTTGACTCGCAATAAATGCAAAATACAGTATGTCAATGAAACAAAATGTGCATTCAGTATTTGAATCTTGGACCACTCTAGGGATATCAGAAACAAACATGACAAACCTGTCGGCAAATACTTAATGAACCGAACCACCCGTCCGACAGTATGGAGTTCAGAATTAGTGATGTACTTCAGAGTGACCCTGACGTCGATGTAAACACATGGACCTGGTGTGAAAAAGAACTACATCCGTATGGTTTGAACATGCTTGACTTTTAGTCTTTTTGATTGTACATATTTTTCCCACCTGTGTGAGACCCATCATTTGAGGGCACTCGATCATTCCTGTAAACATGTGCTGTTTTACTGGTATAGTGAAACCCTGTTAATTGAATAGCCACTTTGTCAATGAAAATTATTCAATTAACAGGAGTATTCAATTAACAGAGATTGTGTCATTTTCCTGTATTCTACAGATAAACTTGGCATTTATTCTATTATATCTTGTTTGACAGAGCTCTGTGAGCTCTGTCAAACAAGATATAATGGATTAAATGCCTGTATTGGATGTACTGAGGCCAAATAGGTCTATAAACAAAGGAAGAGTGGAAAAGCACATGTTCCTATGTGTTGATATGGATGAGAATATGTTGTGCTGCGGTTTGTTGAGGACTCTGACACGGAACTCCTCTACAAACTGTAGCATAGCATACACATACCACACTTGGAACTGTGGGAAACAGAGGAAGTAGAGGAAAATGATAGATAGATTATGAAGAAAGAATAGAGGAACAATATGGAAGTTGTAAAATGAAATAGGTGAAAATTTCGTGGTACTCATTGCATTGTACCATTTTATCAGGATAAAGCCAACCCAGTAATGACACATGTTCAGAAATGTACTGTTACGGTTTCTCATACCATAGAGAGTGAGTATATATGTGTTCCATATATATTGCTGCTGGTAGGTCTATTTCAAGCGTCCTTGTTGTACACGAACACAGAGTAAACATAAGGTGACACGGGTGTGGAGTTGTTCAACTGTAGCTGGTTGGGAACTGATCTAGGATCACTCTGCAATGGACTGCAGTAGAATACTTGCACATCCAGCTTGGAACTGGATAGAACGCAGCAACATGTGGGAAATTATCAACAAGGAATGGAAAAAAAAAAAAAAAAAAAGAAAAAAAAAAGCATTACCAATAAGTAAATAAGTAAAAGGTTTACTGGCTTTTAGTATATGTGTGTGCTTATGTATATGCTTTGTTGTGGTTAGTGGATCGCTGCTAATGACCACCCCATCACAAGCCCTGAGAATGTCTAATAGGTTACTCATTTTAGATTACACTCCAGACAACTCCTAAATGGGTTAAAGTATCTTTACATATATTTGTATATAAAATTTAAACTGTTACTGAAAATTCAGAGGCTTTATACACTACTAGTGTGTATAGGTGTATACTTGTGCTGTAGCAATAGCCTCACCTGGTTAGAAATTGCCTGCTTGGAACTGGACAACTTCCTGCACAAGTTCTGGTCAAAACCGAAGGCGTCAAATGTCATAGAAATTTCAAAGGCACACACGCCATGAGTGTGTATAGGGAGTGCTTGTGTTGTATCAAGAGCTTATGTTGTATCAAGGGCTGTACTCCACTGAAGTGAATGATTCATCCAACTTAAAATTCACAGTGACATACTTCCCATACTTTTCATAGTCACCTACCCAGAGTGGGCATGTTCTGATAAGGATGCGGCTGTGTTTTGCTGCATCCTGCTTGGGAAGTTAACTCCCATGCAGACTGCTGTAGAACATATGTACACTCCACCTAGCACTTAAGCCCGGGAAAAGAAAATGAATGAAAATCATTGCGATGCAGGGGATGCGGAAGTACTAAATATTTTAAATCATGGCTTTGCCAATTTCCTCCCGCCAGAAAAAAAAAGCAAAAAACAACCAAATATCCGACTTGTGATTGGAATTTAAAGTAAAATATTGTATTTGAAGTGAATTGTGATTATTTCCTTTGATGTTCCGTCCACGTTGTCTTACTTCCCATACTTACTATGGTCACGAATCTAGAGTAGGCATGTTTTGATAAGGACTTGGCTGCAGCATGCTTAGGAAGAAAACTCCAAGGCAGACTGCAGTAAAACATATGTACACCTCTCCTGTCACTTAGAAAAAGTAAAAGAACGAAACATTTAACGAATACTTTAAAAAATAGTGGGATGCAAGGGATGCGGATATATTAAATAATTTAAATCAGCTTTGGCAAATTACAAATTATCACCCCACCCCCCTCCCCCCCCCACCCCCCCACCACCACCACCATAAATTGAATATCAGACTAGTGGCTGATTAGGTAAACTATTGTACCTCAAGTGGATCTTGGTTATATCACTTGATGCTCCGAAGCAAGATTGATACATTGACTATGTGACAACCAAGTAACAACTCTGTTTTTTTGTTGCTGTTGCTGTTGTTGTTGTTGTTTTGTTTCCTGTTTTGTTTTTGAATCTCTACATTTTGTGAACCTGCACAGATCAAAACATGTAAATGTGTCACGAAACATGGATCACCAATACAACTGTTTGACTTTCCGTCTAAAATGCTGTTAGGTGGAAAAATCTAAAGGCACGCAACATGTAATACTTCGTGAGAAAAGCCGTTCTCGCCTTTTACAGCATATTAGTTTAATCGGTACCCGTTACCAGGGACCAGCCGTGAGGGCGACTAGGGCGATTATGTCGCCCTTCTAAGCCCAAAGTCGCCTAGAAAAATAGTCGGGGCGATTACAAGTCGCCCTCTAAAAATTGGCCAAAATGAGGAAAGGCTGAACTGAGTGATGCGAGGTTTACATGAAAACGATTATTTTCAAAAATCGAATGTGCTCGAGTGTGATAAATGGGCATTTTAATTCGTCAAATAAACGTCCATTTATTTGAAATCACACAACAATCAATTGTCCATTGTCGCTTTTGGCGGATTTTTTTATTTCTATTTTGTTGCATTTCAGTCGGAGCTTCAAGTGTCGAAACGAAAATAGATGACTTACGCGACTCAACAAAATCACCCAGTTTGAAAGTAGGTTACGTCGCTTAGGATGCCGAAAATGTATACACAACGGACGTATTTTATAACACAGTATTTTCATTTCATTTTGCTGACGACTGTTAACTGTTCGGCTGTCTATTCCCAGAAAAACACGAATGGAATTGAAACACATGAAAAAAAGCTTTCGTGATGACAAGAAAAGCGTTGTGCAGGACACAAGTGTGCATGTGGACGATCTTGAAAACGGGTCCTCCTAAACACCGGAATGACACGAAATGACGCGGAATGACACCGGAATGCCATAAAAATGATGCGGAATGACATTTCTTTTACAAAATACCCGACCCCAGAATGTATTTTGTTTCTTAACTAACAAAGTACCTCCCAAGCAACCTTCTTACATCTGGTCCTGTTCACACTTTCAGACTTAGGAAATTATTAGCTCAGTAGACTTTGGTGAAAGGCAACCACAGGAGGGTGCTGGGAGATTGGCATGAAGAAGAGGGGAGGGGTCATGAAGGAGAGGGTAGCAGTGGGGGATTTTCAGTCAATAATTACTTTGTGATTTTTTAACCTGGCACAGATGCATCAAAGACAACTGGTGCCTATGAAGTCTCCCTACATTTCTCTGCAGTCTCCCTATTTTTTCTGGAGGGAGACTTGAAGTCTCCCTAAAATTCCCCCTAGGCTGGTCCCTGCCCATTACATTGTCTGTTTTAGGTCAGCACTACTGACCCGTAATTACGGCACACTTCAAGGTTGAATGTCATTGCAACTGGGAAGATAACGTGATTTCTGCCTTTGTATTAAATTTTATATCAGATCTGTATCAGTGGCGTTTGATGAATGTTAGCTTGTTTTCTCAGCTTTGATTAGCATACAATGCTGTGAATCAAAACTAGTCGAAGTGACATCGCCTCACACTACATGGAATTGTAACATTGTATTGTTGCAGCTGAGAAGGACTCGTCGGATTCGTTCCGATTTCGAGTCAATGCAATTGGAAAAACAGTCCGATCAGCATTCAATAGTTAAAAGACAATGACATGTCGAACCAGCTCCCAACACATCGCAATTTTGGTAGTGATTAATTGAGGAATGAGTTTAGTTTGTACAGAGTTGGTCTACATCTTGACCTAAACCCCAAGCTTCAAATAGCTAATCCACAAATGTACATGTATAAATTTCAGTTTTGTTTCTTTGTTTTCTCATATGTTTACTTTTTCTTTAATTTTTGTTCCAGTGGTGATGACCATCAGAGCACTCTAAGGAAAAGGCTGCTCAAACACCCAAACCGCCAATTTCTATCTCCGGAATACCCGCTGACTGATGAATTTAGGTTTTCACATTCTCGTAGTATTAAATATGGAGATTGACATAACCCAGTACCGACAGTCAGTGGGTATTTTCTACAACGTTCTTAATTCAATGAATCAAGGCCACATTCATCAAACTTATGCAACACTCCATCTTAAAATCCGTCCACTTATATTCCATCTCTCATCATCTATAATTGTTATTATGATGTTGATTGTTATTCTCTGTGGTGATGTCCATCCAAACCCCGGTCCAGCTCATAGGGGTTCTGTCAGTACCGATCAAAATACAATTTCAATTCTAAACTATAATATCCGTAGCATCCGTCATAAACTGCATAAGCTAGTAGATGAGATCGATGACTTTGACATTATTTGCTTTACAGAAACTCACTTGGATAATGACTTCAATATTGGTAATATATTGATCCCAAACTATTTGTTCCCCATTATACATAACAAAAATCAGTATGGCGGGGGTATTGCGGTGTATTTTGCGGATCACATCACCTTCAAACAAATTGAAGACCTATCGTTTGATGATGATATTCTCTGGTTTGAAGTGGGCAACAAACTGAAATTCATCCTTTGTGTCACATACAGATCGGAGAGGGAATCGAGTGAAAATTACTGGCCTAACTTGCAGGAAAAAATAGAATTAGCCTTGGAAATAAATCCATCAGTTGTTTTAACTGGTGATATAAACTCTGACCTACTCATGGAACGGAGTACGCTACAGTCTCTTATAACACTATTCAATTTGAAGAATGTTATATCTGAGCCCACTCGAATAGGAAAGACATCTCGAACCCTACTTGATCCTATAATTGTTAGTGACACAGTTACGATAGCTCACTCGGGCACGCTGGAATTAGGTTTATCCGACCATCTCGCAGTATATACTCATGTAGTTTGTGCACACCCTATTCAATCAACTGTCACCCGGGAGGTCTGGAATTATAAAAAAGGTGATTTTATAAAATTGAATAACCTTATAAACGAGACAGAATGGGAGAAACTAATATGCAGTGAGGAGAACATTAATGATGCTCTGTCAAACTTTGTTTCTACGTTTTTGGAACTTGCAGAAAAATGTATTCCACATACAAAAGTTATAATTAGGAAGTCTGATAAGCCGTGGTTTGATAGCGCTATTAGAAGTACTATTCGTCTTCGTGATCGACTGTGTAAATTAGCTCTGAAAAGCAATAACCCAAACACATGGGCGAAATATAAAACTACCCGAAACAAAGTTAACAATATGAAAAAATTTGCCAAGGAACAATACTTAGAAAAAATAGATACCTCAATATCAGAAAACAACGACCAACGGCAATTTTGGCATATTGTTAAGATGTTTCAAAACAACTTTGCTTCCGATCCAGGAATACTGACGCTGAAAACTGATTCAGGTAACACACTTTTTGAAACCGACTATGAAAAAGCTAATATTTTAAACGAGGCATTTATTCAAAATAGTATGTTGAACTCGAATAGCAAACAACTACCCCCCTTCAAACGCAAATGTTCGAAATCATTTAGCAAAATTACTTTTACTCAGGAAGACATTATTCAGATTATCAATTCTCTTAAAACTAACAAAAGCAGCGGCCACGATGGTATCGGACATAGAATGTTAAAGGAAACTAAATTTAGTGTAAGCAGACCTTTATTTCTGCTTTACTCTAAATCACTGGAGTTGTCGGAATTTCCTCTGGAGTGGAAATGTGCTGATGTAATCCCTCTTTATAAAAAAGGTGATCGTCAAGACCCCCAAAATTATCGACCTATCTCTTTATTGTGTTGTGTTGGTAAAATATTGGAGCGGGTTGTTTTTAAGGAAGTCTATAAATATTTTAAAGGCAACAATCTATTTTATATATTACAGTCAGGCTTCCTTCCAAACAACAGCACCGTTTACCAATTATTAGAGGTTTATCATAACCTTTGTGATGTAGTGGATAAAAACTTATATATATGCGGTGTCTTTTGTGATATTTCAAAGGCATTTGATAGAGTATGGCACGTAGGAATCATATATAAATTAAAACAGTACGGTATCTCTGGTCCTTTGCTCCGCTGGTTTCACAGCTATCTAAAAGACAGAAAACAGAGGGTAAAAATAAATGGTTACCATTCCAACTATAAGACAGTCACGGCTGGAGTTCCACAGGGGTCGGTCCTAGGCCCGTTCCTGTTTCTTATATATATCAATGACATCGTTGACAAAATTGACTCGGTTACTCGCATGTTTGCCGATGACACGTGTCTGACAGAATCGTCCAATGACCCATGTAACGTCGAAGCAAAAATGAACGAGGAATTAAAAAAAGTAAACGAATGGGCTAACACATGACTTGTTTCGTTTAATGCAAAAAAGACGAAAGCAATCCTATTCACACTTAAGAAAAATATCTCGTCATTAAATATTTTGTTTAATGGCGAAACAATTGATTTCTGTAATTATCACAAACATTTGGGTTTAACCTTAGAATCAAACCTGTCTTGGTCAGATCACATTGATAACATTTATAAAAAGACTTGCTCGAGATTGTCCCAACTAAGAAAATTGAAGTATACCTTTAACAGAAAAATTCTTGAAAAAATATATCATGCATTCATATTACCGATTTTGGAATATGGTAGTTCTGTGTGGAGCGGTGCTCCTCAGTATCAATTAAATCGTATTGAAGATATTCACTACGAGGCAGCCCGAATAGTGAGCGGGTTGACAAGATCTGTGCCATGGGATCGACTTTTGTTGGAAGTTGGTTGGAGTAGTCTGGAAAACAGGCGCTATGTTCACAAAATGTGTAACTTTTACAAAATTCTCACTGGGAATGCTCCGAACTTCCTCCACGAACGTTTACCATCTCGTGTCGCCGACATATCCCAATACAATTTACGAAACGCATCTAATTTTGTCCCTTATTTCTGTCGAACGGAACTCCTCAAACGATCATCTTTCCCTTCGTGTATTGAAGTGTGGAATACCCTACCGGAGGTTGTTCGAAACAGTCGGTCACTTGCGGAATTCAAAAAGTCCATCTCACCACCCTTGTGTAAGCCTCCAACATATTTTTCAACTGGTATAAGGAAATACAATATTATTCACTCAAAATTACGAACTGGATGTAGTGACCTTAATGGTGACAAGTTCCGCAACTACATCTCAGATTCTCCATTTTGCTTATGTAATGATGGCATTGAGGATGCAGAACATTATTATACCCCCGCTTCGAAGAAGTGGGGGCTATATAGGAATCGACCTGTACGTCCGTACGTCCGTCCGTACGTCCGTCCGTACGTCTTTCCGGACATGAAATTCTTGTGTGCGCAACTCCTCCTACATTTATCAATCAATTTGGACAAAACTTTTCAGACATCATCACTACTAAGTGAACATGCGCATATTCCAAGATTTTTGATCTACGACAATTTTAACCAGGTTTTCTCCCTTTGACTTAGATTTATTGTGTCTTTCCATCCGAACAAATTCTTGTGTGCGCAACTCCTCCTACATTAATGAACCGATTTTGATGAAACCTTTCAAACATCATCTCTACTAAGTGAACATGTGCATATTCCAAACTTTTTAATCTGCGACAATTTTAACCTGGTTATCTCTCTTGAACTTTGATTTAATATGGGTTTCTACATGAAATTCTTGTGTGCGCAACTCCTCCTACATTTATCAATCAATTTGGACAAAACTTTTCAGACATCATCACTACTAAGTGAACATGCGCATATTCCAAGATTTTTGATCTGCGACAATTTTAACCAGGTTATCTCCCTTTGACTTAGATTTATTATGTCTTTCCGTTCGAACAAATTCTTGTGTGCGCAACTCCTCCTACATTAATGAACCGATTTTGATGAAACCTTTCAAACATCATCTCTACTAAGTGAACATGTGCATATTCCAAACTTTTTGATCTGCGACAATTTTAACCAGGTTATCTCTCTTGAACTTTGATTTAATATGGGTTTCTGCATGAAATTCTTGTGTGCGCAACTCCTCCTACATTTATCAATCAATTTGGACGAAAGTTTACAGACATCATCACTACTAAGTGAACATGCGCATATTCCAAAATTTTTGAGCTGTGGCAATTTTAACTAGGTTATCTCCCTTTAACTTAGATTTATTATGGGTTTCTACATGAAATTCTTGTGCGTGCAACTCCTCCTACATTTATCAATCAATTTGGACAAAACTTTTCAGACATCATCACTACTAAGTGAACATGCGCATATTCCAAGATTTTTGATCTGCGACAATTTTAACCAGGTTATCTCCCTTTGACTTAGATTTATTATGTCTTTCCGTTCGAACAAATTCTTGTGTGCGCAACTCCTCCTACATTAATGAACCGATTTTGATGAAACCTTTCAAACATCATCTCTACTAAGTGAACATGTGCATATTCCAAACTTTTTGATCTGCGACAATTTTAACCAGGTTATCTCTCTTGAACTTTGATTTAATATGGGTTTCTGCATGAAATTCTTGTGTGCGCAACTCCTCCTACATTTATCAATCAATTTGGACAAAAGTTTACAGACATCATCACTACTAAGTAAACATGCGCATATTCCAAAATTTTTGAGCTGTGGCAATTTTAACTAGGTTATCTCCCTTTAACTTAGATTTATTATGGGTTTCTACATGAAATTCTTGTGCGTGCAACTCCTCCTACATTTATCAATCAATTTTAACGAAACCTTTCAAACATTATCACAACTAAGTGAACATACGCATATTCCCAAATTTTTGATCTGCGACAATTTTAACCAGGTTATCTCCCTTTAACTTGGATTTATTATGGGTTTTCAAATGGGATTCTTGTGTGTGCAACTCCTCCTACATTAATGAACCGATTTTGAATACATGTTGCACATTGTAAATGTGTTTTTCCAAATGTAAACCATATATGTGTGGGCTCTTTAAGTATTCAGTGCTGTTCTGTGGAAGGCCACATGCAAATACAAATTTCAACAACAAAAAATGATCTTTATGTATACATTTCCTTATGGCCTTCGCCTACATGATCAGAAGTGCATTCCTCTGAAAACCCAAAGCGGGGGTATTAATCACCTTCAGTGATAGTTCTAGTTTCTTCCTGTGTTCTTTAAATTCTGATATTCGAAGTATCCTCATAGATGATTTGTCGAAACTTACGCCCAACTGGAATTCATTGGATTTAATTTTATATGGAAGCCCGTCTTTACGCGAAAGCCGCAATGTATTAGTTTTCTTATCTGTTCAAAACTTGATTCGTGACTCGCATAGATTTGATGTACAGTTGCTGAATTAGTTGCGCCTCTCAGCAAGTCTGAGTGTCCCAAGGTTATACAGGTGATCTAACTTCCACTGTGGGTGTCCTCTCACAGTGGGACCCAACAATCAATCTGCGTGAGGACAACACGGTGGATGTTAGGTTAGTACGGACGTGGAGTGAGCACGCAAAGATTAACTGTCTCAACAATGTTCTGTGAACGTTCCTTAGCGGCATTAAACTAAATTTAGAATTGAATAAATTGGGGGGGGGGGGGGGGGAGGGGGGGTCATCATCACTGGAATTTCTGTTGTATACTGTTCTTTTTTTTTCTTTTCTTTTTTTTTTGTTTGCCTTCTTTGATTTCAATCTGATTTTACCTGTTTCTCTCTCTCTCTCTCTCTCTCTCTCTCTCTATCTATCTATCTCTATCTCTCTCTCTCTCTCTATTCTCTCTTTCTTTATATCTCTTTCTCTTTTGAGTTAACTTCTTTTGTGTATAATGTTTACATATTGTTATATTTTGTTCTGCCTTTTGTAATGTATTAGTCTTTGTACAGGAGCAGAGGGTTTTCTAAGTGGTCAGCACTTGTCCTCCAATCCTGATTTGCATTGTTGAATGGCAAATAAAAATATGTTTAATCTAATAAACAAAGGAAAACTGGGGAGAGTCCGGGTAATTTCTTGACAGGTTACAAGATTTTGTATTCAATTAACAGGAGTTTACTATATAACCTATATTCAATTAACAGGTCAAATTTGTACTGGAGGTATTGTAAACGATTTTGTGTTGGGAAATTATATTCAGTTAACAGTGTTATTCAGAAAAGAGATATCCAATTGAGTGGGCTTCACTGTACCTGGGGTGTGAATCCTCTGAAGGAAGCGAGGCCAGTATTGGTATAAACTATTGCTTAATTTGACTTCATACCATACAGCCACAGAGGCTGAAAAGGACCTTTATGCTTAACCTGCTGGGTACTTTTAAAGTTGTTTTTTTTATCAAATCTAGCCATGTCTGCTATTAAGCTAGATTTGATGGAAAATTCATAGAGTTGATTCAGTTTACAGGAGAAAATTGAGTTAAACATGTGTGAAGTATACTTAATTCAGTGGCAAGAGGACAACTTGCAGTTGCATCAGGTGAGCTTTAGTAGGTTTTCTGATGTTGGCAGGAATATCTAGCAGTAGCATGCAAGGAGTTAAACTTCTGGAAACAAATAATTTTTCAAATAACGAATCAAATTTGTCATGAGGCCTGATGATAGAGATAACATACTGCTAATGCAAGTTTGTATTTTTTTTATTCAGCTGTGGTAAAAGTTTTGATATAAAGAAAACTCGATACAAAAAAGTAAGTATCCTTTTGCTTATTTTTTTTTTCTATGACTCTAATAATAGTTGGCATTGTCAGGCTGTATCTTTAAATAAAATGACTTCAGACTGACACTTATTTTCTGAATAAATACAGAGTGACATGTGCATGTGAATGGGTTAATCGATATGGCGCGAGTGCCAGCGTAGAAGGATAGAACGAGAGGCCAGATCCTTCTGCGAAGGCATGAGTGCCATATTGATTAACCCTTTCACACATGAGTGTCATATCGATTAACCCATTCACACACACGCATGTTGTTCTGTGTTTATTACATGCCATCATGTCTATAAAAACAACAATTATTAGAAGGACACTCAACAATTCATTTGACAACTATCAACAAAAAGAACGATTAGCCACCCATTCACACGTGTGTGTCATTCTATGTTTATTACATGCCTTCCTGCCTATAAAAACACATTAAAAGGACACTTGGCAATTCATTTGACAACTATCAATAAAAAGAACACATTTTATCGCCAACCAAATTTGCGAGGCGAACCCATGTTACTATTTTATCCCCTGAGTTCTAATGTGTTCTATGCGCCTACTGGCACATAGAACACATTGGAACTCAGGGGACAATATTTTTATACTAAAACCAATGGCCCAGACTTAGCTGGTGCAACCTCAATATTATTAAGGGCCAAACACAAATTTTGAACCCTCCAATCCCCAAAATTTGAATACAATACCGAAAATTAAAAGTTCTATCTGGCACTCCATACTTTTAGTACTTTCACATGCGCAGTACCAAGGAAGAGACTGGAATTGGTGCCAACATCATTCTTCTGTTTGGCTCAAAGTCAGTAACAACTGAACTAACATCTGTGCTTTAAATTCTCATTTTTGAAGATGCCAGACACAAATCAATAATGGTTTTCATGGAATCAACAGTGTAACAGGATGCTGAAAGTGAATAACGGTGGTTTCGGATGTTCAGGGCTGTAACTTTATAATTTTTATGTGAATTATTCATGTTACCCATGCTCGTGATATGCTTCTGAACGTCATCATTATAATAAGACTCTGCTTTTGTTTTGTTACTATTACTTCCCTTCCCTCTCCTGTACCCTCCTGTTATAGTCCCAAGCTCTTTTTTTTATTAAATTCTTGGGAGTTTAACTTGTAAACAGAATAGGTATTCTGTTTATCCCTTATGTTTACGTCCTGTCTATTTTGTTTCAGGACGTTTTTGTACTCTTGCATCTTCTACCAGATGCATTGTTTTTTCTTCATATGAAGATCTAGCTTTGCGTCAGGTGGTTATTGATCAGTTACTGACTCTGGGCCTTTGTTGTGCCTGTTGTTGATTAGTTTCCGGTGTTTCCTCTTAACGTTGTTGTCCTGTTCAATAACATTTTGGATTCGTATTTTTTCAATGTTTAGTTTAAAAACAAGTACTGTTTTTCTATTAGGGTACATAGTATATCTTATTCCGGTAGTTTAGCTTTAATTAGTTAGTGGTTTTCCACACTTAGGCTCTAACGGGATGCCCTTGGGCTCATGAAGTTCCCTTGGGGCACTTAGGCTTCATTCAAAGGCTTCATTTAAAATTTTAAACATTTTATTCGAAAATTTTTGTTTTGTCTATGTTATGTATCCTTGTGATGTTCATTTTGGGGTGTGCAGCGGACTTATGTTTTTGGCTTCATTATACCCCCACTTTCGAAGAAAATGGGGGTATACTGGATTACATGCATCTGTGCATCCATCTGTCCATCTGTCTGTCTGTCCATCCGTCTAGGCATCTGTGCATCCGTGTGTGAGTCCATCCGAGAATATTCATAACTTAAGTAAATTATTATTTTTTATAATATTTGTTGGTCTAGTAATTTTTTTTTTTATCCGAGAATATTCATCACTTAAGTAAATTATTATTTTTTATAATATTTGTTGGTCATAGGTATGCCCACACTAGTTATTTTTTTTTATTATTACTTGTTCACTAAGAAATTGTGTCCGTCCGAGCCAAATTTTGTCTGTTCAGCCTGTATCTCAGGTATCGAATGTTCTATAGCAATGAAATTTGCCATGAACACTGTATCTCGGGTATCGAATGTTCTGTTGCAATGAAATTTGCCATGAACACTGCTTATGGTATAGGCTTTAAAAAAAGGATTCAGCGATATTTCTCACATTCTCCTTTTTAGAGTTATCCCCCTTTTTTGACTTAGAAATTGTAGGAAATAGACATAATTTGTCTGTTCAGCCTGTATCTCAGGTATGGGTTATCGGATTTCAGTGAAATATGGCCTGCAGTTTGCTTATGACAAAGGCTTCTGCCTCATTGCATAAAACTTCCAAACACCAAACAATTTACCATACCTTTTGACTTAGAAATTATTGAAAATTTTTGAAGAAAATGGGGAGGGGGGTTATACTGGATTGCGTCGGTCCATCTGTGCATTTGTCCGTCAATCCATACGAGAATATTCACAAATAATATTTGTTGGTCATAGGTATGCCCACACTAGGCTGTACACCATGTGGGGGTATGCACCGGACGAAAGTCCAGCTCTTGTTATTATTGTTGCCATTATAATTATTGGTACTTTGTGTAAGTCCAAGATGCCTTGGAATAAAGGCTTGTTGTTTGCCGATAGTCGCGGCACTCCTTCAATACTTGTACTATGGGATGCGAACGTTGGAAATGAGTATCGACCTATGTGGTGGGCAGTGAAGTTCCGATGGGAGCCTTCACCGCTGGCTAATACTAGTCTTTCAGTCTCTTTTTCAGAGGAACAAGAAACATGGTGATGGTACCTTGACACCTGTCCGTTACGTGCTGCTGTCGTCGCACTCTGATGAGCCCCACTCTGATGAGTAAAATAGAGCTAGCAGCCAAGGTGCTCATGATATAAATGCACAGGATTAAAGCCAGAGGAGCTTAATTCTCTGCATGCAGCTAGCTCGACCGGTGCAGTGGTTGGCCCTTTTAAGGGAGCCGAGATGCCATTGCGGTCAAGCAGTATAATGTGGGCAGATCGAGTACCTTATAATATAAAGCTCACCCAGCAACGATGGCAATAAGGAGAAGAAGCCTCTAAGTTTCTCTACGGGATGCTCGGCAAGATCTGGGGTCAGATCGTGAGTTGGAGAATCCTCTCTGTCCCGTTTGCAGTTGTTATCGACTGGGTCCGTTGCAAGAAATTACAATGAGTCGGAGCACGTGTCGGGATGTTCATTCCACAATGCACATCGAAGCGCACGCAAAGGGGATTAGCCTACAAGTTTCTCAACGGGATGCTCGGCGAGATTTGGGGCCAGATCGCGAGTTGGAGAGCGTTCTCCATCCCGTTAGCAGTCGGGGTCATCTGTTTGTCCGTTGTGAGAAACTTTAATGAGTCGGACCAATGCTCCTTTCACACTTCAGCCGGAGACGGCTGTTGTTACGGCTTCCTCTACTTCCATGAAAAAGCACGCTAAGGGGTAGAAGCCAACAAGTTTCTAAACGGAACGTTCAGCGAGGTCTGGAGCCAGACTGCGAGCTGGAGATATCTCTCCATTCTGTCAGCAGTCGGGGCCAACTGTTTTTGCTTCGAGAAACTTTAGTGAGTTAGGATGCCCGTTCACGCTTGCGGTTTGGGACGCTCCTTCCACACTGCAGCCGTGGCCGATTGCAGCTATGGCTTCTTCCTCTGCTTCATCAATGAAGCATGTTAGACTGCAGGCTAGCTATCCAACTTCACATGTTCATGCTGTTCCACGGAGATGTACCCAGTCGTCACCACCGAAGTCGGATTATACAGTTATCTGTATATTCGGATGGTGTTAACCATGTTTCAGATGGAACATTCAGATGGTGAGTGGGCTTCGGAGGTTGATTCTCCATCCATCACGGAACGGCACATTAAGACTGAATTTTTATTCATAAGCTCTTCGAATCTTGCTGCATCTGAACAAAAGTCTGCGTTTGCAATGCCCCCCCCCCCCCCCCACCCCCTTGGCTTAGCATAAGTATAAGAAACGCATTGATCTATTCCTTATGAATAGAAGATCGATAGCTCATAGATAGGGTGAGACAGCTATCTTGTTGGGAATAGAGTCGTTAGAAGGAATAAGTACGTCTATTCCTGCTCGGTTTTGTATTCCTAGGTGTCGGGCATTTTGTGCTATTGTGGATGCCATAGTGGCCTTTCGTACAGTTAGAGTGGTATTTTCTTATATTTTAGCAGCTAAGGTCGTAAGTCTCCATTTAGTGAGCTGTCTAAAGCTGCAGGGTAACACATACGGATATATGACTTCTAGGCTGTGTTAGCTACGCCATTATATTGGAAATTGTGTCTATATGTCATTTGAGTCTAACCTTATAGTAGTCTTATATGATTTTACAGCGGTCTTTTTCTTATACATTGCGGCTAATGTTGTAAGTCTCTGTTTAGTGAGCTTTCCAAGGCCGCAGGTGAAACAGATATTTGACTTCATGGAGATGAAGACTAATAACTGTGTTAGCTAGCTGAGACTACTGTCTCTTTGGAATTTTGGTCGTTAGAGTGGTCTTTATTCCTTACCTTGAGCGACTAATGTTGTAAGTCTCTGTTTAGTGAGCTTTCAAGGTCGCAGTTTCACTGAGATATCTGTCTTCACAGGATTAAGACTTATTATCTACGCTATCTAATAGGAGACTGCTCTCTCTTCGGAATTAGGGCTGTTCAAAAGAAAGAGTACGTTGTTTCCTTCTTGGTATTGTATTCTTAGGAGTCTGGGGCTTCTAGTCATCTTGCTGACGCCTTATAAGAATCAAGTGCGGCCCTTTTTTCCCTTAAAATTGAGTGACTAACATTGTACATCTCCGTCTAGTGAGCTGTCTGAAGTCCCCAAAATTACACCGAGATATCTGTCTTCACGGAGATGAAGTCTTCTAAGCTTCATTAACTGGGCTGAGAGCGCTCTCTTTTGGGAATAGACCCGCTAAAGGAAAAGAGTGCTTTTTCTTTCTCTATGTTGTTTTATTAAGTGTCACAGACTTTAGTCTTATTGTTGACACCTTAGTAGCCTAGCTAGAAGTATGAGCCGTGTTTTATCCCTGTCATTAGCTGCTAGCATTGTAAGTCTTCTTAGTGAGCTTCTAGGGCCGCAGTTATCAGCCATTTAATTGTCTTCATGAATAGAAAGACCTTTAGCTGCTTCAGCCAGGCTGAAACCACTGTCCTATCGAACGAGGTATCGTTACATAAGAAGAGTTTGTTCTCTCCTTAGCGGTATTGTTTTTATGTTAGTTGTCTGAGGCTTTTAGCCTTATTGATAGCGCCATATTAACCTAGTGTGATTAATGAGCGTTCTTTCAAATGCCTGTAGTTAACTCCTTTTCAGGGAGCGCGGTGGCTCAGTTGGTAGAGGTGCAGGGTGCAAGCCGAGAGGTCCTCGGTTCGAATCTCACCTGCGATAACCGCGTTGTGTCCTTGGGCAAGACACTTCATCTCCATTGCCCGCGTGGGGGCACGATGATGCCGTGTACTAAGGCGTACTGCACGTTGATGGTGCACATGTCTTCAACCAATCTAACCCTGCCTGTGCTGCAGTGTGGAGTTACGATGTTGGGGAGCTGGCAGCTGCTTGTCGTTGCTCGGTGGTTCTCTCCGGGTACTCCGGCTTCCTCCACCCGTAAAACTGTCACGGTCATGATTAGCCATTGTGCATAAATATGTGACCTTAAACACCAATAAATAATAATAAATAATAATAATAACTCCTTTTCAGGATTATAGTCCTGCTATAATCAGTATGAGGCGCAAGGAGTTCATCTAGGTTTCTTATGATCGAGTGTTGGAACATAGTTTTTGTCTCCCGCTTTCATTTTTTATGAAATCTAATGTTGTGGATTATATTTCCACTCGATGATTGGATATTATGTTTATATGGTGTATTTTTTGACAACATAGCATACTGTTTTGATTTCAAGGGATATGTTGACACTGTTTCAGCAGGTATATTCCTTGCCCCCCCCCCCCCCCCTCCCCCGATTGGCGTGTGGGTTGTGGTCTAACGGCGACATCAAGGGCCCAGCCACTCTAGTTGGTTTACTTCCTGTGATTGAGCGTTCATAAGTGAAATTTGAGCATATGATTTCTGAACAGTAACTGTTCTGGGATTCCAAATTCTTTCATGAATACATTCGGGTGATATTACTAGCCTTCGTGTTCCTGTGTGGCATGCATGTTTTCAGTTATCTGGACAACATTCTCCAAATGTGGCAATTAGTCTACTCTGAATAGTTACGCTCAGAGCTGTCTGCTTTTCTTACAATGTATGAGTCTATTCCTCAGCTTAATCGCTTTAACATTTTATTCCATCAGTTTCCTGGTTGGTTTTTGTATTGCTCGGTCATGCCTTCGGCACAGGTTATATTCAGATGAGGGTACATGTGGGATTCTGTTGATTGCGTGCATAATATGTATCTATTATTAGGCAGACGTATTACAGAGTACATTTTCTTAGTCTCGTTCTGCGTTAGTATAGAGCTTATAATGATTTTGGGGCTGGTTGGATAGTTATGGAATTTTCAACAAGCCCAGGGTCCAGACGGTCTTGAAAAGTGCTTGAATTTCAATGCCTGTCTTGAAAAGTGCTCAAATTGACTTTTCCCCTTGAATAGTGCTTGAATTACCACCACTCCCCTTGAAAAGTCCTTGAATCCTGGACCCCAACCTACTCTGCTAAAAAAATCCCCCCCAAAATGCCACATTTTAGTGCCCAAAATAACAAAAAAATTTGGGAATTCACTAGCATATTAAAGTTTAAAACACGAATAGTATAATATGCCTGTGTGCTCTGCACACTACTTTTCTTGTTCATGATAATGAGAGAAAACACAAGTACACAAATTACGATGACGTTCTGGTTTCGTTTTTGGAAGCGCGTGGATAAAAGACGCGTTGTATTTTATCAACATTTCCATGATTATTACTCTCAAATATCATCATGCCTTTTGGAAAATGTGTATTTAATCATTCCTGGATTAAAACGTATCCGTGGCTCGCAGCAGTTAAGGATTCAAAAACGAAAGCGAACTGTACTGTTTGCAGAAAAGACTTTGAGATTTCCGGCATGGGTGAAAGTGCTCTGAAATCCCACAGTAGAAGTGAAAAACATCGCAAACTTTTGGCTGTGACAAGCAGTGACTGTGGTTCTCTTAATTCATTCGTGACTTCTCGCAGGAACTTTCAAAGTGATCATAAGAAGGAAACTGAGATATGTGCTAAAACAAGTGCCACAGCCGCGAGTACCAGTCAGAGTGGAACAGTTCTGAATTTTTTTTTCTGGGACTTCCGTTTTGGAATCGGAGATTGTATGGGCCATTCATTGTATTACTACACATTCGTCATATTCTAGTAATGAAGGAATCAGTGACATATTTCAGGTATTAAGATATTTTATTATAATTATCTGATAGAATAAATTGTTCTGGTTAAAATTGTCCCTTTATAATCTCTTTAATGGCAGTAACAAATAAACATACCATTATCAACGCCTTAATGAAACAGTCATATAGTCCTTGAAAATTGCTATTGGAGTTCTTGAAAAGTGCTTAAATAGTGCTTAAATTTGGTTTTGAAAAAAGAGTGGGAACCATGAAGCTGTCTATGCATACATTCTCTAGTTTTGGCTTCATTATTCGGAGTGGTATATTCTTTCTCCGAATAGTCATTGGTTTTGACGGACCAAGGGAACAATGAATTATTTGGGGACGGTCCTTTACAGGCTTTTTAATCGTATCCCGTGTTCCATGTTCTGAATTCAATTTTCAACCATAAGTGGTACACGAGGCATATTCCTACTCTCATAAAATTGTACGGTTACAATTTGGAGGTTCATTATTGGAATTAATTGTTCACCTGAACGTGGTCACCTGTGTGTTGGCTAAGAAGTGTATATGTTCTGTTAGATAACTTTCCATTGGGATTCAATTGGACAAGTTTAAGGTTGTACATAATTATATCACCGGTTTTCGACCTATCTACGTATTCCGATTTTAATAACCGGGATTACCACGATATAGCCTTAGCTGCTGATGTGGCATTAAGCACCAATAAATTATAATATATTAATAATAATTAATAGCCAGGTGCCTTTTAGATGAATATATTATTATTCGGTACTGCTTTTTCACTGTTTCCAGACCCCCCCCCCCCCCCCCTCCTCTTCGTTTTGAAGATTACCCCTTCAAAAAAAGGGGGGGGGGGGTTGTTTTCCTCTTTACCTCTTCTGGCCTTTTAATAAGTGTGTAACTATGAGTTAAGCTGTTATTGTCTAGATTATTCTGATCTTATGTACAGCTTGTTACATTATATATGGCGTGTATTTGTGGGCGTTAGTCTCTCACTCTTGGACATGCTTTTCCTAATTTTAAGTATCTTATTCCGGACTAGCCTTAAAATTGGGGGCTTGTTCCACCCATTTAGCGTAATTATTTATGCTAAGTAATAGGGAATTACTTAGATATTGCTCCTTATTTCGGGGGTATGTCTTCTCTGTTGCTGTATAGAAAGACATATAGGTAATTCCTTAAATTTTTAATCTCCTTTTCACTTTGGGAGTTCTATGCAGGCTAAGGAGCTGTTTTTGGTCTGCTATTTCTTAAGTCCTAGGCCCTCTGCCTTTTTATGATTCAGCTAAGTCTGGGCCATTGATTGTAGTATAAAAATATTATAAATTTAAAATAATTTGTATATTTTTTATATGCCCGTTTTGAAAAAAATGGGAGTATTATGTCAGGGTTCCCATGGGGCCTTGAAAACCTGGAAAAGCCTGGAATTCGTCAAAAGGTCATTCAGGGCCTTGAAAGCCTTGAATTTCCAATGGGAGCCTTAAAAAGCCTGGAAAATCTGAGAATTTTATGATGCGTAATTTAATCCGAACATATTTTACGGCATTTACAGCAAATGTAACTGTCGTTTCTTAATCCGGTCATATTTTGGAGTATTTCCGGCAGTGCCAATGCGTACATTATTGATAGAACTTTGCAGTGATGTGACACTGAAATCCTTTGATCCTGGAATGGCCTTGAATTTCAAAAATTTTAACCTGAGGGAACCCTGTATGTTATGGTGTTTGTCTGTCCATCCGTCCATCCGTCCGTCCGTCTGTGTGTCCTACTTATGTGGCTACGAGTTAGTAAAACAGGATACTTATGTGGTTAAAGTCTGTTAAGTGGCTAACCACATAACAGAATCTCTTATTGTGGGGGTGGGGTGGGGGTTTGGATAAATGTAGAGTAGGGTTAGGGCATTCTGGGGTCGGGTGGAGGTCAATGAAGGGGTGTTAGAGTTATGTGGCTAGTGTTAGGGTTAGGGGTGGGTAGGTTTAGGGTCAGTAAAGGGTAGGGTTATGGTTAGCTGACCCCCAAAACATTTTTTCCAGAAAAACTTGTTTTATTATGTTGGACATGTGTTTTAGGTTAGCCACCTAACATGTCCATAAAATAGCCACATAAGTCATCCGTCCGTAAACTATTTTTGTGTCGCTTACGCCTCCAAACGTTTACATGCTACATTGTTCAAACTTTGCACACATGTTGATCAGTAATTGCTGTTGTGCATGTGACAAGTGCAGGTCACTCCATATGTATTTCCAGAGTTATGCCCCCTTTTAGTACTTAAAACATTACAGTATTGTATCACCTACTCCATCAACATTTTACATGCTATATTGTTCTTTGCACACATGGTGATCACCAATTGTCGTTGTGCATGTGACAAGAGCAAGTAACTCTCTTTTGTATTTCCAGAGTTATGCCCCCTTTTAGTACTTAAAACATTACAGTTTTGTGTCACCTACTCCTTCAACATTTTACATGCTATATTGTTCAAACTTTGCACATATGGTGATCACCAATTGCCGTTGTGCATGTGACAAGGGCAGATAACTCCATTTTGTATTCCCAGAGTTATGCCCCTTTTAGTACTTAAAACATTACGGTATTGAGTCGCCTTCTCCTTCAACATTTTACATGCTACATTGTTCAAACTTTGCACACATGTTGATCAGTAATTGCCGTTGTGCATGTGACAAGAGCAGGTAACTCTGTTTTGTATTTCCAGAGTTATGCCCCCTTTTAGTTCTTAAAACATTGCAGTATTGTGTCACCTACTCCTTCAACATTTTAGCTGCAATATTGTTCAAACTTTGCACACATGGTGATACCAGTTGCCGTTGTGCATGTGACAAGAGCAGGTAACTCCATTTTGTATTTCCAGAGTTATGCCCCTTTCAGTACTTAAAACATTACAGTATTGTGTCACCTTCTCCTTCAACATTTTACATGCTATGTTGTTCAAACCTTGCACACATGGTGATCACCAATTGCCATTTGCATGTATCAAGAGCAGGTAACTCTGTTTTGTATTTCCAGAGTTATGCCCCCTTTTAGTACTTGAAACATTAACAGTATTGTGTCGTCTACTCTTTCAGCATTTTACATCCTATATTGTTCATACTTTGCACACATGGTGATCACCACAGGCGTATGTTGCTCCGCTAGGTGGTGCTCTTGTTATACTTACCAATGGCCCAGACGGGGATGGCCCTCCCATGAGTGGGCACTCATACCTCCCTGCTGAGTTATCAATTCAGTAGGCACAACTAGGAAGAATAATCTTGGCGCCAGTTCCAGTCTCTTCCTTGGTACTGCGCATGCACAAGTACTAAAAGTATGGAGGGCCAGATAGGACTTTTAATTTTCGGTATTGTATGCAAATTTTGGGGATTGGTGGGGTTCACAATTTGTGTTTGGCCCTTAATAATATTGAGGTTGCACCAGCTAAGTCTGGGCCATTGGTAAGTATAAAAAATATACAAATTACTTAAAATTTATCATTTTTAGCTATCGCTAGCGATTCAAATTGTAATTTCAGTGCACGATTTGTAGAAAATTCTAGTGAAATTTCACTCACTTCTATTTAAAAATAGTCCGGGTACGATTTCATTTTCCGCTTGGCATAGTGTTGCTGTAGATGGGGATTTCAAATAAATAAAGCCAATGACTTGCATATTGTGATGTGAAATTTCTGGAAAACTGTCCAGTTCTTCAAGGGTTAAATGGGAAAGCAGTCAGATGCTTTGTTTATTTCTCTGGTTAATCTGTCACACCAACACAATATGCCTTGCCCCTTATTAATCTCGCTTTTTGTAAAGTAACAATTTAAGCTTTTGTGTACATATATGGTTTGATGTGGACAAGGACATTGGACTGTGCATCATGCATTATACATCACCTCCCCTCCCCCCTCCCCCATTCGTCGTCCCTTTTGGACTATTCTTTGGTCTTTTTGATTTTTGCAGGTTTTTTTCTGCCTTTTTCTGAAAAATGCTCAAATTGTTATTTTTCACCAAGAGAGGTTAATCAGGGACAAGGCATATTATATTGGTGTGGTAGGCAGGCCTGAAAATAAGTAGTCTGACATTTGCAGAATGAGGTCCCCAGAGTTGTGAATTTGATGATGCTATCCCATACAGTGCATTATTTTGCAGATGACAGTCTGCTTATTTTCTGGCTTAGTGGTAGGTATAGTAGAAATAAAATTTGGGAGAAAGTTTTAATTTTCACTTGGATGTCATTGGAAAAAATCAATCATTATTGGTTTCTTTTTTTGGCTGACTGAATGAATCACTGCTTAATTTCCTTCAAAATGAAGGTCATACTTCTTGCCATCCCTTTAGTTTCATTATGTTGTTTCTTCTTTTTTTTTTATTTGTTAATGCACAACAGTCCTGTAACTAGTTGGAGTTTATGAATTGCACTATTATGTGGAAAAAAAGACGCAATGTTTTCAGTAGTGGAAATTTCCCATAATGCAGTTGCGAATTTAACCAACTATCTTGTTTGACAGAGCTCACTCCAAAAGTGCAAAATAGTATCATCAAAGAGATTTCCAGATAAAAAAATGAAGTGATAAGGCAGGTTTTCATTGACAAGGGAGGTGCCTGAGAAACCATAATTTTTTTTTAATAGCCTAAGATATCAAATTTTATTTTTTCAGTTATCCAAATTCTTGAGTGCAATGCAGAATGAAGAATATATAAAAGTGCAGGAGCTGACAAAAGGTGTAGATAGTATAGTGGAGTTTGACAAATCCCATATTGGGTGAGATTTCTGGAATTGTGCTCATATTAATATTGGCATAATTTGCTTGAGTGTGATGTATGATATATTGTTTATTGCAAAGAATTAAGCACCGAATATTGGTAAATTATTATGTGGTAATCCACCAACCTTGAATACATTCTGTTAACCTCATTTCTTCATGTGAAAGGAAGTGTGCAAAGTGATTGTTATTTTTATACTACAACCAATGGCCCAGACTGAGTTGGTGCAAACTCGATATTATCAATTGCCAAACACAAATTTTGAACCCCCCCCCCCCAATTCCCCAAATTTGCATACAAAAATGAAAATTAAAAGTCCTATCTGGCCCTCCATACTGTGCTCTACACAAAAAGTTTGTTTTTTTTGTTATACGCCCGTTTTATAAAAACGGTTGTATTATGTTATGCGTTGGGATCTGTCGGTCTGTTCGGAATTGTTTTCTGGACCTTTTTTCATTCTGGATGGACATATTGAGATTGGTATACAACTTTGTTATGGATGCTTACAGACCAAGTTCGAATTTCGATCCGTTCAGTTGATTTTTGATGGAGTTACTGCCCTTGAACTTAGTTACCATTTTCCAGACTTTTTTTTGTTATGGATTGACATATTGAGAAAAATTGTATATATAACTTTGTTATTTATACTTACAGATCAAGTTCGAATTTCATTCCCCTCGGTTGATTTTTGGTGGAGTTACTGCCCTTGAACTTAGAATTTTTAGAATTTTCTGGATTTTTTAGCTCAACTTGACAAAGTCAAGCTGAGCTATTGCCATCACTTCTCATCCATCAGCGTATGTACGTACGTACGTATGTACATACATCCGGCCATATGTACATATGTCCACAATTTCCTTTGGCACACTGCACAGGTCACATTTATGATCAGATCGCTTTGAAACTTGGTATGCTTGTTTGTGGTGACCTCTAGATGGGAGCTATCGATTTTCTTCCATTTCTGTGAAAAAATGTTGCCACTGGCAACAGCCTTTGAACTTAGTTTAGTCAGACCTCAATATTTCCCTTTGGCACACCCTACAAGTCACATTTATTATCAGGTCGGTTTGAAACTTGGTTTGCTTGTTTGGGGTGACCTCTAGATGGGAGCTATCGATTTTCTTCCATTTCCGGCAAAAATGTTGCCACTGGCAATGACCTTTGAACTTAGTTTAGTCAGGCATCAATATATTCCTTTGGCACACCCTACAGGACACATTTATTATCAGATCGGTTTGAAACTTGGAATGCTTGTTTGGGGTTACCTCTAGATGGGAGCTATCGATTATCTTCCATTTCCTTCAAAAAATGTTGCCACTGACAATGACCTCTCATGAACTAAGTGCACTTATGCATCACTATTTCCCTTTGGCACACCCTGCTGGGCACATTTATAATCGGATCATTTTGAAACTTGGTGTGCTTGTTTGGAGTGACCTCTAGATGGGAGCTATCGATTTTCTTCCATTTCCGTCAAAAAATGTTGCTGCTGGCAACGGCCTTTGAACTTAGTTTAGTCAGGCATCAATATTTCCCTTTGGCACACCCCACAGGGCACATTTATAATCAGATTTCTTTGAAACCTGGTATGCTTATTTGGGGTGACCTCTAGGTGGGAACTATTGATTTTCTTCCATTTCCGGCAATAAATGTTGCCACTGGCAACGACCTTTGAACTTAGTTTAGTCAGGCATCAATATATTCCTTTGGCAAACCCTACAGGACACATTTATGATCAGATTGCTTGAAACTTGGTATGCTTGTTTGAGGTTACCTCTAGATGGGAGCTATCGATTATCTTCCATTTCTGTCAAAAAACGTTGCCGCTGGTAAAGACCTTTGATGAACTAAGTGCACTTATGCATCAATATTTCCCTTTGGCACACCCTGCAGGGCACATTTATAATCGGATCAATTTGAAACTTGCTTGTTTGGGATGACCTCTAGATGGGAACTTTCGATTTTCTTCCATTGCCGGCAATAAATGTTGCTGCTGGCAATGACCTTTAAACTTAGTTTAGTCAGGCATCAATATATTCCTTTGGCATGCCCTGCAGGGCACATTTATGATCAGATCGGTTTGAAACTTGGTATGTTTATTTGGGATTACCTCTAGATGAGAGCTATCGGTTATCTTCCATTTCCATCAAAAAATGTTGCCGCTGGCAACAACCTTCAATGAAATTAGTTCAGTTATGCATCAGTATTTCTCTTTGGCACACCCTGAAGGACACATTTATGATTGGATTGCTTTGAAACTTGGTATGCTTGTTCAGGGTGACCTCTAGATGAGAATTGTTAATTTTCTTCCATTTCCATCAAAAATAGTTGCCGTTGGCAACGACCATTGAACTTCGTATAGTCAGGCATCAGTATATTCCTCTAGCATGCCCTACAGGGCACATTTATGATGGGATCGCTTGAAACTTGGTATGCATGTTCTGGGTGGCTTCTGGATGTTAGCTGTTGATTTCTTTTCATTTCCATAAAAAATTATTGTTGTTAGCACCAGCCTTTGGACTTAGTGCATTTGTACCAACTTATCACTTTTGCACTCTCTGCAGGGTATATTTAGGAATTTCCATAAAAAAGATAAAAAGACCCTTGCCACCAGCCAGGACCGCCAAACTTAGTGCATTTGTGCATTAACATCTTCCTTTGGCATGCTTCAGAGGGTGCATTCATTATCGGGTTGTTTTGAAACTTCATATGCTTATTCGGGGTGACAGTGATAGGACTATTGATTTTCTTTTCATTTCTATCATAAATTGTGGCTGTTAGCAACAATCTTTGAATCTATTGCATTTGTGCATTTACATTCTTTTTTGACATGACCTACAGGGCACATTTACCGTAGGATTGTTTTTGGACTCAGCGTGCTCATTAGGCGAAACCTCAACATGTAGATTCATTTCTGTGAAAAAAGTTGCCGTTTACAATGACCTCCGAACTTACTGCATTTGTGTATCAACATTCTTCCTTCAGCTAGCCTTACAGTTTACATTTAAAATGCATGGATTGCTCTGACATTGGCACACACAGTGTTGTTATGTTGAAGTTTTGCCAAATAACATTGGAACCAATGATCTTCACATTTACCATTTCAAATTTGTCAAGTTGTGCTACAGTGTCATTGACACTTTCATATTTTTATACTGTACCAACGACCCAGACTTAGCTGGTGCTAACTCTTAAAAATCTAGGGCCAAACACAAATTTTGCCCCCCAATCCCCAAAATTTGCATCTAAAACCAAAAGAAATCATGTCCTAAAGGACCTCCATACTTTGCCCCCACTGCGCATGCGCAGTGTCAAGGACGTTCCGAAATTGGCGCCAATCATCATTCTTTGTTTGGCCCTTCATCAGTTAACATCTCACTGATCTTTGTGCTTGTAAATCTCAGTTTAAATGATGCCAGACACATAAATATTGGAGAAATGGTGATTCTAAGGAGGATAGAAAAGGAGGAGAGGAAAAAGGAGTGACAGAAAATATTCAGGGCTGTAACTTAAAATTTTGTTATAAAATTATGTTAAGTTGCCTATTTTTGAGGCATGGGCCTATTGTTGTCATTCTTGCTTTGAAGTTGCACTGCTTATTCAGTGTTTCCTCTCTCCTTATCCTGTAAGTCCCCCTTTGCTATTCTCCCATGCTTTTGGCATATTTTTGAGTAAGATTACTACTAAAATTTCTTGGGAGAATTAGCTTGGTTACAGAATGAATTCTGTTATTTTACCCATGTTTACGTTTTCACCCATGGGTGTTTAGACGTTGTGTTCTGCATCTACCATCTGATGTTCTGCAGATTCTTCCTTGGAAGTCTCTGTTTTGCATCAGATAGTGTGTAATATTGATAACTGATTTCGGGCCAGTATTGTCAGTGCCTGGAGTCATGTTTTCTGGTGTTTTTACACTTCTTGTTTACATTGGCAACAGTCTCTTTTGAGGGGGGCTTTTTGCCTTTGGAGTAGTTTATCTCATTACAAGATACATTATTATTATCCGTAAGTGTTGCAATAATTATTTAAAATTATTTTAAAAATTTTTGACCACGCTTACCCTTGGGATCCATTGGGGCTCAACGTTACTTTTCAGAAACTTGGGCGTCGCTGAAAAAATATTTTTCAAAAATTATTTTGAATTTCATTTGCTTTTGTCAATGTTAATGGATCATGTTATTATGTATCTTTGTGTTTAGGGGTTTGTGCGAGTACTAGGACTTGTTGTTGTCTTTTCACAATGAAAGGACATTGTTCAAATTGTAATAGGAAGAAATCTTCCTCTGACTTTCATGATCATTGTATTAATTGTAGTCAGTGTACTCGCACTAACTCCTGTTCAATATGTCAATATTGGGATGACAAACATTGGAAACGTGTGTCACGGTATGTTGTTAGTGGAGAAAGGGCTATACCAGTCCTTTCTCCGCAGGGTCACTCTAGTCTATCAGTTTCTATTTCAGAGGAACAAGAACAGGGTGATGTTTCCATGTTATCTTCCAAGAGTGCGCTTCCGTCGTCACAATCGAATGAAGAGCTAGCGGCAAAAGTGCTCATGGAGATACGACAGTTGCCTAAGAGGTCCCTAGTAGGATCGACGGCACTGTCGTCCGCTAGCTCGCCCGGTATAGCGTCCATTCACCGAATGGTTCGGCAGCCGGGTACGTCCGTTGCGGTCCAGGAGGAAATGTTGGGTGATGCGAGCACTATAAATATTCTAGGTGCACACCCAGTGACGGCGGATGTTAGGAGAGATCGGAGGAAGCCTTCTAGTCCGGTTCCTAGCTCGTCCAGGTCCAGCCGGGCCGCGAGCGAGAGAGGCCCCTCTCTCGTACAACAACATCAGGGACCTGATGTTGTGGTACAAAATGTGTCGCAAGCGGAGCACAGTTCCGTCGCTCGGGACGCTCCGTTGTTTAGGCAGTCCGCGGAGACTGCTCAGGCTTCCTCATCCTCTCACCAGCGCACACGACCGCACCTTGGCTACGTGACCGCGGATATTCTACCAGCTTCGCCGATAAGGGATTCTTCGGTGACCAGGTCACGCCATCCGGTAGCCAGGGACACGAGGCCGCTAGACTCCGGATGTTCGCATAGGAAGAGTATGCGGGAGTCAGTTGATGCGGAGCTTCCCGCGGCGAAGCAGCGAAAGACCGCCACTCCGCAGGCCTCGATGACGGACGTGCTTGCTCAGATAGCACAAATTATCGCAGCATCCCAGCAACCGACAGAATCGGTGTCGGATCGGGAATTATCCGACGCCGCTGGGTCGGTACGCTCCGCCGAAGCATCGGGTGCGGACGACCGGGAGCATCATGAGGTCCGACCGGATGGTGAAAGGGATACAGATGACTTGGAGCTATCCCTTTCACAACAACATAAAGCTGCCGTGGATTTCATCCGGCACTTCCTTCCTCACGTTGTTCCGTCGGGCCAGACTGCTGCGGTACCGGACAAGAGAATATTAGCATCATTGGACACTGAATTCTTTGAGCGGTTCAGAGACATCGTCCCTGAGTTTCCGTCTGAGTCCAATAATGTTACAAGAACATTTGAATTATTGAACGACGCTATATTCAAGCTTGCTTCCAAAACAGGCAAAGCTGGTTTCTTGTCCTCCAATGCTCTTAACCTGCCTTTCATTAATGCAAGGAATAAATTCGATACGGCAGGTCAGGGTATTCCGAGAGTTCCTCTGCGTCTGGACGACGAGGCGGAAGACTTAGAATTGTCGTTACCGTCGTCTATGTCCGTTCCAACCGCAGTGTTGGATACGACAATCACGTCTAACAGGGCCAGTTTAGACGCTTTATCTTACGCAGACCACCTTACAAAGGCATTATCACTGCGTCTTCAAGGGAAAGAATTCCAGGATATACAATCCTCTTTAAGACTTCTTTCAAGGGCAGTGGCTTATTCCACGTATAACTCCGCCCTCTCAGTGGCAAACCTGGAGTTGGTTAGACATGACGCAGCCTTAGCTACATCCACACGCGTGGATAGTAAGTTGAAGAACTCTCTCAGAGTCGCTTCGGTCTCCGGAGAACTTCTATTCGATGGCAAGCTTTCTGCAATTTACGATAAAATTACTAAGAAAGCTTCGGATTCTCTGCTGTTTAAATCCGCTTCCAGAAAGTCGGATACGGCAGAGAAGAATAAGACAGGCACTTCTGGGTCTAATGCGCCCAAGAAAGGTTCCTATAGAGGTTCTGGTGCGTCCTCTTGGTCTTATTCAAGAGACCGTCAAGGCAGCGACTCTCGTGCGGGACGTCCTTCGGGCCGGGACAATCGGTCAGACGCCCCGCGGTCGACGGGACGAGGTGCGGGTCGTGGAGGACGTGGTTTCTCCTCCCGCAGGCCTCGCAGGTCCAGGAGGTGATGGCTTCAACCTCTATCGTGTTCCGGTTGGCGGAAGGTTTCGAGTTTTTCGGAAGAGTGGGCGTCGATTACGGACAACCCTTGGGTGAGAGAGGGGTGATTTCAGAAGGTCTAAGTATATCCTTCAAACGAAAGCCTCCGTTAACTCGAAGTCCAAAATGGACTCAACTTCCGTCAAATCCGCAGAAAAGAGACTCTCTGTTATCGGAGGTGCAGTCTCTTTTAATGAAGAACGCGGTAGAGGTCGTAGAAGACCGGGAAACACGGGATTCTACAGCCATCTGTTTCTGGTTCCGAAACCAGACGGCTCGTTCCGTCCAGTCATAGATTTGAGCTGGATAAACAAGCTGATCGTCGCTCCGAAATTTTATATGGAGACGATTCGGTCGGTCAGAGCAAGTATTCGGGTGAACGATTATGCTACAAGCATAGATCTCAAGGATGCGTACTTTCATGTCATGGTACATCCAACATTCAGAAAGTATCTACGCTTCGCAGTCCTAGGAGTTGTGTATCAATTCCGGGCGATGTGCTTCGGATTGAACCTAGCACCCTGGGCTTTCACTCGGGTAATGAACTCGGTAATGATGTATTTCCAAGCTCATTCGTCTGCGGTAACGTCGGCCTACCTGGACGACATTCTTCAGAGGTACGGCAACGAGTTAACGCTTCAGAACGATGTGCAGAATCTGCTTCTATTGCTCCAACGTCTCGGTTTTGTTATAAACGAGGAGAAGTTGGATCTGGTGCCGTCCAAGTCATTCACTCATCTGGGAATGAGCTTCGAGACGCACAACAATCTCGTTCGTCTGCCGTTAACCAGAGTGAAATTAGTCAGTTGTTACGCTCGCTATTGTCTTCATGCAGACAAAGTCACAGTGAGGGAGTTTATGAGACTGATAGGTCTGTGCGGAGCCGCCGCTGATCTCATTCCGATGGTTACGCACTCGTCCTCTCCAAATCTTCTTAACTCAGAATTGGAGTGTGAAGATTCATTCGCTCGACATAGACGTTCTCTTGTCAGATCAAGTGAAACAAGAGATTCAGACTTGGGCAAACATTCAGTGGTTAACTCAGGGAGTTCCGCTGCAGTTGCCAGATCCGAGTTTTACCATTATGACGGATGCCAGTCAAACAGGTTGGGGTGCAACATTGATCCCAACGGATTCGAGATGCCAGGGTCTTTGGGATCCACTGTTCCTAAGCAAGCACATAAACATCAAGGAAATGATGTCAGTTTGGCTTGCGTTACGTCATTGGATGGACATTATTCACAAAGCTCATGTCCAAATTCTGTCCAACAATACGACAGTAGTGGCGTATATACGGAACCAGGGAGGCACTCATTCCGTTCCGTTATTCAATCCAACGGAGAGAATCCTTCTGTTTGCTCTAGAACATCAAGTTCTACTTTCGGTCTGTCATATACCGGGTCGTCTGAATGTAGTAGCAGACTCCCTTTCACGGAAGGGTCGCTTGTTGCCGTCGGAGTGGACTCTCAACAAACAAGTATTCAATCAGATTTGCTACCAGTGGGAACGGCCAATGATAGACTTATTTGCGACACATCTCAACAATCAGTTGCAGTCGTATGTGTCACCGTGCCCGGATCCAAGAGCATTTGCAGTAGACGCTCTATCGATCTCATGGGACGGAATGATAGGATATGCGTATCCTCCAGCGCCGTTGATTCAGCAAATATTGCTAAAGATAAAACAATCTCAGTGCAAGATTCTGTTGGTAGCATCTCTGTCTATACAGAGACCGTGGATAAATCTACTCAGGTGTCTGTTGTGGGACCTACCGTGAAAGCTTCCTCCACGGGAGGATCTTCTTTCGCAGGGGAAACCGCGTCGACTTCATCACAACCCGCAAGGTCTCAACCTTCACGTTTTTCCGTTGTGCGGTCCTTCTTGCATGGCAAGCACTTTACAGGACGAGCAGTGGACGCGATTTCTAACTGTAGGAGGACCTCCTCTTCGCTAAATTATTCGGCTAAGTGGAAGGTTTTTCGTCGTTGGTGTAGGGATCATTCTGTTGATATTTTTGATCCCTCCATCCCAGACATTGCAAACTTTCTAGTATACTTGTTTGACGAAATCAAACTGCAGCCTGTTACTATTAAGGGTTATAGGTCTATGTTATCTGATACCTATGCACAACACGATAGTTTACAAATTGGATCTAATGTCTCTTTATCTAAGTTAGTTAGAAACTTCTCGATAAATAGACCCAGAAGTCTTAGGTTAATTCCTAAGTGGAATTTAGCTTGGGTTCTTCTTAAATTAAAGGAAAAGCCATTTGAGCCTCTGGGGACAGTAGATTTCAAATTCTTGTCTTATAAGACAGCTTTTCTCTTAGCTTTCTCTTCTGCTAGAAGAGTCAGTGAGCTTCATGCACTATCGGTGGACGATTCTCACTATCGTAGTGTCGGGAACACTATCACCTTCACTACTAATGTTGGATTTTTAGCTAAGAATCAGGCTCTTAATAAATATCCGGAACCTATTGTTATTAAGGCTCTTCCGTCTTCAGACGGGCGTAGGCCTTTACTCTGTCCTGTTAGAGCTTTACGCATTTATAAACAGAGATCTCAGTTTATCAGAAAGGGACGAAAACGTTTCTTTCTGTCTCTGATGCCTAATAGAAAGGACATTTCGGTCCATTCTATTGCTAGATGGATTCAATTAACTATCCGCACTGCTTATGAGAATTTATCTTCTTCCCAGCAGTCTGTGCTTAAGATTTCGGCTCATGAAGTAAGAGCTCTTTCTACGTCTTGGGCTTACGCAAATAGTGTGGCTATTACAGATTTAATGAAGGCTGCTTATTGGTCTCAGCCATCCACATTCACGAATTTTTATCTCAGAAATATTGAGTCCATTTCTGGAGACCTGCATTGTTTAGGTCCGTTATCTGTTGCTCAGAATGTCGTCCACTAAACAGTTGCAACTATAGTTATGCAGGCTTTCTGTTCCGGCAGTGACTCCGTCCTGCTGCCCTCTTCGCTCTGGGCTATTTGACCCAGGGCAAGGGAAAGGGGGGGGGGAGGGTGTTCCCTTAGGTCACCTGCTTTATAGTGAAAAGCAAGGGAATTCCTCCTCCGGAGTCAGTAATTCTGAGTCGTTTCCAGGATGGTTTTAAAGTGTAATATTAATTAATTTGTGTTTGGCCCTAGATTTTTAAGAGTTTGCACCAGCTAAGTCTGGGTCATTGGTAAGTATAAAAAATATATAAATTACTATAAATTTTTTAACTTTCCAGACTTTTTGAATAAGTATAATTAACTAAAATGGAGAAACTGACCGTAAAGTCCAATTGGAACATGAATAATATTTTATAATTTACCCTCCCTGATTAAATTTATGAAAAAAAAATTGTTTCTGGTTTTTAACTAGTGACAGTCTATGTTGACTGAAGCCAATTCTTTTCAAACTTTGATGTGTAATAAATATGATTGGTTTACTCACAGGTTACGTTCTACATACTTTGCCTCTTGTTTCAATATATATCTTGGCTGAATAAATTGGCAGCCAAGACTTAACTGTATGTCTGTTTATAAACCACATATTTTTACGCTGGAAACATGGCCCCAATTTGGGGGTGTGGCTTATGCAAAGGTACAACAATTTTAGCAAGTGATCAGTTCCAAATTAAACATCACTTCAATGATTTGACAACTGCAGGCAGTCCTTGTTATTCCCAAGGATCACATGCTTTGATTGCTATTATTATTATTTTTAAAAAAAAAAGATGATGAAAATATTTTTTAAAAACCCTTTAAATGTAACTTTCAAATAGTTGTTAATTACATTTGAATTCAATAAAAAAATTAATTTTGTACAGATTGCGATGTTTACTCACCAGTTTCTCCCAAATGCATACATTTGTAATGTGGATAAAGTGAAGGTTAGGTCCAAATGGGTGTGAACAATCAAAATTACACCAAATTGAATAACATCCGAAAAAATACCTGTTAATGTTTCCTCTTTCTTAAATAATAATCTCTCAGAGATCCACCAATCATTCATTGTAACTGTTTTTTACAGACAAATAAATCAACTTTGCACAGCACAAATACAATGTGCAGAGCTTCCCAAACTCAAGCTGGGGAATTTCCCTTGGAAGAAGAAATATCCAGTTATTTCCCCTCTATCAATACTGACAAGAGACTATTTCAAACTGCTAAAATGATACATGCAATTAACACTTTGAATTTCTATGTCTGAATAGGGGTTTACATATACCATATGTGTCCATGTATAACTCACACATTTTTACCTTCAGACCATACAACCAAAATCAGGGTGTGTCTTACAGGTAAGTATATTTTAGCTGACCACCAAAAGTTTGAAACAAACATCACCTCGATATTTTGACCACTCGGGAAAGCAATATTGTAACCAAGGATGATGTGCTACAGTTGTTACTAGACTATTTTGTTAATGTATTATTTGAATTTATTGAGATAAAAAAAATGCATGTTCATTATAGTTGTTTGTTAAACTGAATTCAATAAAAAAACAAACCCAGGTATCAATTGCACTGTGTTGTTTACTTGCCAGCTTTTCCCCGGTTTGCATGTGAGATATGTAATACAGTGAAGGTGAGGTGCTCTATGGGTTAGAATCATAAAATTATAATGAGGGAATTAAAATTCTGAAAAGTGTACCTGCTTTTGTTCACCACTTCTTTGGCATTATCCCATTAATAATATTCACCTCCTGTTATACAGCACAGTGAATAATCACCACTGCTAATATTTATTTTTCTGCCAACAAGTGCATGTATAACACAACATGTGCAATTTCGAAACGGAAGGGGAATTCCCTTTGATGAAGGAACATGCAGTTATTTCCCTTTCATCATTGGTGGGTATCCAGACATGTTAAGTTTTGAAAATGACAATCGGGGAGATTTTTGCATGTGAATATTATAACAAGACTTTTGTTCAGAGAACAACAATTTATTAAGTAGTAAATTAGTTATACATTGTTGCCCACATATTTGAATATCTCTTAATCCAATAACACAGGTAATTGAATATAATTTTCAAAACACAAACCCATTTACATTATATCATACATCTAATATAAACATTTAGTCTATTATATCTTGTTTAACAGAGCTCTGTGAGCTTTGTCAAACAAGATATAATGGAATAAATGTTCAGTTACTATTCAATTAACAGGGTTACACTGTTATAAATAATGAAGTATTTTTCATATAATAAATAATTTTGTATATATACATATATTACATAAAGATTATATTTACATAATTTTTAAGAGTGTTCTTTCACATAATTCCAGGTTGAAGTTTTTGCCAGACTACATAATTCCTTTGATACCTGAAAATTAAAATATTCTTTACTGGAGTTAATCTTTGAAGCAAGGATGGCACAAAGTGTTTAATTTTTTAATTCAGACCTGAAGCAGGTCTGGGTCTTCCTCACCATAGAAAATACCCCCTTACTGTCAGCATTACTGTTTGGTACAGTCAGCATGGCTTTCACAACAAGTCCTAGATGTATAAATCTGTCTTTTCCAATTCCTCTTTTCATTTTCAGAACCATATCCCACCATTCATCTACTCTGTCGTTTTCTTGATCATACTGTGGTAAAGTGTGACCTGGGATGGTTGAAAAATCATCAACTTCTTTTTGTCACTTGTCTAGATTCTCCACCAACTGGAACCTCTCTGCAATTTTAATGACTGAAAAATAAATAAAAATTTACTTAGATTTCCTCATGTTTTCATCATTGTCCTACATCTCATCCAATATACATTGATAGTTATGTGTTTTTATTTCAGAACAACAATGAAGATTATAGAAAATATAGCAATTTTGATGACTGAAAAATAAATAAAATTGACTTAGATTTACTCCTGTTTTCATCCTTGTGCTATACATCTCATCCAATATACATTGTTAGTTATGAATTTTTATTTCAGTTATAACAACAATCAAAATTAAGATTTTAGAAAATATAACAAGATTCCCACACACACCTGAATTGTTGTCCATTTGCTCTCTGATTTCTTGTTTTGGGTTCAGGAACATCAAATCATGCAGCAGACTTTCTTTGAAAGGAAAATTCTTCAACATTTTTTGCACAATGGCAATGTAAAAATTTCTGATACTTCTGAAAAATAAAGAAATACAAGATTATTAAATTTGAAAAGTAAACATTTCTGATACTTCTGCAAAATAAAGAAATTCAAGATTATTAAATTTGAAAAGTTTGAAAAGTGTATAATTGATATTTTTATTCAGAAAGGTGTTGATAATTATTGATTAAGGAAAAAATAATTACCTACAGAATCTCTTCAATGATGAATCAGTAACCTCCTCTTCATTTATAAATTTCTCTGCAGCCATTCCAACATCCAAATAATCATCAGACAGGTGGTTATCTTGGTCTGTGAAATTTACTTCTGTGATGTCTTTGGCCTCCCTAATAATTTTGGACTTAACAAACTTTCCAAGGAATTTTCTCAAGAGCCTTGTCATTCCTGGTACCATCAAGCCCAGCATGGTTTCATCAGACTGAAAAAAGAAAAGAATTAAATTTATTTCAGGTATAACAATCAAAAAATCACCTGGAATGGATTGTATTAAAATTATTGTATTATCTGAAATGTGTGTTCATTTACTTCACCAAACCCCAAACAGCAATCTATATCTGTATCTTTGTTATTTTGTTTTCTATTGTATTCTGTGTTGCTTCCTCTTTCATCATTTATAGTGTAATGAACACAAATAACAAATTCTTGAATAAATATTCTTTAAACTAAACCCCAAACAAAACAAGAAGATTTAAAAAAGTGTGTTGTTTTACTTCCCCCAAACCCCATCCCCACCAACAAGAAGACTTCATGAAAATAAAGTACCTGGAAAGTTGTGTTGAATTCATTCAGTGGCCCCAAGATGAACTCCAGAAACAAGAAGTATAACTTCATCTCTTCACTGTTTAATCTGTCAGCAATATTTTTCACTCGACCAGTTGTCTCCACACCTTCTTGACTATTAAAATATGCCTGCAAAGCTGGCTATTGTTGTAAGAGTATTCTTATACATATTTTTAAACTCAACCATCTTGTACTTGCATGCTTTAAAATGTTCATAGCCTCAGTTTCAATAAATTCTAAGAATTCTTTATATTCTTCCTTTCTCTTTGAACTAAAAGAAAAATGAAAAGTTTTTAAATGATATACCTGAATTGCAGTGTAAAAGAAACAAATCACCAATGAAATATTAAAATCATAACTGTTGAAAATTTACCTTGGATTCTGATGCCAACCAGTTAACAATGAAAAGTTCAAATTTCTAACACCCTCAACCCAGGGTATCTCACACCTGATAATTATTATAGCAGCATTTCTTTTGAGTATGTGTCAGTGTTTGTATACGTGATGTACTAATCCCAAGCTCATCTCTATGATTTGTGTTTTTTGATCAAAATGAAAAAAAAGTTTTAAAAATACTGGTAATCCACACAGCCATGTGGCAGCTGACTTGTCAAAGATTTATTTGCAAAACATATCATAAAACAAACCATAGGCCATATTCAGGTTATTTTATCAGAGATACTGAAAAAAACATGTCCCTCACCAATACTATATAGGAACTAGTGAAACCATTCCATCAAACTACTTTTGCTGATCAATTGAAGCATTATGGATGCCAAGCATGGATTGAAATGAAAGTGCCAAAGTTACAAGACCGACTTTAAACTAAAAGTTATAGAGTATGTGGAAGAGAGAAAGGAAATTGAGCCTCTGAACGAGAGTTTGCTGTGGGTGAGAAAACAGAGACATTGGAGAAAAAACAAAGTTGTCCTACTTGGGACCAGACGAGACAAAAGGATTAACTGCAGTAAGACTGGAAATTGTCCTGAATTAGAATTTTTGTTACCTACCTGGTTTGAGGATATGAGGGCCTAGGCTTTGCTCGTTTCAAGGAACACGATTAGGCTGAGAGCCTTTGAGCTTGTTGGAAAACTCAAGTGTGCTGAATTCAAGGGCTGAATGCTTTCATGAAAAGACGGTGCTTATCTTTAAGAGAGAAGATGGGGATTTCCCAGAAAATGTCACATGATTATAAAGACAATAGAATTTCAGAGGTTTATCATCAAGTTGAGAGAGAGGTATGTTGAGAGAGAGGTATGGCTACAAACTTTCACGGAGTGGCAGTATGGATGAATTGCCAATGTTTTTTGTAATGCCTTCAGAAAAAACAAAACTTAAGCCCACAGTTATTTAAAAAAAAAACTATTTCCAGGTGGAGTGAATGTTAGGGTGCAGCCCAAAGGCTGGATGGATGAGAGTGCCCCATCAGCTTAAAGGAGCTTCTCAGGGTTTATTCTGAAATTGTGAATATTCATCCGATATTCGTCGGACTGAAAATCTGCCTATTGTTATTATTTTGAATTATTAGCTGTGTTTGTGTAAAGGGGGAAGGGTGCAGATACAGAGTTCTGATTTAGATTCCCCATTCAACAGATATTGGTAATTTGTTTTAAAAAAGCATGGTGAGCCCTAGCATATTGTCAGCTCTCAGACTACAAAGTACTGCACGTCGATGGTGCACATGTCTACAACCACTGTAACCCTGCTTGAGGAGCTTGAACAGAGTTATAATGTTGAGGAGCTGACAGTTGCTCGGTGGTTCTCTCCGGGTTCTCTGGCTTCCTCCACTCGTAAAACTGTCATAGTCACGATTAGCCATTGTGCATAAGTATATGACCTTAAACACCAATAAATAAATAAATAATTTCAATAAAATAAAAAATTTGGACTTATATCTTGTCTATTATGTCTAACATTGCCATAATACAGTGACTCCATTCACTGTCCTGTTCCTTGATCCCTTATTGGACCTCCTGCCTCCTTTTGAAGTACTGAGTATGACCTTTCCCTCATGTCGTTATGTGCAAAATATAATGGATTTACTGCATCAATGAGTATTTATTTATTGGGGTTTAATGACACTTGACAGCCAGGGTTAACTCGTGTCGGAATCAATGAGTATCACATGGGGAATACATGGACAAAGTAAATAACACTATATAATTTCTAATATTCTTTTATTTCATTCATTTAACTCTTAACCCTCTGAGTTTTTTTTAAATATTTTTATCACATCTAGTCATGGGTACTGTGAAGCAGACATGGGTAGGTTTGATGACGAATTCCTATAAATTTAATTCAAGAAATCATTGGCCAAACAGATAATCCAAAACACAGGGGAGAATATGTGGATAAAAGTGCTTAAATTATACTTATTTCACTAGCAACTATTCCTTGTCCTGGGCGGGAATATCCGACCGCAGCATGTAAGGAGTTAATATGAGATAAATATGACCGAAATAAAAAAAATAAAAAGAAACCAAAACCGTTCACATGTTCCGTTTCTCACCTAATTTCATGTCGTACAAGCCCTGACTCCCTCACTGACCACAATTTTTATGTACCTGCTATTCTCACAATCAAGGGTGCGACTTATACAAAGGTAATAGTCGCAGGGGAGATAATTTTGGGTGAAAATATGGGGTGCGACTTTTACATGTGAGTGACTTATACACAGAAGTAATATGCAGTACTAAGATTTATTTTGTGTTGACACCTTGATACCCAAGAAATAAATAATTTATTCTTGAACTTGTTCATATGTCAACTTTAGCCAAATAAGATGACTTTATTCACTGCCCGATCAAGTCCTACTTCCACCTGTATTGAACCTCTTGACCTACCTGTGAAGTGTTCAGCATGACTGACTTTCTGTATGATATAAAATGGATTTATGGTATTATTCAGCACAGGAGAATAAATGAACAATGTAAACAACAATATATATATTTTAATTTCTTTTATTTAACACAAGATTAGCAAGACTGATATGGAAAAGTGAAAGATAAAAAACCCAAATTCACATTTCATGTACTCAAGTAATTTGGTGTTTAAACTTTTGCCATTCTTTTATCTTTGATATTTTTTTGCCCCAATTGGAGGTGTGACTTATACAAAGGTTATAGTCGCAGGGAAGATATTTTGAGTGAAAATTGGTGGTGTGACTTAAACATGGTAGTGACTTATACACGGACATACACAGTACCTAGAAACAAATGCAAAGCCACAGGATGTAGACTGTCAGAGTGTACAAAAATGGGTTAAAAAAAAAAAACTTCGTCCCTCCCTCGTTAAAAAATTCTGTGAAAAGGGTTAACTGCTACCAGGGAAAATAAATTCTGAATGATAATTTCAAATATATATTTAACTGTTGGAGTACTAGACCCACTATCATGGCTTTATTGAAAAGAATTGAAAACGACTTTAATGAATTTACACTGTATGAACTGGTTGGTTAGTTGCTCAGCAGGAAAAAAAGAAAATATTGATATAAACTTGTAACAAAACAGTTATTTGTAAACAAACAAACTTGCTAAACTGAAGCTTCTGTTGCTGGTTGTATGATACCTTATGTTACAAATCACCTTTGAAAATTAATACCAGTTGATGATTAACTTTTGTCTTTTTTAATGTATACCAAGTTTTAACCTCAATGATTTTGGGACATAACACATTATGAAGAAATTTGTTTAAAAAACCAGTGAGGTTATTTCTTAGTATGAAATATAAACATTATTCCTTTATTAACCGTTTGCCGAAATTAATGGCCACATCTGGCCAGCACTATTCACAGAACTGGTCATTCAAATTTAATGATTTTCTAGCTCACCTGACTGAAAGTCGAGGTGAGCTTTCATTCATTGGTCATCGTCGCTGTCATTGTCTATCGTAAAGGTGATGTTAGCCTTCTCCAAAACTACTGGTCCGATTCCAATAAAATTTCATGTGAATGATGACAGTTTTGGTAAACTTGAAATGCTGACCCAAATTTTAAAAAATCTTGTGATCCGATGGATGAAATAACTTGATATATCGCATTCAGCTTCCTTTTGTGGTGTACACTAAAGTTTGCTCAAGAGAAGTTTAAGATGCAATATTTTCAGTTCTGAGAGGAATAAGATTTTTGCCCCCACCCAAAATTTCTATTTTTAGAACTGATAAGCTAGTGGAAACCAAATTTGGCATGTTGCATTATTGCGTCATAACCACTTGATCCATACAAAAAAAAGGTTTCTTGCATCCCTGTGGGATCCCCTAGAGCTGAAAATAGAAAATATTTTCAAACTCCATATTTCCCAAACCACATTGGAATAGAAAACTTTTATTTGGCATGAAGCATGCATAGGACCAAAAAAGTGGAATGGGCAAAAATAATTTCAATCGGTTGTGTATTTGGATACACTATCAGGGAACCAAAAAAATGCTGAATCGACATATTTTCAGAATTTAAAAAAATCTCCAGAAGCAGAAGTCAGAATCTTTTGATATTTGAAAGACAACATACTTGGGAGGATCATATTCAAGTTTGTTAAAAAACAGTTACTGGGTTCATATTTGTATTCTCTATGCATGGCAGATTTTAACCTACTGCAATATGAGGAATATTGTTTGAATATCTAGAACTTAAATCTACCAGTTATACAACATCCGATTCAAGTTTGATCAAAGCAAATCTCCTGGTTCATATTTGGGCTCCCTATGGGAGCCTGAATTTTAACTTGGTGCGATATGTGGAATTCTCTGTGAAAATCATCTGAACAACCATTGAGAATCTTTCAAGTTCTAATCAAGTCCCTGATTTCATATTTGTGTTCTTTGTGGGAGCCCAAATTATAACTTTGTGCAGTATGGAGGATACTCTTGGAAAATCTTATTCTGCTGATTCACCAGTCAGAATCTTTTTATACTTGGTGTACAGCATCTTTATTGGGGGCAAATTCAAATTTGTTCAAATCAAGTCTCAGTTCTTCCGATACACCAGGCAAAATATTTTGATATTTTTTATACAGCATCCTATAGAGAGTGGAGGGCAGATTTAAATTTGTTCAAATCAAGTCTCTTAGTTCATATTTGGGCTCCCTATGGCAGCCTGAATTTTAAATTGGTGCAGTATGCAAATCTGCCAGTCATTTCTTTGATATTTAGTATACAGCATCTTTACTGGCGTCAGATTCAAATTGGTTGGAATCAAGGCCCCAAGTTCATATTTGGGCTCCCTGTTTGAGCCCAAGTTTTTACTTTGTGCAAATATGAGCATAATTTTTTCAAAATCCTCTTATTCAAATCCATGAGTCAGAATCTGTTGATGTGGTATATGAAATCCTCAATTCAAGTTTGTTCAAATCAAGTGCTTACTAATTATGTCCTCACTCATTTTAACCTTTTCAAATTTTTTACCCTGTATTCTATGGAAATTGGTAATTTTTCATTTTTAGTCGAGTTGTGACGAAGTCAAACTCGACTTATAGTTTGGTGAATGGCGGGCGGGCGGCCGGGGGGGTTGCGGGCGGGCGGGTGGGGTTGCGGGCTTCGTGCGGGCGTAAACAATTGGTTTCCGGATGATAACTTGATAGTGGTTCAACTCACATTCATTAAACTTCATACGTAGGTTGGTCTTGGTGGGAGGAAGAACCCTATTGATTTTGGACATGCTACGTCGAAGGTCAAGGTCACAGTGACCTTGAACATAGTAAATCTTAAACAATTGGTTTCCGGATGATAACTTGATAATGGTTCAACTCACATTCATGAAACTTCATAGGCAGATTGGCCTTGGTGAGGGGAAGAACCCTATTGATTTTGGACTCGCTACGTCAAAGGTCAAGGTCACAGTGACCTTTAACATAGTATATCGCAACAATTGGTTTCCGGATGATAACTTGATAGTGGTTCAACCTAGAGTCATGAAACTTCATAGGTGTGTTGGCCTTGGTGCGAGGAAGAACCCTATTGATCTTGGACTCACCAGGTCAAAGGTCAAGGTCACAGTGACCTTGAACATAGTATATCGCAACAATTGGTTTCTGGATGATAACTTGATAGTGGTTCAACCTAGAGTCATGAAACTTTATAGGTGTGTTGGCCTTGGTGCGAGGAAGAACCCTATTGATCTTGGACTCTCCAGGTCAAAGGTCAAGGTCACAGTGACCTTGAACATAGTATATCGCAACAATTGGTTTCCGGATGATAACTTGATAGTGGTTCAACCTAGAGTCATGAAACTTCATAGGTATGTTGGCCTTGGAGCGAGGAAGAACCCTATTGACCTTGGACTCACCAGGTCAAAGGTCAAGGTCACAGTGACCTTGAACATAGTATATCGCAACAATTGGTTTCCGGATGATAACTTGATAGTGGTTCAACTTAGAGCCATGAAACTTTACAGGCGTGTTGGCCTTGGTGCGAGGAAGAACCCTATTGATGTTGGACTCACCAGGTCAAAGGTCAAGGTCACAGTGACCTTGAACATAGTATATCGCAACAATTGGTTTCCGGATGAGAACTTGATAGTGGTTCAACCTAGAGTCATGAAACTTCATAGGTGTGTTGGCCTTGGTGCAAGGAAGAACCCTATTGACCTTGGACTCGCCAGGTCAAAGGTCAAGGTCACAACTCGACATTGGATCTGTGATCCTGAGCGGCATTTTTATTAATTAATGCAATTTCCTTGTGGGAACTCCCGAGATGTTTGGCAGTGCTTGTTCACTGAAACCACTACCCCAGTCAGTGGAAAAATAATGAAACTAAATAATAAGTGATGAATTATTGTAAAAAGCTTGATATGCCATTGCAGCCATATTAATTTTGCCACTACAGCTGTCTTGATTTTGGTTTCTACCAGTGAACTCAAAAATGCCTTCCCTAATCATTCTCATCTCTTGATGATGTGATGATGGTCGATAGTGCAGGCCTGCACAAATTAGGCGAACAGTCATTTCGTTCGCCTAAAGGTTGCCACAATTTTTTTATGGCGAGCTGTTTCCCGTTCGCCCAAATTTTCAGCTGTGTTTCTGACGTATCCGACTGAATACAAAACTTGAAAGCCGGTCACCTTTTTTAGCTCACCTGAGCGAAGCTCAAGGGGAGCTTTACTAATCACTTTCTGTCCGTCGTCCGTCGTCGTCCGTCCGGCGTTAACTTTACATTATCGACTTCTCCTCCTAAACCACTAGCCCAATTTTATTCAAATGTTGGCTAAATGTTTATTACCTAATGCCAATTCAGATTTGTTCAAATGAAGTTGCCCCTCCTCCTGGGTGGTGCCACGCCCCCAAGGGGCACCAAAATCTTTGTAAATCTTCTTCTCATCAACCAGCAGTAGCAGAGACTTGATATTTGGTGTGCAGCTTCCTTTTGAGGTGTAGACTCAGATTTGTTCAAGAGAAGTTTGTGGGGCTATACTTGGCGTTGTTATGAGAGGGGCAAAATTTTTTGCCCCGCCCAAAATTCTATTTTCCAAACCGAGAGGCTGATTTGAACCAAATTTTATTTGAGGGCTTATTGGGTCATGAGTACTTGATTTATGCAAAAAAAATTTTTCCCGCAGCCCCGTGGGAACCGCAGGAGCTAAAAATAGAAAAAATTTAAAACGCCCATATCTCCAAAACTGCACGGCACTGAGAATTTTTATTTGGTGTGCAGCTTCCTTAGGACCAACAGAAAGGATTGGTAAAAAAAAATTGCCATCGGTTTTATCATAGGGTACAGTTTCGGGACTTTGAAAAAGTGCTGAGTCAGCACTTTTTAACACTGTAGGCAATGGGAAAAACATTAAAAAATCTTCTTCTCCAGATCCAGCAGGCAGAATCTTTTCATATTTGGTATGCAACATTGTAGGGTGGATCTGATTCAAGTTTGTTCAAATCGGCCCCCTGGGTTCATATTTGGGCTCAGTATAGGAGCCCGATTTCGAACTTAGTGCATTTCAGGCAAATTTCTTAAAAAATCTTCTTCTCCAGATCCAGCAGGCAGAATCTTTTGATATTTGGTATGCAACATTGTGGGGTGGATCTGATTCAAGTTTGTTCAAATCGGCCCCCTGGGTTTATATTTGGGCTCAGTATAGGAGCCCAAATTTGAACTTACTGCATTTCAGGCAAATTTCTTTGAAAATCTTCTTCTCCAGATCCAGCGGGCAGAATCTTTTGATATTTGGTATGCAACATTGTGGGGTGGATCTGATTCAAGTTTGTTCAAATCGGCTCCCTAGATTCATATTTGGGCTCACTATAGGAGCTCGAATTCGAATTTAGTGCATTTCAGGCAAATTTCTTCAAAAATCTTCTTCTCCAGATCCAGCAGGCAGAATCTTTTGATATTTGGTATGCAATGTTGCGGGGTAGATCTGATTCAAGTTTGTTCAAATCGGCCCCCTGGATACATATTTGGGCTTACTATAGAAGCCCGCATTCGAACTTAGTGCATTTCAGGCAAATTTCTTAAAAAATCTTCTTCTCCAGATCCAGCTTCAGAATCTTTTCATATTTGGTAAGCAACATTGTGGGGTGGATCTGATTCAAGATTGTTCAAATCGGCCCCCTGGGTTAATATTTGGGCTCAGTATAGGAGCCCGATTTCGAACTTAGTGCATTTCAGGCAAATTTCTTAAAAAATCTTCTTCTCCAGATCCAGCAGGCAGAATCTTTTGATATTTGGTATGCAACATTGTAGGGTGGATCTGATTCAAGTTTGTTCAAATCGGCCCCCTGGGTTCATATTTGGGCTCAGTATAGGAGCCCGATTTCGAGCGTAGTGCATTTAGGCAAATTTCTTAAAAAATCTTCTTCTCCAGATCCAGAAGGCAGAATCTTTTGATATTTGGTATGCAACATTGTGGGGTGGATCTGATTCAAGTTTGTTCAAATCGGCTTCCTAGATTCATATTTGGGCTCACTATAGAAGCTCGAATTTGAACTTAGTGCATTTCATGCAAATTTCTTAAAAGATCTTCTTCTCCAGATCCAGCAGGCAGAATCTTTTCATATTTGGTAAGCAACTATTGTGGGGTGGATCTGATTCAAGTTTGTTCAAATCGGCCCCCTGGGTTTATATTTGGGCTCAGTATAGGAGCCCAAATTTGAACTTAGTGCATATCAAGCAAATTTATTAAAAAATCTTCTTCTCCAGATCCAGCAGGCAGAATCTTTTGATATTTGGTATGCAACATTGTGGGGTGGATCTGATTCAAATTTGTTCAAATCGGCTTCCTAGATTCATATTTGGGCTCACTATAGAAGCTCGAATTCGAACTTAGTGCATTTCAGGCAAATTTCTTAAAAAATTTTCTTCTCCAGATCCAGCAGGCAGAATCTTTTGATATTTGGTATGCAACATTGTGGGATGGATCTGATGCAAATTTGTTTAAATCGGCTCCCTAGATTCATATTTGAGCTTACTATAGAAGCTCGAATTCGAACTTAGTGCATTTCAGGCAAATTTCTTAAAAAATCATCTTCTCCAGATCCAGCAGGCAGAATCTTTTGATATTTGGTATGCAACATTGCGGGGTGGATCTGATTCAAGTTTGTTCAAATCGACCCCCTGGATTCATATTTGGGCTCACTATAGAAGCTCGAATTCAAACTTAGTGCATTTCGGGCAAATTTCTTAAAAAATCTTCTTCTCCAGATCCAGCAGGCAGAATCTTTTGATATTTGGTATGCAACATTGCGGGGTGGATCTGATTCAAGTTTGTTCAAATCGGCCCCCTGGGTTCATATTTGGGCTCAGTATAGGAGCCCGATTTCGAACTTAGTGCATTTAGGCAAATTTCTTAAAAAATCTTCTTCTCCAGATCCAGAAGGCAGAATCTTTTGATATTTGGTATGCAACATTGTGGGGTGGATCTGATTCAAGTTTGTTCAAATCGGCTTCCTAGATTCATATTTGGGCTCACTATAGAAGCTCGAATTTGAACTTAGTGCATTTCATGCAAATTTCTTAAAAAATCTTCTTCTCCAGATCCAGCAGGCAGAATCTTTTCATATTTGGTAAGCAACATTGTGGGGTGGATCTGATTCAAGTTTGTTCAAATCGGCCCCCTGGGTTTATATTTGGGCTCAGTATAGGAGCCCAAATTTGAACTTAGTGCATTTCAAGCAAATTTATTAAAAAATCTTCTTCTCCAGATCCAGCAGGCAGAATCTTTTGATATTTGGTATGCAACATTGTGGGGTGGATCTGATTCAAATTTGTTCAAATCGGCTTCCTAGATTCATATTTGGGCTCACTATAGAAGCTCGAATTCGAACTTAGTGCATTTCAGGCAAATTTCTTAAAAAATTTTCTTCTCCAGATCCAGCAGGCAGAATCTTTTGATATTTGGTATGCAACATTGTGGGATGGATCTGATGCAGATTTGTTTAAATCGGCTCCCTAGATTCATATTTGAGCTTACTATAGAAGCTCGAATTCGAACTTAGTGCATTTCAGGCAAATTTCTTAAAAAATCATCTTCTCCAGATCCAGCAGGCAGAATCTTTTGATATTTGGTATGCAACATTGCGGGGTGGATCTGATTCAAGTTTGTTCAAATCGGCCCCCTGGATTCATATTTGGGCTCACTATAGAAGCTCGAATTCAAACTTAGTGCATTTCGGGCAAATTTCTTCAAAAATCTTCTTCTCCAGATCCAGCAGGCAGAATCTTTTGATATTTGGTATGCAACATTGCGGGGTGGATCTGATTCAAGTTTGTTCAAATCGGCCCCCTGGATTCATATTTGGGCTTAATATAGAAGCCCGAATTCGCACTTAGTGCATTTCGGGCAAATTTATTAAAAAATCTTCTTCTCCAGATCCAGCAGGCAGAATCTTTTGATATTTGGTATGCAACATTGTGGGGTGGATCTGATTCAAGTTTGTTCAAATCGGCTTCCTAGTTTCATATTTGGGCTCACTATAGAAGCTCGAATTCGAACTTAGTGCATTTCAGGCAAATTTCTTAAAAAATCTTCTTCTCCAGATCCAGCTTCAGAATCTTTTCATATTTGGTAAGCAACTTTGTGGGGTGGATCTGATTCAAGTTTGTTCAAATCGGCCCCCTGGGTTTATATTTGGGCTCCGTATAGGAGCCCAAATTTTAACTTAGTGCATTTCAGGCATATTTCTTAAAAAATCTTCTTCTCCAGACCCAGCAGGCAGAATCTTTTGATATTTGGTATGCAACATTGTAGGGTGGATCTGATAGTGATTCATGAACGTATTTATTTGTAAAGTTGATAGAATCTTAGACAAAATTTGCAGAAAAGATCTACTATAGAAGGGGTGGTATCCAGGGTGAACCGTTTACCCAAATCTAGCAGTACTAATGCATTATTCACACAAATCTTCGTTCAAATTTTATGACCCCTCATTGGAACACACGCATTCAGCTCATTCCAACAAAGGTCATATGCCATGTTTTCGAGACAAAGAAATAAAAATTTTAGTTATTCATGAAATTTTTAGGCAACTGTTGTCTGTTATTCACATTGCTTCATGAAATTTCAGTACTTTTAGAAGTTACCTCAGTAATCAAGGGTTAATTCCCCTTAATTAAATGTCGCCTCTAAAAAACAACCAATTTGCATATCTTACCTTTTTACCAGCATAACTGCCAAAACTTGTCAGCATTCTTCGCAAAAATCGCTATTCAAAATTTTTGTCTCTTAAACATACATGTACTTATCGCTTGTAAATACCCCATTGGAATGAGCTTTTTGAGCTCATTCCAATGAGAGGTCGCACACCATGCTTTTTGAGTCAAAAAAGCAATTTTTTTAGTTATTCCAGAATTTCGTACGTAAAACACAGCTTTATGACTTCACATTAAAATGAGCTCTCTAAGCTTGTTCCAATCAACATTCACGCACTATGTCTTTCACACAAAAAATAAAATTTTCCATTTATTCAGGAATTTTGTTTGCAAGAACACTCTTACCCCCCCCCCCCCCACACACACACACACACACAAACACACACACACACACACACACACACACACACACACACACACACACACACACAAACACACACACACACACACACAAACACAGACACACACATCTAAAAGTTTGTCAGCAAAAAAACAGTTACTTCAATTTTTAAATGCATTATAGGAACAACTTGCCTAATCAAATTTAAATACTTTTGCATCATTCTGTATCTAGAACAAACCATTTACCATATCTTTACGCAAAATTCTCCAGCATCATTCACAAAAAAACACCATTATTTATATATTCACATTTCTGTCTCAAAAATATACCTGATCTTCCCATACCCCTATTGGAATAAGCTGTTTGAGCTTGTTCCAATGATGATAAAAAAAAATAAAATTTGTGAAAATTTTTGTTTTCTTGCATGCAAATATATACATGTAGCGCATGGAAGATATCCACAGTTGGGGAGAGATGTCCAAGGCTATCTCTTCACATTCCTTGTTTGTGCTTCATGCTAAACCAGTTTGTCTGCAGAGATAAATTTGCTTTATTAAAAATCATTGGAGACTGGCCACACACCAATGATTTTAAATAAAACTAATTTTAGGTAACAAATGTTGAACTTCAAACAAAATCTATCACTCAACCAGTTAATGTTGATGAGGCATGACATGGTGAAGGTGACCTAAAATACTTCTTAGAGTCACTTTGTCAGGTGAGTGATTAAGGCCACGTGGGGCCTCTTGTTTATATTGTTTATACAACGAGACCGGTTGGCACTAATTTGACTAATTACTTGTGAAAGTACGATTGTTACTGTACAATGTGTGGGGAAATTCCCAGCAAATGTGTGAGATCATGTGTGTGACGAATTTACTATTGATAGGGCTAACCACTTATACAATAAATAACTGTGGAAACTCTGCATTCATCATTGAATATTTTATTTTTGTCGCAACCTACCTTGACCTTCTAGTTCTCCATGTGATCGTGCATGACGTCAATGATTCTTCCAATGCAGTGGGCTAAACTAATTGATAACATTGTCAACATAAAACGGTGCAACTGATGATTTTCGATTGTTGAAACCATGTTGTAAATATATGTATGTAGAGGAATAATTACTTCCAGCTGAAAAGAATAAAATTTTCATGCTGAACTCAGTCACAGTCCTCAAATTTTATAGTTGTCAATTGGTACAGTATCAGTCATGAGGAAATCGTGTTGTGGTGGCTCTTCAGGTCTGTAAACAATCTGAACAGCAAACAGCTGAGTTAACACATGTTACGGTGTACACAGACGCAATCTTATAATATAATTCAACGTTTTTCTTTTTAAAATTGAATCATTAACACATACTTTACCCATGATAGAGATTTGTTTAATTGTGGCGTACCGTAGGCACAGGGAACAGTTGAGTGCTGTTTCAGCTCAGTTAATTTGTAGAACTCAAACTGATCAATAAATCTGCCTGTCACTGTCTGAAAATTGAAACTCTTGTCCAATGTTTGCTTTACTTTTCTAAGAAACTGAAAGTGGAAATTTGCATGGATTCTGTTTAGAGCAATCAGGAGCATGTCTAAAGAGATATTATTTTAGTGGCACACTATTAACATGTTGAATGATTTCCGTTCAACGTTATTACAGTGCAACACTGAAATGGGTTACCTTAATTCAAAGGGTTACCTTAAAATAATTAGGGGAACCCATAAACAGGTTGCCTTAATTTTCAATTTGTGCAGGCCTGTAGTGAAAGGTTCCTTTTGATAATTGTCCTGATTCAATATGCAGTATGGCAGCCATCTGTATTTTGATTTCCGTCAATTAACCCTTTACCTGACACGAAAAGCAGACAACACTTGCAAACAAAATTATTGAAAAACTAATATTTTTCATTTTTTGTATCAAAAATATAGCTTATGACCCCTCATTGGAATGAGCTCATCGAGCTTATTCCAATAAGGGGCCATAAGCTGTTTTTGAGACACAAAATGAAAAAATAATGAAAATCGAATGGCAGGTTTTGTGAATAGCATTGGCTGGTTTGGGCCGTTATGTTGGGTAAAGGGTTAAGTCAAGAATACCTTAACTAATCAATATCATCTCTAGGTGATGTATTGAGGATGGATAGTGGAAGTTTTCTTTCAGTAGAATATAGATAGACCAGATATGACTCGGGCTTTTGAAAGTGTCTTTAAACCCCAGTAAACAAAGAAAACAACATGTAATGTTTTGGGCTGACAAATGCTATCCATGGTAATGCTGAAGGGGAATATACCACTTTGTGTTGCTCTTTCGTTTTTCTTAAAAAAAACGTGTTTGTTTTCAGTTTGAGAGGTATTGATGTGCCTGATATAGCAGATAATGATTCAGGAAACTCCATTGATGAATCAGCAACTGAGTATCAACCACCAGTTATCACAGAGATGGTTTCCATCACAAATGAATTACTACCTCTTTTCAAAGAACAAGGATATGTGTCAGTAAATTATTTCTAATACTTGAGTTGAACATATTCACAATCCTGTTTTTCATGATAAGACCTATTAAACTAGTGGCTGGCTCACTGTTTTTATGTCCCCAATAGGGAGGCATCTTAAATCTGTCTGTCTGTCTGTCTGTCTGTCTGTCTGTCTGTCTGTCTGTCTGTCTGTCTGTCTGTCTGTCTGTCTGTCTGTCTGTCTGTCTGTCTGTCTGTCTGTCTGTCTGTCTGTCTGTCTGTCTGTCTGTCTGTCTGTCTGTCTGTCTGTCTGTCTGTCTGTCTGTCTGTCTGTCTGTCTGTCTGTCTGTCTGTCTGTCTGTCTGTCTGTCTGTCTGTCTGTCTGTCTGTCTGTCTGTCTGTCTGTCTGTCTGTCTGTCTGTCTGTCTGTCTGTCTGTCTGTCTGTCTGTCTGTCTGTCTGTCTGTCTGTCTGTCTGTCTGTCTGTCTGTCTGTCTGTCTGTCTGTCTGTCTGTCTGTCTGTCTGTCTGTCTGTCTGTCTGTCTGTCTGTCTGTCTGTCTGTCTGTCTGTCTGTCTGTCTGTCTGTCTGTCTGTCTGTCTGTCTGTCTGTCTGTCTGTCTGTCTGTCTGTCTGTCTGTCTGTCTGTCTGTCTGTCTGTCTGTCTGTCTGTCTGTCTGTCTGTCTGTCTGTCTGTCTGTCTGTCTGTCTGTCTGTGTCCCTCCGGAGCCATAACTCTATGATGCTTTGGTGGATTTCCATGAAACTTCACACAAGGGTAAAGACCAATGGAAGGTCTTTTGCACAGCAACACCATGCTAGAGTGACAAAGATCAAGGTCACAGGAATGGGAAAACTCAATTCTCTCACAGACTGTGTTTGTCCATCCGGAGCCATATTTCTTTTATGCATGGATGACAAAGTTTTTGTTTGTCTGCTTACACACTTTCGTCATTTACAATCCCTGTGTGCCGGGTTTCATTGTATAAAAGGTTATTCTACATCAGTTAACCCTTTATCCAAGAAGTGTTTTTTTTTTTAAATGAAACTAATTCCATTCATGGGGGAAAAATTTTATCTCTATTTTCCAATAAAATTATTCAGATATCGTGGTCAAAAATATAACTACAATAAACTAAGTATACTGCTGCTTGTGTACTAATAAGACCAGAAAACGATGTTTCCATTCTTATCATTCATTGTAGGAAGAGAAAGATACATAGTTTATAGCAGGTCTCTTACAACTTTATTTTGTATTGTACTGTATGCCAATTCAAGTGACATCCACATGTGTATGGAAATATGGTCAATACAGCTTTTGGCTGCTATGTTCAGATGTATTTTATTAATTTCAAACCTTATGGTCAAAAGTGAGAATCAAATTCAACACAAAACTTTTCATTCCAGTATTATAGGCCATTTGGCCATAGTTCGAGGTCATCCGTGGCCGGGCGGTCATCATTAGTCTTGTTTTACATAAAGTACATAGAGGAAGTATTATCACTTGGAAAACCCATGAAGTGAAGTTTTTACCCAGCTATTGACTTTCAAATTCCACAATAAAGCATAATGAACATAATCAAAATTTCTTTGAGGTTACATACTCATGTCTATGTGATAGACAGATGATTTATTTTTCTGTTGGTTGAAATCTTGTGGAGTGAACTACTTCTGTATTTCCTAAGATATTTGCTTGAAGCTTGGTATATATTATCAAAACTAAGTGCAGGTGAGTGTGACATATATACCGCCTTAGACATATACACCTGGAATTTAATTAAGCACCCCCTGAAATGTTTCATGAAAGTGAATTTGTTGTTACTGATTATTATGTTTTAATGATTGCTATGTCTTGCAGTACATTTCATCAAGTGAAACATGATGTTTCTGGTTGATAGTGTACCCCAACCACATCCCCTTGTCTATGTGAAGCATGCTTCCCACAAATGTCACAAAAGACACTATCATCCATATGCAATATCCGGGTATGAAGCAAGAAAATTTGTCACTTCTTTTATCAATAAATATTGACATGGCAAGGAGAAGACTCTCAGTGGCACTAAGATGGCAAATCGTTGGCATGCATGCAACAGGCATGTCATTTAAAGCTATTGGAAGGTAATTTGGCTATAGTCATTCTGTCATCAGCAGACTTGTCCGAAAGCATCAACAAACCAACGGTGTTAAGGACTGACTAAGGCCTGGACAACCCCAAAAGATCTTTCTCTGGAAGATTGGAGTCTGGCACGCCTCATTATGCATGATCCCTTTGCTTCAAGTGGGGTTTTGAAATGCCTTTGGCTCTCCATCAGGCGTTTGTGCAACAGAACTGTCCAAAACTGTCTCAAAGCACTGGGTATGAGGTCCAGAAGGGTCATCAAGCATCCAGTTCTGTCCGATTACAATCAAAGATGACATTTGGAGTAGTGTATGGCACGACAACATTGGAATCTCAGGACGTGGAGGAGAGTTCATGCTTCACCTCAGAGATGGTCGCATGAGAGTTTGGAGGCATAGAAATACTGCTTACGTGTCCAGGAACATCAGACCTACTGTTCCTTATGGTGGAGGATCAGTATTGATCTGGGGATACCTCTGTCATGATTGTAAACTTGATATGATGACTGTATGTGAGAATCTCAGTGGTCATCAGTACATCCAGGACATTCTCCATCTGGTTGTCAAGCCTCATTTTGACAACCACCCATTGGCTACTCGCCCTGTATTCATCAACGACAGTGCAAGGCCACATCGTTCCCATGCTGTGAGAGCATTCCTTCAGAACAATGCTATTACAACACTACCTTGGCTTGCAATTAGCCCCCGATTTGAATCCCATAGAACACATCTGGGACTTTCTTGGACGTCGTGTGCAAGCAAGGGATCCGCCTGTATAGAATTTGGTCGATTTGGAAGCTGCATTGCATGAGGAGTGGCAGCAGTTGCCTCTGGACTATTTCAGAAGGCTCACTGGTAGCATTAGGAGGAGGGTTCAGGCTGTCATCTGGGCACATGGTGGATACACTCGCTACTGATGTCAGACACTGCTATTGTGTTCAGGAGATCACAAGTTACATTTTTGTACCCCGCTTCGAAGAAGTGGGGGCTATATAGGAATCGCCCTGTACGTCCGTCCGTACGTCTTTCCGTCCGGACAAATTCTTGTGTGCGCAACTCCTCCTACATTAATGAACCGATTTTGATGAAACCTTCATCTCTACTAAGTGAACATGTGAATATTCCAAACTTTTTGATCTGCGACAATTTTAACCAGGTTATCTTTTTTGAACTTTGATTTAATATGGGTTTCTATATGAAATTCTTGTGTGCGCAACTCCTCCTACATTTATCAATCAATTTGGACAAAACTTTTCAGACATCATCACTACTAAGTGAACATGCGCATATTCCAAGATTTTTGATCTGCGACAATTTTAACCATGTTATCTCCCTTTGACTTAGATTTATTGTGTCTTTCCATCCGAACAAATTCTTGTGTGCGCAACTCCTCCTACATTAATGAACCGATTTTGATGAAACCTTTCAAACATCATCTCTACTAAGTGAACATGTGCATATTCCAAACTTTTTGATCTGCGACAATTTTAACCAGGTTATCTCTCTTGAACTTTGATTTAATATGGGTTTCTGCATGAAATTCTTGTGTGCGCAACTCCACCTACATTTATCAATCAATTTGGACGAAAGTTTACAGACATCATCACTACTAAGTGAACATGCGCATATTCCAAAATTTTTGAGCTGTGGCAATTTTAACTAGGTTATCTCCCTTTAACTTAGATTTATTATGGGTTTCTACATGAAATTCTTGTGCGTGCAACTCCTCCTACATTTATCAATCAATTTTGACCAAACCTTTCAAACATTATCACAACTAAGTGAACATATGCATATTCCCAAATTTTTGATCTGCGACAATTTTAACCAGGTTATCTCCCTTTAACTTGGATTTATTATGGGTTTTCAAATGGGATTCTTGTGTGTGCAACTCCTCCTACATTAATGAACCGATTTTGAATACATGTTGCACATTGTAAATGTGTTTTTCCAAATGTAAACCATATATGTGTGGGCTCTTTAAGTATTCAGTGCTGTTCTGTGGAAGGCCACATGCAAATACAAATTTCAACAACAAAAAATGATCTTTATGTATACATTTCCTTATGGCCTTCGCCTACATGATCAGAAGTGCATTCCTCTAAAAACCCAAAGTGGGGTATTAATCACCTTCAGTGATAGTTCTAGTTTTGTCAGTAATTACTGGCATTGTTTCATCATGGACCGTTCCAGCGCCATATATAGAACATTTTTCCATCGAAAACATTAGTGACAGATATGTGTAATTAGCGCCATTAAAATACTGCATATTTTCATCATGGGGTTGTCTTTCATTTGTCAATAGATCATTCTTTCCACAAACAATCAGTTTTGGATATCTGAAAGATAACATGAAAGTAATGAGTTTCTGTTAACACCACTACGAAACAAACAGGGGGTGCTTAATTAAGTTCTAGGTGTATAGTTTGAAGGAGGTACTTTGGAGTCAGTACAGCAGGCATTTGATTGGTCAGTCAGTCAGTCAGTCAGTCGGTTGGTTGAGTGTTTTGTCAGTCTGTAAATCTTGTCGACGTACTTCCAGACCTGGAAATAACCCCGAGAACAATCTTTTAGGTTACGTGGGGTTACGTTGTTCTGTTGGTATGGAAGAAAACTTGTAAATTGCTTTTAGTGATTGTGAGGAAAAGAAAAGTTGTGTTCATTGAGAAAGCCTACAAATAAATAGACTGGCATGGTCAGTGAAGGTGCATTTTGCATTTTGATGAGAACCAGTTTACTTGTGCTTGTTACAGTGACCAGTACAATTTCTTGAAACTAAGTAAAGTTTGCATAATTTCCGTAGTCTTTGCCAAATTCTTTACTTATCATTTATTGGAAAGCTCTCTGGAAGAGAGCTTTCCAATAAATGATAAGTCAAGATTTTGTTGAGATTTAGATATGCATTTAACATGTGGATTATGTACAAATAGCATGCACCTGTTACCATGAGCATAGACTGTTCTATAGACAAAATTATATACAGGTTTCACTGAGTAATGGTATACCATGCTATTGGATTCTAATCTTGTGTCAGATACCATAACACAAGTACAGAATGACCATCACAAAGCAGTTGGTTTGTACCCCTGTTACCATGACAGCTACCACCCCCCCCCCCCCCCCCCCCCACCCAACCCCACCTCTCCTGCAAAAAAATATTTGCAGGCTTGTTCAGCTGGTCTTAAGAAAAAACAAACTTTACTTACAAAATGCCTGTCTCATTGCCTGAGCAGCAAAGAAAAATTAATAAAAACAACCAGTACTTTTCTATTTTTTCTGCCCCCACCAATTTTGGCAAAAGTCATTAAGAGTTACCCTTGTCCATCCATATATACATACATACGCATGTACGTACGTACTTCCATACCCACGTACATCCATCCGTATGTCCGAACATCCATCCAAATATGGTTTCCGGACGATGATTTTAGTTTAACTGAACAAAATAAAACTAAATTTTATAGATAAGTTTATAACCATATAATACAGGTTGGGATTGATAGTGGGCTTGGTCCGATATTTTTGGGCAGAGTTATGTCCCCTTTTCCAACTTACAATATATGTTGATATTGGTGTCTGGACAATAACTTTAGTTTATCTGAACAAAATGAAACAAAATTTTATACATAAGTTTATAATCACATAATACGGGTTGGATGGGATTGTTAGTGTGCTTGGTCCAATATTTTGGGGCAGAGTTATAGACCTTTTGCAACTTAGAAGACATGTTGATTTTGGTTTCCGGATGATAACTTTGTTTGACTGAACGAAATGAAATAAAATTTTTACATAGTTTTATAACCACGTAATACAGGTTGGGATTGATAGTGGGCTTGGCCCGATATGTTTTGGCAGAGTTATGGTTCTTTTCCAACTTGGAAGACATGTTGATTTTGGTTTCCGGACGATAACTTTAGTTGGACTTAACAATATGAAACAAAATTTTATACATAGGTTTATAACCACATAATTTGTTTGTTTATTTTCAACCTTTCACCATAGTTTTGGTAATGAGGTTACAATATACAAGTGAAATGGGGTATTCACTGCACTTTTTGCGTAGCCTGAAATCTCAAACTATGAAAAAGCTCGAAAGTCCAGCAGAAATTACTGATTTCACAACAGACCATTACAGAATTGTAGTGGCATGGTATTGAATTGCAAAAAGCCTTGTTGTAGATTGCATACTTTTATGCCTGATCAGAAAGAGGAATTTTCCTCCGAACAAATGAAAAATCATTATCAGGCCCATAACTCCTTCCATTGTGATTCACTGAATATTATTTATTTTATCACTTGTAAACGCTGTCGGAAACAGTATGTTGATCAGAGTCAAAATCCTTTCCGAGAATGTGCTATTAGACACAAACAGGATATAAAACATAATGCTGATGCGCCAGTAGCACAACATTTTAACCTTCCAGACCATTCTTTGGATGATTTCAAAATCCATTCTATTGAACAACCGCCAATTAAAGACACATTAGAAGTAACAGATGAATTTAGGAAAACATGTGAAGCTTTTTGGATCAATATGCTTCAAACCCTCTGGCCATTTGGTATGAACATGTCAGAGGGAGAATGCGAAAGGAGGTCCATCCTTCTTTTCGCTTTAACATACAACAGAATGAATATCGAAAGAGCAAAAAAATATTAAAAGATGAGTTCAATTTAACCACCTCTAAATTAGATGAACCTTTGAATCTTCAACCAGTCATCGCCTGCAACAAAAACAAAAGCTTGTGTAACATCCTTGTAAGGACTAAATTAGAGCCCATCAATGAATAACATCAATTATTGCCAGTCACTTTAACCAGTTCCTAAGCTCATCATTTAGTTTAAATCAATTTTGTGTATTTTTTATCATATTTGAAACCCATCATGGTTCAGTAAATGAAATCAATTATTTGGCAGCCTCTTACAAGAAAAAATTGTTTCAGTAGGAAATGTCTGTGCCAGTGTGAATTTTTAACCTTAATCACACACACACACACAGCCTTGTGTCCATACTTCCTTGCACACACACAAACACTAATACAGGTTGGGATTGATAGTGGCCTTCGGTCTGATATTTTTGGCGAAAGTTATGACCCTTTTTCAACATAGAACATAAAACAGGTATTAGTGTCCCATGGACACATTTTTCTTGTTTAAAATAAAGCTTATATGATTCTTAAATGAATAATGCTTGTTTCAATGAAAATCACTTTTGTAGGACATTTTACCCCAAATATTTTGGTGAAAGAACTTAACCCTTTATCCAACGCAGACAACCCAACCCAACGCAATTTTTGTTTTTTTAAATTTTTAGCTTAACTTGACAAAGTCAAGATAAGCTATTGCCACCACGCGTTCGGAAGTCTGTGAGTCTGTTCACATTTTCCTTTAGCACAGGCTACATCCCGTAGTTCTTGTCTGATCGCCACAAAATTTCATTTGCAGATTTGGGGTCATGTGTAGATGAGAACGTCTCCTTTTGGTTGTGATCGGTCAACCGGTATGGCTGCCCGAGCCCAAAACCTGAAAACCATCAGCACAGTCTACAGGTTGTATTTATGAAGGGATTTCATTGTAACTTGGTAGGATGCCTCGGTATAATGCCCAGATGAGATCGTCACGAAATTTCATATCTAGTTCGGGGTCAAGTCTAGATGAGAACGTCCCCTTTTGGTAGTGATCGGTCAACCAGTATGGCTGCCCAAGCCCGAAACCCAAAAACTTTTAGCACAGTCTGCAGGTCATATTTAGTATGGAGGGATTTCATTGTAACTTGGTGGGATGACTCCGTATGATGTCTAGATGAGAACTTCCCCATTTGGTCGCGATCTGTCATCCGTTACGACTGCCCAAGCCCAAAACCCGAAAACCTTTAGCACAGTCTACAGGTCATATTTATGGAGGGAGTTCATTGTAACTTGGTAGGTTGACTTCATATAATGTCTAGATGAGACCGTCCCCTTTTGGATGTGATCTGTCATCCGTTACGACTGCCCAAGCCCAAAACCCGAAAACCTTTAGCACAGTCTACAGGTCATATTTATGGAGGGAGTTCATTGTAACTTGGTAGGTTGACTTCATATAATGTCTAGATGAGACCGTCCCCTTTTGGATGTGATTGGGCGACTGTGATGGCTACAGTGGTCTGAAGCCCGAAAACCTTCAGCACAGTCTACAGGTCATATTTATGAAGGGATTTCATTGTAACTTGGTAGGATGACTCCAAATAATGTCTAGACGAGAACGTCCCCTTCTGATCGCGATCATTCAGCCTTGATGGCTGCCCAAGCCCAAAAACCTTTAGCATAGTCTATAGGTCGTGTTTATGGAAGAATTTCATTGTAACTTGTTAGGTTGACTCCATATAATGCTTAGATGATGACATCCCCTTTTGGTCGTGATTGGGGTCAACTGTGATGGCTACAGGTGCCCAAAGCCCGAAAACCTTGAGCACAGTCTGCAGGTCATATTTATGAAGGGATTTCATTGTAACTTCATAGGATCACCCCAGATGATGCCCAGATGAGAATGTCCCCTTTTGGTTCCGCTCATTCAACCATGATGGCTGCCTGAGCCCAAAGCCTGAAAACCTTTAGCACATTCTACAGGTCATATTTATGAAGGGATTTCATTGTAACTTGGTAGGTTGACTTCATATAATGTCTAGATGAGAATGTCCCTTTTTGGACGCATTTGGGGAACTGTGATGGCTACAGGGGCCTGAAAACCTTTAGCGCGGTCTGCAGGTCATATTTATGAAGGGATTTCATTGTAACTTGGTAGGATGACTCCAAATAATGTCTAGATGAGAACATCCCCTTTTGGTCGCAATGATTCAGCCTTGATTGCTGCCCAATCCCAAAACCCAAAAACCTTTAGCATAGTCTATAGGTTATATTTATGGAAGGATTTCATTGTAACTTGTTAGGTTGACTCCATATAATGCCTAGATGATGACATCCACTTTTGGTCGTGATTGGTCAGCTGTGACGGCGTCAGAGGCTCGAAGCCCGAAAACCTTGAGCACAGTCTACAGGTCATATATATGAAGGGATTTCATTGTAACTTCGTAGGATCACTCCAGATTATGCCCAGATGACAATGCCCCTTTTTGGTCGTGATCATTCAACCATGATGGCTTCCCGAGCCCAGAACCCGAAAAACTTTAGTACAGACTACAGGTCATATTTGTGAAGGGATTTCATTGTAACTTAGTAGAATGATTCAGTATAATGTCGAGATGAGGACATCCGCCTTTAGTTGCAATCGGTCTACCATCATGGCTACACAGGCCTGAAGCCCGAAAACCTTTAGCACAGTCTACAGGCCATATTTATGAAGGGATTTCAATGTAACTTGATAGGATGACTCGTTTTGGAATAATTTCACTGTAACTTGGTAACTTTTGTTGACATACGTTAACTGTGAGGGCCAAGTACATTAACTATGAGGTCATATTAACCCACTCCTCAGCTCTTTAGTACAGTGTACACCTCATTTTATTTTTATTAAAAACATAGCATACAGGGAACAGAAATGAACATATTCCCAATTATCTCAATTCTTGTCTTATTTCATAATCCTTTCATAAACATTGAACATTATCCTTTTCATCAAACACAACACACAGACAAGTTAAGCGACAGTGTCATTGACACTTTCATTCAAAAACATTCAACAAAACCATGTCATATGAACCCTCATTGGAACCATTCACATTGGGATCACATGATATGGTTTTGTTGAAATCTTTTGAAAAATATACTTTTTTTAACTGTTTAATTTTTAAATTATGTGGGCAGTTGCAGCCGATTAATTTGGTAAAGGGTTAATGTGTAGTGTGTATGACACATTGCATATTGATAGCAGTAAAGCTTTTGTGTGACCTGCTGTGAAACCAAGTCACTGCCCACTTTCTGCATTTTACTGTTTGGTGTGTGTTGAACCAATTGTTCTCCCTAGTTGGTTCTCTGTGAATGTGTGCGTCAACATTGACTGTTTCAGGGCAATATTTCAAGAGACTTCTAAAAAGCACTAATATTCAAATTTACCTTTTAAGTGCCAAGAAGGCATTACCTCTTTAGAAAAAAACATCATAAGAAATAAGGTTTCTGGGCAGTAAAATTAAAAATTATAAATTTCCATGCAGCAGAACCAACCATGGTCCATTTCACCAGGTGCATGTAAGGATCAGCTGGTACAAACCATGACAATACTTATAGGTTACACTTTTCTTGCTGGCCCTTGACATTTCTGCACAAGAGTCCAAAAATAGCAAAAAAAATGTGATAGTGTAGTACCTTTACCTTTTACTTCAACAGTTTTTCTTTGTTCTATCTGTTTTTGATTGTTTTTTTTAGTTTATACATCAGAATTGTTCTTGTTTTCAGAAAAGGTAGTGCCTTGACAACAATTGATTTCAGAAAATCCATTACACAGTATGTAAAGAACAATTCCTTGCAATCAGAAACAGAAAAAGGGTAATTATTCTTGACAACAACATATGGGATAGTTCACTTAACCCTTTTACCCATCGCACACGATATCAAAATTTCAAAATTTTAATTGACTTTCAAAAACTTGCAGCAAAATGTTGTGTGACCCCTCACTGGACCAAGCTTGACTTTCTTTGTTTTTCCAGCCATTTTTTGTAAAATTGCATGTGGGTGGGTTTTTTTTAAAATTTTATTTTTAGCTTAACTTGACATAGTCAAGATAAGCTATTGCCACCACGCGTGCAGAAGTCTGTGAGTCTGTTTGTCTGTGAGTCTGTGATGTCTGTTCACATTTTCCTTTAGCACGGGCTACACCACGCAGTTCCTGTCTGATCGTCACGAAATTTCATATGCAGGTGTGGGGTCATGTCTAGATGAGAACGTCCCCTTTTGGTCGGGATCGGGCAACCGGTATGGCTGCCCGAGCCCAAAACCCGAAAACCATTAGCACAGTCTACAGGTCGTATTTATGAAGGGATTTCATTGTAACTTGGTAGGATGCCTCTGTATAATGCCTAGATGAGAACGTCCCCTTTTGGGCATGATCTATCAACCGTGATGGCTGCCCAAGCCCTAAACCCCAGAACTTTTAGCACAGTCTGCAGGTCATGTTTAATGTGGAGGGTTTTCATTGTAACTTGGTAGGATGACTCCTTATGATGTCTAGATGAGAATTTCCCCATTTGGGCATGATCTGCCAACTGTGACGACTGCCCGAGCCCAAAACCCGAATACCTTTACCACAGTCTACAGGTCATATTTATTGAGGAATTTCATTGTAACTTGGTGGGTTGACTTCATACAATGTCTAGATGAGAAAGGCACCTTTTGGGCATGATTGGGCAACTGTGACGGCTACAGGGGCCCAAAGCCCAAAAACCTTTAGCACAGTCTAGAGCTCATATTTATGAAGGGATTTCATTGTCACTTGGTAGGATGACTCCAAATAATGTCTAGATGAGAACGTCCCATTTTGATCGCGATCATGCAGCCTTGATAGGTGCCCGAGCCCAAAAAACTTTAGCGTAGGCAAAAGGTCATATTTATGGAAGGATTTCATTGCAACCTGTTAGGTTGACTCCATGTAATGCCTAGATGATGACATCCCCTTTTGGTCGTGATTGGTAAGTTGTGATGGCTACTCGTGCCCGAAGCTCAAAAACCTTGAGCACAGTCTACAGGTCATATTTATGAAGGGATTTCATTGTAACATCTTAGGATCACTCCAGATGATGCCCAGATGAGATTGTCCCCTATGGTTGGGATCATTCAGCCATGATGGCTGCCCGAGCCCGAAGCCCGAAAACCGTTAGCACAGTCTACAGGTCATATTTATGAAGGGATTTCATTGTAACTTGGTAGGTTAACTTCATATAATGTCTAGATGAGAACGTCCCCTTTTGGACATGATTGGGCTACTGTGACGGCTAAAGGTGCCCGAGGCCCGAAAACCTTTAGCACAGTCTACAGGTCATATTTATGAGGGGATTTCATTGTAACTTGGTAGGATAACTCCAAATAATGTCTAGAAGAGAACGTCCCATTTTGGCCATGATCATTCAGCCTTGATGGGTGCCCAAGCCCAAAAACCTTTAGCATAGGCAAAAGGTTATATTTATAGAAGGATTTCATTGTAACCTGTTAGGTTGACTCCATATAATGCCTAGATGATGACATCCCCTTTTTGTCGTGATTGGTCAACTGTAATGGCTACAGGTGCCCGAAGCCCGAAAACCTTGAGCACTGTCTACAGGTCATATTTATGAAGGGATTTCATTGTAACTTCTTAGGATCACTCCAGATGATGCCCAGATGAGATTGTCCCCTTTGGTTGCGATTATTCAACCATGATGGCTGCCCGAAGCCCAAAAACCTTTAGCACAGTCTGCAGGTCATATTTATGAAGGGATTTCATTGTAACTTGGTAGGTTAACTTCATATAATGTCTAGATGAGAACGTCCCCTTTTGGACATGATTGGGCTGCTGTGACGGCTAAAGGTGCCCGAAGCCCAAAAACCTTTAGCACAGTCTTCAGGTCATATTTATGAGGGGATTTCATTGTAACTTGGTAGGATGACTCCAAATAATGTCTAGATGAGAACATCCTATTTTGATCGCGATCATTCAGCCTTGATGGGTGCCCGAGCCCAAAAACCTTTAGTATAGGTAAAAGGTCATATTTATGGAAGGATTTCATTGTAACCTATTAGGTTGACTCCATATAATGCCTAGATGATGACATCCCCTTTTGGTCGTGATTGGTCAGCTGTGATAGCTACAAGTGCCCGAAGCCCAAAAACCTTGAGCACAGTCTACAGGTATTATTTATGAAGGGATTTCATTGTAACTTCGTAGGATCACTCCAGATTATGCCCAGATGAGATTGTCCCCTTTGGTTGCGATCATTCAACCATGATGGCTGCCCGAGCCTGAAGCCCGAAAACCTTAAGCACAGTCTACAGGTCATATTTATGAAGGAATTCCATTGTAACTTGGTAGGTTGACTTCATATAATGTCTAGATGAGAACGTCCCCTTTTGGACATGATTGGGCAACTTTGACGGCTAAAGGTGCCCAAAGCCCGAAAACCTTTTGCACTGTCTACAGGTCATATTTATGAAAGGATTTCATTGTAACTTGGTAGGATGACTCCAAATAATGTCTTGATGAGAACGTCCCATTTTGGCCGTGATCATTCAGTCTTGATGGGTGTCTGAGCCCAAAAACCTTTAGCATAGGCAAAAGGTTATATGTATAGAAGGATTTCATTGTAACCTGTTAGGTTGACTCCATATAATGCCTAGATGATGACATCCCCTTTTGGTCGTGATTGGTCAGCTGTGATGGCTACAGGTACCCGAAGCCCGAAAACCTTGAGTACAGTCTACAGGTCATATTTATGAAGGGATTTCATTGTAACTTCGCAGGATCACTCCAGATGATGCCAAGATGAGATTGTCTCCTTTGGTTGCGATCATTCAACCATGATGGCTGCCCGAGCCCGAAGCCCAAAAACCTTTAGCACAGTCTACAGGTCATATTTATGAAGGGATTTCATTGTAACTTGGTAGGTTGACTTCATATAATGTCTAGATAAGAACATCCCCTTTTGGACACGATTGGGCAACTGTGACGGCTTCAGGGGCCCAAAGCCCAAAAACCTTTAGAACAGTATACAGGTCATAATTATGAAGGGATTTCATTGTAGCTTGGTAGGATGACTCCAAATAGTGTCCAGATGAGAATGTCCCCTTTTGGTTGCGATCATTCAACCATGATGGCTGCCAGAGCCCAAAGCCCAAAAACCTTTAGCACAGTCTACAGGTCATATTTATTAAGGGATTTCATTGTAACTTGGTAGATTGACTTCATATAATGTCTAGATGAGAACGTCCCCTTTGGACGCAATTGGGAAACTGACGGCTACAGGGGCCCGGAGCCCGAAAACCTTTAGCACAGTCTACAGGCCATATTTATGAGGGGATTTTAATGTAACTTGATAGGATGATTCGTTTTGGAATAATTTCACTGTAACTTGGTAACTTTTGTTGATTTACGTTAACTGTGAGGGCCACATACATTAACTGTGAGGTCATATTAACCCACCCCTCAGCTCTTTAGTACAGTGTACACCTCATATTATTTTTATCATAAACATAGCACACAGGGAACAGAAAAGAACATATTCCCAATTATCACAATTCTTGTCTTATTTCATAATCCTTTCATAAACATTGAACATTATCCTTTTCATCAAACACAACACACAAGTTAAGCTACAGTGTCATTGACACTTTCATTTATTTTTGTAATTATTTCTTTGCCATCCAAAGTACATATTCTTGGATTGTTTTATGTTTTAGGTCTCATAATCTACAGAATAGCATGGGTGGTGGTGTATTTTGTCCCTTGAGTGCTTTGTTGCACTCAAGGGACAAATTTAGCTGTTTTATTAACTTGGGTAAAATATCAGACATAAACTTTTAATTTTTATTTTTTTTCAAGTTTGCAAAAAAGTGAACATGTTGCAGCCAAAAACAATAATGTGGGAGGGTCTGAGAATTTTTTTTTTACCTTTTTAGGCCTTAAAAATCAATCATATATGTGAAAATCCTCTGGTTTTCAAAGAACTCCACCCATTTTTGTGATCACAGGTGCCTGGCGAACATTGGGCCCTTGAAGGGTTGAGGATTTTTATATATTTATGCTACACGTTGACAGTCTACATCCTGTAGCTTTCAGTTTCTAGGCAAGTCCTTTTGTAACACCTCTTCTCAAAAAGCCAACACTTGACCCAGATGTTCTGAAAAACTACCGACCGGTCTCTAATCTTCCATTCCTATCAAAGATTATTGAGCATGTCGTGGCTTCTCAGCTGAATTCTCATTTGGCAGCCCACAGCCTAGCCGAAGTTAACCAATCTGCATACAGATCTAATTGCAGTACAGAAACGACGCTTCTAAGGGTAAAAAATTACATCCTCCTATCCACGGACAGGCACAACCTAACATGTCTTGTTTTGTTAGATTTAAGCACTGCTTTTGACACCATAGATCATAACATACTTATTGAAAGACTGGCAGTGAGAATAGGCATTACTGCCTGAGCACTCAATTGGTTTTTGTCGTACCTTAATGGTCGCACACAGATTGTCCCTAATGGACCGTGAGTCAGACAAGGTCACACTACGTTTTGGCAACCCTCAAGGATCGGTGTTGGGTCCCCTAATGTACACTATGTCTTACCTCTCGGTGACATTATCCGAAGCCATGGCCTTGACTTTCATTTTTATGCAGATGACACACAGCTGTATATTAGTTTTACTCACGCCTTTGAGTCTGAAGCATGCAGTAAGATTGAACTTTGTATTTCAGACATCAAGGCATGGATGCCTTAAAAACTTTGTTAAATTGAACGATGACAAGACAGAAGTAATATATATAGATCTGCCTCATCATCTTTCAAAAATATCCAAACTGTCCCTCAATATTGGAGGTTCTGCAATAAAACCCAGTAGCTGTGTTCGAAACTTAGGTTATTTCATGGATGAAAATTTGGCCGCTGATGAACATATCAAACATGTCTCTCGCAGTGCATTTTTTCATCTTAGAAATATTAGCAAAATTTGATCCTTCATTGATACGCAGACGTCACAACAGCTTGTCCACGCCTTTGTTACCAGTCGCCTCGACTACTGCAACTTTCTTTTGATTGGCTCTAAAACATCTATTCTTGAATAGCTACAACACATCCAAAATTGTGCTGCACGGGCCATAACCAGAACTCAAAAGTACTGCCATATAGCACCAGTACTCTCTGAGTTACACTGGCTACCCGTTAAGCAAAGAATTCAATTTGGTGTATAAGTGTATCTCGGGATCTGCACCATCCTACCTGTCCGATCTGCTTACCATCCACAAACCACCGAGGTCATCAGGTCAACTCAATCTGGTTCAGCCCATATCTAAATTTACTAGTGCTGGTGATAGGGCTTTTGCAGTTGCTGGCTCAAGGCTTTGGAATTCTCTTCCAATCGACATAAAAAATAGTAAATCACTTGAATCATTCAAGTCTGGTACTAAAACCTACCTTTTTCGAAAGGCATTTCTTTCAGTGGTCTTTTAATTTTGATCATAAACTGACCTTACCAGGTGCGTGGGTGTGACTGAGTCAGTGAGGATTGCCTCATTACTTGTCAAGTTACACTCACATACTTGTTTTGGTAAAGTAGTAGTTTGTTTTGTTTTGTTTTTTTTATTATGTTTTAATTCAATCCCTTTTTCTTTTAGGTTCTGTCACTTATCGCCACGATATAGCCTCGGTTGTTGATGTGGCATTGGGTACCAATAAATGATAATAGTGATCCATGTATCAATGTATCTGTGAGAGAATGTATGTGTATGTGTATATGTATGTATGCAATTATTGTACAGCCATTGAGCACCGTGTGTGGATTCTAGCCATTAAAATTATTATTAGTCCCCCACGGTTTTACCGTTTTGGGGTACTATTGGATTGCACTCCATCTGTCCGTCCATCTGTCTGTCCTCATTTATGTTACCACCTATATCTCATATATGCTTCGACGCTGTACTTTCATTTTTATACCATTGGTGACTTATAATAGAAGGAGGATGCACGTCAAAAATTTTTGAAAAAAAATTCAAGAATGCCAACTGGCGGCCATTTTTGTCATCATTTTTTGCTTCATTTGATGTTACCACCTGTATCTTAGAGATGTTTTGATATATTTGCTTCAGGTTTCTAACATTGTTCATAGATGCTATGAGGATGATGCACGTCAAAATTGTTTGGAAAAAAAATTCAAAATGGCCGTTTGACATCCATTTTTGTTCATTTTTTGTACGTTATCACCCGTACCTTAGAGATGTTTTGAGATATTAGTTTTAAATTATCAACATTTGTCAGACATCATAGCAGGATGATGCATGCCAAAATCTTTTGGAAAAAAAAAAATTCAAGATGGCCAAATGGCAGCCATTTTTGTTGTCATTTTTTTGCTATATTTGACATTACCACCTGTAACTTAGTTTATGTTACCACCTGTATCTCATAGATGCTTTGACGCTGTACTTTCATTTTTATGCCATTGGTGACACATAATAGGAGGACAGTGCACGTTAAAAAAAAAAAAAAAGTTGGCCAACCGGCGGCCATTTTTGTCATCATTTTTTGCTTCATTTGATGTTACCACCTGTATCTTAGACATGTTTTAATATATTTGTTTCAGGTTTCTAACATTGTTCATGGATGCCAGGAGGAGGATGCACGTCAAAATTTTTTGAAAAAAAAAAAATCAAGATGGCCGGTCCATGTTGGTCCATTTTTAGGTTAACTTGACAAAGTCAAGATAAGCTATTGCCATCACGTGTGCGGAAGTCTGTTAGTCTGTGAGTCTGTTCACATTTTCCTTTAGCATGGGCTACACCCCGCAGTTCTTGTCTGATCATCACGAAATTTCATATGCAGGTTTGGGGTCATGTCAAGATGGCAACGTCCCCTTTTGGTCGCGATCGGTCAACCGGTATGGCTGCTCGAGTCCAAAACCCGAAAACCATTAGCACAGTCTACAGGTCGTATTTATGAAGGGATTTCATTGTAACTTGGTAGGATGCCTCTGTATAATGCCTAGATGAGAACGTCCCCTTTTGGTCATGATCTGTCAACCGTGATGGCTCCCCAAGCCCGAAACCCAAAAAATTTTAGCACAGTCTGCAGGTCATGTTTAATATGGAGGGATTTCATTGTAACTTTGTAGGATGACTCCTTATGATGTCTAGATGAGAATTTCCCCATTTGGGCGTGATCTACCAATCGTGACAACTGCTCGAGCCCAAAACCCAAAAACCTTTAGTACAGTCTACAGGTCATATTTATGAAGGGATTTCATTGTAACTTGGTAGGTTTGACTTCATATAATGTCTAGATGAGAATGCCCCCTTTTGGACACGATTGGGCAACTGTGACAGCTACAGGGGCCCGAAGCCTGAAAACCTTTAGAACAGTCTACAGGTCATAATTATGAAGGGATTTCATTGTAGCATGGTAGGATGACTCCAAATAATGTCTAGATGAGAACGTCCCCATTTGGTCGCGAACATTCAGCCTTGATGGCTGCCCGTGCCCAAAAACCTTTAGCATAGTCTATAGGTTGTATTTATGGAAGGATTTCATTGTAACTTGTTAGGTTGACTCCATATAATGCTTAGATGATGACATCCCCTTTTGGTCGTGATTGGTCAACTGTGATGGCTACAGGTGCCGAAGCCCAAAAATCTTGAGCACAGTCTACAGGTAATATTTATGAAGGGATTTCATTGTAACTTCGTAGGATCACCCCAGATGATGCCCAGATGAGAATGTCCCCTTTTGGTTGCTATCATTCAACCATGATGGCTGCCCAAGCCCAAAGCCCGAAAACCTTTAGCACAGTCTTCAGTTCATAATTATGAAGGGATTTCATTGTAACTTGGTAGGTTGACTTCATATAATGTCTAGTTGAGAACAGCCCCTTTTGGACACCATTGGGCAACTGTGACTGCCTCGGGGGCCTGAAGCCTGAAAACCTTTAGCACAGTCTACACAGGTGATATTTATGAAGGGATCTCATTGTACCTTGGTAGGATGACTCCAAATAATGTCTAGATGAGAACGTCCCCTTTTGGTCGCGAACATTCGACTCGATGGCAGCTCGACCCCAAAACCCCCAAACCTTTAGCATAGTCTATGGGTCATATTTATGGAAGGATTTCATTGTAACCTGTTAGTTTGACTCCATATAATGCCTAGATGATGACATCCCCTTTTGGTCATGATTGGTCAACTGTGACGGCCCAAAGCCCCAAAACCTTGTGCGCAGTCTGCAGGTCATATTTATGAAGGGATTTCATTGTAACTTTGTAGGATCACTCCAGATGATGACCAGATGAGAATGTCCCCTTTGGACGCAATTGGGAAACTGACGGCTACAGGGGCCCGAAGCCCAAAAACCTTTAGCACAGTCTACAGGCCATATTTATGAAGGGATTTCAATATAACTTGATAGGATGACACATTTTGGAATAATTTCACTGTAACTTGGTAACTTTCGTTGATATACGTTATCTGAGAGGGCCACATACATTAACTGTGAGGTCATATTAACCCACCCCTCAGCTCTTTAGTACAGTGTACACCTCATATTATTTTTTATCAAAAACATAGCATACAGGGAACGGAAATGAACATATTCCCAATTATCACAATTCTTGTCTTGTTTCATAATCCTTTCATAAATATTGAACATTATCCTTTTCATCAAACACAACACACAAATTAAACTACAGTGTCATTGACACTTTCATTTGCATTCTCAAGTTACGTTATCACCCATATCTTGGAGATGGTTTTAGATATTAGTTTTAAATTTTCAACATTTGTCAGACACCATAGGTGAATTATGCATGCCAAAATCTTTTGAAAAAAAATTTCAAGATGGCCGAATGGCAGCCATTTTTGTTGTTATTTTTTTGCCATATTTGACGTTACCACCTTGTATCTTAGACATAGTTTGAGCTATTACTTTCAGATTTCTAACATTGGTCAGAGATGCTAGGGGGGTAATGCACGTCAAAATTTTTTGAAAACAATTCAAGGTGGCCAAAATCTTTTGAAAAAAAATTCAAGATGGCTGAATGACAGACTTTTTTGTTGTCATTTTTTTGCCATATTTGACGTTATCACATGTATCTTAGACATGTTTCGAGCTATTACTTTCAGATTTCTAACATGGGTCAAAGATGCTAGGAGGATTTCTAACATTGGTCAGAGATGCTAGGAGGATGATGCACGTCACTAGGAGGATTTCTAACATTGGTCAGAGATGCTAGGAGGATGATGCACGTCAAAATTTATTGGAAAATTTTTTTAGAATGGCCGAAGGATAACCATTTTCATTGATTTTTTTGTTTTCCTATTTTACGGTTACCACCTGTATCTAATAGATAGATGCTTCGAGACTGTACTTTCATATTTATACCATTGGTGACCAGACCTGTTAACACTCCCAGTTTCATTGTGAGTCTCCCAGTTTGAGGCACCAACTCACGCTCTCACGGTCACATCCTATTTACTCCCGATTTGACACTTTTCAAAATAGTTGTCCTGAAATCCATCACATTTTACTGTTTACAAATTTCTGAAATCTCAGACACGCGAGATTACAAACATTTGTGTGAAAGTGTTCAATAACGTCAGATTCGGCTGTGATCGACTCCGGTCCTCCTAAACACCGGAATTACCCGGAAATACCTGTTTTGTGTCATATTTTTCACTCTTTGCTTATTATTTTAAATATTTAATCACAGAGTTGTGAAAACTGTTTTCATAAAGTATCCAGAGATGTTCTATGTTGCCATTCCCCTTATCATTCACCCAAGTACGAACTGATTTGTGGTGTCGGAATTCACTGGTTCACAGCATCAACACGCCGTTGGCCATAAGCATCACCCAACTGGCTTATTGTCACTGTCTTTGTTGGCAAACCTTCCAAAATACGGTATAAGTTTATTTTATATGTATGCAACACCAGCTATGAGAGGAGTGTGATAAACACAATGGGCATCAATTTTTTTCTGGATTTGGTTATTTATCACCTTGCACACACCACTCGAGTTGCATTCAGTATGCACAACACTCTATTAGGTTTCGTGTGACGTCATTCCTAAGAATACGCAAGCATTCCATGTCCTGTGCCTGGGAATTTTTGTTTATTGAGGCTCTAGTGTACTCATAATTAGACCCATCATGGCAGTCTCATAATCAAAATGGCCTTATTGGGAGTAATTCCGGGTAATTCAGAGTAATTCCTGTGTTTAGGGGGACCCATCGGTTTCTGCAAAATTCTTGTGTTCTATTTTGAAAATTAAACAAGTTGGTCACGATATATAAATTTATGATGCAGAATACTTGTTGGAAACGATAATTTATCAAAGATACACATTCACTTGACACAATATAAATAAATTGTGTTTGATGGTAAAACAGAATGCCAGTTATGTGCGATTGAAGTGTGAAGTAAATACTGCAAACATTTGATTTTCAGTCTGTTTTAAAAAAATTTAAATATCATTTGCCGATGAAATATTGACTGAAATGTATCGTGGTAATTGTGAATAAATTGGAAAAAAATATAGATTTACGATTTTATAAGGTAAGTTGAGTTTGGAATCGTATTCTTTGTGAAATAAATCACTGAAGTTGTAATTTACATGAATAAATGGCATGAACGAGGAAGGAATGCTTGTGTTGGTTCTTGAACGTTTTGGTCCTGGGACGTTTCGGCCCAAGATGTTTCAGCCTCCATGTATTGAAGCACCGGGATGGGCTTGTATGAGGTTGGTACAGACAAAGGTTAGATAGGCATCCACTCACATTTGTGTGTGTCTGTGTGTGTGTGGGAGGAGGGGGCTTGGACCAGTGATATCCATATTTGTATGCTTTTACTGTAAAGTGTTAAAATAAATTATTAAAATGAAATATAATGCATTTTGGTTGGGGAGGGGGGGGTGCCCGGGTGGCACCGTGGGAGGCATAACAAGGAAAATATTGATGTATTGGCCGCCGCAAAATTCTCACTGATAAGCATCCAAATCTCACTTTGAGCTCATCAAAATCTCACTGACAGTCACCTTCAGAGGTTAACAGGTCTGTTGGTGACACATAATAGGAGGAGGATGCACGTCAATAATTTTCGAATAAAAATGCAATATGGAATGATTACATTGTTGTTCCTGTTAAATGGTAGGTGCCTGAGAACAGATACATGATGGGAGAGAGAGGACTTCAATTCCCACTTGCTGTTGAAATCTTTTTTCCATTTCATAACGTGCAACTTATTTTTTAAATGCCCAACAGGCCGAAAAAATATTTTGCATGTTTAAAAGAACAGACCATCCACCATGGGGGACTAGAGTCTGATTGCCTGCGATCGGTGTTGCACTTGTTATTATTATCCTGGATACCTGTACAGCCAGCCAAATCTTGTCTAGAAATAATTGCAAAGGCAGGTTTATCCCGAGACTGCATGGTGGGCCACATGTTCTGTTATAGAAATAAGTGATCAAAGTTGGACTCTACTCTTGTACTCTTAAGGGGCATTTCCAACTTTTACATCCTCAGAACAGGTACCCTTAACATGCAATCATGAGGAGATCCTGCTGAAAATTGGCATTTTACCTTGGCAGTGGTTTCTAGTCAAGTCTTGGCTGCCTAAAAGTGCAGCCAAGACTTGACTAGAAGTCATTGCTTAGCTACTGGCAATGCGCTGGTGGTGATCTAGCAGGTATTCAAGAAATTTGTCAAGGCCTTTTAAGGGTTAAAATTTGAAAAATACATGATAACTTCTTTTTTTATTGATAATATGAAGAATTGATCCAAAAATGGTATCATTTTCGATGGGGGCACGGTGGCTCAGTAGGTAGAGTTGCAGGCTGCAAGCTGAGAGGTCCTCGGTTCGAAGCACCCAACTTCATGCAACCGTGTTATGTCCTTGGGCAAGACACTTCACTCCCATTGCCCACGTGGGGGAATGGTGGCATACTGCACGTCGATGGTGCACCTGTCTTCAACCAATGCTAACCCTGCTTGTGTGGAGTTAGGATGTTGGGGAGCTGACAGTTTCTTGCCATTGCTTGGTGGTTCTCTCCGGGTACTCCAGCTTCCTCCACCCGTGAAACTGTCGTGGTCATGATTAGGCATTGTGCAGAAATATGTGACATTAAACACAAATAAATGAATAAATAAATGAATAAATCATTTTTCAACCTCTCAACTTGTACCAAGAACTTGTATATACAAATATTTCGGTTCTGACATGACGTGTCAAATTTTGAAAAATATATTTAGCTCAACTTTGACGCAGTCAAATTTGAGGTTATGCCATGGTCTGTCGTCTGTCTGTCCGGCATCAACAATTCAATACGGCTCGGGCTAGAGGCTGTATTTATGAACCGATCTTTACGAACCTTCTTGGGTACCTTTGTTATCACCGTGGGACGAGAACGAGTGTTTTGGGGTGCGGTCCAAAATTCAAGATGGCCACCAGCAGCCATTTTGTACCAAAATTAGTGCAATCAGTTTTTTGTACAGAACTTCTGTATGAAAGTTCTGATTTGAATAAATTTTTGTATGAATGTTTAGTAACATGGAATACATCACATATAACACAGGTTTTTTTCTCATGCAGCAAATTAGATGAACTTTGACTTATTCAGCGCTACTTATATATAGTAAGTGCACATGTCAATATGGCTCGGGCTAGAGGCTGTATTTATGAAACGATCTTCATGAAACTTCTTGGGTACCTTTGTTATCACCTTGGGATGGTAACGAGTGCTTTTGTAAACATTATTAGCACAACCCAGTTTTCTGTTTCCAATGAGAAAAATAAAAACTCCTCACCCGTGGGAACCCTATGAGCTAAAGATAAAAAATTCAAATACCTGTATTTTAAGAAGGACTGGACAAATATTTATTAATTAGTAGGAATCAACCGTAGAAGGGTTTGAATCAAACAGGCCAAAACATTTGTCTTATGATGCACCATACAAGGATTCCCATTGTAACATTAACCCCATGGAGATTTCTTTTCTAATTTAGCATCTAACTGTCACCCACCTTTACAATACTTTACCTGTACATTTGTTACAGGCCGTGGTCAGTATTTATGTACAGACCTTTACAATACTTTACATGTACCTTTGTTATCAGGTCATTACCTAGATGTGTGCCATTGCTGTGTCACATACTATACGTGTACATGTCTTACACAAGTTGAGCTACAGTGTCATTGACACTTTCATTTGCTAATGTTTGCAGGGAGTGAAATACACATTGCAAAAAAATTGAGGGTTAAATACCTTTTATATCCCAAATAATATCAGGATCCCTGATATATCTTGGAGAGATATGCAGTGCACACTATATTGAAGGCACTTGCACCTACTTTGGCGAGCTAAGATTACATATAAAAAAAACGTTGTGTTGAACCAGTAACCTTTAGTATATTCAATGCAAGTCAAATTTTGTTAGCTAAAGGGCTAGTTAATATTTTGTTGATATTTTTTTGTGTTTAGACAGGTTCAACTTGATCCTCTTCTTGCAGGAATTGCATTAAACAAAGCCGAAGGAGATGTACCAAGTTTGAAGTGGGATGAGTTGTTTTCAAGGTTGGTGTTCATATTTCTTATTCACAGATTTCTTTTTATCACATAATCACCACCAAATAACTTGTTACAGAAAACATCACTCATAACAAGTCTAATATGCGAATGGTGTCAGAAGTCAACATCGTTATTATACCTCCACTTTTTTTCAAAAAGTGGGGTATACTGGATTGCACCTGTACGTCCATCCATACATCTGTCCTTAAGTATGTCCGGCAACACACAGGTGTCTGTTCGAATTATAACTTCAACATTACTGCTCAGATTTCGATGAAATTTCATACAGATGTTCACTATCATGAGATCTTTAAGGAGCATCAGCCATTTTGCTGTTGAAATATTTTTTCAGTGAGTTATTTGAATATACAAAAATAGCCTATTTTTTGTCTGTTCGCATTGAATATCGGGTTTGTGATGAAGATCGTTTATGTAATGATATTTCTTACTTTTCACATCACCTAACAGGCCATGTGAGCTTTTCTCATTACTTGGCGTCCTACATCTGTTGTCCGTCGTCAGTAAACTTTTCACATTTTCATCTTCTTCTCTGTAACCGCTGAGCCGGTGAGAACCAAACTTGGCAGGAATGGTCTATGGGAGGTCCTCTACAAATGATCCTCATTTTGTTCCCGTCGGATGAAAAACATGGCTTCCAGAGGCATTCTTTGATTCTGGTTGGTGGATTTTCAAAAATCTTCTCCTCTGAAACTGCCAGGCCAAATGTTTTGATACTTCACATAAATGATGACTGGGACCCCCTCTACCAGCGATCCTCATTTAATGTTGATCGGGTTGCAAACATGGCCACAATTGCAGCTTATAGTTACTGTAGAAACCCTATGGGAAATCACATTTTCATCTTCTCCGGAACTACTGAGCCGACATGAACCAAACCTGGCAGGGATGGTCTATGGGTGGTCCTCTAGAAACAATCCTCATTTTGTTCCTGAGGGTTGAAAAACATTGCCGCCAGAGGCATTCTTTGATTCTGATTGGTAGATTTTCAAAAATCTTCTCCGAAGAAACTGCCAGGCCAAATGTTTTGATACTTCACATAAGTGATGACTGGGACCCCCTCTACCAACATTCCTCATTTAATGTTGATCGGGTTGTAAACATGGCCACAGTTGCGGCATATAGTTACTATAGAAACCCTATGGGAAATCACATTTTCATCTTCTTCTCTGGAACTATTGAGCCGACGTGAACCAAACTTCGCAGGAATGGTCTATGAGAGGATGGAAATATGTGGCCACCAGAGGCTATATTCAAATGCCTAACCCAATGCCTCTCCTGTCTGCACGAAGATCAGTACTGTCAGCAAAATACTTGTTTTTGAGAATCTGGTAAGGGTTGGTTCCAGTTTTCTCCACTGAGAACTGAAAAAAATCAAAATATTGTGTATGCAATACAAGTCAAAATAAGCTGTAGCATAACTGCAATGCATTAAGTAAACTGCTGCTTCTGCCCTGACAAGATCAGAATCTGACATTTACTGGAAAGCTATCAGTGAGAGCTTTCCAGAAAATGATGTCAGCTTCTGGTCTTATAAATGTAGGAAGAGAAAGATACATAGTTTATAGGATTTTCCTACACAACTTATTTTGACTTGTACAGTAGAATCCTCTTAATTGAATATCCATTTTGTCAGTGAAAATTATTCAATTAACAGGAGTATACAATTAACAGGGAAGGGGTCAGTTTCCTGTGTTCTGGGGTAAACTGATCATTTATTCTATTATATCTTGTTTGACAGAGCTCATAGATGTAATAGAATAAATGCCTGTATTGGATGTAGTGAGGCCAGAAAGGTTGATAAATAAGGGGAATTCGATGTGTTGACAGTAATTTTTTCAACATATTACAAAAATTTATATACAATTAACAGGAGTTTACTCTACAACCCATATGCAATTAACAGATCAAATTTGTACAGAAGGTATGGTAAATGGTTTTGGGTTTGAAAATTATATTCAATTAACAGGGATATACAATTAAGAGATATCCAATTAAGTGGGCTCCTGTACTACTGTAAACAATGGCCACTGTATGTTGACTGAGAAAATTCTAATTTTCAAAATATTTAATCTTTTACTGATTTTTTTTATTTGTTGAAACAGAATTCATAAATGTGTGCATTTTCAAGAAAATCTTCTTTGAAACTACAAGCCCAAATGGTTTGAAAACTTAGTGTGACCGATGACTGTAACCCCCTCTACCAATGATCCTCATTTTAATCTTCATCGAGTTGCAATTATGGCTGCAATTGTGGCTTATAGTTACTATAGAAACCCTATAGGAAATCACATTTTCATCATCTTCACTGAAAGTGCTGAGCCAATGTGAACCAGACTTGGCAGGCATTGTCTATGAGAGGTTCTCTACAAGTGTTACTCATTTTATTCCTTTTGGGTGAAAAAACGTGGCCGCTAGAAGCATTCTTTGATTCTGATTGGTAAATTTTGAAAACACTTCTCCTCTGAAACCACAAGGCCAAATGTTTTGAAACTTTGCATGGTTGATAACTGGGACACCCTCCACCAACATTCCTCATTTTAATGTTGAACGTATTGCAAACATGGCTACAATTGCAGTTTATAGTTACTATAGAAAAAACCTATGGGAAATCACATTTTCATCTTCTCTCTGGAACTACTGAGCTGACGTGAACCAAAACTTGGCAAGAATGGTCTGTAGGAAGCCCTCTACAAACGATACTCTTTTTGTTCCCATTGGTTGGAAAATATGGCCACCAGAGACATTCTATAATTCTGTTTGATGGATTCAGTTGTTTTGAAACTTCACGTGATTGAAGACTGGGACACCTACCAATGATCCTCATGTAATGTTGATGTAATGTTACAAACATTGTCACAATTGCAGCTCATAGTTACCATGGAAAGCCTATGGGAAATCATATTTTTATGTGTAGTTTCAGGTGAGCGATTACAGGCTCTGTAAAGCTTCTAGTTCGACTTATCCCCTCTTTTAACTTTGAAAATTGGCTTTTGTCTGTTTGCCTCATATTTCAGGTTTGGGTTATCGGATTTCAGTGAAATTTGGAATGAAGATTGTTTATGGGCACGGCTTTCAAATAAGTAATGTTCCAGCAGTAAAACAAAGAAAATACATGCAAATCACCTCCACACACGTGGCATTTTATCTGTTCTCTATCTCTTATGTGGATAGTCCAATCGTCACTAGACTTCAGTAACAGTTGTTTCTGGCCTTTACAGTTACTTCGGTGGAGGGTGAGGGGGATTAATCTTTTGCTGTAAAACAAAGACAATAATTTCACATGTCCCATGTCGATGGTCTGATTGATACAAACTATTGATAACAGGTGTATGTGGATCTCACAATTTCTACTGGGTTGGATTTCTCTCTGCTGTAAAACAAAGACAATAAACCACTTGTGTGTATGCCTAGTGTTGTGAGTGAGTTGGTTTTCGGAAATAAAATTGAATTTTTCTTCTCTTATATTTCATTAACTGTTTACCTAATGTAAATAGATGGCAATTGCAAAAAAACACATTTTCTTATGCAATAAACATTTTCAGTTTTTGCTTTGTAAACTTAGCTTTTGATCTCCTCATTGGAATGAGCTTGATGAGCTCATTCCAATGAGGGACCGTAAGCTATCTTTTCCAGGCAAATTTTTTTTAAAATAATCAAATTTGTTTGGCGATTTTTGTGAATAGTGCTGGCCAGTTTAGTTGTTACGTAAGGTAAAAGGTCAAATTTCATGTTATGCAATAAAAAGAATTTCAAATTCGTCACGATTTGACATGTACTTTATTAACCTTGTTCATTAAAATCTATCTACATCTTGGAAAACCTCAGCTCAGGTTCATTTTAGTGAATTCTGTACAGAAATTTTATATGAAATCGTGACTCACCAGAGATCCTCAATTTCTCCCTAAACAGTTATATTTCTAGTAAAATATTTTATTGTTCCAAATTTTTTTTTTTGTTACTAATTATATTCTAACAGAAAATTGACATCGTGTTTCTAAAATCTCCAAAAGAATATGATATTGAAATATTTTTACCAAAATGGATTGATTAAAGATAAGGTAGTCATTTTATTCCTGTGGATGATACTTCAACTAACAGGCAGTCTATGGAAGAGATCTTTTAAGAGGTTCTATCTGGAAAAATACATGTGGCTTGGCAGGTGTCTGTTCTGAAGTCAGTTACGGGCTGAAAATGAAACTTTTTGAAGGGATGTACATCACGGACACCAAGGGAAAAGACAGACTCTTGAATAGAGAGCTACCTTCTTGCTGCTTGTCTGCAACCTTAGAGGCTTTAAAGCTCATTAACTTTGACAGCTCAACATCATTTAGTTTGTTAGATGTAGTGTTAACATCTTCAGCAATAGACTAATGCCTTCTGGTCAGTATCACTGTTCAGCATGTGTCTGTATTGCTTTCCTACTTGGATGACTAATTTATGTTCAGAGTATGACACAGGTCAGGTTTTCATAAAAAGTGGGTACCTGTTAATTGAACAGCTGCTTTGCCAGTGGAAGGTATCCATTTAACAAGAGTATTAAATTAACAGGAGTTTGATTTTTTTCCTGCAGTTTCAAAATAAACCAAGCATTTATTCTATTGCATCTTGTATGGCAGGGCTCTGCCAAATGGGATACAGTTGATTAAATGTCTGTATTGGATGTACTGAGGCCAAATAGATCTATTATCAAGGGAGAATGGGTGAATGTCAAGGTAATTTAACATATTAAAAGACTTTTTTTTTATTCATTTAACAGGAGTTTATTCGATTACCTATATCCAGTCAACTCTATGCACACTGATGTCAAAATTTCTAAGTTTTTCACAGCTAATATTTCCCACAACGCAGTTTGATATTTAACCAAATATACCTTGTTTGACAGAGCTCAGGGAGATATATACTCTCCCAAAAAAGAAAGTGTGCATGCTAAAAAATAGCACTAAAAAAAGATATATATCATTTTCATTCATGGAAATTTTATTCAATCACAGATGAATCAATTTGTGATCAACACGAAAAATTTCATTACGCTACGAGGAATACTCTTGGTGCCATGGAGAGTCAAAGACACTAAGGGTCAAGCACAAAAGTCACACACTCAATATCTGGTATGACCTCCATCTGCATCGACTACTGCTGTGCATCTACACCTCATGGAAGCGAACAAGTTAGCATGGAAGTGTTGTGGGAGGTTGTTCCATATTCTGATAAGCTGTTTTTGGAGTTCCACAAGCGTTGACGGTGCATGGGGAAGCCGGCGTAGCTGACATTTCATTTCGTCCCATACGTGCTCAATGGGTGAGATATCGGGTGAATTTGCAGGCCAGGGAAGAACATCCACTTGTTGCTGCTGCAGATACTGTTGAACAACATGAGCTGCGTGGGGTCGGGCATTGTCCTGTTGTAGAATGAAGCCGGGGCCGTGACGTTGCAGAAATGGGACAACAACAGGTGTAAGCACTTCATCACGATATCTGGCTGCATTGAGATTGCCATCAATAATGACCAGCTCAGTTCTGTTACGGGCAGTGATGCAACCCACACCATGAGAGACCCTCCCCCATAACAGTTTCGCTCCACGACACATGGATCTGCGTAGCGTTCGTTTCGACGTCTGTACACTCTCTGGCGGCCATCTGATGATGAAAGATGGAAACGACATTCATCTGTGAATAAAACACGTCGCCACCAGTGTAAGGGATGCCTGAGATGTTGTCTACACCACTGCAGTCGAACACGGCGATGACGTAACGTCAAAATCGGACGAATTGCAGGTCTTCGAGGACGTAAGCCGTATTCTCTCAGCCGGTTGATTACTGTTTGAGGATGTATCCGTCCCAGGTTAGGGATGTTCCTGGCTGTCGTCGTTGCCATTTGTTGCCGGTTCCGGAGATGGACGACACGGATATACCGATCTTGTGCAGGGGTGGTAACTCGGGGTCTCTCGGAGCGGGGTCGGTCTCGAACGTCATCATGTTGTGCATGTCGATGGACTAGTCTGTCTACAGTGTTATGGTGGCAGTTCAAATGCTGGGCAACCTCTCTGTGTGTTCTGCCAGCTCTAATCATACCCAGGACAAGGAGACGTTGATTCATTGTCAATCTTGGCATGCTAATGTGGAGTCGTTTTAATAGCAGCACAAGTTTGAATGTGAACGATAGGAAGGCCTTACTTTAGTGTTTAAATACCCAAGGATTCACACTGCTGCATGAATTTTCAGACTCTCCACGTGCAAAACATGCCTTTTCACAAACGTGCAGCACGTCATTTAACATTAATGCAATTTTAACGGGGAAAGCTGTTTTTGTGTTCAATATAACTTATTCATGAACAGGTTAACACTCTTTACACCTACGAAATTATTTTTTTGGAGTTTGAGCAATTTCTGCAATGCACACTTTCTTTTTTGGGTGAGTATAATTGGTTAAATTCATAGTTCAAAAAGAGAAAAACTGAGTGATTGAAGAAATTTTGTTGCACTTCCAGAGTGCTAGTGGTTGACAGGTCACATTTGTACTGAATTGTAAATAGTTTTGTGTTGGGAAGTTGAATTCAGTTTTCAGGTTTATTCTATTAAGAGATCTCCAATTAAGTGGGCTCTGCAGTATTTTATGAAGCTGCCATATTGCCTTGTGATCTATGTTTGGGAGGGCTATTAATATTTCCATGATGGACTACCAGTTCTTTTCATGAAAGATGAGTCACGTATGTATATTACTGACAAGACAATGGTATCTCTCATCTCTTTGGCAGGCATTTTTATTGGTTGCATATGGCATCAATGGAGCATCAAAAATTGTATGTTACACTGAAAGTTGAGTGGCAGGAGATCCCAATGATGATTAGACAGATACCTTATAAGAATTTTGCAGTGCTGGTTGATTTTTTACAAGATGTGAGGGGGTAATCTGATCTGACGCAAACAACTTGCCTTTTTTTTTTAGCTCAACTTGATGAAATCAAGCTGAGCTATTGCCGTCACTTCCATTGGTGTACATACACAATTTTCTTTGTCACACTGCATAGGTCGCATTTATGATTGTATTGCTTTGAAACTTGGTATGCTTAATTTCGGGGGGACCTGTAGATTGAAGCTATCGATTTTCTTCCATTTCTGTCAAAAACCTTGCCGTTAGCAGTGACCTTTGAACTTAGTGCATTTGTGCATCAGTATATTCCTTTGGCATGGCCTACAGGACACATTTATGAATGGATTTCTTTGAAACTGGGTATGCTTGTTTGGGGAGACCTCTAGATGAAAGCTATCGATTTCTTTTCATTTCCATCGAGAAACGTTGCCATTAGCATTAACGTTCAACTTATCTGTTTTGTACATCAACAATTCCTTTTGGCACACTACACAGGTACCATTTATCATCAGATCACTTTGAAACTTGGTATTTGTGTTCAGGGTGACATCTAGATGGGAGCTATTGATTTTCTTTCATTTCCAACAAAAAACATTGCCGGTAGCAATGACCTTTGAACTTAGTTGATTTGTGCATCAATTTTTACTTTAGCATGCCCTGCAGGGTGCATTCATGAACGCATTGCTTTGAAGCTTGGTATGTTTGTTTGAGGTGACCTCTAGATGGGAGCTATAGATTTTCTTTCATTTCCATTTGAGAAACGTTGCTGTTGGAACCAACATTTAACTTATCTGCTTTGTACATAAACAATTTTATTTGGCACACTGCACAGGTCTCATTTAACATCAGATCACTTTGAAACTTTGTTTGCATGTTTCGGGGTGACCTCTAGATAGGAGCTATCAATTTTCTTTCATTTCTGTTGAAAAATGTTTCTGTTACTTTGACCTTGGAACTTTGCGGATTTGTTTATCATCAGTATTTTTCCTTTGGCATGCCATGCAGGCTGCATTCATGAATGGATCACTTTGAAACTAAGTATGCTTGTTTGAGCTGACCTCTAGATGGGAGCTTTTGATTTTATTCCATTTCTGTCAGGAAACATTCCTGTTAGCACCTACTTTCAACTTATATGTTTGAACGTCGACAATTTCCTTTGGCACACTGCACAGGTTGCATTTATCATCGAATGCCCTAAACTTATTGCATTTGTGCATTAATATTTTCGTTTGGAATGCCTCAGAGGGTGCATGCATTATCAGATTGTTTTGAAACTTGGTATGCTTATTCAGGGTGACCTAGATAGGAGCTATCGATTTTCTTTCATTTCTATCAAAAACTTGCTGTTAGCAACGACCTTTGAATTTAATGCATTCCTTGACATGGCCTAGAGGATACATTTATTGTTTTCAAACTTTGTGTGCTCATTAGGCAAGACCTGCTGATAAGAGTGTCGATAAGCATTCATTTCTGTGAAAAAAGTTGCTGTTTACAATTACCTTCAAACTTACTACATTTGTGTATCAACATTTTCCTTTAGACAGCCCTACAGTTACATTTAAAAATGCATGGATTGCTCTGACATTGTGTACACACAATGCTGTTATGTTAAAGTTTCTCCAAATATCATTGGAACCAATGATCTTCAGTTTTGCCTTTTCACTTGTAACTTTCCAAGTGCCAGTTTGGTCAAGTGAGGTGCATGGTCACTGACACTTTCATTGCCATTTTTCAATGTTTGTGAGACTTACGGACCAAACCACCCAATAACATTTTTCATTTACTGATAGGAATTGAAGTCTTAAAGCCGCAGATTAATTGTTAAGATAATACCTACCAAATATACATGTGCATGGCTGCAGATGACTTAATGGTGTAAATACAACAATGATGTTAAAACATTGGCAAAATAAATGAAGCTTACCTAAGTGGCAACTTTTACAAAGCAATATAAAAATGTCAGCTTGTGGCTGTCAGGGACTGAAGGGTTAAATGGAAATATTTGTTAATAATCTTTGCTTTTATATTATTTATATTCCTAAACCAAAAACTAAATTTCCCTCAGTCTTTGTACTCTCCAAATGTGAAATTCTCCCGTGCACTGAACAAGATAGCCAAATTTCATCAATAAAAGTATTGACACAAATTTGTATATTTTATTCAGCTGTATATTTCAACTCTTTCTCTTTAAAATGTTTAACTTTTAACAAATGTTCTGAGCAAATCGAATTAAACTAATTTTAACCATGGTAATTCTTGAACTTGATTTCTATATATCAATGGTAAGTACCATTCCGGTAACTGATGAGACAGGTATGACAACTGACCTGTGACCAATCAAGTTTTTTTTTATGAAGGCATGATTCCAACTCAGTTGCGAGATTCAAAGAAAAATCCACAAAATGTTATGTTATATTGACAATCAAAGATGAATAAATAATCCAATTGAATTGGGTGTTAATGCAGCACGAAGTAAAATGCATGGGGTAAACCTCTCTGAAAATAAATATGAAGTGTATACTGCAGACATGTTAAGTTTGAAAAACTCAAAATAGTGAGATTTTTACTTAGCAAAGTCTGTTTTTCCATACAACACAAACATTGTCATTCTCTCAAATTCCCACCCCCCCCCCCCCACCCTGCCATTACTTTTAAAATTCATGCTCAAAAAATAAGTAAATAAATAAATTAAACATTGGCAATGTTGAGGGAACATGTGCACAGTTTCATCTAACTGATTGACAAAAAATTAGGCTGAAAAGAATTTGACCGTAAAATAAATTCCAAACAATCCCCCACCCCCCCCCCCCCACCCCCCCATAAACGTACCATAAATTCAAGTCAATAAAATGAGCAGAAAAAACTGGAACATGAGCACAGGTTCTGCTAATGGACCACCGTTATAGAAAATATACGCTGGACAAAAACTGCATAATAAACAAAAACAATTGCCCCCACTCCCACTCAAATTTGAGCTAGGAGTAGAAAAGAAGAAAAATTAAATTTTTTAAATGTGAGAAAGTTGCTGAAAATTGCTGGAACACAAGCACAGTTTCAGCTAATGGACCTTCATCCAGGGACCAGCCTAGGAGTGAATTTTAGGGAGAAGTGACTTCTCCCTCTCAGAAAAATAGGGAGAAGTGAAAGCTCTTCACGGAGAAGTGAAATTTCTAAAGGAAGAATTGCCGAGAAGAGAATTTAATTTAATATTTCTAGATTTGTCAGTAGACCTGTCAAACACTGAAAATCAAGTTAGTGGGATCCAGTTGAAGAGCCATGGAGTTGTTAGGGAGCCCAGAATTTGTCTCCCAATGGTGAGGTGAGGGAAGGCATAAAAAATTGTGAGCCTCCCTTCAAAATTGGGAAACTTAACATATCTGGTAAACTGCACAGACCAACCAAGTCTGGTTTCCCTGTAAAAAGGATGAAGAAAATGTTAGCACTCATTGATAAATCATTTACAGCCTTTACATGATGTCCCCACCAAAATATTCCCTTGCTCTAGTAAAACTGTCTCTAGGTATTGGTCTAGTTTTACCACACCAAAATGTCTCCTAACTTGGTCAAAACATCCCCTAACTTAGGACAGAATGTCCTCCTGCATTTGTCAAAACGTCCCCAAAGAAAAAATATATTAGTTTTTAATATCCTCAAACATCCCTTAAATGAATGCTTTGTTCACTGTTGTAGATGTTTTGTTCAATGTCAAAGACATTTTGACCAATACTGTGGACTTTTTAATCAACAATGGGGGATCTTTTGACCCATTTTTAGCTCACCTGAGCAAAGCTCAAGGGGAGCTTTACTAATCACTTTCTGTCCGTCGTCTGTCCGGCCGAAACTTTGCATTATCAACTTCTCACAAACTACTTGAACAAATTCAACCAAATCTGGTGTGCATGTTCCCTATCATTTGTCAAAGTTTGTTCAAATAAAGTCATCACGCCCACGGGGGGCTCCACAAGGGGCATAACTCTGATAGCACCTATAAAATACAAAAAAAATCTTCTTCAGATCCAGTGGTCAGAATCTTTTCATATTTGGTATACAACATCTCTAGGGGGGTCAGATTCAAGTTTGTTCAAATCGAGTCGCTGGGTTAATATTTGTGCTCCCTATTGGAGCCCAAATTTCAACTTAGTGCAATATGAGGAAATTTCTTTAAAAATCTTCTTCTTCAGGTCCACCAGTCAGAATCCTCTCATATTTGGTACACATCACCTCTGGGGGTGCCATATTCATTTTTGTTCAAATCGAGTTCCTCGGTTAATATTTGGACTCCATATGGTAGCCCGATTTTAACTTAGTGCAATATGAAGTAATTTCTTTAAAAATTTTCTTCTTCAGATCCAGTGGTTAGAATCTTTTCATATTTGGTATACATCATCTCTGGGAGGCCAGATTCAATATGAGGAAATTTCTTTAAAAATCTTCTTCTTCAGATCCACCAGTCAGAATCCTCGCATATTTGGTATGCATCATCATTAGGGGGGCCAGATTCAAGTTTATTTAAATCGAGTTCCTCGGTTAATATTTGGACTCCATATGGGAGCCCGAATTTTAACTTAGTGCATTATGAGGAAATTTCTTTAAAAACTTCTTCTTCGGATCCACCAGTCAGAATCATCTCATATTTGATATACATCATCTCTTGGGGGGTCAGGTTCAAGTTTGTTCAAATCAAGTTCCTCGGTTAATATTTGGGCTCCCTATGGGAGCCCGAATTTTAACTTAGTGCAATATGAGGAAATTTCTTTTAAAATCTTCTTCTTCCGATCCGCCAGTCAGAATCCTTTAACATTTGGGATACATCATCTCTAGGGGGAGGGGGGGGGAGGGCAGATTCAAGTTTGTTCAAGTAAAATATTTTGGGTCTGGTTCAGACTTAGAAATTTTGGACCAAAATTTTTTTAAAAATTGTTTTTTGATTTTTTTTTGCGTTTTGTTCAAATTTGAGATGAAAAAAAAAAAATTTAGCCTGAAAATTTTGGGTCCAGTTCCGACTTGGAATTTTTGGACCAAAATTTGGAATTTTTTTTAATGTTTTTTATGTGTTTTGTTAAATTTTGATGAGAAAAAAAAAATTTAGCCTGAAAATTTTGGGTGCGGTTCGGACTTCGAAATTTTGGACCACAAATCAGAAATTTTTTGTTGTTGATTTTTTATGCATTTTGTTAAATTTTGAGACAAAAAAAAGAAATTTTATAGCCTGAAAATTTTGGGTTCGGTTCCAACTTGGAAATTGTTGACCAAAATTTGGAGAAAAAAATTCACTTTTTTATGCGTTTTGTTCAATTTTGAGACAGTAAAAAAAAAAAAAAAAAAAAAAAAATTAGCCTGAAAATTTTGGGTCCGGTTCTTTTCAAAATCGAGTTCCTAGATGAATTAGAGAGCTTTTATGCGAAAATGTTTTTCCTCTATGTCCTCCCCTTCATTCCTTATCAGGAGGGTGGGGGAGGCAGTTAGATGTAACAAACTGTTTGGCTGCAAAATATATTTTGAAAGATTTAGAGTGATTTTATGCAACCCCTCCCCCCCCCCCCCCAAAAAAAAAAAAAATACTCCTATGACCACCAACCCTTTCCCCACCCCCGGGAGTCAATTAAGCAGAGGAAAAAAAATTGCTACAAAATGCATATTGAAGGAATTAAGTGAATTTATGTAAAAAAACGGACCTTTATAATAATTTCATGACTTCATTCCTCTGAAGTGTTGACGAGCCATGATTAGCAGAATTAGCAGATCCACCAATCAGAATCCTTTCATATTTGGTATACAACATCTCTAGGTGAGTCAGATTCAAGTTTGTTCAAAATGGGTCCCTTGGTTAATATTTTGGCTCACTATTGGGGCCCAAAGTTTAACTTAATGCAATGTGAGGACATTTCTTTAAAAACCTTCTTCTTCAGATCCACTAGTCAGAATGCTGTCATATTTGGTACATAACATCTCAAGAGGGATCAGATTCTAGTTTGTTCAGTTTGAATCCCTGGCTTAATATTTGGGCTCTCTATGGATGGGGGTGGCAGGGGGGGCATGTTAGGCTCAGGTTTTGTTCAGATCCATTCCTTAGTGTTTTTCCATAAAATTTTATGACTTCATTCCTTTGTAGTGTTGATAAACCATGTCTAACTAAATGTGACCCCCCAAATACTTCTTTGAACCACTTTGGCAGGTGAGCGATTAAGGCCCCATGGGGCCTCTTGTTTTGTTTGGGAGACAGGGTTTGGATGCCCATAATGGAATCTTGAAAATACCGGAAAATGGGTGTCTCAATTTACAGTCCTGGAAACTATTCCCGGTCTGTAAATACTGGAAATACTTTAATTTTAATTTTCTCTGTCCCTACTTCCTATTGTTTTCCAAATTCCCAGAAACAACTACTACGGGCATAATAAATTGGGGTTGTCGGGTGTAGATGATGCTGAGTACGGTCCTTATACGTCTGGTGTCAAGTTACGTAATGCAGTGAATTTTAAAGTCCATGGCCTCCGAGGGAACCTCAGGAAGTGAAGGAGTGCTTGTTTACTGTGGTAAACAAGCTCCGTTTCACTGGTAAAATAGGACCCAGTCACAAATGCTTGGTGTGCGAGTCCTCAAAAATAGGCAACATGGGATATAAACGATTGACTGACCTTGACTTTATCTCCATGTTGTGGTCATGATTAGCCATTGTGCAGAAGTATATGACCTAAAACACCAATAAATAAATGAATAAAATAAAGTCCAGGTGTCCCGCTGATTATTTATGAGCACCGATTTTTTGGTACCGCTTTTCACTGATTCCAGAGCACTTCCCTCTTTGTTTTGAAAAATATGCCTTCAAAAAAGGGGGGGGGGGGGGATTTTTCTTCATCTCTTCCAGCTTAAGTGTGTAACTATGAGTGAACTTGTTTTGTCTGTAGATTATTACTGATCCTAGATACAGCTTGTTTATTATTTGTATATGGCATGTGTTTGTGGGGGTTAGTCTCTCACTCTCGAATACGCCGTCCTAATTTAAGGGGCTTAGTCCGGACTAGCCTTAAAATTGAGGGCTTGTTATAACCAATTAGTATAATCATTCATGCTAAGATTACGGAATTACTTGGATATGGCTCCTTATTTATGATATGTCTTCTCTAATATTTTTTAGAGAGACATACATGTAATTCCTTTTAAATTTAATCTCCTTTTCACTTGGAATGCAGGCTTAGGAGCTGTATTTGGTCTGCTAATTCTTAAGTCCTTGGCCCTCCGCCTTTATACGATTCAACTAAGTCTGGGTCATTAGTTATTAGTATAAAAATATGATAAATTTCAAGTAATTTGTATTTTTTTAGCTCTGTCCATCAACAATTCAATACAGCTTGGGCAAGGGGCCGTATTTATGAACCGATCTTTACAAAACGTCTTGAGTACCTTTGTTATCACCGTGGGACGAGAACGAATGTTTTTGGGTGCGGCCTGATATTCAAGATGGCCACCGGCAGCCATTTTGTACCTTAGTTAGTGCAATCAGTTTTTTGTACAGAACTTCTGTATGAAAGTTCTGATTCGAATAAATTGGTAAAGGTGTAGAATAGGGGACTTTTCGTTTTTTTTAAAAAATACTGCTTTTTTCGCTATTTTTTCTCTGTTTTCTTAAAGTAAACTATATTTTGAACAAAATCACATACTTTTATCGGTTTTTTTCAAGAAATGTTAACGATTTTATTGTGACAGCGCTGTCGAACTCACTGCAATCGCTCCGTTCCATTATCGCTATCATAGGGGGAGAGTTTAGTAATTGAAATGTCGGCTGACAAACCCTGCCCCCTCACTAAACTGACCCTAGGTAAAATTTTAGGGTCAGTCTAGTGAGGGCCTGGGTTAGCTTACCGATTAGCTCGCCCTGGTCCTAACTGAACTGACCTTAAATCGAGGAACACGCACACAAGCTAAGCGCATCTCCTCACATGCACACAAGCGAAGCGCATCTGCTATCATATAGAATGATTTCTCCCCTGTGACGTCACTCGTAACAACGAATGAAAACAACAGATGCTGCGAAATTTTCAGCGGTTGAAACAAATGGCAATTGAGAAACTCGCAATTCGACGGGATTTAAAATCTATTCCCTGACATGTTAAAACATGATAGAGGTACCTAGTTTTGTGTCATTTTGTTCAAAATATAGTTTACTTTAAGAAAACAGAGAAAAAATAGCGAGAAAATCGTTATTTAAAAAAAAAAAATGAAAAGTCCCCTATTCTACACCTTTACCAATAAATTTTTGTCTGAATGTTTAGTAACATGGAATACATCACATATAATACAGGTTTTTTTCTCGTGCAGAAGTTCTGCAAATTAGATGAACTTTGATTTTTTCAGTGCTACTTGTACACAGTAAGTGCACATGTCAATACGGCTCAGGTTAGAGAATGTATTTATGAACCGATCTTCACGAAACTTCTTGGGTACCGTACCTTTGTTATCACCTTGGGACAGGAACGCATGTTTTTGGGTGCCTTTGTTATCACTGTGCTATGAGAACAAATATTTTTGGGTTCAGTCAGACTCACTCTGGGACTCAGATTTCTTTTCTAGTTTAACATCTAACTGTCGCCCACCTTTACAATGCTTTACCTATACATTTCTTACAGGCTACAGTCAGCATTTATGTACAGGCCATTACAATACTTTATATGTACCTTTGTTATCAGGTCATTACCTAGATGTGTGTCATTTCTGTGTCACACACTATACATGTACATGTCTTACACAAGTTGAGCTACAGTGTCATTGACACTTTCATTTATACTTACCAATGGCCCAGATGAGAATGGCCCTCCCATGAGTGGGCACTCATACCTCCCCGCTGAGTTATTATTTTAGTAGGCTCGTCTACAAAGAATGATGTTGGCACCAATTCTGGTCTCTTCCTGAGTACTGAGCATGTGCAGATAGTAAAAGTATGGAGGGCCAGATAGGACTTTTAATTTTCGGTATTGTATTCAAATTTTTTTTTTTTGGGGGGGGGGGGGGGGGGGGGGGGGGGTTCAAAATTTGTGTTTGGCCCTTGATAATATCGAGTTTGCACCAGCTAAGTCTGGGCCATTGGTAACTATAAAAAATATACAAATTACTTTAAATTTATCATTTTCTGAAATAGTTCTTCAATGTGAAAATGGGTTCTTTCATGGTTGCAGAAAGGTGACTATCAAGTTACCATTGACAAGAGTGCTACAAGCACTCAAAAACCTTCAATGTTGGAAATATAGGCGAACATGTAGTTAAAAGCCACGCCGAAGGAACAAAGCATTTTGATGCCATGAAAAGAAAAGAAGGTCTCAAGGAATTATATTTTATAAATATTCTTTCAGAGTTTTTGAGATATGTTTAGCTGAATCTTCATGTGAAAGGACATTCATACATGTATATTGTATCAGTTTTACATTTTAGGTAGTTGAATTGTGTAGAATTTGGAATAATGGACATTTCTCATTGAGTACTGGAAATACATTGGAAAACTGCTGGAAATTTAACCAAACATTAGTGTACGACGAAGCCTGTGGGTGATGTGTTGGTTTGGGAATTTTTTGACCACCACCCATTCATTTCATCCACTTTTACCTTAAATATTGGGGAAGGGGCAGAATCATTTGGGTGTTCAGTGGCTGTTCCCATTGCATTGCAAAATAACCAAGTTGGTGCAAGTTTTTGAATACAAGATTTTGTTACAATATCTGGACAACTTGGCTCAGATATTTTTTTGACAATTTTTGACCATGTATGTAGCTCATTAATAAATTTTTATACTGTACCAATGACCCAGACATAGCTGGTGCTAACTCTTAAAAATCTAGGGCCAAACACAAATTTTGCCCCCCAATCCCCAAAATTTGCATCTAAAACCAAACAAATCATGTCCTGAATGGCCCTCCATACTTCTCCTCTACTGCGCATGCGCAGTGTCAAGGACGTCCCGAAATTGGCACCATTTATCATTCTTTGTTTGGCCCTTCATCAGTTAACATCTGACTGATCTTTGTGCTTGTAAATCTCAGTTTAAATGATGCCAGACACATAAATTTTAGAGAAATGGTGGATCTAAGGAGGAAATAGAAGGAGGAGAGGAAAAATGAGTGACAGAAAATAATCAGGGCTGTAACTTAAAATTTTTTAATGAAATTATGTTAAGTTACCTATTTTCGAGGCATGGGCCTGTTGTGGTCATTCTTGCTATAAAGTTACACTGCTTGTTCAGTGTTTTCCTCTCTCCCTTTCCTTAAGTCCCCCCTTGCTATTCTCCCATGCTTTTGGCATATTTTCTGTAATATTTTTACTAAAATTTCTTGGGAGTTTTAGCTGGATAACAGAATGAATTCTGTTCTTTTCCCCATGTTTACGTCCACACCCATGGGTGTTTAGGCGTAGTGTTCTGCATCTACCATCTGATGTTCTGCAGTTTCTTCCCTGGAAGTCTCTGTTTTGCATCAGATAGTGTATTATTGGTAACTGATTTTGGGCCAGGGTTATCAGTGCCTGGAGTCATGTTTCTGGTGTTTTTACACTTCTTGTTTACATTGACAACAGCCTCTGTGGAGGTGGATTTCTTGTCTTTGTGTTCGTTTAATCATAACTGGATACATTATTATTATTCGTAAGTGTTGCATTAATTTTTTAAAATATTTTTAAAATTTTTGCCCACACTTAGGCTTGGGATCCATTGGGGCTCAACGTTACTTTTCAGAAACTTGGGCTTTTCTGAAAAAATATTTTTTCAAAAAATGTTTTGATTTCAATTATTTTTTCTATGTTAATGGATCATGTTATTATGTAGTTTTGTTTTCAGGGGTTGGTGCGAGTACTAGGACTTTGTATTCTTTTCACAATGAAAGGATATTGTTCAATTGTAATAAGAGGAAATCTTCCTCTGACTTTCATAATCATTGTATAAATGTAGTCAGTGTACTTGCACTAACTCCTGTTCAGTATGTGTTAATTTCGATGACAACATGGGAAGCGTGTGTCACGGTATGTTAGCGGGGAAATGGCCATGCCGGTCCTTTCTCCGCAGGGTCACTCTAGTTTATCAATCTCTATTTCAGACGAACAAGAACAGGGTGATGTATCCGTGATGTCTTCCAAATGTGTGCCTCCATCATCACAATTAATGAAGAGCTAGCGGCAAAGTGCTCATGGAAATACGTCAATTGCCTAAGAGGTCCCTAGTAGGATCGACGGCCTTTGACGTCCGCTAGCTCGCCTGGTGTAGCGTCCATTCATCGAATGGTTCGCCAGCCGGGTTCGTCCGTTGCAGTCCAGAAAGGAGTTTTGGGTGATGCGAGCACTATAAATCAACCAAGTGCACACCCAGTGATGGCGGACCAGAGGAGAGAACGGAGGAAGCCTATTAGTCCATAGTCCGGTTCCTAGCTCGTCCAGGTCCATCCGGGCTGCGAGCGAGAGAGGCCCCTCTCTCGTACAACAACATCTGGCCCCAGATGTTGTGGTACAAAATGTTTCACATTCGGAGCATACGTCCGCCGCTCGGGACGCTCCGTTATATAGACAGTCCGGAGAGACTGTCAATAAGGCTTCCTCATCCTCATGGCAGCACACACGACCGCACCTTGGCTACGTGACCTCGGATATCCAGCCAACTTCGCCAATCAGAGAATCCACGGCGACCAGGTCACGCCATCCAGTAGCCAGGGACATGAGGCCTGTAGACTCCGGACGTTCGCATAAGAAAAGTATGCAGGAGTCAACGTACACGGAGCTTCCAGCGGCAAAGCATCGTAAGACCGCTACTCCACAGGCCTCAGTGACGGATGTGCTATCCCGAATAGCACAACTTATCGCAGCATCCCAGCGACGACAGAATCTCTGTCGCATCATGTAATATCCGACGACGCTGGGTCGGTACGCTCCGCTGAAGCATCAGGTACGGACGTCCGAAAACTTCATAGGGTCCGACAGGATGGCGAAAGGGATTCGGAGGATTTCGAGCTTTCCCTTTCGGAACAACATAAGCTACTGTACATGTCATCCGGCTTTGTCTTCTAGAGGTTGTTTCGTCGGACCAGAATGCTGCGATGCCGGATAAGAGACTGATAGCGTCGGTGGACACAAGAATTTTTTGATCCGGTCAGGGACATCGTCCCTCAGTTTCCGACACAGTCCAGTAATGTCAAAGGAACTTTCGAATTATTGAACGACGCTATATATATTTATGCTTGCTATTAAACAAGCAAGTCTGGTTTCTTGTTCGCAAAAATTACCGTGATGTTTTTCAGAAGTGTGCCTCTGTCATAGTTAAATGAAGAGCTAGCGACAATAAGTGCTCATGGAAATACGTCAATCGTCTAAGAGGTCCCTAGCAGGATCGACGGCGTTGACATTCGCTAGCTCACCCGGTGTAGCATCCATTCATCGAATGGTTCGGCAGCTGGGTTCGTCCGTTGTGGTCCAGGAAGGAGATTTGGGAGATGCGAGCACTATAATAGGCAATAGTACACACCCAGTGACGACGGATCAGAGGAGAGATCGGAGGAAGCCTGTTAGTCCGGTTCCTAGCTCGTCCAGGTCCGTCCGGGCTGTGAGCGAGAGAGGTCCCTCTCTTGTACAACAACATCTGGGACCAGATGTTGTGGTACAAACGTTTTGCATTCGGAGCATATGTCCGCCGCTCGGGACGCTCCGTTATATAGACAGTCCGAGAGACTGTCGATAAGGCTTCCTCATCCTCATGGCAGCGCACACGACCACACCTTGGCTACGTGACCTCGAGTATCTAGCCAGCTTCGTCATTCAGGTATTCCACGGCAAACAGGTCACGCCATCCGGTAGCCAAGGGACATGAGGCCTGTACACTCCGGTCGCTCGCATAATAGAAGTATGCACGGGGTAACGTACACGGAGCTTCCAGCGGCAAAGCATCGTAAGATCGCTTCTCCACAGGCCTCAGTGACAGACGTGCTATCCAAAATAGCACAACTTTTCGCAGCATCCCAGCAAACGACAGAATCTCTGTCGGATCAGGAATAATCCGACGACGCTGGGTCGGTTCGCTCCGCTGAAGCATCAGGTACAGACGACCGAGCACTTCATAGGGTCCGACAGGATGGCGAAAGGGATTCGGACGATTTCGAGCTTTCCCTTTCAGAACAACAGAAGCTGCCATACATTTCTTCCGGCATTATCTTCCAGAGGTTGTTCCGTCGGACTAAAATGCTGCGATGCTGGATAAGAGACTAATAGCGTCATTGGACACAGAGTTTTTGATCGGTTCAGGGACATCGTCCCTGAGTTGCCGACACAGTCCAATAATGTTACTAGAACATTTGAATTATTGAACGACGCTATTTATAAGCTTGCTACCAAAACAGGCTAGTCTAGTTTCTTGTCCGCAAATGCTCTAAATCTGCCTTTCATCAATTCTAGGAATAAATTTGAAATGGCAGGACAGGGCATACCGAGAGGTCCTCTGCGTCTAGACGACGAGGCTGAAGACTGGGTATTGTCTTTATCGCCATCTATGTCAATTCCAACCACGACGTTGGAAACGACAATGATGTCTAACAGACTTAACTTAGACGCTTTATCATACGTAGACCACCTTACTGAGGCGTTATCATTACGTCTTCAAGGGAAAGAATTCCAGGATATGATCCTCAATGAGATTTCTTTCAAGGGCAGTAGTTTTCCACGTATAACTCCGCCCTTCAGTGGCAACCTGGAGTTGGTTAGACGTGACGCAGCCCTAGCTACATCCACGCGCGTGGATAGTAAGGTGAAGAACTCTCTCAGAGTCGCTTCGGTCTCGGAGAAGCTTCTCTTCGACGGCAACCTTTCGGCAATCTATGAATTGCTCGATATACACGTTCTCTTGTCAATCAAGTGTAACAAGAGATTCAGACTTGGGCAAACATTCGGTGGTTGACTCAGATAGTTCCACTGCAGTTGCCGGATCCGAGTTTTACGATTATGACGGATGCCAGTCAAACAGGTTGGGGTACAACATTGATTCCAATGGATTTGAAGTGCCAGGGTCTTTGGGTTCCGTAGTTTTCTAGGCAAGCACTTAAACTTCCAAGAAATGATGTTATTTTGGCTTGCACTACGTCATTGGATGAACATTATTCAGAAACACATGTCCAAATCCTGTCCGATAATACGACAGTAGTTGCGTATATCCGGAATCAGGGAGGCACTCATTCTGTTCCGTTATTCAATTTAACGGAAAGAATCCTTCTGTTTGTTCTAGAACACCAAGTTCTACTTCGGTCCGTCATATTCCGGGTCGTCTGATTGTATTAGCAGACTCCCTTTCACGGAAGGGTCACTTGTTGCCGTCAGAATGGACTCTCAACATACAGGTATTCAATCAGATTTGCTATCAATGGGAGCGCCCAGTGATAATTTATTTGCGACACAACTCAACAATCAATTGCAGACGTATGTGTCACCATGTCCGGATCCCCGAGCATATATAGTTAACGCTCTATCGATCTTGTAGGATGGAATGATAGGATATGCGTATCCTCCAGCGCTGTTGATTCAGCAAATATTGCTAAGATAAAACATTCACAATACAATTCTGTTGGTAGCATCTCTGTCTCCACAGAGACCGTGGATAAATTTACTCAGGTGTCTGCTGTGGGACTTACCGCGAAAACTTCCTCCACGAGAGGATCTTCTTTCGCTGGGGAAATCGTGTCAACTTCATCACAACCCGCAAGGTCTCAACCTTCACGTATTCCGTTGTGCGGTCCTTCTTGCACGGCAAGCATTGTACAGGACGAGCAGTGGACGCGATTTCTAACTGTAGGAGGACCTCCTCTTTGCTATACTATGCGGCTAAAGTGGAAGGTCTTCCGTCGTTTGTGTAGGGATCATTATGTTGATATTTTTTATCCCTCCCTACCAGACATTGCAAACTTTCTAGTATACTTGTTTGACGAGATCAACTGCAGCCTGTTACTATTAAAGGTTATAGGTCTATGTTATCTGATACCTATGCACACCATGATAGTTTACAATTGAGTCTAATGTCTCTTTATCTAAGTTAGTTAGAAACTTTTCGATAAATAGACCTAGAATCCTTAGATTAATTCCTAAATGGAATTTAGCTTGGGTTCTTATTAAACTAAAAGAAAACCATTTGAGCCTCTTGAGACAGTAGATTTCAAATTCTGGCCTTTTAAGACAGCAATTCTCTTAGCTTTCTCTTCTGCTGAAGAGTCAGTGAGCTTCATGCACTATCGGTGGACTATTCTCACTTTCGTAGTATCGGGAACACTATTACCTTTACTACTAATGTTGGATTTTTGGTTAAGAATTAGGCTCCTAATAAATATCCGGAACCTAATGTTATTAAGGCCCTTCCGTCTTCGAACGGGCATAGGCCTTTACTCTGTCCGGTTAGAGCTTTATGTATTTATAAACAGATCTCAGTTTATCAGTAAGGACGTAAAGCTTCTTCTGTCTCTGATGCCTAATAGAAAGGACATTACGGTCCATTCTATTGCTAGATGGATTCAATTAACTATCGGTACTGCTTATGATAATCTATCTTTAACTCAGCAGTCTGTGCTTAAGATTTCGGCTCATGAAGTAATAGCTCTTTCTACATCTTGGGCTTCTGCTAATATTGTTGCTATTACAGATTTAATGAAGGCTGCATATTGGTCTCAGCCATCCACATTCACGAATTTTTATCTCAGAAATATTGAGTCCATTTCTGGAGGCCTGCATTGTTTAGGTCCATTATCTGCTGCTCAGAATGTCGTTCACTTAACAGTTGCAGCTATAGTTATGTAGGCTTTCTGTTCCGGCAGTGACTCCGTCCTGTTGCCCTCTTCGCTCTGGGCTATTTGACCCAGGGCAAGGGGAAGGGGGGGGGGGAGGGTGTTCCCTTGGGTCACCTGTTTTATATGAAAACAAGGGGATACTTCCTCCGGAGTCAGTAATTCTGAGCTGTTACTGGGATGGTTTTAAAGTGAAAAGTTTATGTTTTAAAAATTCATTCATGTCATAGTTTTAAAGTATAGCATTTGAATATCTCGTGTCAAACGGGCGTTAATATACAATCCTCGGACACTTTTAAAAGAGTATAAAGAGTCTCAATTCTCTGGACTAACTTTATTTATTGGCTTACTTTAAAAATAATTAGTATAAGGATTATACTGGATGTTAATAGAGAACATGAATGTCATGATGCTCAATTATGGAGGGTGTTGTGTCTTTCTAATTTATCATAAATAAGAAAGATACATATAAAGCCTAATACTCCTTTTCTCCTCGAGGGGATGACTCTATTTTATATAGTTGAGCTTATTGGATTTTCCTCTATGTCCTAGGCCCTCCAGCCTTTTTACTATTCAGCTATGTCTGGGTTATTGGTACAGTATAAAAATGTTAAAAAATTTATAGTAATTTATATATTTTTTATACTTACCAATGACCCAGACGGGGATGGCCCTCCCAGGAGTTGGGAACTCATACCTCCCCACTGAGTACATAGCGCTGACCAGGCACTGATTGTAAGAATGATAAATGGCGCCAATTTCGGGACGTCCTTGACACTGCGCATGCGCAGTAGAGGCGAAGTATGGAGGGCCATTCAGGACATGATTTCTTTGGTTTTAGATGCAAATTTTGGGGATTGGGGGGCAAAATTTGTGTTTGGCCCTAGATTTTTAAGAGTTAGCACCAGCTATGTCTGGGTCATTGGTAAGTATAAAAAATATATAAATTACTATAAATTTTTTAACTTTTTAACATTAATTATGTGGGTGACTGTTTACAATAATAATGTGCTTTAATCAGACATGTTAAGTTTGAAAAACTCGAAATAGTGAGATTTTTACGCAACAAAGCTTGCTTTTGCATACAAGACAAAAACAAAATTAAATATTGGCACTGTTGCAGGAACATATGTACAGTTTCAAGGCTGAAAAAAGTTGCATAAAATAAATTCCCAACAATCCCCCCACCCAATCACACCACCCCCTCCATAAACGTCCCATAAATTCAAATCAGAAAAATGAGGGAAAAAAACTGGAATACCTCAATACAAGTATAGCGACCTCAATTCTGAGACCCCCCCCCCCCCCCCCCCCCCCCCCCGGCAGGATTCCAGACCATGACTCCACCACTGGTAGGATCTGCCTTGTTCTGTCAGATATGGGGCTTTGTCAAGATACAACAATTTATAAGAAAAACTAAATTGTAACAAAAATCAACATTTTCATATTTTTTGAGGTGTCACTAAGCTCTTAACATTATTTTGAAGGATAATATGCATTTGTCGTGTATACATCCAAATATACAAAAAACAGTACAGTTTTTTTTATAGTTCCCGCTTCAAATACCAGTGAAATGGAAGAAACACGACTTAAATCATATTTCTTGTGATTTTGTTAACCTCTATTGAAGTAAGTTGTGATATTTGAATCACTTTTGTTGGTTACTAACTCCAATATTTTCACCAAAATCTCTCCTAATTTTCACTGTAGACAGCTGTAGAGGTTCATATTTTTATACTGTACCAATGACCCAGACATAGCTGGTGCTAACTCTTAAAATATAGGGCCAAACACAAATTTTGCCCCCCAATCCCCAAAATTTGCATCTAAAACTAAAGAAAACATGTCCTGAGAGGCCCTCCACACTTCGCCCCTACTGCGCATGCGCAGTGTCAAGGACGTTCCGAAATTGGCGCCATTTATCATTCTAAGTTTGGCCCTTCATCAGTTAACATCTGACTGATCTTTGTGCTTTTAAATCTCAGTTTAAATGATGCCAGACACATAAATATTAGTGAAATGGTGATTCTAAGGAGGATAGAAAAGGAGGAGAGGAAAAGAATGTGTGACAGAATATTATCAGGGCTGTAACTTAAAATTTTTTAATGAAATTATGTTAAGTTACCTATTTTCAAGGCAGCAGCCATTTTGTTGTCATTCTGATTATTTAGTTACACTGTTTTTTCAAGTGTTTTTCCTCTCTCCCTGTCCTTTAAGTTCCCCCCTGCTATTCTCCCATGCTTTTGGCATAATTTCTGTAATTATTATTACTAAAATTTCTTGGGAGTTTAGCTGAATAACAGAATGAATTCTGTTCTTTCCCCATGTTTACGTCTTCACCTACGGGTGGTTAGGCGTTGTGTTCTGCATCTACCATCTGATGTTCTGCAGTTTCTTCCCTGGAAGTCTCTGTTTTGCATCAGATGGTGTATTTTTGGTAACTGATTTCGGGCCTGGGTGCCTGGAGTCTTATTTTAGTGTTTTTACACTCATTGTTTACATTTACAACAGCCCTCTGTGTGAGGGGGGGATTTCTAAATAATAATATCTTTATGTTATTTCAATCATAACTAGATACATTATTATTGTTCGTAAGTGTTGAATAAATTGTTTAAAATATTTTTAAAATTTTTGTCCACACTTAGGCTTGGGATCCATTGGGGCTCAACGTTACTTTTCAGAAACTTGGGCTGTTCTGAAAAAATATTTTTTCAAAATATTTTGATTTCAATTATTTTTTCTATATTAATGGATCATATTATTATTATGTATTTTGATTGCCAGGGGTTAGTGCGAGTACCAGGACTTGTTTTCTTTTCACATTGAAAGGATATTGATCAATTGTTTTAAGAGGAAGTCTTCCTCTGACCTTATTATCATTCTATATGTGGTCAGTGTACTCGCATTAACTCCTGTTCTGTATCGTATGATTTCGATGACAATATGGGAAGCGTATGTCACGGTATGTTGTTGGGGATTTGGACACTCCGGTCCTTTCCCCGCAGGGTCACTCTACTTTATCAATTTCTATTTCAGACGATCAAGATTAGGGTGATGTATCTGTGATGTCTTCCAACAGTGTGCCTCCGTCGTCACAATTAATGAAGGGCTAGCGGATAAGTGCTCATGTAATACGCCAATTGCCTAAGAGGACCCTAGTAGGTTCGACGGCCTTTGACGTCCGCTAGCTCGCCCGGTGTAGCGTCCATTCACCGAATGGTTCGGCAGCCGGGTTCGTCCGTTGCGGTCTAGAAGGAATTTTGGGGTGATGCGAGCACTATAAAATTAACTTAATGCACACCCAGTGACGGCGGATCGGAGGGAGAACGGAGGAAGCCTTTTAGTCCGGTTCATAGCTCGTTCCGGTCCATCCGGACGGCAAGCGAGAGAGGCCCCTCTCTCGTTCAACAACATCTGGCCCCAGATGTTGTGGTACAAATGTGTCGTTAGCGGAGCATACGTCCGTCGCTCGGGACGCTCCGTTGTATAGGCAGTCCGCTGAGACTGCTAAGGCTTCCTCTTCTCGTCAGCGCACACGACCGCACCTTGGCTGCGTGACCGCCGATATATTACCAGCTTCGCCGATCAAGGATTCTTCGGCGACCAGGTCACACCATCCGGCAGCCAGGGATTCGAGACCGATGGACTCCGGACGTTCGCATAGGAAAAGTATGCGGGAGCCATCTGATGCGGAGCTGCCCTCGGCGAAGCAGCGATAGACTGCGCCTCCGCAGGTCTCGACGCCGGACATTCTTGTGCACATAGCACAGCTTATCGCAGCATCCCACCAGCCGACAGAAACGGTGTTGGATCGAGAATTATCCGACAGCGCTGGGTTGGTAGCCGGGGACTCGAGGCCTGCAGACTCCGGACGTTCGCATAGGAAGTATGCGGGAGTCAACGTACACAGAGCTTCCAGCGGCAATGCATCGTAAGTCCGCTACTGCACAGGCCTCGGGAACGGACGTGCTTTCCTTAATAGCACAGTTTATCGCAGCATCCCAGCATCAACTGAATCTGTCGCATATATTTTATCCGACGATGCTGGGTCGGGACGCTCCGCGGAAGCGGGTACGGACGTCCGAAAGTTTCATCTGGTCCGACGGGATACCGAAAGGGATTCGGTGGATTTCAAGCTTTCCCTTTCGGAACAACATATGCTGCGATGCCGGATAAGAAACTGATAGCGTCGGTGGACTTAGAAATTTTTGGTTCGGTTCAGGGACATCGTCCCTCTGTTCCGACATAGTCCAATAATGTCACACAAACTTTCGAATTATTGAACGACGCTATATATATTATTATTTTATGCTTGCTATCCAAGCATTTCTGGTTTCTTGTTCGAAGAGTTATGGAGATGTCTTTCAAAAGTGTGCCTCTGTCGTCATAGTTAATGAAGAGTTAGCGGCAATAAGTGCTCATGGAATATGTCTATCGCTTACGGAGTGACATTCGCTAGCTCACCCGGTGTAGCGTACATTCATCGAATGGTTCGGCTGCCGGGTTCGTCCGTTGCGGTCTAGGAAGGAGATTTGGGTGATGCGAGCACTTTAATTACTTAAGTACTCACCCAGTGACGGCAGATTGAGGACAGATCGGAGGAAGCCAACAACATAGGGGACCGCATGTTGTGGTTCAGATATTTTACATTCGGAGCATATGTCCGTTGCTCGGGACGCTCCGTTATATTGACAGTCCGAGAGACTGTCTTTAATGCTTCCTCATCCTCACGGCAGGGCACACGACCGCACATTGGCTACGTGACCTCGAGTATCCGATCAGTTTCGGCATTCAGTGATTCCACAGCGAATAGGTCGTGCCATCCGGTAGCCAAGGGACACGAGGCCTATACACTCCGTTCGCTCGCATATTGGAAGTATGCACGGGGTAACGATTTCGGAGCTTCCTGCGGCAATGCATCGTAAGACCGCTGCTCCTCAGGCCTCAGTGACGGACGTGCTATCCGAGTTAGCACAGTTGTTTCGCAGCATCCCAGCAATTGACGGTTTCTCGGTCGAATCAGGAATTATCCGACGGCGCTGGGTCGGTGCGGTCCGCGGTTGCATCAAGCTACGGACGGCCGAACGCTTTATAGGGTCCGACAGGATGGCGAAAGATTTCGAGTTTTCCCTTTAGTAGTATCGGAAGATGCCTTTCATATCTTCTGGCATTTCTTCCAGTGATTATTTTTCGGACTTCATTGCTGCGATCTTGGATAAGAGACTTATAGCGTCATTGGACTCGGATTTTTCGATCGGTACAGGGACTTTGTCACTGACTTACCGACGCAGTCCAATATTGTCATTACAACATGTGTTTTATTTTTCGACGCTATATATTTATATATATATACGAGCCTGCTACTAAGCATGATAGTTTAGTTTCTTGTCCGCGTGGCTCATTTCTGCCATTTTATCTTTTTTACATATAGTTTATTTTGGCAGAGCAGGGCATACCGAGAGTTCATATGCGTCTAGACGGTGTGATTAAAGACTGCATATATTCTTTTTCACCGTTTATGTCTTTTCCAATTTCAATGTTGGGAATGACATTATGTATAGTAGACTTAACTTAGACGCTTTATTATACGTAATCCGCCTTACTGAGGCGTTATCATTACGTCTTCAAGAAAAGATTTACGGGATATTATTCTCAATGTAATTTCTTTTGAGGGCAGTAGTTTGTTCACGTATAACTCCACCCTTCAGTGGCTGATTGGAGTTGGTTAGACGTGATGCAGCCCTAGCTACATCCACGCGTGGATAGTAGGTTAAGAACTCTCTCAGAGTCGCTTCGTTCTCGGAGGAGCTTCTCTTCGACGGCAACTTTCCGGCAATCCATGAATTGCTTGATTTATACATTCTCTTGTCTATCTAGTGTTACAAGAGATTCAGACTGGGGCAAACATTCGGTGGTTGACTCAGAGAGTGCCGCCGCAGTTGCCGGACCCGAGTGTGGCTGTTATGACGGCTGCCAGTCAAACAGATTGGGATATATACTGATCCCTACGGATTCGAAGTGCCAGGGTCTTTGGGTTCCGCAGTCTTTTAGCTATCAGTTAACTTCCACGGAATAATGTTTTTTAGGCTTGCTTTATGTCATTGCATGAACATTATTCAGAAACGCATGCCCAAATTCCTGTCCTTTAATTCGACAGTAGTGGCGTATCTCCGGAACCAGGGAGGCACTCTTTCGTTTCCGTTATTCAATTTAATGGAAAGAATCCGTCTGTTGGTTATAGTACACCAAGTTCAGTTTTGGTCCGTCATATTCAGGGTCGTCTGATTGTTTTATCGCACTCCCGTTCTCTTACGGGTCGCTTGTTGCTGTCAGAATGGACTCTCAACAAACAAGTATTCAATCAGATTTGCTATCTATGGGAGCGCCCAATGATGTTTTATTTATGACACAGCTTGCTAATCAATTGCAGACGTATGTGTTGGCTTGTCCAGATCTCTGAGCTAATACTGTTAACGCTCTATTGATCTATAGGACGGAATGATAGGATACGCGTATCCTCCGGCGCTGTTGTTTTTAGCAGGTATTGCTAAGATAAACAACCACAATACATTTCTGTTGATAGCATCTCTATCTTCACAGAGATCATGAGTAATTTACTCTCTTGTCTACTGTGGATCTTAACGTGAAATCTTCCTCTATGTGAGGATCTTTTTTCACTGGGTAAATCGTGTCATCTTTATCACAACCAGCAAGGTCGCAACCTTCATGTATTCCGTTGTGTGGTCCGTATTGCTTTGTAAGCACTGTACTGGATGAGCTTTGGACGCGATTTCTTACTATAGGAGATCCTCTTCTTCGCTATTCTATGCGACTAAAGTGGAGGCTCTTCCGTCGTGGTGTAGGGATCATTATGTTCATATGGTTGATCCCTCCATACTACTCATTGCTATTTTTTAGTATACTTGTTTCACAAGATCTACTGCAGCCTGTTGTTATTTAGGTTATAGGTTTATGTTACCTCATACCTATGCACTCTACGATAGTTTACAATTGAGTCTTTTGTCTCTTTATCTAAGTCAGTTAGTAACTTTTTGATAAATAGACTTAGAATCTTTAGATTAAATTCCTATACGGATTTTAACTTCAGGTTCTTATTTAGCTAAGTAATCATTTGAGCCTCTGGAAACTGTAGTTTTCAAATTCTGACCTTTTAGACAGTAATTCTGTTGGTTTCTCTTTTACTGTAGAGTCAGTGAGTTTCATGCACTATCGATGGATGATTTTCACTTTCATAGTTTCGGAATCAATACTTCCGTTACTATTTAGGTTGGATTGTTGCATAAGAGTTAGGCTCCTATTATCCGGAACCTATTATTTTAAGGTCCTTCCGTCTTCGTATGGGCATAGGCCTTTACTCTTTCCGGGTACAGTTTATGTATTTATAAACAGATATCTGTTTATTACAAGGGCGTAAGCTTCTTCTGTCTTTGATGTCTAGTAGAAGGACGTTACGCTCCATTTTATTGTTAATGGATTCTATTAACTAGCGTACTGCTTATGGTATATCATTGGCTTAGCAGTTGTGCTTAAGATTTCGGCTCATGAAGTAAGAGTTCTTCTACTTCTTGGGCTTACATTAATAGTGTTGCTATTATAGATTTTTGAAGGCTGCTCATTGCGCTCAGCCATCCATTCATGAATTTTATCTCAGAAATATCGAGTCCATTTCTGGAGGCCTCTATTGTTAGGTCTATTATCTACTGCTCAGAATGTCATTCACTTAACAGTTGCTACTATAGCTAGGTAGGCTGTCTGTTTCGGCAGTGTCTCCGTTCGGCTGCCCTCTTCGCTCTGGGCTATTTGACCCAGGGCAAGAAAAAGGGGGGGGGGGGGGGGGAGGGTGTTCCCTTGGGTCACCTGTTTTTACTATGAAAACAAGGGGATACCTCCTCCGGAGTTAGTAATTCTGAGCTGTTATTGGGATGGTTGTTTAGTGAGAAGTTTAAGTTTATAAAATTCATTCAAGTCTTAGTTTTTAAAGTATAGCTTTTGAATATTGCATATGTCAACGGACATGATTATGCAATTCTCACACACTTTTAGGAGTATAAGAGTCTCTATTCTATAGACTTACTTTATTATTGGCTTACTTTAAAAATTATTAGTATAAGGATTATTGGATATTAATAGAGTACATGGATGTATGAAGCTCAATTTTTAGAAGGTGTTGTATCTTTCTAATTTATCATAAATAAGAAAGATACATGTAAGGCCTATTACTTCTTTTCCCTACAGGGGATGACTCTATTTTATTTTATTGAGCGTATTCCATTTTGCTCTATGTCCTTGGCCCTCCAGCCTTTTTACTATTCAGCTATGTCTGGGCCATTGGTACAGTATAAAAATGTTAAAAAATTTATAGTAATTTATATATTTTTTATACTTACCAATGACCCAGACGGGGATGGCCCTCCCAGGAGTTGGGAACTCTTGCCTCCCCGCTGAGTACATAGCGCTTACCAGGCACTGGTTATTAGAATGATAAATGGCGCCAATTTCGGAACGTCCTTGACACTGCGCATGCGCAGTAGGGGCGAAGTGTGGAGGGCCTCTCAGGACATGTTTTCTTTAGTTTTAGATGCAAATTTTGGGGATTGGGGGGCAAAATTTGTGTTTGGCCCTATATTTTAAGAGTTAGCACCAGCTATGTCTGGGTCATTGGTAAGTATAAAAAATATATAAATTACTATAAATTTTTTAACTTTTTACAGAATTTTTTTTTCTCAGTTTTTTCAGTTATTCTTTCACGCATCTGAATTATCTCCAGTCCAGGTAAATGTAAGGCAATTTGTTTGATATACTTTTTCTATCTTCCACATTTCACTTGGATGATTTATAATAGTTATTAAAGTGAACTGAAAACTCAGGACTCAAGTTTGCAAAACAAAACATGGGGTCTCAAGATCATGAGAATTTATCCCCCGCTCATGAGATCAGGAGATGCCATCAACAATCCGGAGCCTCCCACCAAAATCATGAAACTTAAAATGTCGGGTTTTAATTCTTAACTTTGACTGAAGTAGGCGACTGTGAACTTTAAACCGTATTTATATAATAATCTGTTTGAAGTTAAAAATAACCCTTCGGTGGTATGTTTTATTAGTAAGGCTACAGCAACAATTTTCAAAAAAGAAGTGGACTGATTATTCTATTTCACTGTTTTAAGAGGGCTGTTATTATTTACGCAAACATCAGTACTAGAACATACAAAACAATAATTTTCTGCATTTTTCTGGCATTTTCAAAATTCCCAGACACCAGAAAATTTGATTATTTTTTATCACTCATCAAATACAGTAAACAGATATCAAATCTGCTCAGCTATTCGCTGACTTACCATTATAAACACAACAGGAGTGTTTTTTTTTAATTGAGATAACAAAAAGTTTGCTGCGCAATGGAAATGTCCATGCACTTTGGCCTGAGAAACAGAATATCAACCTTGTGTGGCCTTATTTTGTGAGAAGTATATTTCATCTGTGAGAGTTTAGAGAACTTGTCAAAGAGTATTATATAAGGTTATAAAAAAAATCTTGTTTCCCAGGCACCTTCGTCGTAATTAAATTCCCCCCCCCCCCCCCTCCCCCCCCCCCCCCCCCAAAAAAAACCCCAAAAAACAAACAAATCTTTTTACCAGTTTTTTTTTACCAGTCAAAATCCACACTTACTAAAATCCTTTCATTTCAAACTTTGATGTTTCGTAAATATGATGAAAACTCTGACATGTAAAAACATAATTGTTGAATGACATGTGATTCCCAGGAGATTAAACTTTCAAATTTCTGAGACTTTTCACAAACAGTTTTCAGGGATTAAAGATAAAAGAAATATTTTTATTGCCCGCCTATGCATTTATTTTCATAAAATACACACTTTTTCTACAAAAACCGAAGCAAACAATAAATTTTTTTTGTATTGTCCTTGAACAGTATGCATCACATGCACGGACTATTTAACTATTTCTTTTTTATGTTTGGGTTATTTTTGACAATAATTTGTGTTTTTGATATTTTTATTTAGCAAACTGCAGGCGTGCATTAAATACAGAACAGCCTAAGCATTTAAACTGTCATTTTTTTCAGCACGATGTCGATTTTGGCGAAGGGGTAATATTGAAAGAAGTCAAAGGCTTCGAGTTGAATATTATCCCTCTGCCAAAATCGATTAAGTATTTTTTCGTAAACTGTAGGCATACTGAACAGCATACACATTCGAACTGTCATTTTACCGCACTCGATCAATTTTGGTGGAGGGATAATATTGAACTTGAAGCCTTCTTGTTCAATATATCCTTCCTCCCAAATCGATCTTGAGTGGTAAAAAATGACAGTTTGAACGCGAGTGCTGTTCTGTCTATATAATTCACATGTACAAAAGATGGCACAGAGAATTGTGATTGGATCACTGCAACACTATAGACACCAGTTGAAAAGTAAATACAGTGGAGCCCACTTAATTGGATATCTCTTAATTGTATACCCCTGTTAACTGAATATAATTTTCAAACACAAAACCATTTACCATACCTTCAGTACAAATTTGATCTGTTAATTGCATATGGGTTGTAGAGTAAGCTCCTGTTAATTGTATATAAATTTTTGTAATATGCCGAAAAAATTACTGTGACACACATCAAATTCCCCTTATTTATCAACCTTTTTGGCCTCACTACATCCAATACAGGCATTTATTCTATTATATTTTGTTTGACAGAGCTCTATGAGCTCTGTCAAACAAGATATAATAGAATAAATGCTCAGTTTACCTCCAGAACACAGGAAACTGACCCATTCCCTGTTAATTGTATATTCCTGTTAATTGAATAACTTTCACTGGCAAAATGGATATTCAGTTAAGAGGATTCTACTGTTTTTTTTGTTTTGTTTTTTTGTCCTGGTGGTGGTGATTTCTCAGTCTTTTATTTATGAAATCTTGACCTACTGGTGTAAGTGTATTGTGGTAGGATTGCTATCTAATCATGAAAGAAGTCTTCTTTTGTGATCGCAGCCCTGAAAGTCATGTTGATGGAGGGTTAAGCTCATATCTGCCAAACAATATTTGTTGGATGTTTCTCTTTTGTTCTTCTAGGTTGTTAATTAAGACCAAGCCAGTTTATCAAATTGTTTTTCAAGGAAAAGAACCTGTTATTATCAAAGGAAGAGTGCATCCAATCACACTGGAGGTAAAACAAAGAGGAAGTAATAAAAAGGTACCATTCAATTTATATTTACAAACACTGTAACTGTTCATGTGTGTAGGGACAAAAGGTAGAAAGTAAAAGCAAACAATCAAAATACATGAGGAGCTTAAAACATTTTAACATTCCACAGGGAGATTGTGGTGTAAATTATCCTAGACCAGCTGCCATGGACTAGTTGTAATTCACACGAGGGCAGTGATGTCCATGTATGCATTTACCAGGTAATAAAAATCATCAGCAAAAGTTTAATTAAGTAAATTTTGGATGATTATTCCTGTAATTAATGTTTGGAATCTAATATTATTGCGATATTGCGATCGTGGAAATATTGCTCACCCATGGAAATATTGCTCACTAATGGAAAGTGACCAATCCATGGTGACCATACTGTAGATAATGGTATTTATCTACCACTTACCCCAAAATGCATTAGCAAACAGCAATATCAGTAGCGATAAAAGTTTGGTAATAAAAGATCTTGTGTCATTAATGCAGTAACAAAACAAGTCATATGATATCATGAGAAACAAATACACACGCGTGCCTGAGAGACTGTTTCAGTGGTTCTGGTAATCACAAGTCATTCCCTTCAAAAGCTGAAAATGCTGCAACATACAATGCTCGCTCAACATACATTCCTTATTGCATGAAATTACATGGGCCATCACATTAATAACCCACCATGCAAAACACCAAAACTAAAAAAAATGAAGATGAAAAATAACTCCCTAGTTGTTTTTGCAAACCATACACCTATCCTCTGGGTGGCCTTAAAAATTGAATTGAATATGGTTTGAAATGTCATTGCCCGATGAAAAAGCATATTTGTACTCAGTTGGATTCTGTTTTTATCACAATGTAAATTTCATTCATATTGAAGGAATTTCTACACATGCCGTTCGGTTGAGAGAATTGAAAACAGAATCCCATTGTTTTAATGAGTTGAGTTTGGATTTTTCTGTTCAACAGCAACTGTTTTCAAGAAGTTACGGTTATGGTTTTGTTGACTTAATGCTAGATAAAAGTGTTATGCACTAATTGTATGCAATCTTCTATTGCAACTCAACTCATTTTGGGAAGGTATGGCAACTCATTGCGCATATGCAACTCCTAGCTATTCCTCCCCAAAGATGAGTCTTGTTGCGTTAAAAATATTTGTACAAGCACAATGTGACATAACATATATTTATCATATAACCTGAAACATTTTTCTACCATTAAAGTCACACTTTAAAAATGGTAAAGCATGACCATTCAATAACATTCCAAAAGTAATCCCAGGTGTTCCAAGAAAAGTAGAGCCAATCGGGAAATCAATGCAAACACTTTTAATATATGACATCTTTGTGGTGCAGTTCATTTGTTTTATTGTGGTTAACCAAAAACAACCAAACAGCACCTCCAGTGAAACATAATCATAATAATTATTGACACTGACACAAGTGGAATGAAATAAAAACACTTCCAGTAAAATCATTTAATGAGTTTTAAACCTTTGTTAATGTCAAAACTTAGTTCATTAACTGGTAGAGTGCTGGAAGCCCTATTTTGGGCTTTACTAAAAGTGACAGGCAATAACTGTCTGTAGTTATATTCTGCCTGAGGAAGCCTTTATTGTCCCCAATATGAATCAGATTTTTTATACAATACCTTGCTCTCTAACATTTAATTGGATAGTGCCTATAAGGCACTATCCAATTAAATGTAATAGAGCAGTATATGATGAGCTTTGATTTGTTGTCAGAAAAAACTCAGCACTTTACCAGTTAAATAAATCAAAATGCAATTTCATGTTGGGCTTTTTTGGGGGTGGGGCATCGATGCTCTGTGAACACATTGTTTTAACAACATATTTGAAGGCCTTTTATTGTGCTTTTTGTTTTTAATCCATTTTGCTATCTTTTATCTGGTTTTGGACTGATAAATAGAATCTTTATATCATTTCTAGGTTTACATAACTTGTTCAGTAAATTAGTTGTGATCCAGTTTCATAAATTTTCCTTTAAACTTGAACTCAATTAATTTGGAGTGGGCCATGCCAAAGGTTACACTTGTGTCAAAACATTACATCAGTGTTACTCTCAATATACAGTCCCTGATTGGCTTTGACTTAAACCCTGCAGGTCTGGGGATTTTACACATTTTCTATACACTTCAACTGTCTGCATATTGTGACTGTAAAGTTGTTTCAAGGGAAGTTTCGAAACAAGTGCCAAGACACTAGAATGTAAGGCAACTAAGACTTGCCTTGAAACATCTGCCATGTTTTTTATACCCCCACAAAAGGAAGTTTAGGGGGGGGGGGTGGGTATATAGGAGTCAACTTGTCCATCGGTCGGTCTGTCATCGTCGTCGGTCCGTTGCACATGCAAACTTGTGGAGCAAACTACTTCCACAATTTTAGCCGCATTTTCATGAAACTTCACAAACATGATCAACATGATGAGGGGAAGTGTGTGACATAATCCTTTTCCCACTCGGTTTCAAGATGGCCGACTGGTGGCCATATTGGGTTTTGCAAAATATTTGTGGAACGAACTACTTCCACAGGTGAACTTCACCAAAATGATCAACAACAGGAGCAGTGCATGACAATCATTTTCCCGATCAGATTCAGGATGGCCAACTGGTGGCCATATTGGATTTTGCCAAATAATTGTGGAGAGAACTACTTCTACAGTTTTTACTGCCTTTCATGAAACTCGATATAAATGATCGACGCAATGAGGAGCAGTGCGTGACATAATTTTTTTCCCTATCAAATTCAAGATGGTCGACTGGTGGCCATATTGGATTTTTTTTTAACTTAGAAAAATTGAATGCCCCTTTTCAGTCACCCACTCTAGGAGGTATGCCGCGGTGGGGGTATACCAGGCGAAGACCATCTCTAGTTAGAATTTAACCTTCAAGTTTACCCAAAGACTTTGTGATGGTGCACCCGTTTTGTTGCAATAAAAAGTGATTTCAGTAAGAATCAGGTCCTTAACTGGTAGAGTGGTAAATTATTTTTGGTCATCAAAATTTGTCTACATGTCTTTGCCTTGTTAAAATTTATGCAACAAGGAAATTCCTCAAAGACTAAATAATTTCACTTCAAAGATAATATGAAGTACATCCACTGAATATGAAGTTTTTAAGTTGGATTACCTGCACTTCAGATTAAACTCCAAAGTCGGGTTTTCAGTTACCAGTTAAGGGTTAATGGAATATTTTATGAGCAAAAATTTCAACTAAGTGTTTTTTATGCAATGCACTCTCATGGCACAACGAATATACTGGTGGAAACTTGAGGTTAGTAATCATTAGACCATACAATAATTACGTATTTTTCATTTATAGTTTAGATATTTTTATGAAGATTAAACGTTAAATAGTAATCTCAACACTGACTAAACCCTCTGTGAAAAGTAGCCGTCATTGTAAAAATTGTACTCACCAGACAAATTCTAAGGGTACAGTTTACTGCACGCTTATGGTTTTCAAATTGGACATTCTGATAATTGGCACTGATTGTATTACCTCTTGTTTGTTACAGGTGACTCTTGTGGACAATTTGGAAATCTTTGACATTAATCCAAAGGAGTTTGCACATAAAGTTCAGATTGGACTCTCATGCAGTACATCTGTAGCACCTTCAGCTGCAAAAAATCAAGGTGTGCAGGTTACAATTCAAGGAAACCAGATTCAATATGTTGGAAATTTGTTGCTTGGTAAGAATTCCAATTCCATTTCTGACTGATCTAGGAAACTGTGAGAGCAGGGCATCATTGGTTAGAGCATGAGACTTCTAATCAAAAGGTCCTAGGTTTGAGCCTGATCTGTATCATCCGTGTTTTGTCTTTGGCTGTGTAGGTTTAACTGGTAGATTGCTGGAAGCCAATTTTGGGGCTTTATTCTGGAGAGCAGGTACCCCAACTTAAAGGCTTCATATCCTGTGAATGTGCTTAATATTATCTCTGAAGCAAAATTATTTAATTTGTATGAATTTGCCTTGTTACAGTTTATGGGAGAGTGCCTTCTCATGAATTGTAACAATGCAGACATGTGAACAAATTTTAACAGACAAAAATAATTTAGCACTCCACCAGTTAATAAGTTTGACAGTCACTTGCCACAGCTTGAGGATTCAGCATTTTTGCAGTTGAAAGGTTATCAGTTCACTATTAATTACTAATTTTAGTCCTTATTTCATAATGTGTCTGTGGTTGTTTAGGAAGAAAGAGTAGTTACTAAAAAAAACAAAAGAGAATGGTAATCTACATGCTCAAGACTTGAATGTAAATGCTGTAAATTATTGGGCTTTGGCTTGAGAAGCTTACATGGTTATTAATTTGAAAATACTTTGAAATGTTCTTTTGAAAAATTCCTGATAGGTCTTTAATTTTGGAAACGTGTATGATCCTTGAAGTTTAGTTTTTATTTAGTCTTAGGTCTTGATACATTAGGGAAAGGGTCAAAACTTGAAATTTCCTTCAGAAATTAGCAAAGCATTGCTTCACCATACGCCACTTGTGGCATGCAGCAATGCTGTACACCACTAATGCAGGAGATCATTCCCCATATTGGGTCATGTGTGGTGGTAAGGTGCATACATCACCTTTGTATCCAAAACAAATCACACAGGGAATTTTGAACAACCACAATCCTGGTCAGAAATTGGCGGATGTGAACTCAACTCAATGTCAGATAAATAGATATTGGTATATTATGCGCTTGATCATTTGTGTTAAAATTAACTTTTATAGCAAGGATCAATTTTAATGTTATTAATAATATGGCAGATCCGAGTTACAAACGAAACTTTGGGTTATGAACACATTGAAATGTGACTGCATGCAGTCTGAATTGAGTTGCGTATCTTTGCAAAGTAAAACTGAGTTACCATTGCGAAGTTCAAAATTCAAAATGCATTGATAAATAAAGTATTGTCAGTTTCCTGTGACATAGGAGTTTGCATAGTTGAGTTATACATGAGGAAATGAGTGACATATGACACGATTGACAGTAACTGCCGTCATTGGTTCCCTATTTCGCTCCACACATTTTAGAAACAAATGTGAGGTGTGCCTTCCCTCAACTGACCCAGCATGGGGGCATGACAGCATGGCTGATAAAATCTTTTTCTGTTGGAAATAAACGAATTATGAACATGGAAGTTTGTGTGTCAGCCTTGAATTCTATGTCACTGTACCAGCTCCCCTGTGGGAACCCTGAAAAAGTTACATAGTTCTGTTTCACTGGTATAATTGGACCTGGTAGCCAATTCTGGGGTGCGAGTTCTCTGAGGTGGGCAACATAATTATAAATGATTGAATAAGCTGGACTTAACCCTAGGAATATCAAAATTTCAAGTACCAATTTTCCTCATAATGCAACTTGCATAATACTATTAGTTACACAGTGTTTCAGAAAGGTGTACAGGACTGTACTACCCTTCTAAAAGCGAAGGAAATACAAATCTCAGAACGGTATTACAGTCCCGTACACCCTGTTAAAACATCGTGTGTTGCATTTATTACCCTGCTCTTCAGTGTGTCAAGTTTATTTTATTATATAATCCCCAAATGGTAATCCAGTGATGAAACCTTGATAAAAGTAATAATTAGAAAACTGAAAGAAACATATCTTTCTTTATTATTGAACAAGAACAGTTTGGAATTATTTCCATTTGATTTGAACTCAAATATTTAGGAACATGGAACATTCAATTCAAGGACCATGGGAAAGGAGGCATCACTATTGTTGTGGGTCACAAATTGACTTGATGAGTCTTTTATTCGATACAGGGATGTGTTGTGTGTCTTGGAGAATTGGGGACACTATATTCAAACTTGTACACATGCTTTAATAAGTTTCCTTGAAGAGACAATGCATATAATGAGATAGGTTGCAGGTTTCTCAAAACCACAATGGATCTGTAGTGTAAAAATCCACAGCAGACTCCATCTTCTCGACAGTAAAATCAGACATTGGGTGTTTGTACACATGTTTTATTTCAAGTTTTCATAATATTCTCATTGAACAATATTGTTCTCATTTTGTTTGTGAGTTTGAATGTTTATTATTACTTACTCAAATGTTTGAGGCAATGGGTGAAAGGGAAATCAGCGAAGTGTACCATAGAATGTCTGGACACCTTGTTTATCTGTCACTTGATATTCTCAAATGCCCCATTGAACCAGTACAATCCATTGGAGTTAAATGTACCGTACTGGATGCTTTGGTTACTGACCAATCAGGAAGCTTGTATAAGTTTAGAAAGGCAGTAAATTCTTGTATGACCATAGTTCAGTGAGCTCTGTAAAACAAGATTGAATTGGTTAAACTCCTCATCACATTGGTACACATTGAGAACCAGTCCTGTGCTAGTATTGACATTATTGAGTAGTTTTAAAATATCGGATATTTTTCTTTAAAAATCTAAGTTTCATTCACTTCAGTTTTAATCATAGTATTGTAACATCATGAATTGGCAAAATCAGTGGCACTGTGTTCTAAGGCATACTGCACGTCGATGGTGCACCTGTCTTCAACCAATGCTAACCCTGCTTGTGTGGAGTTAGTACATTGGGGAGTCGACAGTTGCTCACTGTTGCTCTCCGGGTACTCCGGCTTCCTCCACCCGTAAAACTGCCCGACATGAGGTGACTCTGGCTGTCGAAAGTGTTGTTAAATTCCAATAAATAAATAAATAGAGTGTTGATAGAGTTGTCTTTTCTGGTCATGTTTAGTAAAGAGTTAAGAAGCTAAAGTGCCCTCATGTTCTTATAATTTCTATTCTTAAGACAATATTTTACCTCGAGAGCCCTTTTATTTCATATTTTATCATTCAACTCTGTTGGATATTTTCGTGGAATTTTTCATAAAATCCTTTCATGGCTGCTATGAAGCAGCCATGAATGGATTAGATGACAAATTTGAACAAATGAAGCCCTGAAATTATTCATGAAATGATTGATTCAATTTCCAGGGTTACATTTTGTTAAACAGAAGCAGGATTATCCCTATTCTGGTGACAAGAGTATTGCTGTCTTGGTGGAATATCTGCCAGTAGCAGGCTGAGAGTTAAAGGTGTCATTGGGAACTTTTATTACCTTAATTGTAAAAGATATGACAGTCCTGAACAGTTAACTGGTATCTGTTATTTCATTTCAGATGTTTACAAGATTTCAAGAAAGTACATTCAGGGTCTAGAGAAGGCTCCCAAAGGAAGAAAATAAAAATATTTTGTCAAAGTTCTGTGTTGTTTTTCTTAATGCTCACCCTCGGAAACCTAGATTTACTGTCTAGACATGTCCTGTTTCACTGATAAAGTTTGACTCAGCTGCTAATTAATATCAATTTCTTTGAAGGAAGAATAAAAAAAAAAAAACAAGCTCAAGAAAAAATGCTACACTTCAGTTTTTGAAATATGTAGGACAATATTTTCTTAATACTATGAAAATCAAATATGAGCATCATGATAGAACAAAGCAGTTTGATATCTTACTATTTTGAAATAGTACATAGAAAATATATTGAACATAAAATAAATCGGTTCAACATCTCTCGCAATTTACGTCAACATTTTCAGTTCTGTCACAAAAAAGAATTTATCAAAATTGAACAATGCACAGATCAGATATCAGCTACAAATATTATCAAATGGCAAATGGTGTTCTCAGTACAGATTATTACAACAGACAAATGATCTGTGTTGTTGTATTCCGTTGAGTTGACGAGATGAGATCAGTCAGATCAAACGAGACATCACAGGCATCCAGTTTGATCTGCCTGATCTCATCTCATCAACGAGACAGAATACAACAACACAGATTAATTGACTGTTGTAGTAATTTGTTTATTATATGACAATTAGTATTTTAAACTGACCACAACACCTGAAAAATCAAACACAACAAGAATTATATTTGCCAAATAACCTTTAACAATTTATGGAATTGGGGAATCCTAAATGTGTAGAAATATCGAACCTTCGTGTCGAACATGAAACTTGAAAGTCAAAACAATAGAAGCAAGACTTGAATTCAATCGGAAACGCTTTCGATAACACAGATTCTCCTACGTTTTGTTGGATTCGCTTCTTGAAAATAGTTGTTAAGTGTTATTTTGCAATTGTTCAGCATGGCATTTTCAATTAGACCTCAACTGGAATGTTAATATTTATCACTTGGCAATGGGCAGACACAATATCAACAAAAAATTGAGTGTGTTCGATTCGCTCTAATGTTGTAACTGATTCTCATTTCTCTTTCAATCGCATGTCGTGAAACACGCAAACTGTGCAATTGTTTTTATTGAGTTATGTAACTGGTCATAGAAAAGCAGTGTTTTCTCATACAGTATTAATAAATGAATCAAAATCGAATGCACACATTCCCTGATGTATTTGTGGAATTTACCAATTTATTTATCGATCACTGGTAAAAATAGTCCATTGACGTGCACCTCATTTAAGACAGGCATGATAATGATCTGGAAAACTTGACACTCTTGTTTTCAGGAGAGCTGGATTTGATGGGCAAACTACAGTGGTATTGAGGGGCTATTTGTGGTAGTCATATAATAAATAATTTTACCTGAATTTACAACTTAAAATGTTAATGAATTTATCATTTATATTTGTAATGTTTGCATTTTTCACTCTGCACTTCTTCCTTTGCATCTGCACATGAGAAACCTGAGTTAATCTAGTGTAATTTTATCTTGCTTCCAACATATTGCAAAAGGAAATGGGTCAAATTACATATCGAAACGTTGCCATTTGATATACCTACAGTGATGCTATTTGGCAGTGTTAAAGTCACCCCTATGAAACAAATGGCACATGGTAGAACCGGGATTTTCAAATATAGTTTTGTCCCCTACAATTGTTCTTGAAATAGATCTTGGAAAACATAACAAGCTTTCCATTCCATATCTGTAACAGCCTGGCTTGTGCCAGCTACTCATGGGAAAGAAGGGGATGAGATGTGAGCAGGAGTGGGATAGGGAGGATTGACCCCTAAAATAATAGAACAATAAAACAGCAGTGGTCTCCAGAGTAGAATTTGACAAACACACCTAGCTCCCATTGAACCTGAAGAGAAATGCAATGATGTGAGGTCCTATTTGGAACTGCAGCAAGCCTAAAAACAAGCGGTCTGACATTTGCAGAATGAGGTCCCTAGAGGGTGAATTTGATGATGCTATCCCATACAGTGGGCCAATTTATCCTCTGGGTACCTCTTTCCGTTTAGTTTTGAGACCCTGATTCAGATTGAGGTTCACAGAGGGTAAATTTAGTGATGCTACCCTGATGTGCAGGGTAGCATCACTAAATTCACCCTCTAGGGACCTCATTTTGCAGATGACTGTCTACTTATTTTCTGGCTTGAATTGCAGATAGGATCCCTGAAATTGTTTTCAATTTGATTGTTGTTGTGTCCTTGGACAAGGCACTTAGTTGGGGCACGGTTACGCTGTATACTAAGGCGTCCTCCCCTTTGATGATGCACCTATCTTCAACCAATGCTAACCCTGCTTGTGTGGAGTTTGTATGTTGGGGAGTTTGACAGTTGCTCGCCATTGCCTGGTGGTTCTCCCCAGGTACTCCGGCTTCCTCCCCGTAAAACTGTTTGACACAAGGTGACCCTGGCTGTTGAACGTGCTGTGAAACTCCCAATAAATAAATAAAAAAATTCCTTGTGGTATTATAGGAAAAATTAAGAGGCTTAAATTTGGGGGGTTTTGACATCAGTGTGCAGAGGGTTAATGAAAGACCGGGTATATTGTTATACTTGGCCACATATTTTTTTCATTTGTATGGGATAATTCAGTTGACACGTCTGTTCATTGTCATTTCAAGTGATGAACACAGAAGGGATTGAGGAGTAAAATAGCCTCAGATTCAAAAAGAAAGGCACCAGTTTTCCAAAACTTGTGTGATAACCCCCAAATCCCTACCACTAAGCTTTGTTGTTCAGGTGCCCCCATTGAATTTGTCAATGTGCCCCCACCCCACTCAAATTTTGTAGACAGTGCTCATACGTAACTTCTCCTGCTCATCAACATATAAAATTATAGTGAAGCCCACTTAATTGGATATCTCTTTAACTGAATAACCCTGTTAAATGAATGTAATTTCCCAACACAAAACCATTTACCATACCTCCAGTACAGATTTGACCTGTTACTTGAATATAGATTATAGAGTAAACTCCTGTTAATAGAATAAAAAATCTTGTAACCTGTTGATAAATTACCCTGACTCTCCCCAGTTTTTCTTTGTTTATGGACCCATTTGGTCTCAGTTCATCCAATTCAGGCATTTAATCTATTATATCTTGTTTGACAGAGCTCACAGAGCTCTGTCAGATGACATATAATAGAATAAATGCTAAGTTTATCTCAAAAATACAGGAAAGTGATACCGTCCCTGTTAGTTGAATACTACTGTTAGTTGAATAATTTTTAATGGTAAAATGGCTATTCAATTAACAGGGTTCCACAGTATTTGGTAAACCTTAAAATGACTGATTGAAACTGAATTTTGACATGTCAAGATGATTTGGAGTACTGGTCATTAGCTGTCTACATATTTCACTTCCAAGTGTGGCATCTCTCACTTCTCAAATTCTTGTTCTTGACATAACAGGTCTTCAAGTCCTTAAGATTTTTACACTTCAAATCCTTGAGATTTTGACATGACAAAACAGTAAAATAGAGTGTGTATGAGAATACCTACCAGTTGAGGATTAAAAATTGATTCAGTTGTAAACCTTACCTACAACTCTACGCACAAACCTACTTATGGGAGTAAACTTAGAATCTATTCATTATGTTGACAAAGAATATATACATATTTTACCCCTAATGCCAAAAACTTGTGTTTTTTTTACATCTTGATTTTCTCCAATGTTGATTCATGTTTTTGCATACTATTGTGCAATCTTATCCAATCTGATTGCACTAATCATGCTGAAGGTGCACATGACGAAACAATAATTACGATCTTGTGACACCAGTGCAATAGAAGAATGTTTTAGAATGATTTACTTAGCCTAACACCTTTTAAAGTGACTTTCAGCACTGACTGAATTCACAGAAGCTTACTTGACGTTGATTTTCCAGCAAAACATCAAAAAACCGAACTCACACTCTTGACTTTTGCTAAAAATACCTTCAATCGTGACAATTCTACACTGCTGTACATAATTAAGCTTTAAGCTTGTTTTTTAACTGGTTGGGAGGTGGGGGGCGACACAGTGGCTCAGGAGGTAGGGTTGCAGGCTGCATGCTGAGAGGTCCTCAGTTCGAATCCCACCTGTGGCAGCTACGTTGTGTTCTTGGGCAAGACACTTCACCCCATTGCCCAGGTGGGGGGGGGGGGGGGGGGGGGGGGGGGGGGGGGCACAGTGACATTGTGTGCTAAGGCGTACTCCACCTGGATGGTGCACTTGTCTTTAACCAATGCTAACCTTGCTTGTGTGGAGTTAGTATGTTGGGGAGCAAGACAGTTGCTTGGTGGTTCTTTCTGGGTATTTCAGCTTCCGCCACCCATGAAACTGTCCGACACGAGGTGACCTGGCTGTCAAGAGTGTTGTTAAACCCATATAAATAAATTGAACTGGTTGAAGGCTAGATTCTTTTGTCGTTTTGAATTTGTTACTCAAAATTTGTTTTATTATAAATTATTGGAGAGTGCCAATGGGCACTCTCCAATAATTTTTAATAAAACAAATTTGTATAAACATAATATTATTTGCATTTGCCTGAATATGAAACATGAGCAAGGAAAATGTTAGCTTTTGCTCGGGTACCCTCATTTTTCTGAAAGCCCTTATAGTGGGTTGTAGCACTCAACCTGTTTACCCATAGAAGTCTGGAGATTTTTATACAAGTTTGCTACACTATGAAAGACTGGATCCTGTGGCTTTGTCGTTGTTTCTAGCTAAGCCTTTACTGCCTATATTAGCAGCCAAGACTTGGCTGACATAACTACCAAAGTACTTTTGCAAGTGTACCCAAAGACTATGTTTTATGGCACCTGTTTTGTTTCAGTAAAAAGTGATCAGTCAGTTTCAGGCTTTAAGAGTTGAGAGTAAGGTACCAGGGAATATAAATTGTGGATAACTGTGAGAAAATGTCTGTGCTATTTCCCTCCACTGAAAATACCAGTCTGTAACATTGAATCATTGTCAAATGCTACTATTATAGGCGATTGAAAAATAATAGATTTTTGTGGTTATGAGTTATTTCCCTTGGTTCTCAATATTTCAGTCTGAATTCAACTGAGTTCATTCCAAAGAGGGGTCACATGATATGGTTTTGTTGAAATTTTTTGAAAAAATTATGTTTAAAATAATAAATTTTGAAATCATCTGCATTGGGTAAAGGGTTAACCTGCAGAGTATTTTCAAGATATTCATCAAATCTAGTCATGGCTGTCATGAAGCTGCTGTGACTAGATTTGATAAAAAATTAATCAAACACAAAAAATCAATGGTGAAAAAATTTGTTCAGTTTACAGGGGGGAAAATATGACTAAATGTGCCCAAATTACACCTATTTCTGTTACAAAAGAAACCCTATTTAGAGCAGTAATATCCACCAGCAGCAGGTAAAGTGTTAATATATTTTGTGATAGGTCAAGAAATGTTCAATAATTCTGGTACTCAAAAAGAAACTTAGATGGTTCTGTGTGTGTGTGTCCTGTTAATTTCAGTTTTTTATCCACCTGTTATCCTCCCATTGTCTGGTCTTTCGGATGAGCCAGTGGATTTATTTGGATTTAACGCCACTTTCAACATCCAGCGTCACCCCATGTTGGACAATTTATGGGTGGAGGAAGCTGGAGTACCCAGAGAGAACTGCCATGGATGACTAGCAACTGTCAGGCTCTTCAATGTACTAACTGCACAAGCATGGCTAGCACTGGTTGAAGACAAGTGCATCATCGACATGCAGTATGCCTTAGTACACAGCACCACCATGCCCCCACATGGGCAGACAGGATGAAGTGCCCTGGTGGGATTGAGCCATGGACCTTTTGGATTGAAGTTGAAGGCTGTAACCACTGAGCTACTGCACTCACGATCCATGTTATTTAAATATCCACTTTGCATGAAGCAATTAACATTAATATAATATCAGTCAGAATTGAGTTAACCCTCTGAATGCTTATGTCAATATTTTTTCTATTTGATCTCTGTCAAACAACACTGAATCAAGCCTGAAAATAAGCAATCTGTCATTTGCAGAATGAGGTCCCCAGAGGGTGAATTTTCTGATGCTATCCCATACAGTGTGCCAATTTATTCTCTGGGTACCACTTGCTGTTTAGTCTTGGGATCTTGATTCTGATTGAGGTTCACAGAGAGTAAATTAGTGATGATGCTACCCTGCTGTGCATTCTTGCAGATTACAGTCTGCTTATTTTCAGGCTTGAACCGAATAGATTAAATTCCTTGTTTCATTATAGACATAATTTGCCTCTTGAACTTTGATATTTTGACGTTCATTTGCAAGTCATTAATTCTGCTTTTGTTATAGACTGAGTTCCGGTATCTTGTCTCCTATATCTACAAGCAAGAGAATGAATCTGATATTGGAATTTTCAAAAGCTGTGGAATTGCTGGTTGCCAGTATAAATTTGAATGGATCACATTTTAACCCTTGACTGTTCGTTATGTCTGTAACCAGACAGTACTATTCACAAAAATCATTTTAACTACTCGCCTGCTGCGGATATTCCTGCCCAGAACAGAAAATCTCATGGCACTAAAATAAGTATCACTTGGGCATTTTGAACAAATTTTTCTCTATAAATGGTATCAACATATTGTACAGTGATTTCTTGAGTTAAATTCTCTTGAATTTTGCATCAAATCTTGTCATGGCTGCTACACAGCATCCTTAGTCGGTCTCAGAATTGCGCACATTAGGGAAATGGTATTCACTTCATGTTGAAAATGGTTTCTAGAGTAATTTTTGATGAGGAATCTGATGGTGCGGTCAGAACATTGAAAAAAGGTGCCCAAATTAGGGTTTTAGGGGCCTGAATCCCAATTTGAGGGTTTTGGTATATTATGGTCTATAATTCTCATATATATGGCAATTCTCAAAACATTTGATGTGGTTTATGTATTATTGGCGTCTTCTGCATAGTTTGGTTACAATAACATCACGGTTTGGTCTTTAAGGGCTTCAGCTGAACCCCAAATAGGGGTTATGGACCATATAGCCCACACAGTATGGCTGTATCTATAGAATTAGCTTTAAATTTATTTAGGTTGATTGCGTATTGCAATATCATGTAAATTAAATTGCTATGGGTATTACTACATATTTTTAACCATATTTCAGTCTTGTAGGGGGCTCCTAGGGATATGGGGGCAGGGCTTGAATGTTGCACATATTACTTATGAAAAATACCATCTTACACTAGACCCCTTATCTGCATATTTGAATGACATATTTCAACAGAATATAATGTAAGCCACTGCTATTAAATGGAATAAATAGTTTGAATGATATTTGGAACCTATAAGTTCAGTTATCTATGTTGGGGCTCCCCACAGGAGCA